>OX579637.1:0-1200000 GCA_951230915.1 Antitrichia curtipendula
CTAAACCCTAAACCCTAAACCCTAAACCCTAAACCCTAAACCCTAAACCCTAAACCCTAAACCCTAAACCCTAAACCCTAAACCCTAAACCCTAAACCCTAAACCCTAAACCCTAAACCCTAAACCCTAAACCCTAAACCCTAAACCCAAAACCCTAAAAATAAAAACCCTAAACCCTAAAACCCTAAAACCCTAAACCCTAAACCCTAAACCCTAAAACCCTAAACCCTAAACCCTAAACCCTAAACCCTAAACCCTAAACCCTAAACCCTAAACCCTAAACCCTAAACCCTAAACCCTAAACCCTAAACCCTAAACCCTAAACCCTAAACCCTAAACCCTAAACCCTAAACCCTAAACCCTAAACCCTAAACCCTAAACCCTAAAACCCTAAACCCTAAACCCTAAACCCTAAACCCTAAACCCTAAACCCTAAACCCTAAACCCTAAACCCAAACCCTAAACCCTAAACCCTAAACCCTAAACCCTAAACCCTAAACCCTAAACCCTAAAACCCTAAACCCTAAACCCTAAACCCTAAACCCTAAACCCTAAACCCTAAAACCCTAAACCCTAAAACCCTAAACCCTAAAACCCTAAAACCCTAAACCCTAAACCCTAAACCCTAAACCCTAAACCCTAAACCCTAAACCCTAAACCCTAAACCCTAAACCCTAAACCCTAAAACCCTAAACCCTAAACCCTAAACCCTAAACCCTAAACCCTAAACCCTAAACCCTAAAACCCTAAACCCTAAACCCTAAACCCTAAAACCCTAAACCCTAAACCCTAAACCCTAAAACCCTAAACCCTAAACCCTAAAACCCTAAACCCTAAACCCTAAACCCTAAACCCTAAACCGTAAACCCCCCAAACCCTAAACCCTAAACCCTAAACCCTAAACCCTAAACCCTAAACCCTAAACCCTAAACCCTAAACCCTAAACCCTAAAGTATGTCCAAAAAGTGGGGACACCCTTGTAACCCTAAACCCTAAACCCTAAACCCTAAACCCTAAAACCCAAAAAGCGAACCCGTGACCATGACATCACCTGCGTCACCCAAATAGTCTTCAGTGAACAATTAATGTTGATGGGTCCATCACGTCATCGGCGAAATATTAGTCGGCCTTAAACCGCTAGCATCGGAATACTGGCGTCCAACCCAAACCAACACTTACCACCGGCCTTCACGGTATCCACCAGATCGTCTTGAAGCACGACGACTATAGAACGTGGTGTTGAACCCATTCGAAGGGTCTCCGTGCTTTCTTGAATCTTGATTTCTTGGTAATCACGGCAGACGGGCATGGCACCCTCAACGGGTTGGAAGTTTTTGCCGGCACATGGTGGTCGCTCCTGCACAAAAAGAGCACAACCTCCATGCACGTGTGAAGGCCAATAGCGTTCCTCTAATAGATCTATTAGGTTCTGAATGCTTCTGCAATGATATCACAATCGTTTCATTGGACGGAGTGTTTCCAAAATGATCATCACTAGGCATGTCCAGGTCGATAAAAATCATATTAGGTGGCCTCACCTCCGACGGGCAAATCGGCGGTAGCTGAATCTTGTTGCCCATCTCCAGTTCGGGTTCAACCTTGAACCTGCAAACGACAAATTCAAGCCACGCCACACTGGCAACCCTAACCAACACAGCCACCCTTTCACGCTATGATATCAAACCATAGCCATGAACTATGATCCCAAAGTCCCTAGGGTAGATGTCTGAGCATTCTACGCCCAACCCTAAACCCACGAGTTGGAACTCAAGGTGCATCCGTCGTCACACATCGCGGTGACAGAAGCGTAGTCGAAAGAATAGAATGACCCCTGACCTAAGCCAGATATGTCATACAAGTCGGCTTGATTTCGTGCCGCCTCTCAATGCACTACGAAGTGATTGCATCTGTAGACGGCCCCGGAAAAAGAGTCGCGGATCGGGTACAAACAAGGTCATCACCTGAATTTGCATTGTCTGCACTCGTGCTCTAGGGCTCCTTCTACTACCTTCACTGCACCCGATCGTATGACAGTCCCTTTCAGCGTGAGGATGCGTCCGATGTCCCTAACTCGCACGCGTCCGATGGTTGGTCTCGTCTCTGTGACACATCACCCACATGAGTGAAAAGGAAATTAGTACCACCTCCTATCAGGTTCAACACCGGAAGAGCCCAAATCATAGCGCTCACTTGTGAACCTCTCCTACGATGTGCATGTGATGTTCATGCCCCTCAACGCCCATCGCGATCTCAAAATTCGACGTTCAAAACTAAAATGTTGATTGCTTACCGGGACACTCGAAGGCCGAGCCGTGCACATCCAACCGTACGTGCACGTTCTCCTTCACCGTCATGCTTCGTCTCTGCTCGTCAACCTCAAATGCAGCTATCTGCAAGCGTAGTCCAGGTGATGGAATAATGCCAGTTACCGGACGAGCACAAAGCCACAAACATTCATTCAAATCAAAAACCTGTCGTCGTGAGAGAGTGATCTTACCTGTGCCTCACGGGCTCCATCGTCAAAACGGAGGAGTAATGCTGGCTGGAAATACAACAAATTAGCCAATGAAGGGCTCGCATCCAGAAAATCAGCGTACCTGCAACCAACGAGCCAAAAAAAATGTCCAAGCGCTCATGGATCCGCCCGGAGCAAACCACGTCAGAAGTCAATGGCGCTCCCAACGCAATGCATTGGAAGGCGCCGGAAGCTACATCGGTAATGCGGGACATAACCCTGGGACACGTGGGTTTCGATCAAGCATCCCTGAATGAACGGAATGGATAACTGAATGAAGAGTTGGAAAGTGGGTCGCTTACTGCACGACAAGGGAATAATGGATATTTGCATCTTCCGCAAGCAAAAGAGCTTCAATGGCCTTGCCGTAGTAGCTTTCAAGGAACGACTGGAAAGCCGGAACGTACTCATCTCCAGGTTGAGCCGCACCCTCTTCTAGATAGTTGCAAGGTGCATGCTTCCGCTTTCCCATAGCTTATCGGCTCTCACCTCTTCTCCAAGCTAGGAATCGGACTGGCCTATGTAGGATTCAACGCGTGCAGCGTTCTCCGAAAAGATCCGGGACGGAAAACCCCTACTACTCGGACGAGAGAGTCTTTTCCTGTGACGGGAAGCAAGTTCGACTCGCCTCCACGCCTTTGTCAGTCGCGTCAACAACTCAATAATGCAGCGGCAAACACGGTTCCCTTTCTTAAAGCCTGCGGACTACTACGGCTCCATGTTTGCATGAAGGCAATAGCTTGCAGGCTTGCAGGCATGCATGGACACATGCGGGAGGGCCAAGAATAGTTCCGGAAGGCCACTCAGAATTGCGCCGCCGTGCCCTGACTGACAGCCCTTAACTCACGCACAGCAGCTGCAATGCTCCCGGGACCCAAGACAATACTATAACCGTGTAATAAAGAGGTCAACTCCCCAAAAATACACCCCCACTGCAATCGGCATCCATCCCTCTCTCATCCCGGATCTTCTTTTTTCTTCTTCTCACACAAAAGAAACAAAAGCCCATTGCATGGAGAAAACAAACAAAGGCAACAGACCCACCGGACACAGGTGGCCTCAGGGGGGGAATAATCGGGATTGTCGATAATATCCTTCACATGAGGTGCATTTACCGTACATCCAAATATGAAGGGATTTTTGGGTTGACTCAGAAGAAAATCATTTATTTAGGAGGGGTGTCTTTTCTACCCTCATTGCATTGTTTGGTGCAAAAATTCAAAATGGATTTGGGTACGACAGATTAGTCCCAAACATTTAGAAGGGAAGCAGCCTCCAAATAAAAATCCTAATTATCAACAGCCATTTCAAATATAATATTTCAAATACATGGAACAATATTTCAAATATCGTTCCATAACTTATCGTATTCAGAATGTCTCGTTGTAGATAGAGATCACACCTGTGGATGAAGTTGGCACGGACGGAGACAGTGCCGGAAACTCTAATGCTGCAACTTTGGTCTGCCCGAATGCTTACTTTCCACCTAGAACTCCCCATCTCTTCATCTTCCTGAAATATCAAAAATTAACTCGGCTCTAATTGAAGAGCCCTACCGTGACTGAACAAGGTACTCGTGCTATATACCAACAGGATACTAGCGGATTTGCTACATTCAAGAGTTTGCATGTCCTAATGGACAAAGAGTTGACAAAACGCTGTCAACTACTGTGTCCGTGGGAACGTCTGGATTTGGGCACGCAATTGACACGGTCTTATCAATTCTTTGTCAAACAATAATAAATTCTTGTCAACTCCTCTACCCTACATAAGCCCCAATCCATGAGAATTATTGGGTCCCAGGCATGGCACCTTAGTTACCCTCCTCGAATCTCTTGACCTTGTCGTGTTCCATTTCAATTTTCAAAATGCATAATTCACATCCTCACATGCTGGCCCCATGCAAATACAAAAATTGTGAAGATCACAAAGTTCCAAGTGCACATATATGCGACTATACATTGCTAAAACATACTCTCACTGAATCACCATATATGTGGCGCTGCGACAAAAGATCTAAAAGGAAAAACGGAAGCAGTTTCCATTTATTATTCATGAAAACCAATGTGTGGTAATGCCCTCACTCTCCCAGTGCTTCTAAGCCTGCAACATACAAAGCACCACGTGCAAACCCTGGGATGTGAGCACATGTACCTGATGAGATGGCGTTGTGAGCAGCAAAACAGAAAACCTCGCATGGAATCCCAGGTTTCGCTATTTGTGAGACAAGTGACCTAGGATCCAGATAGCGGTACTATTCAATGGGCTTAATCAATGGGCTTAATCAATAAATTATTCCACAAAGACTAATCCTCTTGTGTAAAAAAAGCACTTAACAAAAAACATAATGATGATGAAACCATTCGAGTCCATGCCTCACATTGGTGTGGATTCAGGTCTCCCAGCTTCAAACTCGTTGCTAGAGATGAAGATGAGAAGCTCACACCCAAAAGACTAGCTTGGCCAGGGTACCATAATTGAGCCAAAAAAATTGCATTTCTGTTATCAACAACTTTTATAACAAATTTCCTTGCTGCAGTCCGCTCTATCGATTAAACTACACGGACATCTCAATGCCTGCGCCCCCCTGCCCCAAGTATTCATCAATCATATGGAAGATTGAATTGAAAAGGACCCTAACATGCACACTAGGAATTGAAGACAACAAATCAAATCCCTAAAAGAGCAAGAGGTAAGATTCAAAGCCAAAAATTGGCAATTAATGAGCCTGGTTTTATTGATGTCCGCAGCAACTGGTTTATGCTGTGGTGATATTCCATTTTCCAGAAGTGAATTGGGTTATGGAAAGGGGTTTCATACCTTGAGTTTGCCAAGAGATGCAGAACTCCCTGAGTGATTGTCGTTTCATCACATGTGAGTTCTCTTTTGCCGGTCTATAAAAAAAACGACACAATGTCTTTAACCCCATCAAAAATCAAGTTTTAGAATGTCCAATTCAATTGATTAAAATTGTGAAAAAAAAGAACTCCCACCGGGTGTTTTTTAAAACCAAGAGAATGAAGAGGACCATTTCATGTCTTGATTTTAGGGTGAGCATGGGACTCGCTCAAATTGGTTTAAGATCAATGCAAGTGTCCAACTTGGAGGTTAAATTGAGAAGGATGCGGCCCCATGACTGAGATGAGATACTCACCAAGATATTGCGGTTCTTTCACCTATAGTTGCATTCTTTGTGAATACGGTTGATAGCGGAGTCTTCCATCTGGACCCTAAGATCTGCACCATCCTCACAGGGTCAGATAGAAATCATTTAGAGGTTCTCCTTTTTTCAAAAGACTTAGGAAATGTTGCGAGCAAGGACACATATATACAAAAAGATGAATTAGAACTGAAAGCTGTAACATTGTTATGATAATCTACCTCTCTTTTGTGAATGCTAACAAGAGCTTTGAGTTGTGCCCTCGAGAACATTGCATAGTCGTTGCGCCATAACAAGTAGTCTAGGATCTGCAGTGGAATTGACATCTGGACGAGTGCTTCCGCTCCCTTTGTCTTGAACAAGATTAGGACTAGGAAGCTAGAACAGAGACTTTCTGCAAATTCACCTTTCCAACCGAGGAAAAAGTAGGCCATCGAAGGATCGTCGGGACCCTAAACCCAATCAGACCAAATTCGCATCCATGCCAAGTCTGTGTCTTGAAAATCGACATCTTTATTCCATTCATCAAATTCTAAGACAAAAATATTTTTTGGCATACGTAACTATAGGATCTTAATATTGTGAAGTGGTTTTGAAATATGAACAAATTTTTTTTTTAAAATGCACTAATTAGTATTTGAATCGATAAAAACCCATTTTTGATTTTTTTCCCAAATGGTCATATTTCATCTTATGGACTTCTTACGTGATAATCAATTGATTCTATAACTTATCGCTCTTCGTAATATGTTGAAGGAATAAGTTAGGAATACAAGTATATAGAATATTTCTAAACAAAAAAACTTCACGCATATTTGAAAAAGATAGGAAGCGGATAGAAGTAAAACATGATTCAAAATACAAAATTCTTAATAACTTAGTAATAGAATTATAAAAGTTCAATCTGAATGGTTGTAATATTTTAATAAACAATCTACATCCAATGGCTTTATTTTTTAGAGGGCCTAACAAGCATAATCCAAATCCATTTATTACTTCCTGATTTGCTTACAATGTGTTTTTAAACATAATTTCTAGCGAGATTTTTTATCTAAGGTCATCCCACATTTGAATCTCATTTCCAAGGGCCCTCAACACTATAGAAAGTCAAGATTGTACTAGGTATACTTGTATAATAGAATAATATTTATAATCATTCTTTTTCATAGTCGGATCATTCATGCTAAAAGTGGACTTCAAGTCTTCAAGAAGAATGTTTAAAAAGTATACAATACTAGTTATTGCATTCCGGGAAGGGTTTATTATCCTTTGAAATTCCACAACAACATGTTTTGGTGCCTTGTACATTTTAAGGGGTAACAAAAGAACTCCATATCCCATGTGGACCTAGTAGGTGTTAAATAATTCCATTAAGTATAACGCGTTCATTACACGGCCGAGCATAGGATTCGTTTTTTTTGTTATTTTTTCTGTGGAGTCTTCATTGATCACGCACGGTGACCCTACGCGGTCATTTAAACTTGCCTTTGTTTCCACAGCTTGTTGCTTGTTTTTTACCACTAACATTGACAATGGTTAGGAAGGATTTCATGGAGGTTTAAGCATTGGCACCGGGTATCCTCTTAATTTCATTCAATTATTAATCCAATAGTATACGAAGTTCTAAGAAAAGAGCATCTAAAAAAAATAGAAACAAATCAGTAGAAATTTGCCGATTCAACCAAAAAAGTGGCTTTACTTAACAAGAGGTAGTCCTGTTCAAATAAAAAACATGACGTACGTCTGATGATCCAGTTTGTATCGATAGAGTTCAAAGTTTACAACCTTGGCACAAAATCTAATGGTGTTAGACAGTCCAATGTCATTTGCATTCAAAAATTATTGGTTCTGGTCCTTATGAAGTGAACAAAGTTTGCGGATGGTATGACCTGCAATGTGGTATTCAACTTTCGTATAAAGCCGAATTCAGTAAAAGAGTCATTGGTCAACTCATTTGGTCCTGAATGAGCCCCAGATTCAGTCCCACGATGTCTTCCGCCTTCATGTGATGTAACTCAGATGAGACATAAGCCTTGATTTTATCTTGGCTCAACAAAGGGTCCTTGGTGAGGGTCCAAACCAGCAGCAATTTCCTGGGGTCAATCAAATCTATTAGGATATCTCCTGCATCAATGCGCGCATGTAGACTTTGCACGAAATATTTAAGGATCAAGCATTTACTTGCGCGGCAATCTTCGTCCCCACCAAGTAGGAAGTCCAAATTGGATGATGTTCCTTTGCACCAAAAAAAATCAACCATGTTAACCCCGAGTCTTTTAAAATCCTGCAAAGTCGCATTCACAAACCCGGGTTTCAGCCTCGCCAAATCCAACAGAAGTTCAGCTATCTCGTCCTGACGGTCCATACGAGGGTCTTGAAATGCCAATGCATGTCCGGCTAGATTGTCAAAGAGAACTTCATAATCGGTCACATAAGAATCATTTGCTAATGAGTGCGCTAGCATAGTCAAGATACTCCGAATGCCATTTGTGCTTTCCATCTCCACAAAGTTAAGGCAACGCTCGTAGAGATTTTCCGGCGCAATGTCCTGTATAAAACCATAAGCAATTGATAGGATAAGCAAAGCATCTCGAACAAGATATCGCTTCACCACTTTGACATCTCTTGATCAAGCTAGAAAATGGTAGAAAAGTAGATGAAATATCATCACAAGAATGATCACTCGGCCTAAAATCAACGCCATTCAAAGGCCATTTGTATATCGTAAACCCTCAATCCCAAACCCTTACCTCTGTGAATCCAAGAAATTTGGATGCTGAAAGCAAATTGAGGACATTCTCCTTGGTGATTGTGATCCCGGTTTTGTAACAAAAGTGGGTGATCAATTCAAAAGCCTGGTGACCTCCCGGCAACCCCGAGAGATTGATCTGCAGGATCAGAGGAAGGTCCCCGGCATTTTCCGGTGGATTGGTCTTGAAAGACGCTATGGAGGCCTGAAAATAGGAGGATTGGACGGCAAATGGAAAGGAATGGCATTCAAAATGATGACCCTCGATTGAAACCTGAAATTGGTATATGCCTCTCAAAAGTGTTTCCATCTTGCTTTCAGTGTTCCAAGGGCCGGCTTCAACAAGCTCCGTCTTTAACCCTGTGTTGCTCATGTCGTCGTCTTGACTGAAGAAAGCCCTACTCTGCAACATGCAACAAGGACTCCGTTAGAACAACCATGTGCGGCCTATCTAGAATTGATGAGCTACTACTTGGGCAGCAAAACTTGTAATTTGATACGCAATGAGGGAATTGAGAGAAAACTTTGGAACCTAAATCTAAACTAATTGCAGTGAGTTGCAGGCGACCTCGGGTTGAGGACACCGTATTTTTCACATTACTTTGTGAAACTTTGCTACGCTATCAACAATTGGTTGCAGTACTCTACCATTCTTATGATCTGAAATTCCCCAAAACAAACACCATCATTGTCAGCGAAGCTAGCGGTTGAAGAAATTTGCAGAAACAAGGTAATTACAACAAATTAGAGAATGAGAGTAGAACAAGAGAGCTCTCCCACAATCACATAGTGCACAAGCACAATGCTCAGACTACAATACGTCCGAATTCCACAGACAACCATCCTAAAAAACAACAGGCACCACATCAGATCAAGACCCTGTTACAATATTATGAAATGCGCGTTAAGGTTTTAGGTTTAGGGCGTCAAGGTATTATGAAATGTGCGCTAAGTTCAATCCTAACATATGCTTTCCAATACACGAACAATGCACATACATGCCTATCACAATCCAACTACAAATGCAAAGGAGCTGATGCCCGAGCATAGCCTAAAAAACCCTAAAAAACAAGCAGTCAGGAAAACAGCAATGCCTTGATATATACCGAGAAAACCTACGTTACCTGAGGAAATGGATACGAAACTAGTTCTCTTTTGCAAAGGAGAGTACCCATAACACATTGACAATTTCAGCAAATGAGGATGCAAAGGAAAACACCACCTGAGCTCTAAACTTACATTTATTGTCGGTACATGTGAGCTTGTCGATATCTCCATCGCCTACGATTGTTCTACTCTCCAGTACCTTTGATTGCAGTTTCACATTGTTTCAGCATCCTCTTGAGCACAACAAACCTTGGATCCTCTCCCTGCAGGCAAACAAGAACCACCTACAAACGAATGAAAAACAGATGCGGAGGGGAAAGAAGAACTTACTGTACAGAAGTTGGGGGAGACAATGGGCGTCGGTGGAAGAGGGGCCAATCGCAAGTCTGGCACAATAGTGGAGTAGCCGTGGTCAAGAGCGATAATATGGATGTGAACCTACCATTTATCATATACACCTCTAAATCGGACGGCAATCATTCCTATTACCGTACGGTAACCGCATGCAACACATCCATGGGTTCAAAGTGCGTACGCAGTAGCATACTCTAGATTTAGTGACCGAACCTCAACACAATGGTTACCCTAATCCCTCATTCGCAATAAAAAAAATCATGGAGAAATTGAACTGTTTGGTTCTGAAAAAGGTTGGTGAACACCGAAATTAAAATATAGAATACACATCTTTAAAAATACTCAAAAGTGAACTTAGAATTCCCTACCTATATTACAAATAGAATGAGTCACTGAAAATTGTTGCATGTGGCTGTAAACGATAACCCAAATTTGCGCCGAAGTTTTGATGTCTTCTCTTTCTATCCGTGATTTCTAATTTAGTCTGAAAAGAAATAGGCGAAGTGGACAAAAGTATAACTGATTTAAACATGAAGATTTATAAACTCTTGACATTGACATCCACTATGGAATTCTTTGCTTGATGCGGGAGATGGGCGCCCCAAACAAAGGTATAGAATGCGGCTAAAGCTCTACAGCTCGACCTCATTAGCCTGAATCTATGTGGTACGAGTTTGATAAGCTGTGGTCATGGTGCTTGGTGGTTGCTCCTTGTCCCTGAAACCACATCAGTTGAAAGGAGAAAGGTCCTAGTAGCTGCTTGTTCATTTCTCAATTGCTTTTGTTTTGTACCTTGGTTCTTTGGCTCTCCAGTGATCCTAAACCCTAGCTTGGTCTTTTTGTGTTGTATGGTGTGTTGTTTTTAATGCAACGGGTCAAAACGTGGCTTTGAACATCAACTTTGTTTTTGTTATCCAACAAAAATCTAGCGACACATCTTTAAAACCACCATGATTGAAATTACTGGATGTCACTTGCTTTTGAAGCTTGGTTGAGGCTCACCCTTCACTAACACAAGCATTTGGCAACCATGTCGAGGACTACACATTTTCTTTTCTAGGTCCAAAATGATGTTGTTAGCCCAAAGGAATGAAATGGTAACGCTTGCAAATGTTTATACCCATGCGCAGGAGTTGATTATTTATTAAACTTGAGGGGAAAAAAAAAGGCTAGAAGCGTCCATTGTGCAATATCGTGCACATCATTGGTGGCGTGATCTAAGTCACCAAAAACAAAGTGCTAACTGCTAAGCCTTGGCCTTCTGAAAATCAACTCCACGGTCTAACTAGGAGCTTTCGTATGCAGTGTGCCTATCTAACCTAAAGGGACCTTAGGACACTATCCTGGCACCTTTCGGACATCCTCACCTAGGATTTCTTGAGTCATCACCTATTAAAAGGCTTTAACACCTTCGATCCAAATGGTGCTCTATGTGAACTGCAAACATCACTAGAAGTGCTAGGGGTCCATGGGGAAAGTGCACTTCCAAATGCTCCCGGAGTGTGCTGGACTTGCCTTTTGTACCTTGACTTATACTCGGGAGGACCTCGGCGGAGAAGTTTGGTGTAGGACAGCTTGTAATCTGATGGAGTCACCTTTGGACGTAAAGGAAATGCATATGGTTGATGGCGCTCTTGCTTGGGCTTCACTGTTGGATGCTTGTTGCCGACTCGTACTTCCTTGCCGTCTTGCACCATGCCCATGCTGCAGGGCTTGGTTGCAGCCTCTACGCCCTTCCAATCTGTGAAGCATGGAGTTAATTCATCTTGAACTCGCTGCCTCATGCTGTGCTCATCCCGGTTGTCCATCTCCTCTTCGGACTGTGATAGCACAATTGGTTCAGGAAGTCGAAGCTTCTTGCGTGTGGTTGCAACCCCTGCATACTTCCCATCTTTGGTGCGCTGTGCAAGCTTATGTTGAACTGGGTGCCCAATTTTGTGCTTGTTGTCGTTGTCCTTCTCCCCTGGAAACTCCACCAACATATCCGATTCAAAAGATCCAAAAACACTGTCTACAGATAAGAGATTGTCATCGTCCTTCTCTTCCAACAACAAGACACTGTTGAACACACCCGTGTGAGGAGACATGCGGTCCATTGAGCTAGCCTCTTCTATGAACTCAAATCCATATGGACAATTCGGAACAAGCTCACCGCCAATGCAATCTCCAGTTCCATGCTTTGCTTCCAGATTCTCCATCTCCCCTTTGGACTCCACAACTGGCTCGAAGGGTCCAAAGTTGTCGTCTAGAGATATCACCTCCTCACCCAAAAAGAAGGCCCTAGCGAACGCACGCTCTCCAATTGTATTGCTCATGACAGCGCGTGCTAACACTTGAGATGGAGACGAGCAAGGGAAGAGTGTTTGGGTGTGCCTAGGGTATTCCCTTATATAGTGTGCCGACCTTAGATGAATACAAGATTCAACACAATCCCATGTCTTGTGAATGGTGGTTGGACCAAAACCGAATGGCTTCCATGAGGGCACCGAGGAGATACGTCCACCGTCTTCATTGTGGGAAAAAAAATGCAAAGTGCGGGCCACGGTAGACCCTGCTCTCGAGTTTGGAAGGAGACATGGACACAGAATTCCTGCTGTCGTTTCGATGCCATGTTGGAATCTATTGTTTTTTTTTTAAATTGGACATACAAGTGAAAGATGGGACTGAGGGGGGAAAGTATATGTACATGCTATTATTTGCCATCATCCTATCCTACTTATTGTTGCATTATAGACTATATACCGGAGTAATGTTTTTATAAATAACATTTCCGGACATGTGTAAGGTGGGCACACCAAAAGCGCCACAAATTAGTAGGCCTGCGCCTACTTACTATTGATTATGCTGTTCAGATTTTCATATAGTCTTGTGGGCAAGTGAAGGTATTTTCCTATGCACCACAGAACGCCATATTTGGATTATACAATATGCCAAAGTTATTAATCCGTTAAGGAGCAAGCTATGTCTTGGGGGGCAATGTACTGCATGTAGCGATTTTGGGCAGCTCACTACGAACAGAATAGGTACATAACTCATTCCGGAAATGAATGCAAAATATGGATGGCACTTCAAGGTTACTTCCTCAGGTGTGATTTAGATGTACCCACCTCAGTGTATCCATTTGAAATTTTACAATCTACACAATGAGGATAAATTTGGAAGTCAAGTCGAGTTTGAAGGCCCATCCTATCCTTAACCCTGAAATTAGGTTGGCTTTGTAATTAGGTTGCCTTACCTCAAGAAATTTACTATACAAGCTATCAAAGTCAATCCTAAACCCTTCTACAAATACTTTCATGTGTGCACGTGGAGGTCCACGAGTTTCAATTAAACCTACAACTAATCTAAAGGTAGTTCTTAATTATACAATAACAATATATATTTAAATAGTGTGGCATGTCAAGATACCAATGAAGGACAACCTAATTTTGCTATTTAGTGTAGGTGATTGGGTAGCAACCACTAATCCTTTGTAGGCTGGATAAAAGCCTGGATGTAAACTAGAGATAAATCCATGCCCTTATGGAAGACTGAAAGCCAATATGGGAGACTTGTAAAGTCTATACGTTAAAGGCAAAGGAATCTGGGTTAGAAGACCATGCACCGCAGGGGCTCTACAAGCGATGTGACTTGAATTGGACTTGCCTTATTAACATTGTTGTTATCCTGAAATTGGATTTAGTTGCATTGTAAGCTTACTTCTAAACTCCCTAGAATCCATAATTTCAAATACTCCAAGGTGCACGTAGATGCAATTTTTTTATTTTAGTTTTTAGTTTTTGAAGCAAGCCAAAGGAAATTCATTGTAGAGAGAAAGGAACAAAGACACCAGCCTGGCGGGAAACGTGGATGGTGCTGTGGAAGCCCCAAAGCTTCACGCACACGAGTCACCTGAACTACTCTCTGTCCTTCAATCCTTCCCAATTCCCATAAGTAAGATATGCGGCCTGACATTATGGGTTCAGATATGCAGACCCAATTGGTCAGCACTTTGTTCTCACACAACAAACCATAAATATACAAAGTCGGCTGGCGGCTACGTGCACTGATCTGTGCATGGTTGGGCAGGATGGGGATCTAAATGGAAAGGCTACGGAATAGGGCCAGGGCGAAGTGACCACTCTGACTATTGCCCCGTTTCACCCCTGAGGAAAACACTGTGGGATTATTTCCAATCAGATGATAAAATTTGAAAATTCTGAATTCAGATTTGGAATCGGCGGCCCCAAATTAGCTAGGGGGGGTGTAGAAATACAAAAAATCACAGCAAAAAATAGGGGGCTTTTTTTCTACAATTACCCCTGGCCAGGGCAATAGAGGAATTAGTTCGCCCTGGCCACGGAATAGGCCCCCAAGCAAGTAAAACTCGTTTTACTAGGGATTAATAGGGTTTTCGGATTTATATTTTTGTTGGGTTATTTGGTTGTGTTTTAGTCCCTCTTAGCTAATTTGAGGTCACCCCATCCAAATATGAATTCAGAATTTGAAAAAAAAAAAAATTAAGAAAAAAAATTCTCAATGTTTATCCCCGGATAAATCCAGTCCATTCTGTAGCCTTTTGATGGCAAGATTTAACCCCTAAAGGACCAAAGCCTTTTCTCTACCAAAAAACACTTAAAATTGTCATTAAATCCTTAGCAAAGAGTTAAAAAATTTGAAAAATGTTTATTTTTCACATTGAAATGTAGGATCTTATATATAATTAGTATGAGAATGTATGGAAAAAATTTCAGAATTTTTGACCGCTTACATTGCAAAATATTTGATCTAGGGTAGTACAAGGCAATGCAATATGATCTAGGATAGTACCAAGGCAGCACGAGTATTTTTAGAGGTGCATTGGTGCAAATGGTGGAGATTGAAAAAAAATGGTAACCTTATCTTTTGGCTTTGAAATTATAGTGAATTTTGGAAGGCCAAAGTTAGACTTCACCTATGACCAACATTTAGAGTCAACAATTCCAATCATTTAAAAAACACCCTAAACCACCTCTAAACTCTTACTTTCTTCGTCACTCATGTCTCCTAAAATTATTTTTCCAAACTTGAAAATTAAAAAAAATCTTATATAAAATCGCCAAATTGTGGATGAAAACCTGATTATACATCCAATATATAGATGCATGCTCTAATTCGGAGCACCACTATAAACATTTAACCCTAAATCCTAAACCTATCACCACAGAGAAAAATGGGCTACAATATATAGTACTTGACTAGGGGACAAATCAGTGTTCATGCACATATTTAGCTTTGATAAAAATTGTACAAATCAATACCCAAAAAATACCCAAAAATTGCGAGTAGGATAGCATGGCACAAAACACTTCCATGTGAAAATCTTTACTATATTCACAAATTTAGGGCCGCCTCAAAATATGGAAGCAATCAAAGAAACTAAATTAGACTTTCCATGATGATTGACATATGTTGTGGTCACTTTCACAAAAAAGAACGGGTGAAAATTGGCGAGTCTGCACTCACCAAATGACTTTTTTGTCACCCAAAGGACAAAATCGTCCGCCTTGTCCTTCAAGGGTTAATATCACCACTTTGCCACATTGTAAATTAAATAAAAAATACACCTACTATAGGCTGGCAGTTTTCCGGACAATATTGTTAAACTCGGCATCTAGATTTGTGATATTTTCCTGGATCCTTAGCCCTGAATTTTTGAGCAAGCAAGGTTTTAATTTTCAATAGGCAAGCAAAATACCCTCCTTGTGCAAAATTGTGCAGCGAAAACCACTTGTCTCCAACATGGATACATCTTTGTGCATATAGTGCATAAAAAGGAAAAAATCTTTGGAGGAATGCCTACCTTGATACACATACATCTGCATCGATCTTCCTAAATGTAACCCAATGTGAGTATCTACGGACCGAGCAACATTTGCTTGGTAGGGTAGTACAGTGAAAGAGTATGAACCTCAATGGAAAGGAATTTTCACATGGTGGATCCGAAGATCTCCGGTTGACCCTCTTCTTGTTGGAGACCAAGAGGTCTCTTCATGAACCTTGACTCAGATGAATCTTGAAGGGGAGGATCGGAAGATCTTGTAATCCTCTAGGGGTTGATTTTCCATATTCCAAATGATGAAAAATCTCCGAGTCGTCCTGCAAGGGTTAATGACAAGGGACGGGAGATCTCTTGATAAACCTCAATGCAGGGGATCACCAAATGACCGCCTCGTAAATCGTGGAGCAAAACATTGGGATCCTTCACTAGGAGGATTGGGAAATGTCCCGATGAACGTCAGTCAGCACAAAGGAACCTGAACACACAGGATTGGAAGATCACATCATGACCCTTGAGCTAGAGGATTGGGAGATATCTTGATGAACCTAGAGGCACACGACCAGGAGATCCATTGAAAAAGCTTACCATGAAGGACCCCCATGTAGAGGACCAAGGGATCTCCCAATGAAACTTACCGCATAGGGTCGGGAGATGGCCCGATGATCCTCCGCTTAGTGGAACTGGACATCTCCCGATGAATTTCAATGTGCTGCATGGGGAGATGTCCTCATGGAAATTAATGGAGAGGAGTCTTTAAGTCTTTTCTACTCGTGAGCCCCCAAGAATTCACTCATGTGGTTCTTTACAACGGTCGAGGCTATCCTTTTAACATCTTTATTCCTGCCTCCACAAGCATGGTAGACAAAATGCTATTGGGTTGTTGCTGCCCCTGGCTCTAGGAGAAAAAACAAGTTCCAAAGCAAAAGCAAAGAATTGGCATAATAAGGCCATCACAGAAGTTGGGGAGCTGTAACTGATTTTCGAGAGAGTCAACATGTTCATGTGATGGTAGACACAACGCACTTCATGGAAGGTCACTACGCTTTTCAAAGAAAAAACACGCTCTTGCGAAGGGAGTGTGTTCAACACTTTTGAAGATTCGCTGCCTAAGTCTTCCAAATTCCCAAAATTTTATGTGTAGTTATTATTGGAACCCATATTTTTTTTCCATGGCTTAACAAGCACCTAATGTTTACAATTCATGTGCTTGGTAAGGCATTTTGACACTTCTAAATTTTTGGATACAACCAGTCAAACGTTCGCCTCCATGAATATCCCACTTCCCTTGGATTGTAGGAGGGAGAAAATCAAGGTTTATGGTTGAAGCCAAGGAAAAAAGCATGAATCCTTGTTTTTTTAGAAACAAGGGGAGTGCATTCACGACATGGTTGTTCCTACCAAGTTTATACACAGAAGACAGGGACCACCAAGAACTACAAAAGGCAAGTGAATACGGTGCCCACGATGTTGCATTGGAATGCAATAAAAAGTCAATTTGATGCCCATCTCCATACTCACACGGTGTGGATCAAAAAAGGACCTTGAAATGACCCTTGCTAACAAGAGTGTGGCCTTCCATGTGTATTAAAATGGCACCCAAATCATCTGGCCTTTCTTATATGAATGAGGACTACACATTGCTTTACTGCAGTGTATTTACATCAAAAGTGTATTTACATCATTTGTTGAAGAAAGCATCATGGGATCTCTGGAAGAACTAGGCCTCCTATATACGAGGTTACTAGGGGATTCCATTCAAAATCTGATCCCTCAATTGTCTGGGCGGGTTCCTAAAAACTTGAGCACACGACAGGGCATTTTTCTGTGCATACTGCCGGACAGGTTCGTTGGACTTGAACAAACCGTTTAGCCAACTATAGACCCCCACCTGCAAATGCCGGTCTTGCACAACACCGTTCCACCGTGGGGGGTAAATTGTGCTGTACCTATCGTTTGTGAGGTTTTCCATTGGACTATCATCCACTAGAACAACGTCATCAAGAGAATCTAATTTAAGGATGCTAAGCAACGTCGCCATATCTTTTAGAAAGAACGGTTTATGTGGTTGGTTGGGATTTCTATACCTTGATAGGATACAATGTTCCTGTGATAAAACGATCACCTTCTATCTGTTTATTACCTTTGATTGATTCAGCAAAACCGCCACTGCCTGGTTCACATTCCTCGCCGACTTGGAGCTCCAGAACACCAGGTTTGCATTTTTGTACAGCCACTCCAAGAGGTTCATAGAGCCTTCTCGCATTTTAAAGCTTCGCTGGTTGGTGGCCGCATTGACGTACCATTGCACCAAGACTCCACTGGGTTCCAGGACGACATGATATCGTCGTCGAGGTCCCCTTCTCAACAAATGTGCCTGCACGTCATCCCCCAAACCTACAAGAGTCAAGTAAAACTAACAATTAGAGATGAGACTGTAACCATTAATGTAAACAACAATTCATGAGAAATGAAATGCACGACTGTCACCTGGTGCACCAGTGACGGCTCCATTTGTGGCTTGCCTTCCTATGCTCGAGTCAACCCTTGCATTGATCGCAACTCCTCTGCCAATGCCACAAGGGTGCATATGCTTGTCACCTAGAGCACCACCCATTACCCCACCTCCAAACCCCTTTTCCCTACTCGTGCCAACCATTGCATCAGTCACAACTCCTCCGCCAACGTCATCGGTGACTCTTGCCTGTGTCCCCTGTTGACCTTGTGCCCACTCAATTATGGTTCCATAAAGGCACATAGTCGCCTCCCTCATGGTTTCTATTGCCTGAACTGTCTTCTTATGAGCCTGAATCTTATTCTTGAGTTCGACTTCATAAGAGAGTGACTTCTTCTTCTTACCTCCCTGGATTTCCTCTTCTTCCACAAGTTTCTTTTTGCGAGCGATTACTGAGCACGGCTTCTGTAAAAGTTCATACTCATAAAAGGGTGTCCTCAACCGCCCGTCACCAAACACGAAATCATTGAAATCCCTATACCAAGCCGCTGGATCATCCTTGACCTCCAAGGCTTCGTATTTGCCCCCCTCACCTTCTCCCCAAGCCACCACTGTAACGTCAACTGGGGCGTTGGCCTTAGAGGTGACGTCCAACCCTAACAATGTTGTGCCTCGCTCCACAAGATTGATGGGGACCACGTCCACTGTAAGCCATGGGACGTTGCTAGTCATGCCAACAATCTCGCACATTGGCGGCAATGGTATCATCGGGACGCTGCTAGTCACGCCAACAATCTTGCACATTGGTGGCAATGATATCATTGGAGGTCTTGCCAATGGAGCAATGATCCCATCACCCTGTTCACCCGTGATTCCAACACTATGATCCTCATTTTGAGACCGAGGCTTTGGCAACAGCTTTCGGGTGTAGCCATCTAGTTTTGGAGATTTGGATTTTGGTTTTGGGGGACTAGCTTTGTGTATCTCCAATCGTTCATGTGATGGACTTCGCAGTGCGGGTGATGGCCTTCGCAATACACATGATTGGCCATCCGGTGTAGGAACTCTTGTTTTTTGTTTTTTTGTTTTGGCTTTGTGTTTCTTTGGTCCTACACGTGATGGGCTTCGTAATATAGGTGATGGACTACGGAAACGGGGTCTGGCATCAACCACCTGGCTCTGATCACCTTTTCTTTGACGCTTCCGTATATAAACCAAGGTCTCCCAAGGGACCATGGGATCCCTTGATGCGATCTGGCTCACGCTCCCGTTGGCGCTCCCACCTGCGAGCTCTTTCTTTTGCCCAGGCGACCACATGCATTGCAATGTGTGGACTACTTCTTGTTCATCCGTGTTGCATACTCTTGAATCTAATAGGTCTACCAATGCGCGGCTCTTCTTCCTCTTACTATTCTCCTCTTCCTCTTGTGGGGCTGCTGCTGGATCTCTCTTACGACGCTGGTTCCTCGTGCTCACACAACTAGATTCCACTGCAACTTCCTCTCCCTTAGCCGTGTTCTCTCCCACCCTACACCCTTCCAGTGGTGGCTCAAAATGCAACTCTAAAACCGATTCACTGTCATCACTTAGGACGACAACTTCTGCTGCTGCACCTGGGGATGACGGATTTGACAATTGCTGCGGCTGCTCCGCTTCATGTGCCCCTTCCTCGTCCTCTTGCGCATGTGTCCGTCCAACGTCTTGTGCCACCTCTTCTAGTGCTTGAATCGGGCCAGGTACTTGTGGCAGATCGTGCTGCGCCTTTGACGCCCCAGGTACTAGAGGCACATCCTCCTGCCATCCACCCAACTCTTGCTGTACGCCAACCATTGGAGAATCCCGTGCAGGCGGATTGAGATCTTTTGGTGGATGCACCTGCGTCAACGGGGGAATGTCTTGCTCTTTGTAGTCGACGGATCGCACTTGCCTGGAATCCTCCACCGGTGTTGAAGGCTCTATCGGGTCCGTACCACCATCCTGCGACAAAGGCATGTCTTCAGCCACATAGCACCCTCGACGCAAATTTTCCATGCAAGGATCACACGACACCTACACCCTAAAAAAGGCCATGGTAGGAGATCTCCCAGAGGTCAACAAATGATGCACACATTCACCTGGTCTTTTTCGGGCAACCCTGTCGTTTGTTGTTGTGGAATGCTCACTAAGGGACTTGCTGTCGGTGGCGTGTTGTCCTCAATCTCCTGGAGACTTGCATTCTGGTTGTGAACTTCTTCCGCTTGGGATTCGGGCTTTGTACATTGGGCGTCCCAAATTTGTTTTGTCCATTCCTTACCTCCCGTTGTTGCTTCTGCGGATTCTACAACTTCGATCCCTTCCACGTGCTGAAATACAACAGCTGATGCTCAGTGGGACTGAAATTCCAAGACATGGATATGATTTTGCCAAAAACACTAGACAAGAAGTTTGGTTCCACGGCATATCGGTACCAGCTGTGTGATTTCGGGATGTCCATTGACATTCGTGAGGGCATGACCACCCTCTCGCACCGGTGCTGGCCCGAGTATTCTTGGGAGATCCTCAGATGCTTGTGTCCACCCAACCCCTTGTGCCATCTGTTCTGGCGCCTGAAACGGGTCAGGTACTTGCGGCAGATCTTGCTGCGCCCTTGACATCCCGGGTGCTCGAGGCATGTCCTCCTGCCATTCACCCAACTCTTGTTGTACGCCAACCACTGGAGAATCCGGTGCAGGCGGGTCAAGGTCTTCCAACGGATCCATCTGCATTGATGGGGGAACGGTTTGCTCTTTCCAATCGACAGATTGCCCTCGCCTCGGATCTTCTAAAGGTGTTGAAGGCTTTGTCTGGTCCGTACCACCTTCCTATAGCAAAGCACATCTTCAGCCATCATTAGCACGTAGCACCTTTTGACCTAGGTTTTTCATGCAAGGATCACATTGCACCTTCACCCTAAAACCACCCATGGTCAAAGATCTCCTAGAGGTCTGACAAGTGATGCACACACTCACCTGGTCTTTCCTAGACGACCCTGTTGTTTGTCGCCATGGAATGAGCTTTGAGGGACTTGCTGTTGGTAGTGTGTTGTCCGCAATCACTAAGAGACTTGCGCCCTTGTTGTGGGCTTCTTCTGCCTGGGATCCGGGCTCGGTGCGTTGGGCGTCCCAAATTTGTTTTGCCCATTCCTTACCTTCCGTCGTTGCTTCCATGGATTCTACAAGTTCTAAAACTTTGACCCCTTTCCGATGCTGCAATACAACAATCTCTGGTTAGTGGGACTGGAATTCCAAGACATGGACATGATTTCGCCAAAAACACTGGACAAGGAGTTTGGTTCCAGGGCATACCAATCCTAGATGTGTGATTTCGGGGCCTCCATTAACATTCACGAGGACGCCACCATGGCAATCAAGTCCCTTGAATATCGTCATCGGGGTGCTGATCTTCAAATACGGCATACGCTGCCGCCTCCAAAAGTATTTTTCGCTGCTCATGTCCTTTGCATCGTATAGCGGCTGGAGGTTGTCCAATCCTGGGAAGAAGCTTTTGAAGCACGCTCGCGAACCGCGGTTAGGATTGGTTCCAAAAACAAATACCACAAACATGTTGAACTGTTTTCCGAATGTTGGCGAGGGGAATCCATCCATGGACCCCGCCACATAGTTGATGACATGAAAATCCCACACTTTGGCTCCGATCTTCTCCCCTCGCTTTTCCATGTGCGCCACAATCATGTAAAATCCTTTGGCATCCGTAAAGAGAACGGCACCGGACAGGGCCGAAACAGCGTTGTCTTTGGGGTCATGGGACTCAAGAGCGCCAAACACTCCCTCGAGTTTCTTGTGTTCGAGAATCTTTGCCCGAGGCCCCGAGGGCGTACCCTCAAACATGAACCAAAAATAGATGCATGGCTCCTTTGCTCCCCGCCATGCTTTCACATTTGGCTTTGACAGTGTTCCACTGATGTTCCAACTTTGGTCATCCACGATCTCGCACAGGTATCGCTCAGCAAACTCCGCTTCCAATTCCTGCATGACTCTAGTGTCTCCTCTCTCTTTGAAGAAGGCCTTCCACATATCTGTGACAAGCCGTGGACAATCTTCTGGCTCGTGGGTCTTGTTCAAGGGCCTCGTCCTACCCTTGAACCACTCCTGACCAACAGGGTGCTCCACGGCAATACGCACCCACGTCTCCAGTTCAGTACGAGTGATTTCTTTTTCCGCCGCAAACTCCTCCCACGTGGATTCCGGATACGGGCTGTACTCGGCACTCCTCGATGGAAGTGAGTAATTCTTGTAGTGTTGGAGGAGCTCATTCTTCATCGCCCTGACGTACCTCTCTATGCGGGCAGCGCATTCCAAGTTCATTAAAGCTCTGCCATCCGACAACGAGCTCTTCTTCATGGTGATGTTTTGGGCCTCCACTTGCGATGCTAGGTAATTGATGTCCTCCACTCGCAGTCCATAGAGCGGTTTGAAGTCGTTGTGCAAGAGCGGCTTGCGTTTCAGCTTCCCCTCTTTATCGACCACGCCGCGTGCATCTGGAAGGAGTCCCTTCATGTAATTTTCTTCAATCTCCAACCACCTTGTCACGTCCGCATCGTTCTCCAAGAACACAAGTGGATATTTTTGGTCGCTCGAGTCGCCAGACTTCATTCCTGCGAATATCGTCGTCAAGGCCCGGAGAAATGCCTGGTCATAGCAAAAAAAAAAGAATTGAGTACCGCGCGGATGAATTTGGCTGCACAGCACCCTTGAACAGAAATCCACTGGGAGATGTGACAATACTTGCATTGTGGAGGACCTCACGACGACCAACAAAAGACCGGGAGATCTCATGGTGATCCCGAACCCACTCAAGAATGGACTTAATGCACAATGAGACTTGAACAGATGGCCTAGGATCTTACAAGGTACTTTGCCGAGTGTGTTCTCCCCATTATGGCCGGGGCCGGAGATCCCATGCTCCGCCACTTGATCCTTGCGCTTGTCAATTGTTGTGTCCATTTTTGCTCCATTTGTTCACCGGCAAGGTTCTGGTTTAAGAACCTTGAGAACGTCATTAGGAGGTCGACACCGGCGTCATCCATTGCGGCCCACACAGGTAAGATGTTGAATGTGGAAGCGCGCTCTTTGTCCTTCTCTCCAATCTCACCGGTTTGGACCAAGTCCTTGTGAGCTTCCACCGTGTGCTGTCCCCCAATGATAAAATAGTGCGTTCCTTTGTCTTCGAAGATTTCCTTGGGTGGCTCCACCCTGTAGTACGTGACCTCATTCCCTGGGCCAGCAGGTGGACCAGCTTCCAGCGGCAAGACAGTAATGACCCTGACGTCTGAATCAAAGTCCGGGGCAATTCGCACTTGGTTCTTGATTCCTTCAAGGCGATGCCCTTCAATGCCCCTGTAGACTAACCATCCGCATGGAGCCTTGTGTAAACGGTCAAAAGGCACGCGGATGAGATTGCCGTCACTGCCACAGATCGCTCTCTTGCCCCATTTGTACAAGCCACCAAAGGTATTTCCGTACAATTCCTTCATATACTTCATATCCTCCACACCGAGCTTCCTCACTTGTGATTCCAACATGTTCACACATGCATGCAGCGTCAACTCTTGTCCGTCTTTTGTCTTCCTCACCGATGGCACCTCTTCTTTGGCATCCCCGGGAGCTTGGACCCCTACCTTTTTCCCCTTCCTAGATTTCTTTGGCGCAAGCGGCTTGGAAGGGGTTCCTTCCAGTGACTCGGACGGCCCCTCTCCCTCAGCATCCCTAGGAGCTCCCGCGCCTGCCTTCTTGGTTCTCTTCTTTGGGGCCGGCTTGGGAGGGATCACTTCTAGTGGCTTGGAGCCATGGTTGAATCCAGCGAGTTCATCTTCGATTATTTCCCACTGGTCCTTCATATCCATGGGGCTCCACCAGGGGTGCGCCGTTTGTTCCTTCCTCATCAGGTATCCCTTCCTTGTCACTGTTTCGCACAGATCGAGCCTCATTTTTGCATAATCCAGGATCAACCCGTACGTCATGCACTCTCCAGAACGGATGTTCTTCTCTTCTACAACCAAGAGCGCCGTGTCGTTGTTTAGTCCTTGCAACTCCAAGACACGTAGGCCACCTTCTGGATGCCGTTGTTCCCCATTTATGAGCACAGGGAGAATGACCACAGGATCCCCCATTCGTGGTTCTTTCCATGCAATGCCCCAGCCCGTCACGTGATCCCGGCAACGAAAAACTGCTCCTGGATTATTACATTCACCTTGGTACTGGAAGGAAGGGATGTACCCATCGATGAAAGCTGCGAGCTTCCTTGGAGACTTTCCAAGTGGCCCTCTCTCCTGCTGCACCGCACTGGAGCGTTCCAGAAGAGGACATCAGTGTGAGCATTTCAAGGTAACGGGAGACCCTAAAACCGCCTTGTTCTAAATCCTACCCTCCACTCTGACCATGTCTCCAACCCAAAACCACTCGTGCTAATGTCTAGCAACGTGGATGACAATTGCAATGCCAAGAAATCAAGAAACTAAGGATTCAAGGTTTTTAACTTACGGATCATCCCAACGGAGTACTCCAGCTGATTGGTCTGATGGCTGCGCTGCCATCATAAAGTACTACAGTTGAGAAGGTGGTCTCTCCCTTCCAGTGATCGACTCAAACTTTCCTGCACAGGAAGAACGACACGAAGGTACATGAACAATCCATTGCTTTCTGTCAAACTATTTCTAAGACGTCATAAATGTATACAGTAACGTTGGCATCGTCGGATCCCAACGAAATGGAAGTCAACGCATCTACACGGACGGAATAGGCACTGCACCAAGAAGTACCCTAAACCCGCACGTCCATTCTCTCCTACAATGGTTAGAAACTCTACAACAGCACATCAAACCCTTGCCTTTACCTCAACCATGATGTACTGCAAGGGCATTGCCAAAGAGCAGCTAGTGTTTTTATAAAACGTCTAGACCCTTAAACCAACCTATATCTCTCTCATCTATTGCAGTATCAATTGCAATCCTGAGTGGTTGCCAATAATAATTCAACGCATCACGTCCTCCTAAATCACTGCAAAATTTTGAAGAAAATTCCTGGCAGACATTCTTAAACCCTAAACCCAAAAACAGACCATCCCATTCTCACATGTCTGTACCACCAAGGAATGATTTGCGCTCGCCCATGTAAGCACTATTGCAAGGATGGGGCGGATTCTTCAGCTTCCAAGTCCTTGGGAGCAACACCACATCCCAACTTACATCCAAATTCAAAGTAATCGAGGCCTAAACTACATCCTAATGCCGTCATAGACAACCACCAATACTACAAACCTCCTCTCATGCTTGTGGAGCCTAAACCCATATGAACCGAAATGAACAAAGAGAACCTAGACTGATTTTCCCACACATGGGCTTGCCTGTCATAATGTATTCCCTCCAGTATGGTTGGGCTTCCAGACACCCTTTCCGTGCACATTATAATTCCTGGCTGCTGAATTGCAAGGACTATGGCTTTCCATTCACAGTGAGTGTAGCTCTTGAACTGCAGTCACTTCCCAAGTCTCTCCATCCTAAACCAAAAAATCAAGGAATGGCAAACCAGGAACAACTGACCTCTGACATGCACGGGAATAGCCGCCCTTGCACGTAAATCAACTCTAATTGCTCCCTGAAGGTAAATTTGATTAAACTCCCACCAAGTTGGAGTGGATTGCACTCCCCACCTTGGCGATCCTTTAGAACCCTCGTAACTACAGCGCCTACTTCATAGACTGGCATGAAAGCAATCTCACCTCAAGAGACCAACAATGTTGTGCCTTCAATTGCAAACCTCCGAAGCCCTGCCAAGCTCTACCGCCGCATTCTACCAAGAGCACCAAGGTCGACAAGAACCATCCTCCAAGGCTCTGAGGTCTTCCTGCACCGCAAGGGTTGGAAATGGGAGTGCGTTGTCAGGGGGAAGCACACGATGGACATTGGGAGAAATGGGAGCGCGCACAACATCGGGAGAAACCCCAGTGAAGAAGAGGTCTTGAAATCAAGGAAGGCAACCCGAGAAGCATGGAAACTATCGGGCGGGGGCCAGGTGGCAAGGGGACAAACTCAAGAACCAGCGGCACTCATTACCAACAGGAATGGGTGTTTGGGATGAGTGATTAGAAGTCTTGGGGTCTAGAGTGGTCTCTTGATTTATTACTACATTCACCAATGACGTGTTAAAATTGACCTCCTTATTATCATCCATAGTCATGATAATTTCTTTGGTCACTTCCTTCATTGCAATCTTCCAGGATTGTGGGTGGTGCTCACTCATATGTAAAACGAACAGTTTATGCTAGAAGAAAAAGGAAACATTTCTCTATTTTCTGGGTCATTGAATGCATGCCTTCCCAAACTAGTTGCTTCATTTTTTTCCTCACCACATGTCTTGTGATACAACTCAACCCATTTTTCTTATGACCCATACCTTTGAACACTAACCATTATTGTTTCAATCTTTTATTGGTAAAGTTGAATTTTTTGGGGGGTGCAATTCTAGTTTCACAATGCTCTATATCACACATTTTGAAGTTTAGCTGAATTAGAGGATTTTTTCTAAAAGATTTTATTAAAAATTGGAGATCGAAAATTGCCCGGCATTAATGTAAATAAGGACCAAAAAACTTTCAATATCCCAAGAACATGACCAATGATACTTCAATCTCCTTTAATTGTTTTGATGACTCATATATACCATACATGCACCTTAGTAATTATACCAAATAATGGCATCTACAAAAGGATTTCCTTTGTTGTAAATTGCAAATTCGTGTAATATCCATTTTCAAACATTATGTAAAATGTAATTACCTCAACCTAAAATACCAAGCCGCATTTCTGCCAAAAATGCCCCTCAAATTTATTTTTTTGTAAAAGTAACCAATTTTGGAATAAACATCCATTTTAGACACATGTTATTGGAAGATCTTAAAATTGGCTTGTTAACCCTTAAAGGACCATTATTCCTTTGGAGGACAGGTGGGATTTTGGGTAGGTACCTATAGGTTGAATTTTCATCTTGATGTTTTCAATCTTTTTATGAAGATAAAAAAATTTATAAGCTTTGTGGAAATATGATTTTTTTCACAATTGGTGCCAAGGAACAAAAGTTATGACCAAATAAGCTCAAAATAGGGGACACGGGCATAGTAAAAAAAATTTGGAAAATTTGGAAAAAAAAATTTGGAATTTTTTTTTCTCATAGATTATCCTAAGCCTCATCATTGGGATTATTGCACAATCTCACCATTGGGATTATTTCATTTTAATTCCATCTAAAAGATATTAATATTTTAGATGTTTCTTCTAACTTGTATTTACTTCTACTTAGCAAATTTTTTCAAAATAAAAAATTAAGTTTTTTTGAATTTTTGTTTTTTTCCTAGACCCTGAGGTCAATTATTTACTATAAAGATTTAAAGCTCAAAACTATATAGCGCAAAATTTTTTAATTAAAAATGTTCAAAGTCACAAAATCTAATATCACAATGCGTTGTAAAAATTGTGTTTTTTACTTTATATGCAAATATCTTGCAATCTAAGCAATCAAAAGTTTTGAAATTTTTTCCATACATTCTCATAATAGTTAGCTGTAAGATCCTATAGTTACATGTGTAAAACAATATTTTTTCAAATTTATTCACTCTTTCCTATAGAAATAGCAGTTTTGAGTGCTTTTTGGCCTTCATCCTTTAGGGATTATGTATAGTCTGTAGGAGAATTTTTTAAAATAGGGATTATAAGATATTAGCATTTGATATGACAATTTAATCATTTTTTTAACACTGTGAAAAATTGGGCAGCTTCCCAAACTTAAATTTTACCCAAAAATTGCACAAATTAATCATCATACTTCTTTGGTGTTGTATTCTGAGACAAATTAGCTACATCCTTGAAACTATTTGAATCATTTGAATTTGTATGGTATAATTTGTAGTCAAAAAATAGCAAGTGGAAAGAAATCCCTAATCGTTCAAAATACTAACCTCTTCACAATTTGGTTTTGAAAGTAATAAATGTCAAATCTAATGGCTATTACATTGTCATCCGCCCGCAAGATCTCATGTCCATCCATTCCGTGGAGGAACCTCAATGTAAAGAAATGGGATCTCCTCATATGAGGAGGCCCTGTTACGTAGGAGATTGAGATCTCCTCAGTTGAGAAGGCACATTCACGTACGGGTCCGGATTTCCCCCGATGATGATGCACATTTACGTAGGGGTCTGGATTTCCCCCGATGAGGAGGCGCTTTCATGTAGGGGATCGGGGTTTCTCCCGATGAGGAGGTGCTTTCATATAGGGATTGGGATCTCCCTTAGTGTTCAGGTGCTTTCATATAGGGCATTGGGATCTCCCTCAATGAGTAGGTGCTTTCATGCAGGGCATCAGGATTTCTCCCGATGAGGAGGCGCTTTCAAATGAGGGATTTGTAATTCCCCCCGATGGAAGGCTTTCACGTAGAGGATTGGAATTTCCCCTGATGAGGATTTCCGCCAAAAAACACTCAAAATTGTTTTTTTCATTGCAAAGGGTAAGTAATTTTGAAAATTATTATTTTTGGATATCTAATCATAGGATCTTACAATTGAACAATATGAAAATATGTAGATTAAATTTCAAAAATTTAGACCCTATAAATTCCAAAATATTTTTGTTTAAAGTGGAAAAAAAATATTATTTTTTGGATACATTGCAAGACTAGATTATTTGACTTATGACCTTTTTAACTTAAATTTTTATACTACAAAGTTTTAAACTTTAAATATTTATTGTGGAAAATTGAGTTAAGAATTTTTTTTAAATTAAAAGAAAACTTAATTTTTATTCTTAAAACAATTGTTAAGTAGAAATAGATATAAGATAGAAAGAGAATCTAAATTATTAATATCTCTAAGATGGATTGGAATTCACAAATCCCAATGGTGAAAGCAAGATGAGCCTCAATTAAACTAATATAGTAGAAACTATCCTATTGGTTCAACATTTAGAAGAGTTTGCCTTCATTTCTAAATGCCAAAGGCCTTTATTCAGCTTTTAGAAATCTGCTCTAAATTAAATAAAAAGACAACCTTCCGATGAGCTTTATTAATTTTTTTGAAATGTAATTGTACAAATTCAAATTAGACATGTTAACCCCTAAAGGCCCAAGGTCATTTTTCTTCCCCAAAACACTCAAAATTACCATTTCTATAGCAAAGAGTAAAAAAACTTGAAAAATATGGTTTTTTGCACATCTAACCGTAGCATCCTATACCTAATAAGTATAAGAATGTGTGGAATTTGTTTTAGAATTTTTGACCGTACAAATTGCAAGATATCAACGAGTTTTTTAGTACATTGCGGGACTAGATATTTTAACTTCAAACATTTTTTGAACTTAAATTTTTTGCACTATAGCATTTCGAGCTTTAAATATTTATAGTAGAAAATTGAGTTGAGAGTCTAAACCCTTAAAAAAAATTAAAAAAAAACTAATTATCATTCTTAAAAAAATTATTAAGTAGAAGTAGATATAAGATAGAAGGAAAATTTTAAATATTCATATATTTTAGATGGAATTAAAATGTACTAATCCCAATGGTGAGGTTGTTCTAGCAAGTAAACTACACCATGCAGAACAGAAAAATTTGGAAATTTTGGAAAATTGCATTTAGAAATGAATCCTAGAAGTTATTTTTTTCAAAAAGATGCTCTAATTGCCAGAAAAACAAGAATGTCCAGAACTTTCTCATAACAAATCCAAATGAAATGAATCAAAGCTTTCCGCATAGAAAAATATATATTCTATGAGCCCAAAAAATATTTTAAGAAAACTTCAAAATTTTGCAAATTTTTTTTTTGCTGCCTTGATTGCCCCCCGTCCCCTGTTTTGAGCTTATTTGGTCATAACTATTGTTCCCGAGCACCGACTATGGAGAAAATTATATTGTCACAAAGCTTATCAGCTTTTTTATCTTCAAAAAAAGTTTCAGAAAATCAAGGCAAAAACTCAGCCTGTAGATACCTACCTAAAATCCCATTTGTCTCCGAAGGGGACAATGGTCTTTTAGGGGTTAAAGAACACTTGGAACAAAAAACAAAAAAAACACACTTATAGATTAAAAGATTATAATGTTTGATCATAGGGGTGTTAAAACAACAAAAGTGACTTAAAGTCTTTTGATTCTCTTTTCACATATCAAATTTAAAAAGTTGGTCACTATGAAAACATCAATTTAAAGGACCTAACATGTATAATTCCAATCAAGTTATTATGGCTTCACAAAATCTCTTGTGCAACTTTTTAAATGAATTTTTTAATGTGATTTTTTATTCAAGATCTAGTGTATTTGATGCTTCCAATTTCCTACTTCTTGAGCCGAAAATTCCAGGACCATTCACAATCGAAAACTGAAGCTTAGAGTGCACAATCTGTACTTGCAATCTCTCAATGCAAATCTGGCCACACCAATTCTCAATCTCTCTTTACAAGAGACTCGTGTCTGACCTGACTTCACAAAGAGTTTCAATATAACAGGGTCGAAACTCGAAGTCTGAGTTCTTCCTTGGTATGACATGGACCCGCCACCTCATTATTTAGGGGAAATCTCAGTAGTCCCGTGCCATGTGTTCAATTAGGAGCTTGGGATTTGGTTGCATGCCCGCATTGAGCGTGTTGAGGACGGTGATTCCCCGTTTTCTCGAGGTCTTTCGATTGCATTGCTGAAGCTTGGTTCATCGCAGCGGAAGGCCATCAAAGCACTGCTGCATACAATATGAAGCTTGGTTCACCGCATTGGAAGGCCATCAAAGCACTGCTGCATACAATGTTAAGCTTGGTTCATCGCATTGGAAGGCCATCAAAGCACTGCTGCACTTCATCGCATCGGGTAAGTTACTGTACACCGCCGGTGTGCCTGTTTTTGTATCTGTTCTTTGTATCTGTTCTTTTGGAGGTCACCGCAACAGGAAGCCAACCAAAAGCGAGTCAGTGCCGTATCATCGCTGCTCTAGGTCGTGAGTTTTCCATACTGAGCCAGCAAAGTGTGGAATGGCCGGGGGTCGTGATGTAGCACTTGCGCGATTGAAAGCCCTCATTATTTAGGGGAAATCTCAGTAGTCCCGTGCCTTCTTCCTATAGGAGCTTGGGATTTGGTGGCATGCCCCGCATTGAGCGTGTTGAGGACGGTGATTCCCACGTTTTCTCAAGGTCTGTTGATTGCATTGTTGAAGCTTGGTTCACCGCATTGGAAGGCCATCAAAGCACTGCTGCACTTCATCACATCGGGTAAGTTACTATACACCGCCTGTGTGTCTGTGTTTGTATCTGTTCTTTCGGAGGTCACTGCGACAGGAAGCCAAGCAAAAGCCAGTCAGTGCCCTATCGTTGCTGCTCTAGGTCGTGAGTTTCCATACTGAGCCAGCAAAGTGTGGAATGGCTGGGGGTCGTGATGTAGCCCTTGCGCGATTGAAAGCAAGCCTGACAGGGATGGCGTTGAGTGATTGTTTTAGCATTAGGGATTGTGCTGCTGGTACCTCTTTTCCTTTGTACAGCATTCTCGGGCATTGCTACCGCGGCCTCATTAGGGGAAATTCCGATCCCCTACGTGAAAGCCTCCCATCGGGGGGAAATCCGGATCCCTTACGTGAAAGCGCCTCCTCATCGGGAGAAATCCTGATGCCCTACATGAAAACACTTGCTCATTGGGGGAGATCCCAATGCCCTACATGAAAGCACCTACTCATCGGGGGGAGATCCCGGTTTCCTATATGAAAGCACCTCCTCATCGGGAGAAACCCTGATCCCCTCTCATCGGGAGAAACCCCGATCCCCTACATGAAAGCGCCTCCTCATTGGGAAGCCAAGCAAAAGCCAGTCAGTGCCCTATCGTTGCTGCTCTAGGTCGTGAGTTTCCATACTGAGCCAGCAAAGTGTGGAATGGCTGGGGGTCGTGATGTAGCCCTTGCGCGATTGAAAGCAAGCCTGACAGGGATGGCGTTGAGTGATTGTTTTAGCATTAGGGATTGTGCTGCTGGTACCTCTTTTCCTTTGTACAGCATTCTCGGGCATTGCTACCACGGCCGCTGCCTTGTGTTCAAAGTGGGTCTTGAATCGTGTATCCGTCTGATTTTGCTACTTTGTGAGTCGGTCTCTTTATTTCGCGTGTCAAGGTGCTGTCTTCTTTCTCAGATCGTTTTGTCACAGTTTTGCATGTGCATTTTCATTTCTTCTTTCAGCATTGGGGTTTCGACAGGGTTGACGGGAGCCATAGAGGATTTTGGCGGAGCCTTGCTTAACTTTCTGGCCGTATGTGGATTGAATCCGAGGGCACTCGCTAATGAATCGGCAGTGTTAGCTGCCTCTCGCTTCTCCTCCTCCCTTGCTCGAATCGTGCTCGCTCTCGGAAGCTTGAGATGCTTGTGTCCTGCGTATGGGGAAGTGTTTTACAATCAGTCCAAGGAGGAAGGTGTATATTCTGTGAAATAGAGAATGCGTTGGCAATCACGGCAACACTCAGTCGTGGAGGGTTCAGGGTGGATGTATTTTCAGTTGACAGAATATTGAGAACCACACTGATAACGATGGTACGCGCGACCATGGCATTTTGCAAAAAATTTTGAACCTGTTTTTCTCTCTGTTGTTTTTCAGGCTTGACTTGAGAGGGCATCGTGAGTGAGCTGGACTGGGAGCAATAATGGAGAAGATAGTTGTCACCTGCTTTAGTTGAATAGTTGCAAAGCGGAAGTTTGGAGATGGGGTCGGAGCCCAAAAGGCTCTTTTCTGTTCAATGGCTGCCAGGAGGGATATTGGGGTCCGATCACAGCGAGCACTGAGTGGTGTTTAGGGTGACTAGAAAGTCACGCCTCTGGTACCGGTGTTTTACAATACCATATCGAACACCCCGGGGATCCTTCTTGCATGGATGGGCCTGTGTTACTCCATCAGACAAAGATTTGAGCGACGGTTTACTGTTCTTCACTTGTTCACGATCTCGTTGGGATTTGGCACCATGTAGAATGCGTTGATAGGTTGCCTTTTTTTTCCGATCTGTTGCAAGGTTTGTCGACTTGACTCGAGACTCTCTTGCTGCTGTGACGTGATATTCCATGCGTCTTTCTCTTGAGCGCTCCATTTCAGTTTTGGAGTGTGCCATGTGCAAGTATCAAGGGGAAAGGTGGAACTTTTGTGAAGTAGAGAATGCGCTGGCACTCAGTCGTCTAGGGTTTACGACGGATGTTGATTTTTAGTTGATAGAATTCAACGATGGAGGTCCTTGGTCAAAGAGTGTTTAGATTACTTGGAGATGGTTTGTAGATGAATCAGATTTCCAAGGATGACAAGACTGCTTGCGTTCTGTGCATGGCAGTGAGCTGGAGGTGGGATTAATATGGAATTGTTATGGTTGATGGCACCGAGTTGATGGTTCAAGGCGAATGTGAGATTGTGAAATCAGTCCCGAGACCGAAGGCCGTGGAGAGTATGGGTCTTGAACAAGGTTCAGGGTTTTGCAGCACAGCGTGAGCGCTGATCTGGAGTGTCTTGTAGGCGCCATGCAAGCTGTAGAACAGGCTTGTGCTGCTATTCAGGTAGGACGGGATCGACATTCTTGGAAAGGGTGATGTTATTTGGTTAGAGTTGAGATATTTCTGAGGCATGGAAAAAGGTGGTCATTTGCGATGGAATGAAGGCGGTTTTAAATAGCACTGGTGTCTTCATTTTTCTTCAAGAGTTTTGTTTGGCTTGCGCTTGTGGTAATTTGTCCTTTTGGACGGGATGATTTAGAGGAGTAGCTCACAGTGGAGAGCATCATTGGATTTCTGGTTGTGACATTTGTGTGCTCCTTGATCTTGTACGTTCTTTCTTTGACTATCTTAGTGGTACCTTTGCTTGTAAGGACAATTTGTTGTGTGCCTAATGCACGTGGATTGTTTTATTGGATGTTTGCAGCAAATCCTGGACTATATGTGTTTGACTTTTTAAGCAATTCAATCTTGAAGGATGTTCTCTCAGCTCTGCAGAAGGGAAAGCCCGGTGCAGTTTCTCCTCGAAAAGCTACAGAGTTTTTGGCTAGTTACTACAAATCCAGTTTGAAGTTTTTAAGTTTCCTAGGAGGTATTTTCTACGTTTTGTTATCTTTTCTTGGGAGTAATTGTGGGGAGGAATTAATGGTGTCCAATTATACTGTGTTGAAATATCCTTGAAAGTAGAGGATGTCTTTGCCTTGATAATTGTAAGCCTGTCAAAGGTGCCAGTGAAGTGCAAATACCTATCAAAGCTTTGGTGGGTTTTAATATTTCAAACAAAATATAAAAAACAATGACTTATCCCACTCTAGTGAATGATATTCTTTTTGGAATTAGCATGGCTCATTGGAAAGTCTAATTTTGTGAACTAAACCCATATTTTGTTTGTTAGCATTTGTTGAGGTTAGATGTGAGTTGTTTCAAGGATGGCTCTACTATTGCTACTGGATCATCTCATTCTTGGCTCACCTTTCTATCATATAAATGCTAGTCATGCCATTGCTTTATTGAGAGCCCTGATTTAGGAAAGCAATCTGATTAGGTAATTCCACTATCCTGTTGTGAGAGCAGTGTATATTTATGATTTCTTTGCTTGTTTGTATGTAGGATATTGTTGCTCACAGTATGCAGTAGCTGCTTTTTGGACTAGAATTGCTTGCACCCTAAACCCGAACCAGTGGAACTTGTAGTTATATTTTACCTTCAGGTATGTGGTTTCCTTCAACTGATCTTAGGAGGTTTTATTTGTAGGATTTCATGGATGTGGGAAAGATTGGGTTTGGGAATTCAAAAAGTTTGACTATAACCAATTTTCATATTTGGCGTAAGGTACAATATTGCAAATATGTTTTGAAAAGAAGAGAGTTCTCAACCTAGGTCTTTGGAGTAGATCAAGTATCATTCTTATGTGAGTGCTTCCATTGGATTGGATCTTTTGTAGTTTTGATTCTGCTGTATTTTTGGATTTGATTTTGTTCTTTTTTAAGTATTGATTTCATACAGTGGTTGGAATATGTTGTTTCTTTGCTTTTGCCATGTTGTATTGATTTTGGTGATTTTCTTTGTTGCTTGAGCTTATACGTAGGTTGCAATTTCAATGTGCTGTTTGCAGTGTGTCGCTTTAATTTTCTAGTCTATTGTTGCACTTAATGTGTTTTTGTGCTCCATTTAGATGATAAACTTAGTGTGCTTGGAAACTTTTGAAGATGATCTAACAATCTCAACTATGGCAGAGTTGACAAATTCTTTGACATTCCGGGAATGCTAAATGTGGGAGTTGCTGAATGGCCACTAGTTCTACTGGAAACAAGGTATGTCCCATGTGCATTTCTTTGAATTTATGTTATGCATCCTATAGAATCCATATTTTTTTCTTTCTTATTTTGCCATAGCCTATGTTACTCTTAATGGTTTTTATGATTCTTAAATGCCAATTGAAGCCAAATCTATCTTGTTTTGCGTGGGAATTTTTTGCAAATTAATCCCTAAGATTGCATGTTCAATTAAAAATAGAAAATATTCTTGGAAGCTATTGGTTGATTCTAGGAACTTCCAAGACTTGTTTCAAAATAAAAAATGTAAAAATAAAGTGCAAGGTATGATTTCTTCTTCCAATTGTAAATTTTGTTACCTGTTTGTTACCTTGTTTGTTTCTTGGGTGTTCCTTAGTGATATTTTTGAATTCCTCTAGATATGGAAGCAATCAGTGGTAGCCATTTGGGTTCTTTACAGGTAAATGATTGAAAAGGCAAAGATTCACCAATGAGCCTTTTCTTGGTTTTGTAGGGCTTGTTTGTAAATACGAGATGGTGTATTTCCTACTTCAAGAGTTTTTGTGCTTGAAGAGTTCTTGGGATTCAGAGTATGCATTTACTGGAAGAGAAGTATAATGAAGTTGTTGAACTCCTTATAATTAAGGTGCTTATCAAAGGATTGTGGAAAATCAAAATCACTATGAACCCGGTGGAGTGTGCAAATTTAATGGAAGAGACTGGATTGGTAAGTCTACTTATTTTCCTTCTATTTTCATTTTGTTAGTTTTTTAGGTTTTCAAGTAGTAGTTTAATTATGCCTTTTCAGGTTGAATGTTACTTTTGAAATGAGAATTGTTTGTTTTTGGGTCTTTGTTAATTGTTTAGGTGAAACTAAAGTAGATGAATCAAGTTCACAAACTTGAAGATACTTTCAAATTCTATTATGATAGTTTGTAGAGTCATTTGTGATATTTGAGGTTTGGGCAATCTTCTAGAATCCAATTTTTTGATTTTAGGGGACCTACAATTTAGGGATTTGAAACTAGGTCTGATGAAATGCCAACCTTGGAGAATGTTTAGTATCTTTTCAGTTGAAATGATAAATCTCATATCTACCAAATGCATGAATTGAAATTTTAGATTTTGATCTACAGAGAAGAGGTCCGTGGTAGAGAAGAACCCTGTCATCTTTTCAGGTTGGCTATGAACCAAGGGTTTCTATGAGCGAGATCCAACGCTTCTACTCAACATACCCAGGTAGGAAGTCCAGAACTTCTCTCCTGTTCATGTGTATTATTGTAATATATGGTATTCATTGTTTTCTTTGCTTTAATGTCATCTCGTGCAAAGTATCCAGAATCATGTTGCATCATGTATTTTTTTGGATTGAAAGATGATCCTAGAGCTATTTAGGGTATTGGAGTATTAATTGATTCTTAAATTTTTGTGATTTGAATGAATCAAGAGTCTCTTATGCGCACAGAGTCATTCAGACTCCATGCTGCTTTTTGAATCTGATTCTATCAAATTACAAAGATTTTTTATTATTTGAACTTTGTAAAATGCAACTAAAGTAAAATTTTCATGTGCTCTCCTTAGATTTCTGTGATTCGAATGAATCAAGATTCTTTTATGCGCATAGAGTCGTTTAGACTCCGTGCTGCTCTTTGAGTCTGATTCTATCAAATCACAAAGATTTTTGATTATTTGAAGAAGATTTTTGATTTTTGATTATTCATGTTGCATCATGTATTTTTTTGGATTGAAAGATGATCCTAGAGCTATTTAGGGTATTGGAGTATTAATTGATTCTTAAATTTTTGTGATTTGAATGAATCAAGAGTCTTTTATGCGTACAGAGTCATTTAGACTCCGTGCTGCTTTTTGAGTCTGATTCTATCAAATCACAAAGATTTTTTATTATTTGAACTTTGTAAAATGCAACTAAAGTAAAATTTTCATGTGCTCTCCTTAGATTTCTGTGATTCGAATGAATCAAGATTCTTTTATGCGCATAGAGTCGTTTAGACTCCGTGCTGCTCTTTGAGTCTGATTCTATCAAATCACAAAGATTTTTGATTATTTGAAGAAGATTTTTGATTTTTGATTATTCATGTTGAAACATGTATTTTTTTGGATTGAAAGATGATCCTAGAGCTATTTAGGGTATTGGAGTATTAATTGATTCTTAAATTTTTGTGATTTGAATGAATCAAGAGTCTCTTATGCGTACAGAGTCATTTAGACTCCGTGCTGCTTTTTGAGTCTGATTCTATCAAATCACAAAGATTTTTTATTATTTGAACTTTGTAAAATGCAACTAAAGTAAAATTTTCATGTGCTCTCCTTAGATTTCTGTGATTCGAATGAATCAAGATTCTTTTATGCGCATAGAGTCGTTTAGACTCCGTGCTGCTCTTTGAGTCTGATTCTATCAAATCACGGAAATTTTTTATTATTTGAAGAAGATTAGAAAGAATTGAAATTTCTATATGTCTGTAAAGTTATTTAGATTTCCATGGTGTCTTCAAGTTTGATTTTATTTGGTTATATGAATTCAAAATTTATTTTTTACTTTGATTTGAAATCATTTTATTTAGGACAGGAGGAATGTTAGTGAGGAAAAGCAAATGTTAATAGTTAAAATTTGTATGTGTATTTTTCAGCATGGCAAAAACAAAAAGAGGATCGAGAGGTAAAGAAGGAAAAAATAAGGACGCCAAAGTTAAGAAAAAAATTAAAGTGATGAAGGAGATCGTGGGAGCCCAAAATCAAATTGGCGTTGGTTCTGATGTTTATATTTTGAAGAGAGAAAGATCTACAGAGGATTTCAAAGGCGTGTTTATGCAAAACATCCCTGAAGATTACTATCGGTTGTATCATGGAAATGTGGCTGTGAAAGATGCGATTTCAAATGAGGTGGTTTTTATTGTATCTTTTTCACCATTCATGGATATGGAGTATGAAGAGAAGATAGAACTTCAAAAACTCACTACATCCCTTTCGAGTTTAGCAAATGGAGCTAGCGTTGTTAAAGGCAATGCCGCCCACAAAGGAGGAGGAGGATACATGCGTGCTCTAGGCTGGAGAGGCGGATATGACAAAGGATACTCTTTGGGAAGGTATTTACCTTCTACCCAAGTTCAAAAATCCGAAGTTTTATTATGCAAATGGGAGGAAGATCAGGACACGGTAACATGGATTGCAAATTTGTATCGAAGAAGATACTCTGCAATGGCATCTATAGTTTTTCAAAAAACTTGTAAAGAAGCCATAGCTGCTCACATTCCAGATTTAGGTCAAAAAGAGTTTATTGACTTGGAGCAGATGAAAGACATGTTTGCAAGCAACCTCACATATACCGATGGTGATTTTTGTAACTCTTTCCATTGTGATGGGGATTACAATTCATATTCATATGGATTATGGGCTCCCACTGTTTCAAAGACTGGAAACTTATCGACATTCAGGGACAAGTTCAAGAGCAAAGGAGGTGAATTTGTGATACCTTCTTACAAAATCTATGTGGATTTTGGAGAATGCGATGGCATCGTGGAAATTATTTGGAGGGGAAATAAGGATTTTCACGGAACATTGCATTCGGAAACGGCTTCAGGATTTACTAGAGTTGGTACTTCTGTGCAAATGAACCAGAATTTGGTGACAAGAATTCAAAATGCGATTGAAAATGAAGATGTTGAAGATGTGAATTCCAAAGTCCGTGGAGTTCAACAGATTATGATGGAAAAAAAAAAATTGCTGGACTAGGTGGCTAATATTTGGTGCCCTTTTCTCATCTGAGGCTTGTGTTGTTCCCACAAGTAGCTCAGATTGAATCTCTATTGTGTAAAATGCATACACAGGTTAGACGATCCTTCACCAATTCTGGGTCATGTACTTATGATATACATTTTAATACAAGAGATTTTATTTGAATTCCCTATATTTGTTCTGGACCATTGTACTTAGTTGATGAAACCACTTTCTAATGGGTTGTTTTATTTTTTAGTTGTTTTGGATGTGCTTGTTAATGCTTATTAGTGTTCAAATTCAGTAATATTGGTGAAGGATTGCTTTATTCTTCATTGTTTTGTTATGCTTGCTACACATCTAGGCAAAATTCAATAGCACCGGGTACACTGTAAATTTCACACAACAAATGCTCAGTTGAACCAGATTCGTCAGGTTTGATCCAATCCTACATTCTCTTAGTATATATCTTGATAACCAAAACTGTGCATTTTATCTGGGCCTTAATCCCACCTAAACTTGCACCACTAGAATTGATTAAGAATTCAAAGTCCTCTGGATCCAGTGCTTGTTATAATTTTCATAGGGAGAAGTACGGATATTATAGTTAGTTGGTTCGAATCTCTTGCTTTGATGATGAACCTCATTGCACACGCCATGCGAGCGTAATATGTTGTTGTTGTTGCATGTAACTTCTCACTTTTGAACTACAGATTCAGCGCAAGATGCGAGAGATCATGGTGCATGAAGCCCAGAGTTGCGACTTGAAGGAATTGGTGGCAAAGTTCATTTACAAGGTGATTAGGAAGGATATCAAGAAGGCCACGCAGGGGATCTACCCTTTCCAGGGCACTTTCATCCGAAAAGTGAAGATCCTCAAGGCTCCTGAGTTTGACCTTATGAAGTTGATCGAGGTTAGTTTCTTTGGGATTTGGTTTTATCATCTGACAGTCTTTGGTAGTCAAGTTTGTTCACTTGAGTGAGGGACCAAAAGTTTTGTATCAAGATATTGATGTTCACATTTAAGTCATAGTTTGTCCTTAGGACCTTGGAAATGGCTATTCAAAGCTTGACCCAAATGGAAGGATCTGCTACCAATAAGCTGGTTGCTTTTGGCTATTGTTGTTCAGATTGTAGTATATCTTGTATCATTTATGGAATATGTACGGCCACTTGTCCGGAGTATATCTTGCTGGACCCTATCTTGCTACAACAAATGGATAGTTCAAGTATTTTCTAGCTAAAATACGTATATGGATATATGCTGGTTTTCCATGAAATCTATGATCACCGTCAAGAATTGGTAGAAGAGACTGCGATGGTAGTATTTGAGTACTGGATACTTCTTGTGTCTACCTTTGAGTTCATGTGTTTACTCTCGCTCCACAAGCTCCAAAGGAACAAGCGCTACTCTACTCTCGTATAATAAGTTAAACGTTTCTCCTACAGAAGCTCCGAAGGAACAAGCTTAGATAGAAAGCTTAGATAGAAAGCTCCAAAGGAACAAGCGGTATTCTCCTCTCCTAAACTTTCTATCTAAGCTTGTATAGTGGTCAAACTTTCTATCTAAGCTTCATTTAGCCATTCAAGTTCTTTTCAAAATATAAATCTTATTTTTATTGCAAAAATTGCAAATGAATGAGTATAAATAGAAAAAACAATCCAAACAATTTGAAATATTTTCAAGAGGTAAAAGTAATAATAGAAATTTGTATGCAAAATTTTCAATTCATTATTTCATTTTTTACACCAAAAACGACCATAACAAAGACCTTAAAGTCAAATTAGACTATCAAGCAAATCATTCTCTTTATTTGATAGATTAATAAAATTTGGATATTTTATCATATTGGAATAATTTATTTTCTATTTTTTTTGAATTTTTTGAACAATTTTGGTAGAAAAATAAAATTATTGTGATTTTAAAAATCTAAATGGAGAAACTAAATTATAAAAATTGTAATATGTATTAGAATAATCTAAATTCTTTTACTATAAATGAAGGATAGAATGAAAAACATGATTTTATAGGTTAAATTCAAAATTAAATTTTTTAAGAGAAAATTTGAACGAAAAACTCAATGTATTATATTTGGGGATTCTAATACATGGGACTTTACTCTATATTAAAAGAAGTTCTTATTTTATTGAAAGCATTTCACTCAAGCAAACATTTGAAGTACTTGTAACAAAGTCACTAAAAAACATTTAGATATATCTATATTCTCAAAAAATCTATGTGTGATGTTTTATTCAACTATGACAAGTCTATATAATACACTTCAAAAGTCCCTTATTCCTATTAAAAATTGAAGTTTCTTGAATCAATTATATAAATGTTTCTTAAATCAACTTCATAATCCAACTGTTAATTATTTCTTGCAAACAAAATGGTAAAAAAAATGTCATCAATTGTGTCCTAGAGCCTTTGTAATGCTAACATTTTTTGGAAACATCTAAAGTTTGTGACCACTTTATTGAGACACTCATCTATATATCTACCCAACTGATAAAATATAAAGATCTAAGCCAAGAACGCTCAAATTCCACCCATATGGTTGTAGTGTTTCACTTTTTTACTATTAAATCTCAAGACTTCTTGGATGAAAATTCCACTAAATACAAGGCACACACTATTCTTAAAGATTCCATTCATGTAGTAGATCAAGGAAAAAACAAACTAAATTTAATATAAGGATGGATTTAGAATCTTTAAAGGAATTTGAACTTGTACATATTTGTTTTCACTTCTTTGGCCATCAAATTTCAAGACTTTCTAAAGGGTTTAGGTACTTCAATTTTATTCATATATTTGTTTAAAATCTTCTTGCTTTCTCTGAATTAAAGAAGTTGTACAAGTTATAATCACTTTTAACTATAAAAATTAAAAAAGTATTTCATTTGTGGTCCATTGCAATCTTGACTTCCCATAGCATTGAGAGCTCTTGGAAATGAGCCTCAAATACACTAGGTCTTGGAGAAAAATTTGCTTTCAAAATTCATTTAAAAAAGTTATAGAATAGATTTTAAAAAGCCATAAATTGTTTGGGGTTATACAAATTAGGCTCTTTAATTTCAAATTTTTTGGTCACTAACTTTTCAGATTTGACTTGTGAAAAGGGTGTTGAAAGACTTTATATCACTTTTGTGGTTTTAACACCCTCATGGACAAACATTATAATCTTTTGCTCCATAAGTAATATTGTTGTGTTTTCTTTTCCTATAAAATCTCTAACATGTCTAGTTTGACTTTGTATGGTTACAATTCAAGAAAAACTGATACAACTTATCAAAATGTTGGCATTTTGTTCAAATTAGAGCAAATTCCAAGAAACTCAAAACAAGCCTTGGGCATTTAGCGGTTTAGGGGTTAAAACTTCAATTTAAGCCAAAGATTCAAGTTTAGGGTGACTGAAAGAACCCTGTAAAAGCGCATATCATGGAAGGAGTACAAGGGTAGCGCGTCCTGTAAAACAAGTGTCTATGAATATAGACAGATATTGCAAAACAAGTGTCTACGAATATAGACAGATATTGCAAAACAAGTGTCTGCAAATATAGACAGATATTGCAAGGGTTTTGGCTGGGTTTAGGGGTCAGGACACCAAACACGGTGCTAGGGTTTGGCGCCCACCACTTGCATTCTTTTATTTTTTTCTCCTTTGTAGTTCGAGAGTGAGTGGTACTGTGTTTCGAGGCCGTCTTCTATAGCGCAACATCGTCAAGTTTGTAGTGCAGCATTGTCAAGTTTGTAGCGCAGCATTGTCAAACACTGTAAAGGGAACAATTGAGGTCATACATTGTGTCCCACGACTGCTACACACACAGTCATGGCGCTTGAGCTTCGATCTCAACACGGAGAGAAACAATCTTAAAAAAAAAGCTCTCAACTCTCCATCGATAAAATCTTCAGTGTACTAGATTCCGAGCATTGTCATCGTAATCTTGCAAACTCTAGTTCTTCCAGTTTCCTACTTCTTGAGCCGAAAATTCCAGGACCATTCACAATTGAAAACTGAAGCTTAGAGTGCACAATCTGTACTTGCAATCTCTCAATGCAAATCTGGCCACGCCAATTCTCAATCTCTCTTTACAAGAGACTCGCGTCCGACCTGACTTCACAAAGAGTTTCAATATAACAGGGTCAAAACTTGAAGTCTGAGTTCTTCCTTGGTATGACATGGACCTGCTACCTCATTATTTAGGGGAAATCTCAGTAGTCCTGTGCCATGTGTTCAATTAGGAGCTTGGGATTTGGTGGCATGCCCCACATTGAGCGTGTTGAGGACGGTGATTCCCCGTTTTCTCGAGGTTTGTCAATTGCATTGTTGAAGCTTGGTTCATTGCAGCGGAAGGCCATCAAAGCACTGCTGCACACAATGTGAAGCTTGGTTCACCGCATTGGAAGGCCATTAAAGCACTGCTGCACTTCATCGCATCGGGTAAGTTATTATACACCGCCGGTGTGTCTGTGTTTGTATCTGTTCTTTCGGAGGTCACCGCAACAAGAAGCCAAGCAAAAGCCAGTCAGTGCCGTATCGTTGCTGCTCTAGGTCGTGAGTTTCCATACTGAGCCAGCAAGTTGTGGAATGGCCGGGGGTCATGATGTAGCCCTTGTGCGATTGAAAGCCCTCATTTTTTAAGGGAAATCTCAGTAGTCCCGTGCTGTGTTCAATTAGGAGCTTGGGATTTGGTGGCATGCCCCGCATTGAGCGTGTTGAGGACGGTGATTCCCACGTTTTCTCGAGGTCTGTCGACTGCATTGCTGAAGCTCGGTTCATCGCAGCGGAAGGCCATCAAAGCACTACTGCACTTCATCGCATCGGGTAAGTTACTGTACACCGCTGGTGTGTCTGTGTGTCTGTGTGTCTGTGTGTATGTTTGTGTGTCTGTTCTTTCGGAGGTTACCGCAACAGGAAGCCAAGCAAGCCAGTCAGTGCCCTATCGTTGCTAGGTCGTGAGTTTCCATACTGAGCCAGCAAAGTGTGGAATGGCCGGGGGTCGTGATGTAGCCCTTGTGCGATTGAAAGCAAGCCTGACAGGGATGGCGTTGAGTGATTGTTTTAGCATTAGGAATTGCGCTGCTGGTACCTTTCTTTTCCTTTGTACAGCATTCTCGGGCATTGCTACCGCGGCCGCTGCCTTCTGTTCAAAGTGGGTCTTGAATCATATATCCATCTGATTTTGCTACTTTGTGAGTCGGTCTCTTTACTTTGTGTGTATAAGGGATTGCGTGGATTTTCAGAGAATTCGAATAGATTATGATTAGACCTAGATTTGAATCACATTCGCATAGTGTTTGATCTGCTATCCTGCCTTTTAGGTTTTGCAAATGGAGGAAAGATCAATGTCCTGTTGGTAGTGGTAAACCCAGATGACGAATCCATGTGAGTGAAATTGAGCTCTATTTTGTAACTTCCAATTTCATTTTCATGTTCATTTTCAGCTCACACCACATCAGTTGTGTGAGGCTGTTGAGAAGTAAGTGGTTCACGGTCTCCTGCGTTCCTTTGATTTTGTGAAGTCATAGTCCTTAAAGATAATTCTTTCGCTTAGCTTACATGAATTTTACATTGACGTTCTCAAACATCCCAAGGGTATGGCCAAGCTGAAGAAGCAGGTCAAACGAACCAAGGAGATTTTAAGCACCAATTCTGAAGCATCAATAACTGTGGAATCTTTGTCTGACGAGCCTGACTTTCGGTATGTTTTGCTGGTTTGCAATGTCTGGACACTAATGCATCATGTAGATTCCTTGTGAAATGTTGGACATGTTTGTTATCGTAAAGAATCACTTGATGGTACAGCTTATCAAGGTGGAAATCTCGTTCCATTTAGCGGTGGCTCATTGTAGATTGGTTTGTCGGGCCTTTCATAATTAATATACACATCGTTGTTGGAAACGAATAGGTTCTATTCCTCAGTAGGTTGTTTGCAGAATGTCAGACTCATGTACTGGACCTCCCTCAGTTTGTTTGCCATTTGTTATTCTCGATACCCTTCTTTTCTTAGCGTTAAATGTAGTGAGGTATTGCTGCTTCAGCTCGAGAAATGCTTGTACAGGAATGCTTAATGTCTTATTAAGTCAGCTTTACTAATTTAAGATCAATGTCTTTGCAGGAGCCATATCACAAGAAAAAAATTTGAGGATCTTTGCAAAGATTTGTGGGGGCGCTCGTTGATCCCACTTAGGCAAGTACTGACTGACAACGGCATATCACTATAGCAACTGCACTCTGTGGAGCTTCTTGGCGGTGCAACTCGAGTTCCAAAGCTGAAGGTACGCGTTTATTGTGGAGCTTCTTGGTGGTTTACGTGACTTTTTTACTAGCATTCTATGATACTGGCTTTTTTTATTTATTACAGTTTTGTTTTCATTATGTATGATGTGAGATTCTCAGGTGGAATTTTACATTAATAATCAACGATTTCGAGGCACATTTCTGTGGTTGGCTCGTATTGTGCTTATGAATCGATGGTGATCTGTTGCAAGAAGTTATAACTGGATATGTTGGGGCACAAGCACTTGCTAGGCATCTAGACTCTGATGAAGCAGTTGTATTAGGGGCTTCACTGAGAGCGGCAAACTTAAGTGACGGTATCAAACTCAATCGGGATGGTGGATGGCGCTTCTTATGGCATAGATATCAAGCCGGATGGTGCCACATTGGAGGCTAAGGATCACGGTCTACTTGTAGCACTCCACAGAACCCTTCCCTGCAAAGTAAGTACAATTCCCTTTTGTACTTCATATGGACAAATTATAATTTATTGGTGGATAATAGTATATATTGCACATGGTTTGCAACCTGACTTCTATTGTGCTAGTTGAGTTACTTTGTTGTGTTGACCGGGAAGATCATTAGGTCTACGATTTGACTGGATAGGAAAAGCGAAAGATAGTATTGAAAACTTCCAATTGGGCATTAAGTTTTACATGGAAATGCAGATTGGAAGAACCCTGAAGGACCAACTGAGTTACTCTGTCTTATGACACAAGTGGGAAGCTGCCACCTTTCATTTCTTCCCCTCTTATTGCTGCTTACAAAGTCCAGGGTATTGCCGAGGGTATTGCCGAGGCTGTTGAGAAGTAAGCGGTTCACGGTCTCCTGTGTTCTTTTGATTTTGTGAAGTCATAGTCTTTAAAGATAATTCTTTCGCTTCCCGGTACCAGTTATGACTCGTGGCATAGACAGGGTGATCTTTTTCTTGATCAATATTTTGTCTTTTAATTTGGCAGGCTGAGTTTATTTTATTGATAGAAAGAGGTCTGTAATGTTATTTGGGATATTGACATGAGGATTTTTGAAATGCAGATACAAGAATCACAATGTATCGGCTCCCTTCAAGACTGTACTTCATTTTTTGTTGGACCGGAGTGGAGTCATTAATCTTGATCGTGCAGAGCAAGTTGTGGAAGTGTCAGAGTGGATCGATGTAGTAGATCCTCTCAGTAACATCACTGCCTTGCTTGCAAATGGCGATTTTAATGGCACGGATTTTAATCTGACTAATATACTGACTCATGATGGAAATCTGACGAACGGAAATGTCGCTGGAGCAAACAATGAGACCGCACCTGTGGCTCCTAAGCAGAAGCTAAGGAAGAGAATCCTCAGAGATCCGTTGAAGGTGCGTTTGTAACATGAACAATGATGGTTGAACTGCTTGATGTAATCGTTGAATAATTCCTCATAGTGTTTTTAGAGTCATACAATGAAATGCTTCTATTTTGTTTCTACCACTTTGAGCAATCCTTTGTAGCTTTGCTGGGAATAAGTAGGCCCAAGCTTCTTTCAAGGTTCGAAGATTGGGAATCACATAGTCATCAGCATCGAATAACTAATAGCTATGCTGATTGCAGGGTTTAGTGGTGGAGGTCAATTTCGAGGAGCGGCTGTGGCAAAAGGTTGTGGAGGTTGCATTGCAGCAGGCACCAATTCTGGCTCGTTGAGAGTTGGCGCATCTGAGCAAGAGGTTGTGGAGGTCGCATTGCAGCAGGCACCAATTCTGGCTCGTTGAGAGTTGGCGCATCTGAGTACGGGCTGGGCTGGGAGACGCAGGTATGACTGATTGATATTTTGGTTTAGGGTTAGTTGAAATCTGTCATAGAATGCATTTCAGCACCTAGAGATGAGATTGATCCATTCCTTAATTTCCTCCTGGGACCCAGTTGTACGTAGCAGTCCATTTCTGATCGATAGATTCCAATGTTAATATTCTAGTATAATATTCTAATGGATTTGTTCTTATACAGTAGGATGGGGAAAAAAAAGAGGAATGAAGACGGTTCGAAGAAAAGGAGTGAGAATCATTTACCAAAAAAGAAACCACATATAGATAAAGGAAATGAAGGATCTACATTGTTGGATGTTCCACCAATTGTCATGGATCATTGTGACTATTGCAATGTAGACATGCCGAAACACATTAATACCTTCAAAGAACACTACACAGGCAAAAAACATTTGCGTGCTTTTCAGATTCAAGAATCTGTACTGGAGTTAAGTCATCATGGGATAACTCGGCAATTGGATGGAAAGGGTTTCTATTGTGAAGAGTGCAAAATTGATGTTGATGCTACATGGAATACTATACATGAGCATGTCAAGGAACATGCCCCTTTCCGGAAAACCATTGATACTAGTGGGCTTGAAGAGTTTTCAAACAACTTTTCTACCTATAAACGTCTCAGGAAGAAATATTTTCAAGTGGATTTACAACTACCAAAAGATAAAGTGGATTTCGAGATTGCTAAGTATGAAAGACTAATGAGTCTTTTTACTTTATGTGAAGATTCTCCAACGGGCTCTTTTATAGCCAATGTGAGAAATGATGTTTTTTCAAAAGAAGACTTGACTTTGATGACTAAAGCCGCCTATTACTTGGAAGCTAAAGGCAATAGAGTGCAAAGGGGTGAAGGAGTGGTTGGTACTGCAATGAGTGCATTTGGACTTCGTTATGCAAGAACAGGGGATATGGGTTGGTAAGTGGTTTGAATTTTTGTTTTTGATGTTTTATATTCTATACTTTTATACTTCTTTGTGACAATTTTGATTTTTGGTTGGTCTTTCTAACCATATTAATCTATTGGAACTCGATTGATGCTGTCGTAGGTACCACCACAAAGACACGAATCTTTATAAAATTTCAGAAGAATTAGCTTCTTATGTTTCAGAACGCTTACAATCAGCTTATCCTATTGTCTTTAAACATTTGAAGAATATTGTTGAAGCTGAAGGATTTGGTGGAATGGATATATCAATTGGACAATCACCATTTACTTCTTTTGCTGTTACGAAAGACTACAACTGTGTCCCCCACCTTGATGGTGGTGATTATGATTTGGGGTTTATACTTTGGTTGCAAAAAGGTTAGTTATTGTATATTTATTTAGTTTTTTATATTTAGTTTTATGAATTTGATATTATATCTATTTTTTGAAACATTTTTGACTAACTTTGGATTTTTTTGCCATTATAGATGATGAAGAAAAAGGCATAGGAAAAAAAAGCAAGGGACAAAAGGGTAAGGAGCAAAATGGCAAGGAACAAAAAGGCGAGGAAGCTGTATTATTTGGGTTCCCAGAATTCAATGTTGCTTTTGCGCCAAAGCATGGTGATGTTTTGTGTTTTAGGGCGCAAGATGTATTCCATTGTACTCGGGCTTTGGAAAAAAATGGCATAGTAGGAATGGCTTTTTTTCAAAAATCCATGGTATACAGGCGTTTGAGAGAACTCCTTAAGTGTGATTGGGATGCAAATATAAAATGCTACACCCGTCATCTCAAAGAAGGTGCAAAAAAGTCAATGTGGGACTTGAGAGGTGCATATGAGAATGAGAAAGTTAGGTACCAAAAAGAGTTACAAGAAGGGAAGGTACAACTCTGTGATCTTTAAATGATCATAAGGTAGTTATATTTGTGTTGTTTTGGTTAGGGGCTCTTCCACAAAGGGTAATGTTGGTACTTTGTGCAAAATTTGTAAGGATTTTGTTTTTGTCTTGTTTTCAATCAATTAGAACTTTTGTATGCTTTGTGTTTTCTCCTAAATTCACTTGAGTGGTATTTATGTTGGCATGCGCATCAAGTCTGTGGATTAGATTTTGTAGGGAATTGATGCTGGTTTGAATCAATGGAGAGAATTTAGGATTTAGGATTTTATAGATGTATACATACATTGATTTTGAGTTATTTTGGCTTTTATTAATCAATCATGGACAATCTTATTGTTGTTGCAGTTCATCACTATAAAGTTGATTTCCTTGAGTCCTATTGTAACTTTTTTTCATTTGGTTTAGGGTTTGCAATTGTTTGGATGTAAACAATTCTTCTCTAGGTGTAGAAGTTGACGGAGGTGCGACTTGGTGAGCATGTGAACAGTACTGTTCGATTGGGGCATAGTTCCCACCTTTGCAACTCGATCAATGTCACAGGTATTAGTTCCTAGTCACACCTTTTTGTTCATGCAGTTTTAACCTTGAAGTTGCCAATGGTTAAAAACTCTTATTAATAAGTTATGACTATATCATCCATTGGACTACTGATGTAGAAATGAATAGCATCTAGCTTTGTAATGTTATCATCAAGTTGAAACCCCCTCACTAAAGGTTCATTGAAAATCTAAAATATGAATTTTGAGGTTTTGTTATTTGATAGCTTATAGTCCATATGCAACTAGGAATTAAGGGATTAGGCAATGCAAATGTGTGTGCTTCATAGTGACGAAATGCCGCCCTCACTAAGTAGGGTTGGCATAGTAGTTGCTGATTTCTTTGGAAAAAGAAATATTGGGGAAATGTCACTTCCATTGTGGAGTTTTGACATAGTATTTGAATGGAGTGTTTTACACTATCTTTCCAACAAATAGAAGTTTTGATGCATGTGGACTATAACCTAACAGGTGTGAAAATAGGTGAATTTTGAGGTTTTGTTATTTGATAGCTTATAGTCCATATGCAACTAGGAATTAAGGGATTAGGCAATGCAAATGTGTGTGCTTCATAGTGACGAAATGCCGCCCTCACTAAGTAGGGTTGGCATAGTAGTTGCTGATTTCTTTGGAAAAAAAAATATTGGGGAAATGTCACTTCCATTGTGGAGTTTTGACATAGTACTTGAATGGAGTGTTTTACACTATCTTTCCAACAAATAGAAGTTTTGATGCATGTGGACTATAAGCTAACAGGTGTGAAAACAGGTGAATTTTGAGGTTTTGTTATTTGATAGCTTATAGTCCATATGCAACTAGGAATTAAGGGATTAGGCAATGCAAATGTGTGTGCTTCATAGCGACGAAATGCCGCCCTCACTAAGTAGGGTTGGCATAGTAGTTGCTGATTTCTTTGATTTCGCTTGAAAGATATATTCCCATTTCTAATGTTGTGAAAATCTTTTAAAAAATTGGAGCGTGATGTTTGCAACATGAACTATATATTTGATAAACTTGTCATAGAGTGAAAGATAGAGAAACGTTTGGTAGGTGACAAGGGAAAGACAAGAGAATGTACCTTAGAAGCACAAGTCACTGTGTCTCCACTCTCTCCCATGAAGATGTTGAAAATAAGATTCTGAACTTTGATGTCTCGCAGAAGGTTCTTGCATCTTCTTCTCCGAAGCTTGCAGACCATTTCAAAGCTCCCTGTTACTGACGCCTTAAACCCTAAATTTCGAAACCCTACTAGATGGAATGACATAACAAAACAAAACAAAAATTGAAAGAATAAAGGAGGTAAATGAGACATGGGACAGGATCGGCCAAATGGTGTACCCTTGCGGCAGATTGCGCAGGCAACGCTGCCAAGCAAGATACGAGCCAAAGACAGGAAAGAGGGCAACAACGCACTAGGCTTCGTCTCCTTCACATCTTTTCTTCTGCGGATGAATGATCGGTCAATTGGATGAATGTCATCCCCTTATCGATACTTGTTGATGTTGGAATCAATATAAAAGAGTCACCCTTCCAAACAATCGTGAGAAATCCCTTGACAAAGTATTGAAATGGTCTATGTAGCACTGAAATCAACAAAAAATTGCTAAAGTTTTGTTGATTTGGATGCCATTTTTTAATAGTGGGAACATGCACGCCCATTAGCAAGCACTTACTTTTGTTACAATAGAAACAACTTTCACATTCTCTCAAAATATGGGCCTAGAAGTAGCACACCGCTTCTTTAGCAGAAGCCTGACTCTTTGCCTTGAAAGAAAACATCTATACTAAAGTACTACCAAACTAGTGCTGCTTGAAACAACGTCAAGGTGATACCAAACTAATATTATTAGTGCTATTAAAATATGATTCACATGATTCCAAAACCTTTACAAACTTCAAAATATTGATTTGCCGTTGTGGATGATCCGTGGGACATCGAATTGCCTATGCCATCTTCAACATAGTTCTGCCACATTCTTTTTAGTTGATTCAGGTCAACCGTCCCGTTGAATCTCAAATAGAAATTCACGGTGTCTGCCAAATTGAAACCACATGATATCGTCCAATGATACAATATTCCGGGAACCATCATCACGGTCATTCCTGGGTATTGAACCATTCGATGAATCTCATACTTTTCCATGTCTTGGGAAGATAAAGTCTTGGTTCGATTTGAAAAGCAATCAATATGGCATTGCTTGCGATAAACATGCTTAAGCCATTTTCGCTTCTTCAAAAACTTGGTAAACTCCTCGGACTTGTGCTTCGGTACAATATACCAAATCTTCGGAGCACCAAGCACCAATAGATTGAAGGTGCCCAAAAGTGCATCTTCCACATGAATCGAAGTCCGGGTTCCAAAAGTCGATGCAATAACGGCGCCTCGGGTAACACCAGAAATGATACGCAACAAGCCTTCACTTTCTGGCTCTCTAGTGCACCACAATTTAGCACACTTGCCAAAAGCGTCATCCACAAGCGGAATTGAATGAGCAATACTTGCATTCCCTTTTTCAATAAATTCCAAATCGTGTGGAGCAAAATCATAAATATCAATGCACTCTTCGTTATCAATTTCTAATGTCCGTGGAGTCAAGTGCAACGTTGGACCATCGATAAGTGATGCGCCCCTTTGAAAACCAAGAGGAAGGGTCCTCAGATGTCCACTCATATCGAGATTCTGCTCATAAAGAATATCAAATGAGTTTGGAACATGATAAAACAATGCTTCACGAAAAACGGATGAGTTTGACCCTGGTTCAAGAAATCGCACCCGTAAATCTTCAATAGCGCTTTCCACCATGAAAGAATAAACGATGAAATCACGCAAATTGGTATTGTAATCTACCTCTTGACTTGGCATGAATGAAGCTCCAAAAGGTTGAACGTGAAACTTCATGTAGCACTTTGAACTCTTCCATAATAAACGCTTTAAGTTGGCGTTGATGCGATTTTTCATATTTCCGGGAAAACTCATGTCTTGAACAACCCAAAATCCCTCGTGCATCAACATTCTTTCATCAGCGTAGCGGAGTGTCTCAAATAAATCGCGAGCACAAGGAAGTTTGTGCTTAACCACCCAAACCTCGGACACTTTGGGATTACTCATGCCTTTCATGATAGTTTTGTAAGATTGGCAAATACTCATCCCAATCTCACTGTTACAACCATCTTCTTTAAGCTCATTTATCCAATGCATGAGCTTAATCAATGCCAGACATCCTTCGTTCTCCACGCCATACTCTTTGGTCAAAATTAACTCCCTAGCCTTGGCAAAAAAAGGTTCAAGAAATTCTCTTTCATGATCATCCAATACAGTATTCTCCAATGTAAAAGCATCCTCCTACATCATCAAACAGAAAAACCAATATATTAATGTATAAAACTATTGTTAAAAAATGAAAATCAATAGTTAGATGAGTATGATATTTAATCTAAGGTACAAATATACTTTTAAGAAAAACCTAAATCAAACGGACAGAGATCAAGAAAGTAAGAAACATTCACCTTTCTCCAAGATACTCTTGTGTCCAAGTTACTGCTCGTAGGCGCAATCAAATAATTGGAATAACGCTGTACAATTATGTAAGATGCATACAATATAAAATATAAGAAATTTTCCAAATAATAAAACATCAGATGAAGCTCAAATATTAGTTTCAAAAATTCAACTTCTAATATACAAAATCAACATTTGATTTTTTCATAAACAATCCAATCTCAAACATAATACTCATTAAAAAGTTAAGAACCAAAATTAGAAACTAGAAATAATAACCACCTGTTGCAAATCCAAACACTTGAGATGTTTTGGATTCTTTTCATGGACTCTTTCCTTTCCCAAAGTTTGGCATATGGAACACCACTTCAAGTCACGTTCTTTGTTGTAAAGCGCTTCACCATTGTCATTTGCTCTTTTATGCTTTGTCGTTGAAGCATGACTCTCTCTCTGATGAGGAGGAAATTCGGACACGCACAGTGGACAATATAAATGTCCGAGTTTCAAACCAGGTAGAGATACATAACCATCCTGCCATATTACAGAAGTTGTAAATCATGTATCACTCGAATAAATCATTAATTACAAATAAACGATAAAAAGAAGAAACACACAAGTGATTTCCTAAACCATCAAATAGCTTACGGAAGTCAATGATAAGTTGATAACAAGCGACAACTTACCTCTAGTGTCATTGAATCCATTGTAAATAAATAAATTGATAATTATAAAAAAAAGTCAACTGAAAAAATTTCCAACTTCAACAAATTAAAAGTCCTTGATCTGCAAAAGCAACATAAACAGAATAAGTCCTGACCAAAAAGTATTAGAAAATTGTTCAAAAAAGATTTCGTACTCGCAACTCTCATTCACAAGTCTAATCTTAAAAAATTTGTAATAGATTGATGCTATTTTTGCACAAAAGTAAAAAAAGGTCTTTTTCTATTATCTCCTAAATATACTTTTAAAATCAACAAAATCAAACAATATCAAGATGGACTATAAAAAATAAAATAAAAATTAAGCAAAATTGGGCACCAAATAATTTCTTAAACAAACGGTGAAACATCCGTTTCAAAAAGTGGTCACCATTGGAAAAACCCTACTATCCTTCATTGGACACGTAACCCTAAGAGCCGATCCTAGTAGCGCAATTCTCCAAACTCCTAAAAGATGAACTGCCCGTACTAATCTCGGAACACGGGCACTCATCATATTGGACCGACAACTCTAAACTCTAAAACCGGCATCAAGCTCATCCGCACTAACGACGGAAATGACCAACCTCAAGAGAAAGGTGACAATGGCACCCTCCATCCCGGACATCTGCCATCCACACAATAAAATCCGAAACCTCAAAAAACATCAACACTCAAAAAAATTGCAAACGTGACCAACCCTGACCCAAGAGGAGGGTGACAATGGCACCCTCCATCCCGGACATCGACCATGAACACGACAAAACCCTAAACCTCAAAAGACACCAACGCTCTAAAAAATTGCAAACGTGACCAACCCTGACCCAAAGAGGAGGGTGACAATGGCACCCTCCATCCCGGACATCTGCCATCCACACAATAAAATCCGAAACCTCAAAAAACATCAACACTCAAAAAAATTGCAAACGTGACCAACCTTGATCCACGAAGAGGGTGACAATGGCACCCTCCATCCCGGACATCTGCCATCCACACAACAAAATCCCAAATCTCAAAAAACATCAACACTCGAAAAAATTGCAAACGTGACCAACCCTGACCCAAGAAGAGGGTGACAATGGCACCCTCCATCCCGGACATCTGCCATCCACACAATAAAATCCGAAACCTCAAAAAACATCAACACTCAAAAAAATTGCAAACGTGACCAACCCTGACCCAAGAGGAGGGTGACAATGGCACCCTCCATCCCGGACATCTGCCATCCACACAATAAAATCCGAAACCTCAAAAAACATCAACACTCGAAAAAATTGCAAACGTGACCAACCTTGATCCAAGAAGAGGGTGACAATGGCACCCTCCATCCCGGACATCTGCCATCCACACAACAAAATCCCAAATCTCAAAAAACATCAACACTCAAAAAAATTGCAAACGTGACCAACCCTGACCCAAGAGGAGGGTGACAATGGCACCCTCCATCCCGGACATCGACCATGAACACGACAAAACCCTAAACCTCAAAAGACACCAACGCTCTAAAAAATTGCAAACGTGACCAACCCTGACCCAAGAGGAGGGTGACAATGGCACCCTCCATCCCGGACATCTGCCATCCACACAATAAAATCCGAAACCTCAAAAGACACCAACGCTCTAAAAAATCGCAAACGTGACCAACCCTGACCCAAGAGGAGGGTGACAATGGCACCCTCCATCCCGGACATCGACCATGAACACGACAAAACCCTAAACCTCAAAAAACATCAACACTCAAAAAAATTGCAAACGTGACCAACCCTGACCTAAGAGGAGGGTGACAATGGCACCCTCCATCCCGGACATCGACCATGAACACGACAAAACCCTTAACCTCAAAAGACACCAACGCTCTAAAAAATTGCAAACGCGACCAACCGTGACCCAAGAAGAGGGTGACAATGGCACCCTCCATCCCGGACATCTGCCATCAACACGACAAAATCCTAAATCTCAAAAAACACCAATGCTCAAAAAAATCGCAAACATGACCAACTCCGACCCAAGAGTCGGATTAGGATTTGATGCTTACGAGCAAAGTCCCTGTCTAGAGAAGTTTTTGCCATCAGACGTGAAGAAGTAGTTCGGGTAGCTTCGATCCGTGGAGGATGCACCTGCAGACATGATCCACGGGCTAAATGACGCGACTGTGGAGATTTGTAAGCCTTGGTTTTCAGCGGCATGGACCACGAAAATCCCAACCTTGACAGCCCCAGGAACGCAATCTCCACAGTCGAGTGTGAAGGTGACCTTGCCCGCGTTCGGAAGTCCCCTGAGCGACAAGCTCAACACGTCCACGCCATCCTTGATCGCTTGGTCGATGGCAGCCACGATGTCGGAAGTTTTTCCATTCCCTTGCTGATTCAACGCCTTGTAAATGGAAAGATGCGCTCGAGGGGTACTCCCGCTTGCCTTCCCATAGTCCGCGCTGTTCACCGCCACGGAGACACCTTGGTTCCCTGCTGCAGTAATCACACAATGTTTGCAAAATCACAACGGAGAGGAAAGATTGATCACGACATTACCATGAAATGCGACAAAATGACGTACTATGTCATTCAAACCCCTGTGGAATATCCAACAGGGAGGCTAATACTACACGATTAATCATAAAAGAGTATACAATTAGCTTCACAACAATTAGCACTACTAATTTTGACTTAAGAGCAAAGTACAACTTAAAACGAAGATGAGGTTCCATCCTTGCTTGTAACGAATGCTTGTGGAATAATCATTAATTAGGTCTAGTATTTCTGCCTCACATTTACCGTGTCATCATCTGGATGAACACTCTGTACATTGAGCATGTGGGACATGAAAGCAGTGACCTATACAATCCTTGAAAGCAGAGTGATTTGCAATAGGCAGATTTGCTCTATATACACCTGCTCGGTCTCGAAAATGGAACGGTCGAAATTGTGAGGGCTATATTCACGTAGAACCTGAACCTCCGGCTCAAGAGCACTTAAATCACACCTGCTCTATAGTCACCTTAACCTGGTGAGTGCAATTTTCGGCTGTCACTTTCTTTAAATCTAATACAATGTAATAATAATCACATTAAATGTGCTTAAAATTGTTATTTTGTACAACAGAGAATTGCAACCTGATTTTGATATGGAATGTTTGATCTATCTATGTCGCAGGACAAGCACGGGAGACGAAAGAAAGGATGGGTTGTAACAAGTACTTTGAATCAGGCAACTTGAATCCCTACCCACAACCACCCCCAGCAAACCCTAAACCCACAAAATTCAAGACCGATAATCCACGGGCAACATCTCCAACCAACACGAAACCAAATACTCACCAGCAGGAGACGTCGTAGTCGCCGCAATAGCAGCAACTTGTCGCGTAAAGGCTACCCTTGAATTTGCGATGCAGATGGAGAGCGCCGACCTGGGAGCAGAAACGGCCGTGCTCGATATGGGTGTAAGTGATGTACTCCACGCGAAGGCACTCTTTCTCCTACTCCTTGATCCATGTTCTCGGACGAGCGGAACTAAACTGCGTAAGTCGACTTCAGAGCAAAGTACAACTTAAAAGCAAAGTACAAAACCTAAAAGAAATTAACCAGTGCACAAGTGTCATGAGAGTGCCGTTAACCCTTGAACGCCGGGCGGGTCACCGTGGAAATATGCGGGCTGCCAATAGTGCGACTTCGTTGCAGACCGCAGCAGTGTGCACTATTCCCGCGCTGACTACAGTGCTGACTACAGTGTTAGGGGAATGGTATTCTCGGACAGCCCGACCATCAAGAGTGCGTGAACAGTGCATACGGTCGCGTCGTAGCACTCCAATGAGCTTCTCACACGTTTCTGTACAATGCATTCCCAGGCTGTCAAGAGGAACTCTCTCGACGCTGAAAGTACCTGCCAGCTACAGTTGCGAAGACATCTCTCGCCTTTTGGTCGAACTCAGAGCTCAAAGTCCTTATCTTCTCCTTCGCTTGTAACGACATAGCTTCTCAATGTGCCAAATACTACACCAGGTTTCTCAACTGCTTCTTCTAAATCTTAACAAGATTGCTCAGACATGGTAGTCTGAGATTTTAAGTCTGATGAGTTTCTTGCTGTACATCAGAATTCAATGCTCTATGGTAATCTCACAATGTGATCGTCATGTGTACCATTCTATGCTCATCCCTGCAGCAGGATAAAATACGGCAACTGAACATAACGTAAGACTGATTCGCAAACACGTATAGGAAGCGACCATTTACATGTAGTTAGAGGTCCTCAGAATGTCGTTCAACTGCAACAAACACAAACAATGATAAGAACTGCGAAGTCATCTTCATTACCCTTAGCTTCTCGGAGGGCGCTCGTGTTTGAAGACGACTTCAAACAGTGCCAACTTCCACGTTCACGTCCTCTGGACATGAAACTGCCCGCTACAGCGTTCAGTCTAGCGGAGCACTAAATGAAAAATTGCAGCTGGCAACTGCGAAAGTGAACAGTGCATACTACCCTCTAAGAAATTTTGAACTGGGCAGCATATGGCCTAACACCGTGGATGACAATTTCACAGTAATCTTCTGACATTCTAGTCTGCCTAAAAATAATGATGCATTGAATGAGGCAGTTTTGTGCCTTGCGTGAAGTGGAAGAAGTTGATAGTCACTTCCCAAAAAAAATTGGATGAAGAATCTAACAGTAGGATCTTGTACTTTACCTATCTAAAATCATGTGATAAAAATTTCATGCAATTTGACAACACAAATTGAAAGATATTAGCATTCCAAGTTGGAAAAAAATAAAATTTGAACATTGGCTTGCAATTTCAAATGACTTTGACCGGCATTTGTGCAAATTTTTGGCACTTTGGACTTAGAATTTAAATTTTATTGTGTTGACAAATTGAGTTGAAAGTCTAAGAAAGAAATTGCAAAATAAAATTGCTTGTTTTTAATTCTTTAAAAAATTGTTAAGTAGAAGTAGGTCCAAGATTGACCGAAAAATTAAATCATTAATAGCTCTAAGATGGGAATGAAATACAATAATTACGAAAATGAGTTTGTTCTAGCAAGAAATATTAACTTTCTCAAACATTTCTTTTTGAAAAATTATGAAAATTGCTTTTAAAAATTAATCCTGTAAATTATTTTTCTAGAAGGATGCCTAAATAGCCCGAAAAGGAAAATTGTTCATAACTTTTACATTACTAATCCAAATGAAATGAATTAAAGCTTCATGTGTAGAAAGAAATATGACCTTTAAAAAGAGAAAATTCAGAACTTAAATTTCAAGATTTTGTGGATTTATTTTTCTGCCCGCTAATGTGAAAAATATGTTTAGAATGGCATAACTTGAGCTCTTAGGCACCAATTGAAAATAAAAGTATATTTCCATTAAGCTCAAAAGTTTTTCTATCTTACAAAATAATTTCAGATTATTTCATTAAGAAGCGCGATCATAGGAACCTGCCCAAAATCCATTTTGTTCACCAAGGGGATAATGGTCGTTAAGAAGTTAACCAACGCTGTCATTCAGTATCACTCTACCGATTTTCAATTTTTTTGGAAAGTATTAATTGTTTGGATAATGAGAAAGTAATAAGCCCTAAAAGACAAAGCCACAATTTTAGGCAACATAAGAATTGTGGATAGGTATATGTGACCACGGTTTTTCATTTCTGGAGCCTAAACTTTAATAGAAGGTGTGGACAATGATGTGCACTACATTTTGAGAAACTTGAACCCTCAAAGCCCGCCGACTTCTTGAACGTGGGATTTTTCAATGAATTCAACTACTTTGATATGTTTTTGCACATAGATGTGCTTGAATTTCTTAATCTTAAACGTACAAAAGTAAAGACTGATTTGTCGAGTATACGTAAAATTAATGGTGAAAATTTTTGACCATTGGCTTTTAAGATTATAACGATTTTGTATGATCAATTATTTTAGGCAAAAATTGTAGTTCCAGAGGAAAAAAATTATTTGAACATGAATAGTGCTTTTTTTACTTTCCAAAAAATTTATGTTGGAATCCGAGGCAATTATAGTATTTTTGATGTTTATAAAAATGATAATAAAAAACTCTCTCAATTTTATATACATTTTGTAAAGAGGAGGAGTAGCAAGCCAATAATCATTGAAGTGGATTCTAAAAAGAATTTAAACTTTTGTATATGTGTAAATTTTTGAAATTTTACAAAATGATGTTAATATAATTCTTTTTGGAACATCTTACAAAATTTTGGATTTGTTCTAATTATACGGTATTAGTAATCACATAAAATTTAGTCATGTATTTTTAACCCCTAAAGGACCAAGGTGATTTTCCTATCAAAACACTCTCAAGACCGTCAACTCTATTGCAAAGAGAAAAGAACTTCAAAAATTGTTTTCTTTTGCATATCCAACCATAAGATCTTATATTTAACTAGTATATGAATACGTGGAAGACATTTCAGAAACTTTGACCATGTAGACTGTAAGATATATGCATTTAAAGTGTAGAAAACAAGTTTTTTGGCACCTTGTTTGACTAGATCTTTTGGCATTGAATCGTTTTAGTTCAAATTTCTTACACTAAAGATTTTGATTTTCTACTTATCTATATTAAGTAGTTGAGTTGAGAATCTACCAAGAAAACTTAGGAAAAAAAGCACTTAATTTTCATTCATTAAAAAATTGTTAAGTAGAAGTGGGTTTAAGATGGAAGAAAAAACTAAATTGTTAATAACTTTTAGATGGAATTAAATTACAATAATCCCAATGGTGAAATTGTTCTAGCAAGAAAATCTAACCTTGTCTAACAATTTTCTCTGAAAAATTCTAAAAATTGCATTCAAAAATGAATTCTACAAGTTATTTTTTCAAGAAGATGCTTAGATTGCCCCCAAAACTAAGATTGTCCATCACTTTCTCATTATTAGTCCAAATTGAATGAAACAAAGCTTCACATGTAGACAAAAATATAATCTTTGAGACAAAAAATTCAAAAAAAAATTATTTTGACTTTTAGAGATTTTTTTTTGCCTAAACCGCCGAACTCTGTTTTTACTTATTGTGTCATAACTTTTGCTCCCGGGCATCAATTAAAATAAAAATTACATATCCATGAAGCTCTCGCAAAGATATGCAACCTCCAAAAATCCCAAAAAATCTTACTTCATATTGAAACCACGGGTACTTGTCCGGACCCATTTTGTCCCCCGAGGGGACAAGTGGTCCTTTACGGGTTAAAATTAGAAAAAATAAAGATTTTGTATTTTTTTTTCAAGCGTAGTTTCATTGTGCAAACCAAAGACTAGAAACGTTAGAGAATTTTTTTTTTCCCATCCTCCAATCACTATTAGAAAAATGGTGTCCATTCGAACAAGAATTTAGCAAAAAAGCGTTGATTGTTTGCATGCTAAAGGACGTGTTCATCCGGACAAGGTTCAACACAATATTGTTAATTTGGATGTTCATTTCAACATTTTTATGTTCATAAGAACAGAATTGTGTCCATTTTACTGTTATTTTTAGCACATTGCTGTTGAATTCCAATGTGAAAGTGTAAGAGTGTTTCTGTTCCCGGGGGAAATCGGGAGATCCCGTGATCCTCTAGGGTTTGATTCTCCATATTCCAAAGGACAAAAAAATTCCAAGTCATCTTGCAAGGGTTATCGAATGACCCCCTTGTGAACCGTGGAATAAGACATTGGAATCCTTTACAAGGAGGATCAAGAAATGTCCCGATGAACATCAGTCAGAGCAAAGGAACCTGAACACGGAAGATTGAGAGATCAGAGACCCTTGAGCCAGAGGATCGGGAGATATCCTGATGAACCTGGAGGTACGCGATCGGGAGATATCCTGATGAACCTGGAGGTACGCGATCGGGAGAAAGCTTACCATGAAGGATCCCCACGAAAAGGATTGGGGGTCTCCCGATGAAACTTACTACATAAGATCAGGACTCGGGCGATAACCCGATGCCCCCTCACTCGGCGAGACCGGGCGTCATCCAATGAATGTCAACACACTGCATAAAGAGATGTCTTCATGGAAATTAACAGAGAAGGAGTCTTTTCCACTTGTGAAAATCCGGGAAATTCACTCATATTCTTTATATGTTATTTACGGTGGTCAAGGCTATCCTTTTAACCCCTAAAGTTTTATAACTATGCTTCATTGAAAACGCTCAAAAATTGCCATTTTCAGAACAGGTACCAAATTTTAGAAAAAAAATAAATTTTAACGCATGTAACCATAAGGATCTTGTAGTACACTAGTTTAAGAAGATATGGACGGAGTTTCAGAAATTTGCAAGATATAAACATTTGAATTGACAAATCCCCATTTTTTTCCCTACAAAAAACCAGACAACTACACTTCACAAGGTCACATTTATATGAAAATATGTTCGAAAAAATAGTAACTCTCTGGATTCATTACTCGATGCAAATCAATCAAATGCTTGTAAAATTTTAAATCATGTGGAATTGTACGACATTTAGGAAAAATATAGTAAGCGGGCAGTAGCAGACAATGATTCAAAATACTAGATTGTTAATAATTTAATTATAAAATTGAAAAATGCCAATCCCAATGGCAGCAATGCTTTAATAAACAATTTACAACTTAAGATTTTATTTATTTTTTAACTAGCCAAAATTGAGTAAGATAAAGAACTTCAAAGTTTATTTTAGGATAAAGAATCCATAACTGCTTACGAACAAAAAATCCTCCTAACTTTTGACTCAATGATCAAAATGGAAATATGGAATGATAAATGATCTGCACGGACAACCCGATTACAATAAAAAATAATATATTAGGCTTTAACTTTTGACTCGTATTTACAAACCACGGTCTGCAGAAAAAGTATAATCATGCTTGGTATAGGAGCTAGACGAGAGGAGTACAATTGAATAGACGATTGGCAGTGCAAAATCTGCATTCTACACAATATAAGAGCCTATCAACAAAGGACCTTAATATTTACACTAAGTCGAGCGTTGGAGCCGGCAAAGTCCTATCCAAATTGCCAAGCATTCTACATATATTCCATATTATTTATAACAACAAAAATACACTGAGGTTTAATACAAACTGAAATTGGCAAGCACAACATGGTAGCAAAATTAAGGAGAAAGTTGAGTCCATCGCAAACACAAACCTTCATCGCTCTGTACATATATTAATACGGTAACAAAATTCACAAGGCAATATCCCTCCTCTTGCTCGCCTTCTATTAAAGTTCAAGATTATCGGGGGATTCCATTCAAAATCTGATCCCTCAATTGTCTAGAGGGGTTACGAAAAAACTGAGCACCGGATAGAGTATTTTTTTGCGCATATTGCCGAACGGGTTTGTTGGACTCAAACAAACCGTTTAGCCAACTATAGACCCCTGCTTGCAAATGTTGGTCTTGTACAACACCATCCCAGCGCGGAGGATAAATTGTGTTGTACCTATCATTTGTGAGATTTTCCATTGGACTGTCATCCACTAGAACAACATTATCAAGAGAATCTAATTTAAGAATGTTGAGCAGCATTGCCAAATCTTTTAGATAGAATGGCTTACTTGGTTGGCTAGGATTCCTATATTTTGATAGGATACAATGTTCTTGGGATAAAACAATCACCTTTTGTCTGTTTATTACCTTTGATTGATGTAGCAAAAATGCCACTGCTCGGTTCACGTTCCTTGTCGACATAGAACTCCAAAACACCAGATTTGCATTTCCGTACAACCACTCCAAAAAATTCATACAGCCTTCTCGCATTTTAAAGCTCCGTTGGTTGGTGGCCGCATCGATGTACCATTGCACCAAGACTCCACTGGGTTCTAGGACAACGTGATACTGTCGTCGAGGTGCCCTTCTTAACAAACATGTCTGCACATCATCCCCCAAACCTGCAAGAAGTAGGTAAAAAGAACAATTAGATATGAAATCATAACCATTAACATTAACGGCGATATACAAGAAATGAAATATACAGTTGTCACCTGGTGCACCAGCGACATCTCTATTTGTGGCTTGATTTCCTGCACTCGTGTTGGCCCTTGCATTGGTTGCAACTCCTTCGCTTGTGACATAAGGGCGCATATGTTTGTCACTTAGAGCACTGTCTACAACCCCACTTTCAAATTCCTTTTCCCTACTCATACCGATGATTGCGTCCGTTGCAACTCCTCTGCCAACGTCATTGGCAACTTCTGTCTGCATCCCCTGCCAACCTTGTGCCCACTCAATTATTGGGCCGTAAATGCACATAGTCGCCTCCTTCAAGGTTTCTATTTCCTTTGTTTTCTTAATACGAGCCTCGATCTTCTTCTGAAGTTCGTCTTCGTGAGAGAGCTCCTTCTTCTTCTTCTTCCCGCCCCAGATTTCTTTTTCTTTCCCGAGTTTCTTTCTGCGAGCAATTACCAAGTGCGGATTCCGTAAGGGTTCATGCTCATAAAAGGGTGTCCTCAACCGTCCATTACCGAATACAAAATCATTCAAATCCCTATACCAAGCCCCTGGATCATCTTTGACATTCAATGCTCCGTATTCGCCTCCTTCACCTTCTCCCCAAGCTGCCACTGTAACATCAACCGGGGCGTTGGCCTTTGAGGTGACATCCAATCCTAATAACGTTGTGTCCTGCTCCACAAGATCAATGGGGATCACGTCCACCGTAAGCCATGTTGGGACGCTACCGGTCAAGCCAACAATCCTGCCCATTGGCGGCAATGGCATCTTTGGGGGGCTTGCCGATGGAGCAATGACCCCATTGCTCTGTTCACCCATGATTCTAATGCTATGATCCTCCTTTTGAGACCCGGGCTTTGACAATGCAGGTGATGGTAGCAATACAAGTGATGGTCTATGGGGTACGCTTGATTGGCCATTTGGCTTAGGAACTTTTGATTTTTGGTTTTTTGGTTTAGCTTTGCGGTTTTTTGATTGTACTAGTGATAAGCTTCGCAATGCAGATGACGAGTCATCCGGTGTAGGGTTTATGGGTTTAGCATTGCGTTTCTTCGAGCGCACGGATTTCTTCGGGGGTAAGGGTGACGGGCTGCTGAAACGGGGTTTAGCATCAACCGCCTGGCTCTGACCATCTTTTCTTTGACGCTTCCGTGAATAAACCACGGTCACAATGTGGCTCTCGCTCTCGCTAGTACTCCCGCCCATGAGCTCCTTCCTTTGCCCAGGCGACCACATGCATTGCAATGTGTGGGCTACTTCTTGTTCGTCTGCATTGCATGCTCCTAAATCTAGTAGGTCCACCAATGCGCGGTTCTTCTTCTTGTTACTATTCTCCTCCTCCTCCCGTGGAGCTGCCGTTGGATCTCTCTTACGTCGGTGGTTCCTTATGCTCACGCAACTAGATCCCGCCGCGGCTTCCTCTCCCTTAGCCATATTCTCTCCCGCCCTATGTCCTTCTAGTGGTGGCTCCAAATGCGGCTCTAAAACCGATTCATTGTCATCACTTAGGACAACAATCTCTGTCGCTACACCCAAGAATGATGAATTTGACAATTGCTGTGATGGTCGCGTTCCACGTGTCCCATCCCTGTCCTCCCGTGTATGTGTCTGCTCAACCTCTTGTGCTAGCTCTTCTCGCGGCTGAGTTGGGTTGGGTACTTGAGGGGGATCCCGCTTCGCCTCCAACGCTCGAGGTGCTCCAAGTACATCCTCCTGCCATCCATCCAACTGTTGCTGTACGCCGACCATTGGAGAATCTGGTGGAGGTAGGTCGAGATCTTTGAGCGGATCCACATGCATCAATGGGGGAAGAACTTGCTCTATACAGTCAATGGATCGCCCTTGCTCAGGATCCTTCGCTGGCATTGATCCTTCCAATGGTGGTTCGAAATGCGGCTCTAAAACCAATTCACCATCATCATTTAGGACGACAACCCTTGCCGTTGCACCCGGGGATGACAAATTCGACAATTGTTGCGGCTGCTCCGCTGTGCGTACCTCGTCCTCATTCTCCCGTGAGCGCGTCCACCCAACCTCCTGCGCCGGTTCTTCTTGCACCTCAATTGGGCCGGATATCCGTGATAGATCCCGCTTCGCCTCCAACGCCCTCGGCGCTCCAAGTACATCCTCTTGCTTTCCGTCCAACTCTTGCCATACGCCAACCAATGGAGAATCTTGTGCAAGCAGGTTGAGGTCTTTCAATGGATCCACCCGTGTCGATGGGGGAATGACTTGCTCTATGTAGTCGATGGATTGCCTTTGCTCGGTATCCTCCGCCGGTGTTGAAGGCTCCCTTGAGTCCATACCACCATCCTACAACAAAGGCACATCTTCACCACATAGCACCCTCAATCCAAATTTTCCATGCAAAGATCACACGGCACGTACATTCTAAAACCACCTAAAATATGAGATCTTCTAGAGGTTCAACAAGTGATACGTACAGTCATCTGGTCTTTTCCGATCGTCCCTGTCTTTTGTTGCCGTGGAATGCGTTTGAAGGGACTTGCTATTGGTGGCACATTGTCCATAATCTCTTGGAGACTTGCGCCTCTGTTGCGGGCTTCTTCCACTTGGGATTTGGGCTTGGCACATTGGGTGTCCCGAATTTCTTTTGTCCATTTTTTACCTCCCATTGCCGTTTCCGCGGATTCCCACGCTTTTGCATCTTCAATTCTTTTTGCGTGCTGAAACGCAACAGCTAATGATCAGCGGGACTGGAACTCCGGGACATGGACATGATTTCGCCAAAAATACCGAACAAGAAGTTTGGTTACAAGGCATACCGATACAAGCTGTGTGATTTCAAGGCCTTCATTGACATTCACGAGGGCGCGACCGCCCTCCCACACCGTTGCTGGCTTAGGTACACTTGACGGATCCCCGGGCGCTTGCGCCCACTCAACCCCTTGTACTACTTCTTCTGACTCCCGGTTTGGGCCGGATACTTGCGGCAGATTGTGTTGTGCATCCAACGCCCTAGATGCTTGAGATATATCATCTTGCCATTCACCCGACTCTTGTTGTATGCCAACCATTGGAGAATTTGATGCGGATGGATTGAGGTCTTCCAATGAATCCACCTGCATCGACAAAGGATTGGCTTGCTCTTCGTAGTCAACACATTGCTTTTGCCTAAGATCTTTTAGAAGCGTCGAAGGCTCTGTCTGGTCCGTACCATCTTCCTACAGCAAAGACACGCCTTCCGCCATCGTTAGCACATAGCACCCTTGACCCGGGTTTTCCATGCCTGGATCACATTGCAGCACCTACACCTCGGACCCCCCGGGGTCGAAGATCTTTTGGAGGTCCAATAAAAAATGTGCACACTCACCTGTTCTTTCTCGGATGACCTTGCCGTTTGTTGCTGTGGAATGAGCTTTGAAGAGCTTGTTGTCAATGGCGTGTTGTTCACAATTTCTTGGAGATTTGCGCCCTTGTCGTGGGCATCTTTGGCTTGGGATCCGGATTTGGTGCGTTGGGCGTCCCAAATTTGTTTTGCCCATTCTTTACTTTCCAATACTGCTTCCATAGATTCTACAAGTTCTAAAACTTTAACTCCTTTCCAATGCTGCAATATAACAGTCGGTGATTAGCGAGACTGGAATTCCAAGACATCAACGTGATTTTGCTAAAAATAACAGAAAAGGAGTTTGGTTCCAAGGCATACCAGTCCCAGATGCGTGATTTCAGGGCCTCCATTGACATTCACAAGGATACCACCACGGCAATTGAGCCCCTTGAATATTGTCATGGGAGTGTTGATCTTCAAATACGGTACGTGTTGCCGCCTCCAAAAGTATTTATCGTTGCTCATGTTCTTCGCATCGTACAGTGGCTGAAGGTTGTCCAATCCCGAGAAGAAGCTTTTGAAGCATGTTCTGGAATCACGGTTAGAATGGGTCCCAAAAACAAATACTACAAACACATTGAACTGTTTTCCGGACGTTGGCGAAGGGAATCCATCCATGGACCCTGCCATATAATTGACAACATGAAAATTCCACACTTTGGTTCCCGTTTTCTTCCCTTGTTTTTCCATGTGCGCCTTAATCATATAAAACCCTTCCGCATCCGTAAAGAAAATGGCACCGGACTGGACTGAGACCGTGTTGTCTTTGGGGTCGTGGGACTTGAGAGCGCTGAACATTCTCTCAAGTTTCTCTTGTTCGAGAATCTTTGCCCGAGCCCCCAAGGGTGTACCCTCGAACATGAACCAGAAGTAGATGCACGGCTCCTTTGCTTCCCGCCATGCTTTCACGTCCGGCGTTGACAGCGTTTCACTAATGTTCCAACTTTCGTTGTCCACGATCTTGCATAGGTATCGCTCGGTAAACTCTGCTTCCAATTCTCGCATAACTTCCGCGTCTCCTCTCTCTTTGAAGAAAGCCTTCCACATATCCGTGACAAGCCGGGGACAATCTTCCGGCAAGTGGCTCTTGTTCAAAGGCCTTGTCCTACCCTTGAACCACTCTTGGCCGACAGGGTGCGCCATGGCAATGTGCACCCACATCTCTAGTTCACTGCGAGTGATTTCTTTTTCCATCGCAAATTCTTCCCACATGGATTCTGGATAAGGACTATACTCAGCACTCTTTGATGGAAGCAGGTAATTCTTATAGTGTTGGAGGAGCTCATTCTTCATCGCCCTGACAAATCTCTCTATGCGGGCGGCGCATTCCAAATTCATTAGAGCTTTGCCATCTGACAGCGAGCTCTTCTTCATGGTAATGTTTTGGGCCTCCACCCGTGATGCTAAATAGTTGATGTCCTCCACTCGTAATCCGTAGAGCGGTTTGAAGTCGGTTTGTAAGAGCGGCTTACGTTTTAACTTCCCTTCTTTATCAACCGTGTCGCGTGCATCCGGAAGGAGTCCCTTCATGTAATTCGCTTCAATCTCCAACCACCTTGTTACGTCCGCATCGTTCTCTAGAAACACAAGCGGATACTTTTGGTCACTCGAGTTGCCGGACTTCATTCCTGCAAATATTGTCATTGAAGCCCGGAGAAATGCCTAGTCATAGCCAAAAAAAAGGAAGTTAGAATACTGCATGGCGCCCTTGAATAGAAATCCACTAGAAGACGTGACAATACTTGCATTGCGGAGGACCTCACAACAACTAACAGAAGACCAAGAGATCTCATGGTGATCTCAAACTTGTTTGAGAATGGACTGAATGCACGACCGGGCTTAAAAAGATGGCCTAGAATCTTACAAGGTACTTTTCCGAGTGCGTTCTTCCCATTATAGCCGGGGCCGGAGATCCCATGCTCCGCCACTTGATCCTTGCATTCACCAGTTGTTGTGTCCATTTTTGCTCCCTTCGTTCACCAACAAGGTTCTGATTTAACGACCTCGAGAGCGTCATTAGGAGATCGACGCCGGCATTGTTCACCGCGGCCCACACAGGTATGATGTTGAATGTGGAGGCGCGCTCCTTGTCCTTCTCTTCAATTTCACCGGCTTCGACCAAGTTCTTGTGAGCTTCCACTGTGTGCTGCCCCCCGATGATAAAGTAGTGCGTGTCTTTGTCTTCAAAGGTTTCCTTGGGCGGCTCTGTATTGTAATATGTGACCTCATTCCCGGGGCTGGTAGGCGGAACGCCTTTGAGCGGCAAGACGGTAATGACCCTGACGTCTGAATCAAAGTCCGGAGCGATTCGCACCTGGTTTTTGATTCCTTTGAGGCGATGCTCGTCTATGCCCCTGTAAATGAGCCATCCGTGTGGAGCCTTATGTAAATGATCAAAGTGCACACGGATGAGATTGCCATCGTCGCCGCACATTGCTCTCTTGCCCCACTTGTACAAGCCGCCAAAGACATTTTCATATAACTCTTTTATATACTTCATGTCTTCCACATTGAGCTTCAACACTTGCGACTCCGACATGTCCACGCATGCATGCAGTGTCAATTCCTGTCCATCTTTTGTCTTCCTCACCAACGGCACTTCTTCTTTGGCATCTCCAAGAGCTCGGATCCCTTCCTTTTTTCCCTTCCTAGATTTCTTTGGCGGAGGAGTGGTTCCTTCCGGTGGCTCAAATGGCGCCTCTCCCTCGGTATCATTGGGAGCTCTTGTGCCCGTCTTCCGCTTCCCGGCTCTCTTATTTGAAGTTGGCTTGGGAGGGGTCACTTCTCGTAGCTGGGAGCCATGGTTGAATTCGGCAAGTTCGTCTTCAATTATTTCCCACTGGTCCTTCATATCTTCAGGACTCCACCAAAGATGCGCCGTTTGTTCCTTCTTCATCAAGCATCCCTTCCTCGTCACTGTCTCGCATAGATCAAGTTTCATTTTTGTATAGTCCAAGATCAATCCGTATGTCATGTGCTCTCCAGAACGGATATTCTTCTCTTCTACAATCAGAAGCACCGTGTCGTTGTTCAGTCCTTGCAGCTCCAGAATACGTAGGCCGCCTTCCGGATGCCGTTGTTCCCTATTTACAAGCACAGGGAGAATGACCGCGGAATCCCCTGCTCTTGGTTCTTTCCACGCAATGCCCCAACCCGTCACATGATCCCGGCAACGGAAAACCGCTCCTGGTTTATTACGTTCACCCTGGTATTGGAAGGAAGGAATGTACCCGTCAATGAAAGCAGCGAGCTTCTTTGGAGACTTTCCAAGTGGCCCATTTTTTTCCTGCATTGCACTGAAGCATTCCGGCAGAGGACGTCGGTGTGAGCAATTTTTTAGGAAACGGGAGATCCTAAAACTGCCATGTCTTAAATCCTACACCCTACTCTCACCGTGTCTCCAACTTGGAACCACTTCTGCTAATGCCTAGCAATGTGGATGACAGTTACAATGCCAAGAAATCAAGACAATAAAGATTCAAAGTTTTTAACTTACGGGTCATCCCAATAGAAATTGTCGGCTGCTCGGTCCGATAGTTGTGCTGCCATTGCAAAGTACTGCGGTCGAGAAGGCGGTCTCTCCCTTCTAGAGTTCAACTCAAACTTTACTGTACAAGGAGAACAACACAAAGGTACATGAACGATCTCTTGCTTTGTGTCAAACTATTTTTAAGATGCCGTAAACATATACGATAATGTCAACATTATCGGATCCCAAAGAAATGAAAGTCCACAAATCTACATGGACAGAATAGACCTTGCCCTAAGAAGTACCCTAAACCCACGCATCCGTTCTCTCTTATAATGGTTAGAAACTCTACAATAGCACCTTGAATCTTGCCTTCACCTCAACCATGCTGTGTACTGCAAGGGCATTGCCAAAGAGCAGCTAGTATTTTTGTAAAACATATAAGATCCTAAACCAACCCGTATCTCTTTAAACTATTGCAATCTTGAGCGGTTGCCAATAATAGTTCAACGCATCATGTCCTCTTAAATCACTGTAAAATTTTGAAGAAAATTCCCAACGAACATTCCTAAACCCTAAACCCAAAATCAGACTATCTCATTTTCACTCGATCATACCACCAAGGGATGATTTGCACTTGTCCACGTACGCGCTACTGCAAGGATGGGACGGATTCTTCAACTTTCAACTGCTTGAGAGCAACGTCACATTCCAACTTACATCTAAATTCAAAGTAATCAAGACTTAAACTATATCCTAATGCCATCATAGACAACCACCGGTATTACAAACTTCTTCTCATGTTTGCGGAGTCACTTGTCATATGAACTGAAATGCACAAAGAGAACCTACGGCAGTTTCCTATACGCAGACTTGTTCATTGTAATGGGTACCTTCTAACATGGTTGGGCTTTCAAACACTCTTTCTGTACACATTACGATTCCCATTCAACCACACGCTCTAAACTTTCTGTTTACAGTGAAGTGGCTCTTGAACTACAGACAATTCTTGAGTTTTTCCACCGTAAACCAAAAAATCAAAGAATGGCAAACTAGGAACAACTGACCTTTTACGTGAGCTGGTTGAATGCGCGAAAACGGCCGCCTGCGTAAATCAACTTTAATTAATCCCCGAAGGTAAATTTGATTGCACTCCCACCAAGTTGAAGCGGATCATTCTCTCCACCTCGGTAATCCTCCGGAGCCCCTATAACTGCAACGCCTGCTTCATGGACCGGCACAAAAGCATCCTCACTTCAATGGCCCGAGAATGTTACGTCTTCAATTTATGAACCTTTGAAGCCCTACAAAGCCTAAAACCGCCGCATTGTACCAAGAGCGCCATGGTCAACGAGAATCGTCTTCTAGGGCTCCGAGGTCCCCCTAAACCACTGAGTGCGCTGTTGAGGGAAGCGTGCAATGGACATCCGTAGAAACGGAAGTATGCGCAACATCGAGAGAAACCCCGGTGAAGAAGAGGTCTTGAAATAAAGGAAAGCAACGCGAGAAGTATGGAACCTATTGAGCGAACGCCAGGTGGCAAAGGGCCAAATTCAAAAACGAGTAGCACTCATTACCAACAAAAACAAGTGATTGGGACGGGTGATTAAGGGAGGAAGTTCAAAAACCATTCATCTAAGGGCCGATCTGTCTTTTTTATGTATGTAATGAGATGGAAATATTTTTATTATATTTTTTAGTGAAGGAAAAATAGACAAGGAATCCAACGCCAGTTGTTTCATAGTTTTTGAAGCATTACTAAATTAGTTAAGAATTTTTAAACGCAATGTACCGTAGGTCCTTACTTGTGATTACGGGCCCTTGGAAACGCATCCATGCATAGTTTAAAAAAATTAGGCCGTGTTCAAAAACTTGCATCGTGACTTGCGTAAAGCAATTGAAATGGTTTCTAAAAGCAACCCTTTCAAAATCTGAAATGAATGCTTGATTTAATTATTATTTCAGATTCTTCAATGCCTGTAAAAAGGTAGTTCCACAAACAATTCTTATTTTGAATGTAATTAAGAGACACCTATCTACTTAGTTAAGAATAAACTCGGTGGGATTCTAAACCATCCATTCAATTAGTAAATACCATGCGCTTATAACTCCAATTTGTTACCATTTAAAAAAATATTCATTTTCGGAACATCGTACGCTATTTCAAGCTCCTTTCTAGAGTAGGTTCTTAATGACTGAGTGCTTTTTGAGCCTCTTCCTATAGAAGTCATGGAATTTCTTAATTCATTCTTACGCTCGCCAATGACATTTTAAAATTGACCTCCTTATTATCATCTCTAGTCATGGTAATTCCTTCGATCACTTCATTGTAATCTTCCGGGGTTGCAAGTAGCGCTCGCTCATATTTAAAACAAAAAGTTTATGCCAAAAGAAGAAGGGAATGTTTCCCTATTTTCCTGGTCGTAGAATGCATGTCTTCCCAAACTAAGGTAGGAGGCTCTTGAATTGCTCATCTAAGGGTTGGTCTGCCTTTTGCATACGCTTCTTTGGTTGGTAGTATTTTTAGTTCATTTTTCAGAGATAGAAAAATAGACAAGGAATCTAGCACAAGCGGTTTCATATTTTTTGGAGCAATATTGAATTAGTTATGAAGTTTCAAAGGAGATGTATTGTAGGTCCCTATTTGTGACCCTAGGTCTCCCGTAAATCGCTCACTTGCAAGATGAGAAAAAACAAAGCCAATGATTGGCCGGGACCCCTTTTTTCTAATTCATTCATAGCACTATAGCAATCAATTTAAGGATCACCTCGTTTCATTTTAGAGCCATTTTTAGGCACGGTTCTTAATGCTTGCTCAATTTCAAAGCCTCCTACCTTAGTTGCTTTATTTTTTTCTTGCCACATGTCTTATGACACAACTCACCCCATTTTTCTTATCATCTCGTACCTTTGAAAGCTAACTATTGTTATTTCACCTACGAAAGGATTTTTTTTGTTGTGAATTGCAAATTTGTATAATATTCATTTTCAACCATTATAGAGAATGTGATTACTTTAATCCGACCCGTGGTTTTGCCAAAAAACTGCGCGCGAACTCTTTGTCCTAGTAAAAGTAACCAATTTTGGAATAAATGCCCATTTTATACGCGTATTACTAGAAGATCTTGTAATTGGCTCATTAATCCTTAAAGGACTATCGTTCCTTTAAGGGACAAACAAGATTACGAGTAGATATCCATAGATTCAATTTTCATTGTAATAATTTGAATCTTTTTATAAAGATAAAAAAAACTCATATGTTTTATAGGAATATAATTTTTTTCACAATTGGTAGTTGAAAACAGAAGTTATGACCAAATTAGCTCAAAATTGATGCGGGAGGGCAACCAAAAAAATTTTGAAAATTTTTGAAAAGAAAAAATTGAATTTTTTGTCTTGTAGATTATATTTTTGCCTGTTCTAAATTGTTTTATTTTGGATTTGTTATAAGAAAGTTACGGGCATTCTTGTTTGGGGGGCAATCACAATATTTTTGTCAAAAAAATAACCTATAGATTTCATTTTTGCATTTCTTTTTTCTTTTCATAGTCTAGTTTATTCGCTAGAACAATCCGACCATTGGGATTATTGCATTTTAATTCCATCTAAAAAAGATTAATATTTTAGATTTTCCTTATTTCGTATCTACTTATACTTAGGAAATTTTTTCAAAATGAAAAATTAAGTTTTCTTGAATTTTTATTTTTTTTCTAGATCTTCGATTCAATTATCCACTATAAGATTGAAGCTCAAAATTATATAGTACAAAAAGGTTAACTGAAAAATGTTCGAAGTCCCAAAATCCGGTCTGACAATGTGTTGAAAAAATTGTGTTTTTTACTTTATATGCAAAAGTCTTGTAATCTAAGCGGTTAAAAGTTTCAAATTTGTTTCCATACATTCTCGTACTATTTAGGCGTAAGATTATATGGTTAGATGTGCGTATTTATACTTTTTCAAGTTTGTTCATTCTTTGCCATAGAAGTATCAATTTTGAGTGTTTTTTAGTAAAGAAAAAAGGCCTTGGTCCTTTAGGGGTTAAGAGTAGCTTGTAGAAGAATTTTTTTAAATATGGATTGTAAGATATTAGCGTTTGGTACAACAATTTAATCATTTTCTTTACCTCGTGAAAAATAAGGCAACTTCCCAAATTTATATTTGCAATCGAAAATTGTCCAAATTGATCTTCATGCTTCTTTCCCGCATGTCATACTCCAAATCAAACTAGCTACATCCTCAAAACTATTTGAATCATTTGAATTTGTATGGTACAATGCATAGTCAAAAAATAGCAAGTGGAAAGGTATCCCTAATTGTTCAAACTATAAACCTCTTTATAATCCGTTTTTGAAAGTGATAAAATGATGTCAAACCTAATGGCTATTATATATTGTCCTCCGCTCACAAGATCTCCTGTCCACCCATTCCATGAAGAAACTTCAACACAAAAGAATGGGATCTCCCCATATGAGGAAGCGCTGTGCATCGGGATCTCCTCCTGATGAGGATGCGCTATCACGTAGGGGGCTGGGATCTCCCCTCGATGAGGAGACGCTTTGATGAAGGGGATCGGGATTTCCTCTGATGAGGAAGCGCTGTCACATAGAGGACCAGGATTCCCCCCGATAAGAAGGTGCTTTTTTCAGGTAGGGCATCGAGATTTTTCCCGATGAGGAGGTGATTTCATGTAGGGGATTGGGATTTCCCCAATAAGGAGGCGCTTTCATGTAAGGGATTGGGATCTGTAATCCAATTGTCTTTCTATCCTATCTCCCTGATTAGTGTTGATAGAATAGAAAGAGGGTCTCCTTCCAACTAAAACTGGAATGCGTTTTTTTCCTTTTCGAGATTGGAACTAAAAATTCACTACATGCATTTCAAAGCAGTAAGCAAGAAGGTAGGAAGCGGTTAGTAAAAAAGTATTTTTGTGAATGATCAAAATTAGAAGAGTTTATAGATTAGCTACGGATCTTCAATACCTTTTGGCTTTCCAAATTCATAGTAATTTCAAACTATAGTCATTTCAATTTACGTGATAAAAATTACCAAATTTTTTGTGTTTCCTGTCATTTCTATCATTGCGCCTCTGAAAATATTTGCTTTGCCTTGCATTACGCCAAATCATGTCTAGAATACCTTTTATTGTTATTTATTGGGGTTATACGGGTGGTTCTACTTTAGCGCTATTATTCTCGTATACAACTCTTTATTGATAAGTAAAATAATGCAAGTTGTTTAATCTAATTGAATTCTTTATTTCTAATGATTGTTCGCTCCGAAAAATAAATGCATCTATAGCAACAAACAAAAATGAGTACAAATATGAAACATTTTTGTTCAAACAACTATACCGTAATTGTCAATGGACAGAAGCCAAAAGTACGTGTGCAAAAGTCGTAGAATGCGACGTACCACATGTTACTATGAAAGTTTGAAGAAAAAATTAGTTGCAATTTGAAAGAAAATTAATTCCAAGGTATGCCGCGTCTAAAACTTGATTTTGTTCGATATGATTTGGCGTTACTTTATCTTTTGTCAATGCTTTTTTAGAACTCCAGGGGAAAAAAATCCTGCCTTGGCATCTCGGTATACATCATCTCAATTTGTCGTATACAAAAATCAAAGGAAATTTACAATCCCTAAATTTAAACTATTAATGATTTAACGAATATAAAAATGATGTTGATTCTTATAATATTTGATTTTTTCAAGGAACCAAGAGCACGGAATTGCATTGGCAAATGTAGAGAAAGTGTAGGTTGCAACGCCGACCATTATTATCTCTAAATGCCCTTGTATTTAAAATATTTGTTGAATTGGACAATGCGTATGATTTACATTTTACAATTGTGTAGTATGTATTGAATCTATATTCCTACCAAATTGAATTTAGAGTATTGAATCTATGTTCTTTCCAAAAAAAATTTGATTCAATACCCTACGTGTTGAAATGAAGTTTTAGCAATCCGATTATTTGCTTTCCATTTTTTTTTCATATTCCAATATCCTCAAAAGAGCGTTGAATCTATATTCTTTTCAAAAAAAATTTGATTTGATACCCTAGGTGTTGAAATGAAGTTTTAGTAATCCAAAGATTTGCTTTCCAATTTTTATTTTGTATTTCAATACCCTCAAAAGAGCGTTGAATCTATATTCTTTCCAAATTTTTTTTGATTCGATACCCTAGGCGTTGAATTTGAGTTTTAGCAATCCAATTATTTGCTTCCCAAATTTTTTTTTCATATTTCAATACCCTCAGAAGAGTATTGAATCTATATTCTTTCCAAATTTTTTTTTATTCAATACCCTAGGCATTGAAATGAAGTTTTAGCAATCGAATTATTTGCATCTTGATTTTTTTTTCTTGATTCAATACTTTCAAAAGAGTATTGAATCTACGTTCTTTCCAATGTTTTTTGATTCAATACCCTAGGTGTTGAAATCAAGTTTGAGCGACCCAATTCTTTGCTTCCCAATTCTTTTTCGTACTTCAACACCTTCAAAAGAGTATTAAATCTACATTCTTTCCAAAAAAAATTTGATTCAATATCCTAGGTGTTGAAATGAAGTTTTAGCAATCCAAAGATTTGCTCCCCCGATTTTTTTTTCATATTTCAATACCCTCGAAAGAATATTGAATTTACATTCTTTCCGATTTTTTTTTTAATTCCATGCTCTCGGTGTTGAAAATTGAAATGAAGTTTTAGCAATCCAAAGATTTGCTTCCCGATTTTTTTTTTCTTATTTCAATACCCTCAAAAGAGTATTGGATCTATGTTTTTTTCAAATTTTTTTTGATTCAATACCCTAGGCGTTGAAATGAAGTTTTAGCAATCTGAATATTTACTTCCTAAATTAGTTTTCATATTTCAATACCCCCCCCCCCCAAAGTATTGAATTTACGTTCTGTCCAAATCTTTTTTAGTTCATACCCTAGGCGTCAAAATGAAGTTTTAGTAATCCAATTCTTTACTTCCCGATTCTTTTTTCTTATTTCAATACCCTCGAGAGAGTATTGAATTTATGTTCTTTCCAAAAAAAATTTGATTAAATATCTTAGGTGTCGAAATGAAGTTTTAGCAATCCAAAAATTTGCTTCCCGGATTTTTTTTTCATATTTCAATACCCTCAAAAAAGTATTGAATTTATATTCTTTCCAAAAAAAATTTGATTCAATACCCTAGGTTTTGAAATGAAGTTTTAGCGATCCCGAGATTTGATTCCTTTTTCTTTTTTTTTCTTATTTCACGACCCTCAAAAGAGTTTTGAATTTACGGTCTTTCCAAAATAATTTTGATTCAATATCCTAGGTGTTGAAATGAAGTTTTAGCAATCCAATTATTTGCATCCTGATTTTTTTTTTCTTGATTCAATACTTTCAAAAGAGTAGTGAATCTATGTTCTTTCCAAAAAAAATTTGATTCAATACCCTAGGTGTTGAAATCAAATTTAAGCAATCCAATTATATGCTTTCCATTTTTATTTTCTTGATTTAATACCCTCGAAAGAGTATTGAATTTACATTCTTTCCATTTTTTTTTTTAATTCAATACCCTAGGTGTTGAAATGAAGTTTTAGCAATCCAAAGATTTGCTTTCCAATTTTTTTTTTTATATTTCAATACCCTCAAAAGAATGTTGAATCTATGTTCTTTCCAAAAAAAATTTGATTCAATACCCTAGGTATTGAAATCAAGTTTAAGCGATCCGATTATTTGCATCCCAATTTTTTTTCTTAGATTCAATACCCTCAAAAGAGTATTGAATTTATATTCTTTCCAAATTTTTTTTGATTCGATACCCTAGGCGTTGAAATTAAGTTTTAGCAATCGGATTATTTGCTTCCCAAATTTTTTTTTCATATTTCTTCAATACGCTCAAAAGAGTATTGAATTTACGTTCTTTCCAAAAAAAATTTGATTCAGTATCCTAGGCGTTGAAATGAAGTTTTAGCAATCCAATTATTTGCTTCAATGCTTATAATACAAGTACCATTTTTTTCCGCATCGGGAGATCCCGCAATGGAAGAATAAAAAATGTTTAATAACTAACAGGGTCCAATTATGAAGAGGGCTCTAGATGAAAATGATAAAAATGAAAGCAGCGTGACCAAAATGTTCACCGGGAGATCACCCGATGGAAATAGAAGAAGTTCAATGATGCATAGGTTCCGTTCATCAAGAGATCTCCTTATAGAAATGATAAAAAATAGGGTCACGTACTTGGAATGTTCTTTTGGGAATCCCCCGATAGAAGAATAAAAAATATTGAATAAAAAGCAGGTCCATTCATCCACGGATCTCTGGATGAAATTAACAAAAATGAAAGCAGCGTAGCCAAAATGTTCACTGGGAGATCTTCCAATAGAAATGGAAAAAGTTCAATAATGCGTAGGTCCGATTCATCAAGAGATCTCCCGATGGAAATGATAAAAATTAGAGTCGCGTACTTGGAGTGTTCATTGGGAGATCCCCAAATACAAGAATAGAAAATGTTGAGTAATTAATGGGGTCCAATCATCCGGAGATCTCTTGATGAAAACCATAAAAATGAAAGTAGCGTGACCAAAATATTCATCGGGATAGAAATAGAGAAAGTTCAATACAACGGTGTACAGGTTTGGTTCCTGTTGCTTTTCCATGGCTTTCAACAATGCGTTGTACTATACGGAGAATTTACATTTAAGAAAGTGAGTGATTTCAAAGTCCTATGTCATTTCAACTTCATAATTAATTCCGTAAATCTCCCAAAAATATGAAATGACCCGGGTTAGATGTTAATTCTCTTTTTTTTTTAAGGAAAATATATTAAAAAATATATCAAGAAGTTTCAACTTCTTGAAATCCATTTTCAACTCTTGAATTGATAATTTATCCTAAACCTTTTACCTTATTGGTATTCTCTATCATACTACTAAAATCACAAGGTCCTTTGTAATATCATAAATGCCGCCGTTAATACCAGGGGCTGGTGTTCACTTATATACTATGCATTCACGGTATCTTATATTGGTAAAATTTTGATATACTTGAATTGAATTTATAATAATGATTTCAATAAGTTTGTAAAACAATTGTTCTAAATATTTTGTAAAAATATTTTTAATCATATTAAAAAATTTTAATCATTAAAAATAATTTTAATCATAGAAATTATATTTTCATACAATGTGATATTATAGAAATAGAGTAGCAATTTGCATCAACTTGTCAATCATCTAGCCCAAAAAGTGAATTTGGCCGTGAAAAAGCAAAAGGAACATGCCCTTGCCTGCTGCCTTGGTGAACTGCCTTGGTGAACATTGCCTTGGTGAACAAAATGGATTTTGGGCAGGTTCCTATGATCGCACTTCTTAATGAAATATTCTGAAATTATTTTGTAAGATATAAAATTTTTTGAGCTTAATGGGAATATAATTTAATTTTCAAATGGTGCCTAAGAGCTCAAATTATGCCATTCTAAACATATTTTTCACATCAGTGGGCAGAAAAATAAATCCACAAATTCTTGAAATTTAAGTTTTGAATTTTCTCTTCTTAAAAATCATATTTCTTTCTACACATGAAGCTTTAATTCATTTCATTTGGATTAGTAATGTGAAAGTTATGAACAATTATGCTTTTCGGGCAATTTAGGCATCCTTCTGAAAAAATAATTTACGGGATTAATTTTTGAAAACAATTTTCGTAATTTTTTCAAAAAGAAATGTTTGAGAAAGCTAATATTTCTTGCTAGAACAAACTCATTTTTGGAATTATTGTGTTTCATTCCCATCTTAGAGCTATTAATGATATTAATTTTTCTTTCAATCTTGGACCTACTTCTACTTAACAATTTTTTAAAGAATGAAAAACAAGCATTTTTTCCATAGCCTTTTTTTCTTAATTGAATTCTTTGACGCAAATTTTTCTTAATTCAAAGTCTTTAGTGCAAACACTTTTAACAAATGACGGTCAAAGTCATCTGAAATTGCAAGCCATAGGTAATCTTACTTATTTTCAATCTCACATTTTTTTTCCCCTTCCCCTCCATTTTTTTTCCTACCTTTATATCTTTTTTCTTCTCTTACATAAAAACTTTGTGTCTCAAACATGGAGGATTTTGGACCCAAACAAAGAGAGTTTGGATACTAATATGTAGACTTCGGATTCCACATGTGGACAATTTGGACCAACACATGGAGACTTTGGGTCCCAAACTTAGAACGTTTCAGCCCCAAACATAGAGAATTCAAGTCTCAAACATGGAAAATTTGGCCCCAAACATAGAGACTTTGGGTCCTAAACTTGAAAAGTTTGGGCCAATTATGGAGAATTTTGGTTCCAAACATGGAGACTTTGGGTCCCAAACATGGAGACTTCCGGTTTATTTCTCTTTACAATTACTTACAATTTTTTATGTATCTTCACAATTTTTTCCACTACTTATATTAGCAATTATAACATAAAAAAGTTCCTTTTGTACTGAATGCCTAAAAAAAATCTTACCTATGCAAATGGACTAAAGTTATATGAAATTTGGATTCAAAATAACCGAAAACAAAGTTGAAGAAGTTACCCGGACCATTATAAGAGTAAATTAGTGCACATGAAGTGCATGTACCTTTATATTTGAAGCCCTCCTAAACCGGTTAGTCACCCTAAACACTAATTTTTTCTAATACATAGAATCAAACCTTTTGAAAGAAACATCATTTTCCTAAACAACCCTCGTACAAGATCCTATGGTTAAAGATGGCAAAAATAAAAAAAATAAAAAAATACTCTTTGTAACACCAATGGCATTTGGAATAGGTTTTAGCGTAAACATTGTTAAGGAACTTTAGGGGTTCAAGAGCTTACCATCTAAGCTCCAACCTACATGGAATGCATACGATAACATCGTTGAAATCATGTGTATTTAACATATAAACATCCTCTTGAAACCCATAAATCTCCTTCTGAAATTGCCGTTGATCCCATAATACAATAATTACTTTAGAACACAAAAATAGCAATTGTCAAAGTAGGAAGATGTTGTTTAAAAAAGATTTACTCCATAAAGAATTTTTGTAATTTTTGAACTTCATACATAAGTATCTTCATATAAAAAAAATTAAAAAAAATTGGAAGGAGGTTCATTGATGTTTTGCTATCTAATATCTTGGGGCTTTGGAAATCAATCAATTAATGAAGTCCAAAAGAAAATGTATTTCTTTTCAATGAGTTTACACCATATAACATAAAATTTACATTGGTCGTAGATAGTCACTTGGTATCGAGGTATACCGAAAGGGGCTTTTTGTTCTGTTTTGTAGAGACTTAGAGTCATGTTTCTTAGAGTTGATATCCAAAGGAGCATTTTTAGTACTACTATAAAATAATTAAAGAGAAAAGATGTATAAATTTCTTTTTAGATGTATCATTCTACAATTCAAAATTCATGGAATGTCAAATTCTTTGAGGCTATAAATAATTAGGAAATGTACTTTGAAAAATCACAAAAGACATAGTTTTTGTCCAACTTTAATGAGAAATTTGGCGATTATGGAAAGAAACTTGGATGATCTACGCAAGAAAAATACTGACTGTCAAAAATGTTAGTTATATGGATTTGGGAAGAACCGAAACTAGGCCAACAATCCAAATATGATTACTTCATCTTTAGATTGTCAACTTCTACATGCCCAAGGCACCCAAGTTGGGAATGAACAATACTTCAATCCCTAAAAGACCATTTTGTCCCTTCAAGGGATAAAATTGACAAAATGGATTTCGGACAGGTTCCTACAACTTCAAATTCTAATTGAAACTTTTTAAAACTTTCTCATGAGATAGAAAAACTTCTTAGCTTTGTAAGAATATAATTTTTATTTCAACCAGTGCCTAGGAGAAAAAGTTATGCCATCCTACCTATAATTTTTATGTCACCGGGCAGAGAAATAAATCTAAAAAACATGAAATTAAAAATTTAAATTGTTTTCCCTTAAATATCATATTTTTAACTAAACATGAAGCTTTGATTCATTTCATTTGGATTAGTAATGTGAAAGTAATGAAAAATTTTGTTTTTTGGGCAATTTATGCATCTTTTTGAAAAAATAACTTAAAAGATTCATTTCTGAATGCAATTTCTATCATTTTTCAAAAAAAATGTTTGAATGACAAGGTTAATACTACTTGCTGCAACAATCTCACCACTGAGATTATTGCGTTTCAATCCCATCTTAGAGCTAATAATGATTTATTTTTTCTTTCACTCATGTACCTATTTCTACTTAACAATTTTTTAAAGAATAAAAAACAAGCAATTTTATTTTGCAATTTTTTTTAGACTTTCAACTCAATTGTCAACACAATAACATTTAAAAAATCTAAGTCCAAAGTGCCAAAAATTTGCACAAATGCCGGTCAAAGTCATTTGAAATTGCAAGCCAATGTTCAAATTTTATTTTTATCCAACTTGGAATGCTAATATCTTTGAATTTGTGTTGTCAAATTTCATGAAATTTTTATCAAATGATTTTAGATAGATAAAGTACAAGATTCTATGGTTAGATTCTTAAAAAAATAGTTTTTTTGTTTTCTTGAATGACCTAAGCAGAAACGATAGTGTTGAGTGGTTTTTGGCAGAAAAATGGTCTTGGTCCTTTAGGCAGTGAAGGCAAATAAAATCTAAACAAATTTCATTTGGAGGGTGTTTTGTATTTTTGTATAAAAATGTTTTAGAGTTTAATTTTCTATAGCATCAAAATTTTGATTTAGAAAATCATTGATTATGATTCTTGTATTTAAGATTTTCTTGCAATGGTGTCCACTGCAATCTTCACTTTCCATATTGTTGATGGCTCTTGGAAATGAGCCTCAAATATACTACGCCTTGGAGAAAAAATGTTGTTAGCAATTCACTTAAAAAATCTGGTATAATGTATTTTAGAAAATTATAAATTGATTGACGTTATACTTGTTAGGTCCTTTATCTTCAAATTATCTTGGTGACCAAATTTCTAAATTTGATATGTGCAAAGAAAATTGAAAGACTTCAAATCATTTTTGTAGTTTCTAAAAGCTCTATGACAAATTAAACATTATAATCTATCACTCTATAAGTAATATTGTTCTATTTTTTTACTATGTGTTCTCTAACATTTCTCGTTTAAATTTTTATGGTTACATTAAAAAAAATGTTGATTCCACTTATCAAAATGTTGGTTTCTTGTTCAAGTGGGAGCAAATTCCTACGAATTCCCAAAAAACCTAGGACATGTAAGGGTTGAGGACCTAAGGTAGAAGGCTCAAGAATAGTTCAGACATTAAGAACCAATCACCTGTAAAATGTATATAATTTGTACATGCTACTTTTTCATAGCCTTCACTCATGTACAAACTATTTGTATTTAAGTGGTGGACGATTTTTGGAGCCCTATGCCAATTCAACTTCAAAATTTCATAGCTAATTCCACAAAGCTCCAAAAAATATGAAACAACTTGGGTTAGATGCCAAATCCACTTTTCTTTCAAAGAATATTTACTGAAAAATATTTCAAAAAAGTTTCACCTCTCCGAAATTCAATTCTAGCCCTTACGTGACGTGGACAATTTATGAACCTGCTGCCTTAATGTCTCTCTCATGACACTTGTGAGTTGGTTAATTTCTTTTCGGTTTTGTACTTTGCTCTTAAGTTGAAATTTGCTCTCAAGTCGACTAATGCTGTTTAGATCCGCTCGTCCGAGAACACGGATCAAGAGTAGGAGAAAGAGTGCCTCGGCGTGGAGCGCATCGCTCACACCCATATCGAGCGCGTTCGTTTCCGCTCCCAAGTCGGCGCTCTCCATCTGCATCACAAATGCCACAGGATGCTCCAAATGGTGAGTTAGTTTTTATTTTTATTTTCATTCTTGAAATCCAAAAAGAAAAATTTGCGGCAACTTGCTTCAAGGCACAGAGTTGTAGCCAACAAGAAGCGAGGCCGTAGTAGTTTCATGGACGCGCGACAAGTTGTTGCTATTGCGGCGGCGACGGCGTCTCCTGCTGGTAAGTATTTGGTTTCGTGTGGGTTGGAGATGTTGCTCGTGGATTATCGGTCTATGAGTTTTGTGGGTTTTGAGGAAATTCTAGGTGGTTGTGGGTAGGGATTCGAGTTCTCTGATTCAAAGTACTTGTTATAGCCCATCCTTTCTTTCGTCTCTCGTGCTTGTCCTGCGATACCGATAGATCAAACATTCCATATCAAAATCAGGGTTGCCATTCTTTGATGTACAAAATAACCATAGAGTTTAGAGGAGAAGAAATTGCACACAACGTTATCTTCTCTTCAACTGTTCCTTTGCATATTAACCTCTACACCGTAACCTGCTCCAACCAACTAAACAAGTGAGCGCAAGAACAACAAACTCTTTTGTGGGTAGGGATTCGAAATTGTTTTTCAGCTGCATAATTGTGTTATTATCCCCACTGAGATTTGTTCCGGTGAACTATTGGCATGTAAAGGAGTAATAGATCTAAGAAGACCTTCTTGTATGATCTTATTTGTGAAAAATGCATTTCAGATGGGCCAAGTTTTATATCGCCAGAACCAGTGAAGAACACTGAATACTTTGGCAGAAAAATAATATGACATTTTGACAGATGTTGGAATCTGCGCTTTGCATCCTCTTATGATTTGCATCTCTTTGTGATTTTCTTACTGTAAATTCTTGACCTCAGAGTGGTAATTTGTCTGCATTCGTAAGGATTAGTTTTGGTAGCTACAATACTTCAGTATTTAAGGTAAAAGTGGAAAGTCCAATTTGCAAGTTAATATTTCATTATAGTCGCTTGCAGTTGTTATAGAGCATAATTTTTTTGTGCTGATTTTCAATCTCTAAGGGCTTGCGATAGCGGTTACTGAGTCCAATCTCGTTGCTCTTGAATTCAGCTGACATGTGAGGTCTCGAAATTGGAGTAGAAAGTGATTAAGATCTTTCAGCTGGAGCTTTTGGTTGAAATTCTAGGGTTTGTTGTTTGGATCGTCGTGAAGTTGGTTGCACTTGTTGAACAGATGGGAGAAATTAGTTATTCTTGATGTGAGCATCCTCCCTATGGCTCCGTTTATATTATGCCAGGTTTGTCGTATTAATCATGGTAAGGGCAAAGTCCACAAGTGCGGTGTCAAATATAAGCCGTATTTGATTGAGTTTAGGTCCAGGTTGCGGACGAAGATTCAAGATAAAAGAGCATCACTTAACTGGGGCCCCAAGTACTACAATATGAAGGCCGCGTTCACACCAAACTCTGGTGTTCCTTCTGTGAGGTCGAGGTTGACAAGAGTGAGAGTGCATTTGCACGGTACGTTTCTTTTTCCTTCATTATTGCAGATTTAAATAAGGGTTGGGGCGTTCAATCTTGTCTTCAAGGCTCTTGCTACGGATTTTAGGGTTGTAAGTGCCACCGGCGGTAAACCATTATTTCAGTCTCTCCATCGATTGTTTGTAATTGGTTGTTGCAACATGTTGCGACATGAATGAGTAGAAATGCCTTGCAGCATTTAGCAATGCATTGTTATCTTCTGTGAGAGTCCCCAACGATCTATATCCCGCTAAAAATTGGCAAGCATGGACCTTCTGATTGGCGTTCCTATTTCTTTTGGCAATGGATTCTAATGAATATGTTGTACTTGTGTGTGTCTGCAGAATAGTCGCACCTTTGTCAAGCTCTTTTGACAAACATCCCAGACAATTTTTTTAAGGATCTTCAGAGTCAGGTGCTTTTTGTCTCGATTTAATCACCATGTGTAGTTTGTTGTCTTTTAGCATTTGCTTCGTCGGGTTGACAAAAACGTCTCTCGAATTTTAGATTTATGGGGTGTTTTTTTGGATTGTGCAGGTGAACATGGATGTTCGAAGCTGGTGGTAGGGGTATTGCAAGCTTTTGATCGTTGACCGGCAGACCAGGGGAGAACTCCGATTGCAGATATGATGAAGCAGTGTTGAATTGTTGTGGCTCTGTTTTTGGTGTCGACCGTCCTACTAGGCAAGTAATTGAGCCTTGTTGTCGATCCTTGATTTGAGTTGCCCCTTTACTGATGTCCCTTGAATTTGATCGTCACACCCTATTCTTTCAGCAATGTTGATGAAGCTCATAGAATCACTAAGAGCCCCAAGTAGCAAGAGCCTCAATTTGTTCGTTAGGCTTGTGGAGAATTAGCGGAATGGTATCATTGTTGAAATGTTACAAAGCCTCCTTTGAATTGCGGAGGCTCCATCTGTTAGGTTTTTGAATTTGGATTGTCAAAGGATTTAGACGTCTTAAATGATGAGGAAAGAGTAGTAGAGCTTAAATGTGAAAGGAAGTGAAGGTTTCTGAATAATTGAGAGACGAGATGCCTCTTCAAAATCAGTACACTCAATTTGCAAATCAATACTTCTATTTTCTTACTGACATGTTAAGGTTTTTAGTGCTAGCAATAGGGAGCTTCTAGCAATAGTTCAGATTGGGGAGCTTCTAGCACAGTGTAGTTCTCCAGTCCTGGACTCCTGGTGTGTTTCCAAATAGCCTTTATTCAGAATGGGGAGCTTCTAGGATTTAGGGTTTAAGGTCTAAGAAGGGATTCGAACCAAACGATTTTTTTTGTTAGACAGGTTTAGGGTTTAGGGTTTAGCAGCACACATCAGGATTTGTCTCAAGAAAATGAGGATTTCAAGGGTTTTTGATTTTACTGATAAACTCCCGTCCTTGATTCGCGTGGAACAGTGCCCGGTGAAAATTGTGAAGGCAGCACAGTTGAGGCAGATTAAGGGGAAGCGTGGCGATTGGAACAATTTTGTGGCAAATGTGAATAAAAAACGGGGTGGGACTCATAGTGACCCTGCGAAGCACCCTGTGGATGTTCTGGCTGCTTTTGTACGAACTTTTTCCAAAAAGGAAGACGTTGAGGTAACACTCTCGTAAGCTTAGTTTCTCAACTTGCACTTTGCCGCGTTCCTATCTTGGACAGCATTCCGATTTTCACTGCTTCTAAATTGTTCATTGCTCTTCTAGTCTCTTGGATTTTGAAAATTGCGTATGTTATTCGAATGTATTTTTGAGTTCGGGTTTTTGCATAGCTCCATGACAGTAACCAATCCTAGAAGTGATTTTTTTTTTGGTCCCACCACTTGGTTGAGGGTATGGGCAAGAGATTAGATCAACGCTTGAGCAAGAGAATCATAACGGAAGTCGTTTCATATGGTTTCAGTACTCATAGTATTCTATTGATTCTCGAAGTTAAAATCATGGGGAACCTAATTTTGACACCATGACATCCTCTTAATTGGACACATTTAATCCTCTCCATCGCATTTCTTGCATTCTCAGCTTCTCCCTCGTTTCCTACTTGTTGATTTTGGTGTAGTTTTCGCCTTGGCAGGGGTTGTTTTCGGTTTGGGTGCTCTCATTTGTGCGCGCTTGCTTGAGGAGGCGTGGCGCAAGCGTGAAGAACTTTGTTTTTCCACCACATCATTGTTCTTCTGTATTGTTCGATCCGGGTGAGTTAGAACGTTTCCGAGGTGTGGATTTCGTTTTTTTGAGGTGTAGTCGATGGTTTCAGTTTGGGTCTCCGGTGGTGACTTCAGGGTTGGATTCTGGTTGGAATTCGGGAGTTCAGATTTTCTGCGGTGTGTGTTGTGTAGTCGCACGGTTCTCGGTGATGTCGCTGGCGTTGATTACAGTAGTGGGGAGTAAGGGATTTGTGGAGGGATTGGTGAAAATATTGAAAGTTTATTCAGATGTGCAGTGTGATGTCTTTTTGTTGCAATTGTCCTTGTGTTTCGATTGTGATGATTACTCACTCACAGCACCGTTAGCTTACTGTCAGCCACGGGTATTGCTTACTCTTGCGCTTACTCTTGAAGTCCATCGCTCGGGGTTTCTGATGAAGGTTTGGGTTTGTTTGGATTTGTTGAAGCTTGGGGTTTGCTCGGGGTTTGTTTGTTTGGAGTAGGGTTTGTGTTGAAGGTTTGGGTTTGTTTGGATTTGTTTAGGTTTGTTGAAGCTTGGGGTTTCCTCGGGGTTTGCTCGGGGATTGTTTGTTTGGAGCAGGGTTTGTGTTGAAGGTTCGGGTTTGTTTGGGTTTGTTGAAGCTCGGGGTTTGTTTGTTTAGAGCAGTTTATTTGGAGCTTGTTTGGAGTAGGGTTTGTGGTGAAGGTTTGGGTTTGTTTGGGTTTGTTGAAGCTCAGGGTTAGCTTGGGGTTTGTTTGTTTGGAGCAGTTTATTCGAATCATCCTAAGCATGCGTTTGTCGCATGAGCTAGTTCCTTAGTAAAAGTTACATTCTTTTTCGTCCGTGAGATTTTTTTCCTAACTTAGGTTTTTATCATAGATCAGTTTTTAATGAGGTAACTATTGATTGAGGAGGAGCATTAAAGTAGTGGCTAAAATTAGAATAGTGAGTGATATTCTTAGGTGACAGTACTCCCAGTGAATTGTCATTAAATAGAGCGATCTACTAGTTATCTGAAACTCTCTGGACAGTACTCCCAGTGAATTGTCATTAAATAGAGTGATCTACTAGTTATCTGAAACTCTTCGGACAGTACTCCCAGTGAATTGTCATTAAATAGAGCGATCTACTAGTTATCTGAAACTCTCCGCCTTATCCACACTTAAGAATAGGTATTTGGAATAATATATATACTATCATCTTCCCCATATTGAGGCGGTTGTATCTTTTGCTCATTGGTGTTATATGTTATGTTTAGAACCTTTGCCTTCTTCTTTAACACGCTATCAATACGAAATGAATTTCTTTTTGAAGAATTTTAAACTTTAAAAAAAAAAGAAAACGAAAGGTTTCTTTTGTAGTTTGTTTTTTTGAGTGAAAATTGAATTACATTGAAGTCTAATGTTGTTCTAAATTCTATATTTTTGATATGGCAGGTCCTAAAGAAAGAGTGAAGGGAATGCTTTGAGGAAGTCATATGATTTACAAAGGTATGTGGATGTATTACAATTTTGAATCCTGTTTCAATTCAATTGCTTCAAGTTTTAACATTTCAAATGTACGGAATCCGTTAAAGGATTGATTTCATTTTTCATTTTTTTTGAAGTTTAGAATCCTCGATGGATTGAAGTGAATTGGCGCCTAGAACCAATCAGGTTCCGGGCTGACATTTCGAATTCGTTTCTTTTTGAGGAATCTCGAACTTCAAAAAAGAAAAAAAAAATGAAAGATTTCTTTCATAGTTCGGTTGTTTTGGGTGAAAATTGAATTGCATTGAAGTCTAATGTTGTTTTCAATTCTATGTTTTTGATATGGCAGGTCCTAAAGAAAGAGTGATGGGAATGCTTTGAGGAAATCATATGATTTACAAAGGTATGCGGATGTATTACAATCTTGAATCCTGTTTTGGTTCAATTGCTCCAAGTCTTAGAGTTTCAAACGTACGGAATCTGTTAAAGGATTGATTTCATTTTTCATTTTTTTTGAAGTTATGATTCCTTGATTTTTTTGAGCATTGGTGTTTTTTGAGGTTTAGGATTTTGTTGTGTGGATGGCAGATGTCTGAGATGGATGGTGCCATTGTCACTCTCTTCTCCGATTAGGATTGGTCCTATTTGCAATTTTTTAGAGCGTTTTTTTTTTTTGAGGTATAGGATTTTCTTGTGTTCATGGTAGATGCCCGGGATGGAGGGTGCCATTGTCACCCTCCTCTTGGGTCAGGGTTGGTTATGTTTGCAATTTTTTTCAATGTTGATGTTTTTTGAGGTTCAGGATTTTGTTGTGTGGATGGCAGATGTCCGAGATGGATGGTGCCATTGTCACTCTCTTCTCGGATTAGGATTAGTCCTATTTGCAATTTTTTTCAATGTTGATGTTTTTTGAAGTTCAGGATTTTGTTGTGTTGATGGTAGATGTCCGGGATGGAGGGTGCCATTGTCACCCTTCTCTCGAGGTCGGTCATATTTATAATTTTATTTAATAATAGCGAATGTTATGTACAATTTTAACGTATCCAAGAGCTATTTGCAGCATGGAGTTAGAGCAGGTTCTAAACTCTATGTTTTTGATATGGCAGGTCCTAAAGAAAGAGTCATGGGAATGCTTTGAGGAAGTCATATGATTTACAAAGGTATGCAGATGTGTTATAATTTTGAATCCTGTTTCAATTCAATTGCTTCAAGTTTTAGCGTTTCAAACATACGGAATCCGTTAAAGGATTGATTTCATTTTTCATTTTTTTTGAAGTTTAGAATCCTCGATGGATTGAAGTGAATTGGCGCCTAGAACCAATCAGGTTCCGGGCTGACATTTCGAATTCATTTCTTTTTGAGGAATCTCGAACTTCAAAAAAGAAAAAAAAAATGAAAGATTTCTTTCATAGTTCGGTTGTTTTGGGTGAAAATTGAATTGCATTGAAGTCTAATGTTGTTCTAAATTCTATGTTTTTGATATGGTAGGTCCTAAAGAAAGAGTGATGGGAATGCTTTGAGGAAGTCATATGATTTACAAAGGTATGCGGATGTATTACAATCTTGCGGAGTTGGCAAGAAGACTATTGCTTGCGTTTTTATCAGGTACTGGTTCTGGACTGTGGTGTGTTGTGGGTTTGTTTTGCTGTGGGGGAAGGGACGGCGATTGTCGAACCTTGAGCGCAGAAATCGGAGGCTGGCGCGCGTTCTTGAGTGAAAATCGGGAGCCTTTGCTGGGTCTGTTTTTGAGTTGTTGGTGCGGCTGTGTTGAGGTTGTGTGTGTATGTTTGGGCGATGTGATGATCGTGAAGGTTTCTGAGTGATTGTTAGTGCGAGATAGGCCGATTGTTGGTGCGGGGATGGCATTCTTCTAGAACTGTGAGTGTTTTTCGGAAAGAAGTCCGGTGGTGCGAGGAATGCGGGCGTGTATGAGTTTCCTTTTGTAGTTAAGGTTTCGTGTCGTGTGAGTTTCGTTTTTGGTGAGGTTTCGGAGCATCTGTGGAGGGGGATGCGGTTGAAGGGTGTTAGCTTGGCACGGTGGACAATATTCTTAGGTCACGATTCTTGCGTAACAGGAGCTTAGATTCCTTCTGTAGGTGTGTTTCTTGGAGAGCTTTCACGTCTGTGAAAGTTCGAGTAAGAGGAGTGGTGGCATGACTCTTCAGCACTTTTACTCGGGAGTAGCTTGTGGATCCTTTGGTTCGTAATCTGAGGTGGAATGGGACGCGCTTTTTTGGTTTCTTTGCAACATGTTACATGTTTTTTCTTTGCGGCGCACGTCTCTAAATGGTCATTCACGTGTCGCATTGCTGCTTTTTGTAGCTGTTGTACAGTTGTAGTATCATCGACTAAGTAGTTGTGGGTTAAGGGTGTCCGTGCAGTCCGATATACTGCCAAGAATCATAATCAGTTGCTTGAGGATTGATACAAAATGAAAACAAGTGTGGACTTTTGGTACCTTGATGGTTGACCAGATTGTTGACTTGGAAGCTCGGAAGCAACAGGGTAGCGGTTTTTCTTGCGAGTGAATGTGGATTGGAATTCCACTAGTAGTTCTTGAGCAAGCGAGAATATGTAGTGAGGAACTTACGACTATGTCTTGATTTTATACGAACCCTGCAGTCCTCGATTTGTATCAAGCTGCAGAATCAATGCTGGGTATCCTGACATCGTGATACCAAACCAGAAACGCTAAGTAATCTGTTAACAAACGCGGTTGACTCGTTTCATCACGCCCACGTTTTGGGGCTGAGGATGCTATTTGGCAGTCTACACAATGTTTTTGCATTCCATGTCTTACTCCTGTTTGATATCATAGTGCTTTTAGTGTTGTCTTTTCCCTTTTTAAAAGCAATCACAATCCAATGCAAATAAACATTTGACGCAAGGATGCTGTATGGCATTGTATTATTTTTATAGTTTGTAACTCACGCAAGGATGTTACAAGGCATTGTATGATTTCCTAAATGTGTCGCATCTAATTCAATATTACCCAGTTTCTATAAATCCTATTTCAATTCAATTGCTCCAAGTTTTAGCGTTTGAAACGTACGGAATCCGTTAAAGGATTGATTTCATTTTTCATTTTTTTTGAAGTTTAGAATCCTCGATGGATTGAAGTGAATTGGCGCCTAGAACCAATCAGGTTCCGGGCTGACATTTCGAATTCATTTCTTTTTGAGGAATCTCGAACTTCAAAAAAGAAAAAAAAAATGAAAGATTTCTTTCATAGTTCGGTTGTTTTGGGTGAAAATTGAATTGCATTGAAGTTTAATGTTGTTCTAAATTCTATGTTTTTGATATGGCAGGTCCTAAAGAAAGAGTCATGGGAATGCATTGAAGAAGTCATATGATTTACAAAGGTATGTGGATGTATTACAATCTTGAATCCTGTTTCAATTCAATTGCTCCAAGTTTTAGCGTTTCAAACGTACGGAGTCCGTTAAAGGATTGATTTCATTTTTCATTTTTTTTGAAGTTTAGAATCTTTGATGGATTGAAGTGAATTGGCGCCTAGAACCAATCAGGTTCCGGACTGACATTTCGAATTCATTTCTTTTTGAGGAATCTCGAACTTCAAAAAAGAAAAAAAAAATGAAAGATTTCTTTCATAGTTCGGTTGTTTTGGGTGAAAATTGAATTGCATTGAAGTCTAATGTTGTTCTAAATTCTATGTTTTTGATATGGCAGGTCCTAAAGAAAGAGTCATGGGAATGCATTGAAGAAATCATATGATTTACAAAGGTATGTGGATGTATTACAATCTTGAATCCTGTTTCAATTCAATTGCTCCAAGTTTTAGCGTTTCAAACGTACGGAATCCGTTAAAGGATTGATTTCATTTTTCATTTTTTTTGAAGTTATGAATCTTTGATGGATTGAAGTGAATTGGCGCCTAGAACCAATCAGGTTCCGGGCTGACATTTCGAATTCATTTCTTTTTGAGGAATCTCGAACTTCAAAAAAGAAAAAAAAAATGAAAGATTTCTTTCATAGTTCGGTTGTTTTGGGTGAAAATTGAATTGCATTGAAGTCTAATGTTGTTCTAAATTCTATGTTTTTGATATGGCAGGTCCTAAAGAAAGAGTCATGGGAATGCTTTGAGGAAGTCATATGATTTACAAAGGTATGTGGATGTATTACAATCTTGAATCCTGTTTGAATTCAATTGCTCCAAGTTTTAGCGTTTCAAACGTACGGAATCCGTTAAAGGATTGATTTCATTTTTCATTTTTTTTGAAGTTATGAATCTTTGATGGATTGAAGTGAATTGGCGCCTAGAACCAATCAGGTTCCGGGCTGACATTTCGAATTCATTTCTTTTTGAGGAATCTCGAACTTCAAAAAAGAAAAAAAAAATGAAAGATTTCTTTCATAGTTCGGTTGTTTTGGGTGAAAATTGAATTGCATTGAAGTCTAATGTTGTTCTAAATTCTATGTTTTTGATATGGTAGGTCCTAAAGAAAGAGTGATGGGAATGCTTTGAGGAAGTCATATGATTTACAAAGGTATGTGGATGTATTACAATCTTGAATCCTGTTTCAATTCAATTGCTCCAAGTTTTAGCGTTTCAAACGTACGGAATCCGTTAAAGGATTGATTTCATTTTTCATTTTTTTTGAAGTTATGAATCTTTGATGGATTGAAGTGAATTGGCGCCTAGAACCAATCAGGTTCCGGGCTGACATTTCGAATTCATTTCTTTTTGAGGAATCTCGAACTTCAAAAAAGAAAAAAAAAATGAAAGATTTCTTTCATAGTTCGGTTGTTTTGGGTGAAAATTGAATTGCATTGAAGTCTAATGTTGTTCTAAATTCTATGTTTTTGATATGGCAGGTCCTAAAGAAAGAGTCATGGGAATGCTTTGAGGAAGTCATATGATTTACAAAGGTATGTGGATGTATTACAATCTTGAATCCTGTTTGAATTCAATTGCTCCAAGTTTTAGCGTTTCAAACGTACGGAATCCGTTAAAGGATTGATTTCATTTTTCATTTTTTTTGAAGTTATGAATCTTTGATGGATTGAAGTGAATTGGCGCCTAGAACCAATCAGGTTCCGGGCTGACATTTCGAATTCATTTCTTTTTGAGGAATCTCGAACTTCAAAAAAGAAAAAAAAAATGAAAGATTTCTTTCATAGTTCGGTTGTTTTGGGTGAAAATTGAATTGCATTGAAGTCTAATGTTGTTCTAAATTCTATGTTTTTGATATGGCAGGTCCTAAAGAAAGAGTCATGGGAATGCATTGAAGAAGTCATATGATTTACAAAGTTATGTGGATGTATTACAATCTTGAATCCTGTTTCAATTCAATTGCTCCAAGTTTTAGCGTTTCAAACGTACGGAATCCGTTAAAGGATTGATTTCATTTTTCATTTTTTTTGAAGTTTAGAATCCTCGATGGATTGAAGTGAATTGGCGCCTAGAACCAATCAGGTTCCGGGCTGACATTTCGAATTCATTTCTTTTTGAGGAATCTCGAACTTCAAAAAAGAAAAAAAAAATGAAAGATTTCTTTCATAGTTCGGTTGTTTTGGGTGAAAATTGAATTGCATTGAAGTCTAATGTTGTTCTAAATTCTATGTTTTTGATATGGCAGGTCCTAAAGAAAGAGTCATGGGAATGCTTTGAGGAAGTCATATGATTTACAAAGGTATGTGGATGTATTACAATCTTGAATCCTGTTTGAATTCAATTGCTCCAAGTTTTAGCGTTTCAAACGTACGGAATCCGTTAAAGGATTGATTTCATTTTTCATTTTTTTTGAAGTTATGAATCTTTGATGGATTGAAGTGAATTGGCGCCTAGAACCAATCAGGTTCCGGGCTGACATTTCGAATTCATTTCTTTTTGAGGAATCTCGAACTTCAAAAAAGAAAAAAAAAATGAAAGATTTCTTTCATAGTTCGGTTGTTTTGGGTGAAAATTGAATTGCATTGAAGTCTAATGTTGTTCTAAATTCTATGTTTTTGATATGGTAGGTCCTAAAGAAAGAGTGATGGGAATGCTTTGAGGAAGTCATATGATTTACAAAGGTATGTGGATGTATTACAATCTTGAATCCTGTTTGAATTCAATTGCTCCAAGTTTTAGCGTTTCAAACGTACGGAATCCGTTAAAGGATTGATTTCATTTTTCATTTTTTTTGAAGTTATGAATCTTTGATGGATTGAAGTGAATTGGCGCCTAGAACCAATCAGGTTCCGGGCTGACATTTCGAATTCATTTCTTTTTGAGGAATCTCGAACTTCAAAAAAGAAAAAAAAAATGAAAGATTTCTTTCATAGTTCGGTTGTTTTGGGTGAAAATTGAATTGCATTGAAGTCTAATGTTGTTCTAAATTCTATGTTTTTGATATGGCAGGTCCTAAAGAAAGAGTCATGGGAATGCTTTGAGGAAGTCATATGATTTACAAAGGTATGTGGATGTATTACAATCTTGAATCCTGTTTGAATTCAATTGCTCCAAGTTTTAGCGTTTCAAACGTACGGAATCCGTTAAAGGATTGATTTCATTTTTCATTTTTTTTGAAGTTTAGAATCCTCGATGGATTGAAGTGAATTGGCGCCTAGAACCAATCAGGTTCCGGGCTGACATTTCGAATTCATTTCTTTTTGAGGAATCTCGAACTTCAAAAAAAAAAAAAAAAATGAAAGATTTCTTTCATAGTTCGGTTGTTTTGGGTGAAAATTGAATTGCATTGAAGTCTAATGTTGTTCTAAATTCTATGTTTTTGATATGGCAGGTCCTAAAGAAAGAGTCATGGGAATGCATTGAAGAAGTCATATGATTTACAAAGTTATGTGGATGTATTACAATCTTGAATCCTGTTTCAATTCAATTGCTCCAAGTTTTAGCGTTTCAAACGTACGGAATCCGTTAAAGGATTGATTTCATTTTTCATTTTTTTTGAAGTTTAGAATCCTCGATGGATTGAAGTGAATTGGCGCCTAGAACCAATCAGGTTCCGGGCTGACATTTCGAATTCATTTCTTTTTGAGGAATCTCGAACTTCAAAAAAGAAAAAAAAAATGAAAGATTTCTTTCATAGTTCGGTTGTTTTGGGTGAAAATTGAATTGCATTGAAGTCTAATGTTGTTCTAAATTCTATGTTTTTGATATGGCAGGTCCTAAAGAAAGAGTCATGGGAATGCTTTGAGGAAGTCATATGATTTACAAAGGTATGTGGATGTATTACAATCTTGAATCCTGTTTGAATTCAATTGCTCCAAGTTTTAGCGTTTCAAACGTACGGAATCCGTTAAAGGATTGATTTCATTTTTCATTTTTTTTGAAGTTATGAATCTTTGATGGATTGAAGTGAATTGGCGCCTAGAACCAATCAGGTTCCGGGCTGACATTTCGAATTCATTTCTTTTTGAGGAATCTCGAACTTCAAAAAAAAAAAAAAAAATGAAAGATTTCTTTCATAGTTCGGTTGTTTTGGGTGAAAATTGAATTGCATTGAAGTCTAATGTTGTTCTAAATTCTATGTTTTTGATATGGCAGGTCCTAAAGAAAGAGTCATGGGAATGCATTGAAGAAGTCATATGATTTACAAAGTTATGTGGATGTATTACAATCTTGAATCCTGTTTCAATTCAATTGCTCCAAGTTTTAGCGTTTCAAACGTACGGAATCCGTTAAAGGATTGATTTCATTTTTCATTTTTTTTGAAGTTTAGAATCCTCGATGGATTGAAGTGAATTGGCGCCTAGAACCAATCAGGTTCCGGGCTGACATTTCGAATTCATTTCTTTTTGAGGAATCTCGAACTTCAAAAAAAAAAAAAAAAATGAAAGATTTCTTTCATAGTTCGGTTGTTTTGGGTGAAAATTGAATTCCATTGAAGTCTAATGTTGTTCTAAATTCTATGTTTTTGATATGGCAGGTCCTAAAGAAAGAGTCATGGGAATGCATTGAAGAAGTCATAAGATTTACAAAGGTATGTGGATGTATTACAATCTTGAATCCTGTTTCAATTCAATTGCTCCAAGTTTTAGCGTTTCAAACGTACGGAATCCGTTAAAGGATTGATTTCATTTTTCATTTTTTTTGAAGTTATGAATCTTTGATGGATTGAAGTGAATTGGCGCCTAGAACCAATCAGGTTCCGGGCTGACATTTCGAATTCATTTCTTTTTGAGGAATCTCGAACTTCAAAAAAGAAAAAAAAAATGAAAGATTTCTTTCATAGTTCGGTTGTTTTGGGTGAAAATTGAATTGCATTGAAGTCTAATGTTGTTCTAAATTCTATGTTTTTGATATGGCAGGTCCTAAAGAAAGAGTCATGGGAATGCATTGAAGAAGTCATATGATTTACAAAGTTATGTGGATGTATTACAATCTTGAATCCTGTTTCAATTCAATTGCTCCAAGTTTTAGCGTTTCAAACGTACGGAATCCGTTAAAGGATTGATTTCATTTTTCATTTTTTTTGAAGTTATGAATCTTTGATGGATTGAAGTGAATTGGCGCCTAGAACCAATCAGGTTCCGGGCTGACATTTCGAATTCATTTCTTTTTGAGGAATCTCGAACTTCAAAAAAGAAAAAAAAAATGAAAGATTTCTTTCATAGTTCGGTTGTTTTGGGTGAAAATTGAATTGCATTGAAGTCTAATGTTGTTCTAAATTCTATGTTTTTGATATGGTAGGTCCTAAAGAAAGAGTGATGGGAATGCTTTGAGGAAGTCATATGATTTACAAAGGTATGTGGATGTATTACAATCTTGAATCCTGTTTCAATTCAATTGCTCCAAGTTTTAGCGTTTCAAACGTACGGAATCCGTTAAAGGATTGATTTCATTTTTCATTTTTTTTGAAGTTATGAATCTTTGATGGATTGAAGTGAATTGGCGCCTAGAACCAATCAGGTTCCGGACTGACATTTCGAATTCATTTCTTTTTGAGGAATCTCGAACTTCAAAAAAGAAAAAAAAAATGAAAGATTTCTTTCATAGTTCGGTTGTTTTGGGTGAAAATTGAATTGCATTGAAGTCTAATGTTGTTCTAAATTCTATGTTTTTGATATGGCAGGTCCTAAAGAAAGAGTCATGGGAATGCATTGAAGAAGTCATATGATTTACAAAGGTATGTGGATGTATTACAATCTTGAATCCTGTTTGAATTCAATTGCTCCAAGTTTTAGCGTTTCAAACGTACGGAATCCGTTAAAGGATTGATTTCATTTTTCATTTTTTTTGAAGTTATGAATCTTTGATGGATTGAAGTGAATTGGCGCCTAGAACCAATCAGGTTCCGGGCTGACATTTCGAATTCATTTCTTTTTGAGGAATCTCGAACTTCAAAAAAGAAAAAAAAAATGAAAGATTTCTTTCATAGTTCGGTTGTTTTGGGTGAAAATTGAATTGCATTGAAGTCTAATGTTGTTCTAAATTCTATGTTTTTGATATGGCAGGTCCTAAAGAAAGAGTCATGGGAATGCTTTGAGGAAGTCATATGATTTACAAAGGTATGTGGATGTATTACAATCTTGAATCCTGTTTGAATTCAATTGCTCCAAGTTTTAGCGTTTCAAACGTACGGAATCCGTTAAAGGATTGATTTCATTTTTCATTTTTTTTGAAGTTATGAATCTTTGATGGATTGAAGTGAATTGGCGCCTAGAACCAATCAGGTTCCGGACTGACATTTCGAATTCATTTCTTTTTGAGGAATCTCGAACTTCAAAAAAGAAAAAAAAAATGAAAGATTTCTTTCATAGTTCGGTTGTTTTGGGTGAAAATTGAATTGCATTGAAGTCTAATGTTGTTCTAAATTCTATGTTTTTGATATGGTAGGTCCTAAAGAAAGAGTGATGGGAATGCTTTGAGGAAGTCATATGATTTACAAAGGTATGTGGATGTATTACAATCTTGAATCCTGTTTCAATTCAATTGCTCCAAGTTTTAGCGTTTCAAACGTACGGAATCCGTTAAAGGATTGATTTCATTTTTCATTTTTTTTGAAGTTATGAATCTTTGATGGATTGAAGTGAATTGGCGCCTAGAACCAATCAGGTTCCGGGCTGACATTTCGAATTCATTTCTTTTTGAGGAATCTCGAACTTCAAAAAAGAAAAAAAAAATGAAAGATTTCTTTCATAGTTCGGTTGTTTTGGGTGAAAATTGAATTGCATTGAAGTCTAATGTTGTTCTAAATTCTATGTTTTTGATATGGCAGGTCCTAAAGAAAGAGTCATGGGAATGCTTTGAGGAAGTCATATGATTTACAAAGGTATGTGGATGTATTACAATCTTGAATCCTGTTTGAATTCAATTGCTCCAAGTTTTAGCGTTTCAAACGTACGGAATCCGTTAAAGGATTGATTTCATTTTTCATTTTTTTTGAAGTTATGAATCTTTGATGGATTGAAGTGAATTGGCGCCTAGAACCAATCAGGTTCCAGACTGACATTTCGAATTCATTTCTTTTTGAGGAATCTCGAACTTCAAAAAAGAAAAAAAAAATGAAAGATTTCTTTCATAGTTCGGTTGTTTTGGGTGAAAATTGAATTGCATTGAAGTCTAATGTTGTTCTAAATTCTATGTTTTTGATATGGTAGGTCCTAAAGAAAGAGTGATGGGAATGCTTTGAGGAAGTCATATGATTTACAAAGGTATGTGGATGTATTACAATCTTGAATCCTGTTTCAATTCAATTGCTCCAAGTTTTAGCGTTTCAAACGTACGGAATCCGTTAAAGGATTGATTTCATTTTTCATTTTTTTTGAAGTTATGAATCTTTGATGGATTGAAGTGAATTGGCGCCTAGAACCAATCAGGTTCCGGGCTGACATTTCGAATTCATTTCTTTTTGAGGAATCTCGAACTTCAAAAAAGAAAAAGAAAATGAAAGATTTCTTTCATAGTTCGGTTGTTTTGGGTGAAAATTGAATTGCATTGAAGTCTAATGTTGTTCTAAATTCTATGTTTTTGATATGGCAGGTCCTAAAGAAAGAGTCATGGGAATGCTTTGAGGAAGTCATATGATTTACAAAGGTATGTGGATGTATTACAATCTTGAATCCTGTTTCAATTCAATTGCTCCAAGTTTTAGCGTTTCAAACGTACGGAATCCGTTAAAGGATTGATTTCATTTTTCATTTTTTTTGAAGTTATGAATCTTTGATGGATTGAAGTGAATTGGCGCCTAGAACCAATCAGGTTCCGGGCTGACATTTCGAATTCATTTCTTTTTGAGGAATCTCGAACTTCAAAAAAGAAAAAAAAAATGAAAGATTTCTTTCATAGTTCGGTTGTTTTGGGTGAAAATTGAATTGCATTGAAGTCTAATGTTGTTCTAAATTCTATGTTTTTGATATGGCAGGTCCTAAAGAAAGAGTCATGGGAATGCATTGAAGAAGTCATATGATTTACAAAGTTATGTGGATGTATTACAATCTTGAATCCTGTTTCAATTCAATTGCTCCAAGTTTTAGCGTTTCAAACGTACGGAATCCGTTAAAGGATTGATTTCATTTTTCATTTTTTTTGAAGTTTAGAATCCTCGATGGATTGAAGTGAATTGGCGCCTAGAACCAATCAGGTTCCGGGCTGACATTTCGAATTCATTTCTTTTTGAGGAATCTCGAACTTCAAAAAAAAAAAAAAAAATGAAAGATTTCTTTCATAGTTCGGTTGTTTTGGGTGAAAATTGAATTCCATTGAAGTCTAATGTTGTTCTAAATTCTATGTTTTTGATATGGCAGGTCCTAAAGAAAGAGTCATGGGAATGCATTGAAGAAGTCATAAGATTTACAAAGGTATGTGGATGTATTACAATCTTGAATCCTGTTTGAATTCAATTGCTCCAAGTTTTAGCGTTTCAAACGTACGGAATCCGTTAAAGGATTGATTTCATTTTTCATTTTTTTTGAAGTTATGAATCTTTGATGGATTGAAGTGAATTGGCGCCTAGAACCAATCAGGTTCCGGGCTGACATTTCGAATTCATTTCTTTTTGAGGAATCTCGAACTTCAAAAAAGAAAAAAAAAATGAAAGATTTCTTTCATAGTTCGGTTGTTTTGGGTGAAAATTGAATTGCATTGAAGTCTAATGTTGTTCTAAATTCTATGTTTTTGATATGGCAGGTCCTAAAGAAAGAGTCATGGGAATGCATTGAAGAAGTCATATGATTTACAAAGTTATGTGGATGTATTACAATCTTGAATCCTGTTTCAATTCAATTGCTCCAAGTTTTAGCGTTTCAAACGTACGGAATCCGTTAAAGGATTGATTTCATTTTTCATTTTTTTTGAAGTTATGAATCTTTGATGGATTGAAGTGAATTGGCGCCTAGAACCAATCAGGTTCCGGGCTGACATTTCGAATTCATTTCTTTTTGAGGAATCTCGAACTTCAAAAAAGAAAAAAAAAATGAAAGATTTCTTTCATAGTTCGGTTGTTTTGGGTGAAAATTGAATTGCATTGAAGTCTAATGTTGTTCTAAATTCTATGTTTTTGATATGGTAGGTCCTAAAGAAAGAGTGATGGGAATGCTTTGAGGAAGTCATATGATTTACAAAGGTATGTGGATGTATTACAATCTTGAATCCTGTTTGAATTCAATTGCTCCAAGTTTTAGCGTTTCAAACGTACGGAATCCGTTAAAGGATTGATTTCATTTTTCATTTTTTTTGAAGTTTAGAATCCTCGATGGATTGAAGTGAATTGGCGCCTAGAACCAATCAGGTTCCGGGCTGACATTTCGAATTCATTTCTTTTTGAGGAATCTCGAACTTCAAAAAAAAAAAAAAAAATGAAAGATTTCTTTCATAGTTCGGTTGTTTTGGGTGAAAATTGAATTGCATTGAAGTCTAATGTTGTTCTAAATTCTATGTTTTTGATATGGCAGGTCCTAAAGAAAGAGTCATGGGAATGCATTGAAGAAGTCATATGATTTACAAAGTTATGTGGATGTATTACAATCTTGAATCCTGTTTCAATTCAATTGCTCCAAGTTTTAGCGTTTCAAACGTACGGAATCCGTTAAAGGATTGATTTCATTTTTCATTTTTTTTGAAGTTTAGAATCCTCGATGGATTGAAGTGAATTGGCGCCTAGAACCAATCAGGTTCCGGGCTGACATTTCGAATTCATTTCTTTTTGAGGAATCTCGAACTTCAAAAAAAAAAAAAAAAATGAAAGATTTCTTTCATAGTTCGGTTGTTTTGGGTGAAAATTGAATTCCATTGAAGTCTAATGTTGTTCTAAATTCTATGTTTTTGATATGGCAGGTCCTAAAGAAAGAGTCATGGGAATGCATTGAAGAAGTCATAAGATTTACAAAGGTATGTGGATGTATTACAATCTTGAATCCTGTTTCAATTCAATTGCTCCAAGTTTTAGCGTTTCAAACGTACGGAATCCGTTAAAGGATTGATTTCATTTTTCATTTTTTTTGAAGTTATGAATCTTTGATGGATTGAAGTGAATTGGCGCCTAGAACCAATCAGGTTCCGGGCTGACATTTCGAATTCATTTCTTTTTGAGGAATCTCGAACTTCAAAAAAGAAAAAAAAAATGAAAGATTTCTTTCATAGTTCGGTTGTTTTGGGTGAAAATTGAATTGCATTGAAGTCTAATGTTGTTCTAAATTCTATGTTTTTGATATGGCAGGTCCTAAAGAAAGAGTCATGGGAATGCATTGAAGAAGTCATATGATTTACAAAGGTATGTGGATGTATTACAATCTTGAATCCTGTTTGAATTCAATTGCTCCAAGTTTTAGCGTTTCAAACGTACGGAATCCGTTAAAGGATTGATTTCATTTTTCATTTTTTTTGAAGTTATGAATCTTTGATGGATTGAAGTGAATTGGCGCCTAGAACCAATCAGGTTCCGGGCTGACATTTCGAATTCATTTCTTTTTGAGGAATCTCGAACTTCAAAAAAGAAAAAAAAAATGAAAGATTTCTTTCATAGTTCGGTTGTTTTGGGTGAAAATTGAATTGCATTGAAGTCTAATGTTGTTCTAAATTCTATGTTTTTGATATGGTAGGTCCTAAAGAAAGAGTGATGGGAATGCTTTGAGGAAGTCATATGATTTACAAAGGTATGTGGATGTATTACAATCTTGAATCCTGTTTCAATTCAATTGCTCCAAGTTTTAGCGTTTCAAACGTACGGAATCCGTTAAAGGATTGATTTCATTTTTCATTTTTTTTGAAGTTTAGAATCCTCGATGGATTGAAGTGAATTGGCGCCTAGAACCAATCAGGTTCCGGGCTGACATTTCGAATTCATTTCTTTTTGAGGAATCTCGAACTTCAAAAAAAAAAAAAAAAATGAAAGATTTCTTTCATAGTTCGGTTGTTTTGGGTGAAAATTGAATTGCATTGAAGTCTAATGTTGTTCTAAATTCTATGTTTTTGATATGGCAGGTCCTAAAGAAAGAGTCATGGGAATGCATTGAAGAAGTCATATGATTTACAAAGTTATGTGGATGTATTACAATCTTGAATCCTGTTTCAATTCAATTGCTCCAAGTTTTAGCGTTTCAAACGTACGGAATCTGTTAAAGGATTGATTTCATTTTTCATTTTTTTTGAAGTTATGAATCTTTGATGGATTGAAGTGAATTGGCGCCTAGAACCAATCAGGTTCCGGGCTGACATTTCGAATTCATTTCTTTTTGAGGAATCTCGAACTTCAAAAAAGAAAAAAAAAATGAAAGATTTCTTTCATAGTTCGGTTGTTTTGGGTGAAAATTGAATTGCATTGAAGTCTAATGTTGTTCTAAATTCTATGTTTTTGATATGGCAGGTCCTAAAGAAAGAGTGATGGGAATGCTTTGAGGAAGTCATATGATTTACAAAGGTATGTGGATGTATTACAATCTTGAATCCTGTTTGAATTCAATTGCTCCAAGTTTTAGCGTTTCAAACGTACGGAATCCGTTAAAGGATTGATTTCATTTTTCATTTTTTTTGAAGTTATGAATCTTTGATGGATTGAAGTGAATTGGCGCCTAGAACCAATCAGGTTCCGGACTGACATTTCGAATTCATTTCTTTTTGAGGAATCTCGAACTTCAAAAAAGAAAAAAAAAATGAAAGATTTCTTTCATAGTTCGGTTGTTTTGGGTGAAAATTGAATTGCATTGAAGTCTAATGTTGTTCTAAATTCTATGTTTTTGATATGGTAGGTCCTAAAGAAAGAGTGATGGGAATGCTTTGAGGAAGTCATATGATTTACAAAGGTATGTGGATGTATTACAATCTTGAATCCTGTTTCAATTCAATTGCTCCAAGTTTTAGCGTTTCAAACGTACGGAATCCGTTAAAGGATTGATTTCATTTTTCATTTTTTTTGAAGTTATGAATCTTTGATGGATTGAAGTGAATTGGCGCCTAGAACCAATCAGGTTCCGGGCTGACATTTCGAATTCATTTCTTTTTGAGGAATCTCGAACTTCAAAAAAGAAAAAAAAAATGAAAGATTTCTTTCATAGTTCGGTTGTTTTGGGTGAAAATTGAATTGCATTGAAGTCTAATGTTGTTCTAAATTCTATGTTTTTGATATGGCAGGTCCTAAAGAATGAGTCATGGGAATGCTTTGAGGAAGTCATATGATTTACAAAGGTATGTGGATGTATTACAATCTTGAATCCTGTTTCAATTCAATTGCTCCAAGTTTTAGCGTTTCAAACGTACGGAATCCGTTAAAGGATTGATTTCATTTTTCATTTTTTTTGAAGTTATGAATCTTTGATGGATTGAAGTGAATTGGCGCCTAGAACCAATCAGGTTCCGGACTGACATTTCGAATTCATTTCTTTTTGAGGAATCTCGAACTTCAAAAAAGAAAAAAAAAATGAAAGATTTCTTTCATAGTTCGGTTGTTTTGGGTGAAAATTGAATTGCATTGAAGTCTAATGTTGTTCTAAATTCTATGTTTTTGATATGGTAGGTCCTAAAGAAAGAGTGATGGGAATGCTTTGAGGAAGTCATATGATTTACAAAGGTATGTGGATGTATTACAATCTTGAATCCTGTTTCAATTCAATTGCTCCAAGTTTTAGCGTTTCAAACGTACGGAATCCGTTAAAGGATTGATTTCATTTTTCATTTTTTTTGAAGTTATGAATCTTTGATGGATTGAAGTGAATTGGCGCCTAGAACCAATCAGGTTCCGGGCTGACATTTCGAATTCATTTCTTTTTGAGGAATCTCGAACTTCAAAAAAGAAAAAAAAAATGAAAGATTTCTTTCATAGTTCGGTTGTTTTGGGTGAAAATTGAATTGCATTGAAGTCTAATGTTGTTCTAAATTCTATGTTTTTGATATGGCAGGTCCTAAAGAAAGAGTGATGGGAATGCTTTGAGGAAGTCATATGATTTACAAAGGTATGTGGATGTATTACAATCTTGAATCCTGTTTGAATTCAATTGCTCCAAGTTTTAGCGTTTCAAACGTACGGAATCCGTTAAAGGATTGATTTCATTTTTCATTTTTTTTGAAGTTATGAATCTTTGATGGATTGAAGTGAATTGGCGCCTAGAACCAATCAGGTTCCGGACTGACATTTCGAATTCATTTCTTTTTGAGGAATCTCGAACTTCAAAAAAGAAAAAAAAAATGAAAGATTTCTTTCATAGTTCGGTTGTTTTGGGTGAAAATTGAATTGCATTGAAGTCTAATGTTGTTCTAAATTCTATGTTTTTGATATGGTAGGTCCTAAAGAAAGAGTGATGGGAATGCTTTGAGGAAGTCATATGATTTACAAAGGTATGTGGATGTATTACAATCTTGAATCCTGTTTCAATTCAATTGCTCCAAGTTTTAGCGTTTCAAACGTACGGAATCCGTTAAAGGATTGATTTCATTTTTCATTTTTTTTGAAGTTATGAATCTTTGATGGATTGAAGTGAATTGGCGCCTAGAACCAATCAGGTTCCGGGCTGACATTTCGAATTCATTTCTTTTTGAGGAATCTCGAACTTCAAAAAAGAAAAAAAAAATGAAAGATTTCTTTCATAGTTCGGTTGTTTTGGGTGAAAATTGAATTGCATTGAAGTCTAATGTTGTTCTAAATTCTATGTTTTTGATATGGCAGGTCCTAAAGAATGAGTCATGGGAATGCTTTGAGGAAGTCATATGATTTACAAAGGTATGTGGATGTATTACAATCTTGAATCCTGTTTCAATTCAATTGCTCCAAGTTTTAGCGTTTCAAACGTACGGAATCCGTTAAAGGATTGATTTCATTTTTCATTTTTTTTGAAGTTTAGAATCCTCGATGGATTGAAGTGAATTGGCGCCTAGAACCAATCAGGTTCCGGGCTGACATTTCGAATTCATTTCTTTTTGAGGAATCTCGAACTTCAAAAAAGAAAAAAAAAATGAAAGATTTCTTTCATAGTTCGGTTGTTTTGGGTGAAAATTGAATTGCATTGAAGTCTAATGTTGTTCTAAATTCTATGTTTTTGATATGGCAGGTCCTAAAGAAAGAGTCATGGGAATGCTTTGAGGAAGTCATATGATTTACAAAGGTATGTGGATGTATTACAATCTTGAATCCTGTTTCAATTCAATTGCTCCAAGTTTTAGCGTTTCAAACGTACGGAATCCGTTAAAGGATTGATTTCATTTTTCATTTTTTTTGAAGTTATGAATCTTTGATGGATTGAAGTGAATTGGCGCCTAGAACCAATCAGGTTCCGGACTGACATTTCGAATTCATTTCTTTTTGAGGAATCTCGAACTTCAAAAAATAAAAAAAAAATGAAAGATTTCTTTCATAGTTCGGTTGTTTTGGGTGAAAATTGAATTGCATTGAAGTCTAATGTTGTTCTAAATTCTATGTTTTTGATATGGCAGGTCCTAAAGAAAGAGTCATGGGAATGCTTTGAGGAAGTCATATGATTTACAAAGGTATGTGGATGTATTACAATCTTGAATCCTGTTTGAATTCAATTGCTCCAAGTTTTAGCGTTTCAAACGTACGGAATCCGTTAAAGGATTGATTTCATTTTTCATTTTTTTTGAAGTTATGAATCTTTGATGGATTGAAGTGAATTGGCGCCTAGAACCAATCAGGTTCCGGACTGACATTTCGAATTCATTTCTTTTTGAGGAATCTCGAACTTCAAAAAAGAAAAAAAAAATGAAAGATTTCTTTCATAGTTCGGTTGTTTTGGGTGAAAATTGAATTGCATTGAAGTCTAATGTTGTTCTAAATTCTATGTTTTTGATATGGTAGGTCCTAAAGAAAGAGTGATGGGAATGCTTTGAGGAAGTCATATGATTTACAAAGGTATGTGGATGTATTACAATCTTGAATCCTGTTTCAATTCAATTGCTCCAAGTTTTAGCGTTTCAAACGTACGGAATCCGTTAAAGGATTGATTTCATTTTTCATTTTTTTTGAAGTTATGAATCTTTGATGGATTGAAGTGAATTGGCGCCTAGAACCAATCAGGTTCCGGGCTGACATTTCGAATTCATTTCTTTTTGAGGAATCTCGAACTTCAAAAAAGAAAAAAAAAATGAAAGATTTCTTTCATAGTTCGGTTGTTTTGGGTGAAAATTGAATTGCATTGAAGTCTAATGTTGTTCTAAATTCTATGTTTTTGATATGGCAGGTCCTAAAGAATGAGTCATGGGAATGCTTTGAGGAAGTCATATGATTTACAAAGGTATGTGGATGTATTACAATCTTGAATCCTGTTTCAATTCAATTGCTCCAAGTTTTAGCGTTTCAAACGTACGGAATCCGTTAAAGGATTGATTTCATTTTTCATTTTTTTTGAAGTTTAGAATCCTCGATGGATTGAAGTGAATTGGCGCCTAGAACCAATCAGGTTCCGGACTGACATTTCGAATTCATTTCTTTTTGAGGAATCTCGAACTTCAAAAAAGAAAAAAAAAATGAAAGATTTCTTTCATAGTTCGGTTGTTTTGGGTGAAAATTGAATTGCATTGAAGTCTAATGTTGTTCTAAATTCTATGTTTTTGATATGGCAGGTCCTAAAGAAAGAGTCATGGGAATGCTTTGAGGAAGTCATATGATTTACAAAGGTATGTGGATGTATTACAATCTTGAATCCTGTTTCAATTCAATTGCTCCAAGTTTTAGCGTTTCAAACGTACGGAATCCGTTAAAGGATTGATTTCATTTTTCATTTTTTTTGAAGTTATGAATCTTTGATGGATTGAAGTGAATTGGCGCCTAGAACCAATCAGGTTCCGGACTGACATTTCGAATTCATTTCTTTTTGAGGAATCTCGAACTTCAAAAAATAAAAAAAAAATGAAAGATTTCTTTCATAGTTCGGTTGTTTTGGGTGAAAATTGAATTGCATTGAAGTCTAATGTTGTTCTAAATTCTATGTTTTTGATATGGCAGGTCCTAAAGAAAGAGTCACGGGAATGCTTTGAGGAAGTCATGTGATTTACAAAGGTATGTGGATGTGTTACAATTTTGAATCTTGTTTCAATTCAATTGCTTCAAGTTTTAGCGTTTCAAACGTACGGAATCTGTTACAGGATTGATTTCATTTTTCATTTTTTTTGAAGTTATGAATCTTTGATGGATTGAAGTGAATTGGCGCCTAGAACCAATCAGGTTCCGGACTGACATTTCGAATTCATTTCTTTTTGAGGAATCTCGAACTTCAAAAAAGAAAAAAAAAATGAAAGATTTCTTTCATAGTTCGGTTGTTTTGGGTGAAAATTGAATTGCATTGAAGTCTAATGTTGTTCTAAATTCTATGTTTTTGATATGGCAGGTCCTAAAGAAAGAGTGATGGGAATGCTTTGAGGAAGTCATATGATTTACAAAGGTATGTGGATGTATTACAATCTTGAATCCTGTTTCAATTCAATTGCTCCAAGTTTTAGCGTTTCAAACGTACGGAATCCGTTAAAGGATTGATTTCATTTTTCATTTTTTTTGAAGTTATGAATCTTTGATGGATTGAAGTGAATTGGCGCCTAGAACCAATCAGGTTCCGGACTGACATTTCGAATTCATTTCTTTTTGAGGAATCTCGAACTTCAAAAAAGAAAAAAAAAATGAAAGATTTCTTTCATAGTTCGGTTGTTTTGGGTGAAAATTGAATTGCATTGAAGTCTAATGTTGTTCTAAATTCTATGTTTTTGATATGGTAGGTCCTAAAGAAAGAGTGATGGGAATGCTTTGAGGAAGTCATATGATTTACAAAGGTATGTGGATGTATTACAATCTTGAATCCTGTTTCAATTCAATTGCTCCAAGTTTTAGCGTTTCAAACGTACGGAATCCGTTAAAGGATTGATTTCATTTTTCATTTTTTTTGAAGTTATGAATCTTTGATGGATTGAAGTGAATTGGCGCCTAGAACCAATCAGGTTCCGGGCTGACATTTCGAATTCATTTCTTTTTGAGGAATCTCGAACTTCAAAAAAGAAAAAAAAAATGAAAGATTTCTTTCATAGTTCGGTTGTTTTGGGTGAAAATTGAATTGCATTGAAGTCTAATGTTGTTCTAAATTCTATGTTTTTGATATGGCAGGTCCTAAAGAATGAGTCATGGGAATGCTTTGAGGAAGTCATATGATTTACAAAGGTATGTGGATGTATTACAATCTTGAATCCTGTTTCAATTCAATTGCTCCAAGTTTTAGCGTTTCAAACGTACGGAATCTGTTAAAGGATTGATTTCATTTTTCATTTTTTTTGAAGTTTAGAATCCTCGATGGATTGAAGTGAATTGGCGCCTAGAACCAATCAGGTTCCGGGCTGACATTTCGAATTCATTTCTTTTTGAGGAATCTCGAACTTCAAAAAAGAAAAAAAAAATGAAAGATTTCTTTCATAGTTCGGTTGTTTTGGGTGAAAATTGAATTGCATTGAAGTCTAATGTTGTTCTAAATTCTATGTTTTTGATATGGCAGGTCCTAAAGAAAGAGTCACGGGAATGCTTTGAGGAAGTCATGTGATTTACAAAGGTATGTGGATGTGTTACAATTTTGAATCTTGTTTCAATTCAATTGCTTCAAGTTTTAGCGTTTCAAACGTACGGAATCTGTTACAGGATTCATTTCATTTTTCATTTTTTTTAAGTTATGAATCTTTGATGGATTGAAGTGAATTGGCGCCTAGAACCAATTGGGTTCCGGGCTGACATTTCGAATTCATTTCTTTTTGAGGAATCTCGAACTTCAAAAAAGAAAAAAAAAAGAAAAATTTCTTTCATAGTTCAGTTGTTTTCAGTGAAAATTAAATTATATTCGAGTGTAATATCATTTTGAAATTTATATTTTGGATATTGCAGTCCGCAAAGGAGGATTTTCAAGATGTTCATGTGAACTTGAACAATTTTAAGAAGGTATGCAAATTCACCTAAACCTTGAATCTTATTTATATTGGAATGTTTGAAATTTTTATGTTTCAAATGTATAGGATTTATGGAGGGGTTCATTTTGTTTTTTTTGAAGTTATGATTCCTTGATGGATTGAATTGATTTGGCGCTTAGAACCAATTAGGTTCCGGGCTGACTTTTCAAATTCATTTTCTCTTAAGGATTTTTACTTCATAAAAAAAGAAAATGAAAGATTTCATTGAAGATGAAATTTTTAGCGGATTAATATTATTTTGTTTTTGGTAGCAGGAGTTAATCAAATGGGAAAGAAAAGAAGAGGTTCTAGAGGGAAAGGTTCGAAGGATGTTTATGAGAAAGAAATTCGAAAGAGGCGAAAAGAAGAAAACATTGAATATGCGAAAATCCGAATTGGAGGAACCAATCCAGTTTTTATTTATGAAAAAGAACGACAACTTGAAAATTTCAAGGGAGAGCGCATGGACAGAATTCCAGAAGATTATACCCGAATTTACCACGGCAGAGTTGCGGTTCAAGATAGAGAAACCAAAGAAATAGTTCTTATGGTACGGTTCTCTCCTTTCAAGGATATGATGGCGAAAGATCAAAAGGATCTAGCGAGATCTATGAAGACATTGATAGAACTATCGAAAACGAGTAACAAGATCAAAGGAAATGTGAGTCACAAAAATGGAGATGGCGTGATGTACGCGTTAGGTTGGAGAGGAGGATACGATGCAGATTTCTCCTTGGGAAGATATGTACCGGTTCCCGCGGTTCAAAAATCCAAAGCGGCTTTACGGAGATGGCAAGAAGCTCAGGAAAAGAAAGTGGCTGAGATCGGCAATGTATACCGGACCCGGTTTGAAGATATGGCTTCGGAACTTTTTCGTAAGGTATCCAAAGAAGCAATTGAAGCCGGAGTTCCCGATTTCTCTCACATCGAATTTCTTGATCTGGAGCCCATAACAGAGGTATTTGCCAGTAACTTGACGTATACCTTTCAGGATTTTTCGAATGCATTTCATAAAGATAAAGATTATAACTCTTATTCCTATGGAATTTGGGCTCCATTGATTGCGAAGACCGGAGATCTAGCTACCGTGAGTGATGGTTTTAAATGCAAGGGTGGAGAATTTCTTATACCCACTTACAAAATCAACATCGATTTCAACGAGTGCGATGGTATTGTAGAAATAATTTGGAGGGGGAAGCAGGATTTTCACACGACTTCAAAATCTGAAAGTTCAGAGGGATTTACCCGATTGGGTACTTCAGTTCAAATCAGTCGCAGCTTAGTTTTTAGACTCTGGAATACTATAGAAGAAGAAAACAGTATTGAAGGGGCAAACAACAGAATACGTGGAGTGCAACAGATTGTCATGGAGAAAGGAGGGATTTAGTTCAGGTTTTTGCAGTACCTTATGTTATTATAATTTTCTATGATTATGTATCTACCGACTAATTAAATTTTTTTTTTGTTTTAATACTTCCTCGTCATTGAGAATTATATGAGTTGTATGTGTATTTATATTTTTCTTTGAAATTACAATAGATAGCTTGACAAATTTTTTTTCGATTGTCAATAAGTGTGCCATGCCGGTATTTTAACATTGCTTTGGGGACGACATTTTTTTTTCTATGTCTTCAAGCAACAGAAGAGAAAGAGCATGCTGACTCCGCTGAGGAAGACGCATTCATTTATCAGTGTTTCATTTCAATTTATAGATAAAGAAATCAGAGGGTCAACTTTCGAGGATTAGGATAAACCGTGAAAATCTCGCTCCAGATGTGGAATTTGGCCAAGCAAATGGACGGGATCGCGCCTGCAATCAAAGCATGCACATGAATTATTTTTTGTCGTTTCCGTGTGTTTCTTTTTGCAACAATTTTTGAACCAGGTAAAGCGTACAATTGCAAGGAGATGTATTTCTCCTCCAGCCAATCTCTCTAATGCTTTTTTTTTAACAGGGGACGTACTTCACATGTGCATGCGGTGATGTAAGTGAATCAGCTTCATGTTGAGATTTGTGAGATGTTTCACAGGATATTTTGTTCATTTGCCAGATTGAAGAGGCAACGTATGTGAGATAATTAGCCCACTTCGTCCGGGGTCCGAGCGCAGAAGAGCATTTATTAGGGTTTGGGCGGCATTTGAGCTTGGGGAGCACGTTAGCGTGCACATTTATAGTATGAAACCTTGAGAGAGATGTTTAGCATTCTTGAAGGTACGCGTCGTTCGAATCTTTATTCTTTCTCCTTAGGAGATTCAAACATTAGATACAGAACGCAAGCGGGCGGTGGGATTCTTCTTTTTTTTAGATAATACGGGATTGAATTTGGTGAGGCGGCTTGCAAGTGTCAAGCTTATCTGTCTGATTTGTTTTATTCCCTTCTAAATGTATAGCGTAGGGGCTCTTAAAGGCAGTCTGATTTTTAAGCGAGATTGTACGGTTGAATTCTGAGGAGGCGAGGTCTACCGGTTTCAAAGAGAGTGTTTGACGTCGGGGAAAGGGCAAGAACTTAGATTTGATAATTATGAGATGCAAGTTGCAGTAATAGCTACGCATAAGGTTTTGGGTGGATCCGAAGCATGTTTTATAGATAGTCCAGTGACCCCCTTCCACTATCCTTCCCATTTCATTTAAGTGGTTTTTTTATTCAAAAAATTTCATTCTTAGACAAAAAATAAGGATTTCCAGGTTCATATTTTCATATCTCAATTAAATCTTCAGGCTTGGACTTCTTTTACCACGCATTCAACATAATATAAAATAAGTGCATCATTCAAAATGTTAAATGAATGAGAGAATGCAGAGTGACAATATCAACATCATTTTTAAGGAAAACAACTTCTCCGATTTTATAAAATAAATAATGACATGCACGCATTCAAGTGTACAATAAAACATCTATTGTATGAAGTGCGTGCCAAAACATATGTAGATAATGAAAGGAAGAAAAATCGAAATCTAAACAGGAAGAATGCGGGGTACGATTATGTAATAATCGAAGGGCTAGACGTGTAGAAATCGATCACGTTGGTCCACAACGTTCGGGGGTTCTCCTTGTAGAAGGCTAGAACCAACAGCCTCATCCCAAGGTTTAGGCTGCATGCAAGCCGCCGCCGCTGATTTATAGGCCCCAAGTGGATATATGCAGTAATCCTACGCAACAACCGTTTCATGTTTGTTGGCTTTTATACAGTCCTGGTCCGGGGTTCATATTAGCACTAACTTGCTTCTATATTGTAGAAGCCTCTTTTCCCTGGGGTTGTTTTCTCAAGTTTGTTGGCGTTGGAAGGGTCGGAAGGGCGTATCCAATCCCATGAGTGAAGAAGTTGACCCGTATCCATGGAAGGCCGAAGAGGCGGCGTATGATCAATACTTGGAGCACCTTGCTTTCCTCCACATGGATTACATGTACTACTACAACCAAGCTATTCTTAGCACCCGAGCGTTTTGGCCGGAGACTATGGACGATGCGTACAATAACAACTTGTTTGCGATCTCTTGGTTCTATCATGGATGTTTTGATTGTGAAACATGGGAGGCTGAATATGAAGAAATATTGTATGATGAAGCCGAGATGCGAAGAGTCGAAGTGGAAGAGCCTTTTGACTATTAGGTGGTTTAGGGTTTAGGATTTAGTTACGCCGGTGAAGATATTTGCCAATTACAAGTAGTTGCCGTTAGTTGGCAGCATGAATACAATGTAACTACACGCACGTGGCCAGGAATGAATCTAAATTTTGGGACCACGTGCTCAAATAGGTAAACCAAAGGATATTACAGTTGAATTTGTTAGTAAAAAATGTGGATGAAGATATTGACCTTTCTCGAAGATGAGCATTTTGCAGTCGTTCCAATGGGCCCTTCCATGTGGAAAAAGTTGATCCATGGTTTGGCCAAAGATTTGCGCAAGCACCCGGCCCGAATTCACTTTGAAGGACACCGACCGGGTTTTCATTGCGTCGCTTGTCACGGACGATTGGCCCTTCTGAGCCGAGTACTTCTTGGGATTCCTATTTGTATCCGGATTGTTTTCATTCTAATTTCGATCGTGTATCTATGTTTCGCACATTTTAGACCTGTTGACGTAAGCTCTTTTTTCTATAGTGTCGCCCGTTTGACGTACAAGTGGTACCAAGCTAATGAAGGATGCAATGCAATGATTGGAGCGTAAACTTGTTGATCTATGCGCGCCGAGCGTATGTTGCCCAAAGTTGATCATCTTGCACAGCCGATAGCCAATTAGAGACTTCAAAGAAGAGCACCTACGTGCCAATTTCAATGAAAAAACAATGCGCCGGAGTGTCTACAACAAATCTGACTCCATTAGAATCCTCAAGCCTATTTAAGGCGATTGAGTGCCAGGTTGCCTCAAAATAGAACTTTTGGCTTGAAGCCCATGGAAAAGTAGGGGATGGTAGTGCGTGCAAAGGGCACAATTGAATAATCATGGCCAAGAACATCACTGCCGCAATGTTTCTTAGACCTCAATTTGTCCATTGTCCAAAGCCAACAACCTAGTAGGTATAACGATTGCGTGTTCAAAATTGCAAGATGTTCAAAATGGCACGTACAACATGTCTCCTTCAGAACTGCATGTTCGAAATTGGCCTCCTTCTAATGAAGTCCCCCGGGTTGAATACGCCCCTACACAAAAAAACTTCTTGAAAACGAGGCCGTAGGACCCGTGGCCACAACTGAGTGGAATAGTTTTGCCCTAGGTTGCCATGCCGGCATGCCCGGAAGACCAACCAAGTCAGTGCCTCTCTGCCCCATTTCCTAAACCGAAATTCCAAATGATAATATCTGCCTTGAACCCTGCCTACCCGATGTTCAACATTTTCCGCTAGTAATGCCGAAAGAACTCGGATGCTCAACTCGTGAGCCCCCTTCTCTTTACCCTTCCATGGATTACAGTGGCTATGCCCATCACAATGTTCCACCCGAGGCCTGAATCCTACTCTTACGGACTATTCCACACAAATTGAGGCGAGTGTCCTATCTGCGACGCCGGACAAATACATTTCGCGTAAAGGGAGCTCCTTAGGATCCGTGAGGCACCGTTGACAAGGTCGCCGACGCTATATTTTATAAACCCTAAATCCAAACCCATTGGAAAAAAACGTGGGTGTGTTCTACTTCGAGATGAACAGTCCCTCGTTTCTGACGTAGGAGATGAACAAGGCAAGGACGTTTGTCTTGTACTTCATGTGTTCGCCTGCAAGCCACTCCGCAAACTGTGGATCCTCAAGATTTGGTGGACAACCCGACTCGACAAATGCCTGGTAAAACCGCGCTGCATGCCTCCACATGTACCAACAAGCAGGTATCAGCTTGTCGTTGCCCTTGGATTTGCAACCCCCCTCGAATGTCTCTGGGTGCATTATTTCGGAACCTAGTTTTTTGGGCAAACCGCATCCATAACACCCTAAACCGCGGAAGCGCACCTTATTTGGGCACTCCTTACCTCGATGCCCGTCATTTCCCAAGCACTTCAAACAAAGACCTTTCAAGTGTGGGCACTGGAATAATTCGTGTTTGTAGTCCGGCACCTCGTATTCATCCATGGTGCAAATGATGCACTTGTCTTTCACTCCCGCAAGGTATTGCGTGACGGTCAATGTCATCAACAATAGATCCGAATGACTTTCCTGGGTCCCCTTGGCTGATTCAAAGAACAATGCATCCCCTATGCAAATCCTCTTTGCTGCCGGATTGTAATCCTCTTGCGTGCCCGGGGTGTCTCCATCCTCCGGGGTGGACGCAAAGTCCATGTACTGACTTTCGTTCCAACGACTTTCACTAGATTTGCTGGTGGAAGAAGATTCCATCCGCTTGGCCGTTGTTAGGCTGGATTTGACGTGGCCGAGCAAAGACTCACAGACGTCGCATCGTTCCGATCCGGAGGAAAAGCAATCCAATCCTCGACCGTCGATGTACTCTTGGAGCACCCAACGTCGGCACTTTGTCCCGTCAAGATACTCCGCCAACTCGGTTTGCGCTCCCATGGACCGTGACAATAAGATGATGTGTTTGCCGGAAGATCCATCACGGCCTCCCCGGCCGCTCTCTTGGGCAAGATGGATCATCGAGTATGGCTCGTTCAAGTGCACCACCAGACGAACCCCGGGCAAGTCGATGCCCATGCCGAATGCTCCTGTTGCCACCATGATGTTCGCTTCCCCTCTTGTCCACGCGTTGTGGGCCGCATTCCTAGCCTGCATGTCTAAATCTGCGTGGTAGTGCACGGCGGTGAGACCACGGGCACAAAGCATTTCTGCCATTTCTCGTGTTTCGTCCTTCCCCCTACTAAAGATGATGGACTTTGGCGTCACCGGTTCCGATGATAGGACCGCCAATAGGCTTGCACCTAGGTCCCCGTGGACTTTTCTCACTTCGTACCTGAGGTTGGTACGGGTCGTGGGACTCCGGAGGACGGAGAACCGGGAATTGAAAAAGTCCCTCATTGGATCCTCGAGGCTGGGAGGCACCGTCGCTGATAAGAGGAGGAGTTGAACGGGTGCTTTTCGAACGTGTTGAATGCCGTGTAGTACGGGACGCCATGAGTTGTCTTTCAATGCCACATGGCACTCATCCAAAACAATCCTTCCAAGTTGATCTTGTGCATATAGGTATGCCAGGTGAGTTTGGAAATTTGGCAACATGCAGTGCTCCACGGATACCAACAGGATGTCAACTCCATTGAGGGGCGTGTGTTCCGAGTATACTTGCATGGAAAGGTTTGCCTCTGCCACACGATGCTCCATCTCGTTTCTCAACGCCACAAATGGACAGATGACAACGGTGGTATAACGCCCACGTTCCACCACTGCAGGCAAAAGGAACAATAGAGTCTTGCCTCCTCCGGTGGGTAGCACTACCAACAAATCCTCTCGACGCTCCAAGATTCGGTGCATGGCTTTGGCCTGCTGTGGACTCTTGAACTTGGTGTGTCCTAATGCGGCCAATCCCAACAGGACTTCTTTGGAACAAGTGAGGGATAGTTGATCGATACCCGTGTTCCCTTCGCAGTGGACCACCTTGACTTCATGGTGGTGGTGATGGTGGTGGATTTTGGTGGTTGCGGTGGCCACCAATTCGGATTGTCCAACCCTCAATCCCGGGTCGAATTCCCGGCCTACCTCATCCGTTGGGCTTTGACGTCCAATCGTTGGCATGATGGCATTCACATTGGGAAGGACTCCATCGGTGCGGAGGCCTAAAAGTCTATGCCACTCCATGGATACCCACCTGTACAATTGGAACTCGTCACGTCCGATGCTAGGATGGTCAAAGTTTGACCGAGCGTAGCAATTACTAGCCACGCGTTGTGAATGGCCGGCTTGCCTGTCCATAACGCCATTGCCGGTGAGCTCCAGCACGCTTGTGTATTTTAGGAACCTGTGCATCCATGCGATGGCCATGTGTCGCCAAGGTTTGAGAGTCACGTACACGTTCAGGTGCTCCAAGAAGATACTTGCAATTCCATTGGACAAGTCGCGGCTATACATTGGCTGACCTCCCTTGACCGCCAAGAGGCGATTGTACAAGGCTGTTTCCGGTGGGCCATACAAGACTCCCGAAGCTACAATCTCCATTTCTCGCACATAAGTGAGATAGTTTATCAAGAGAAAAGAGGTGTCCTTACAAAGGAACCTTGCGATGGGTACTTGGCTGCCACGTATACTGTCTCCTTTCCCGTAAAGGGTCAACAGCATGACAAGACCATCCACAAGGTACACGCCGCGGATTTGAGTTGGTGTGTTGCGGGTAGAGCAAGCAATTAGTTCCACGCCACGCGCCGGTTGGCCTGCAATGAGGTGTATGATGGTCATTAGTTTTTGGAGCCACTTTCCCACCCGGCACATCCATTTGTTCAATGCATCCTTCTTCCATATGATTTCTTGGGTACCCTCTCCTTGCACCGAGTCAATGAACCTGCCGTGTAAACTTGGAATGCGAGCAATGTGTAGAATGAGGTTTAGGGTATATCCCGAACAAAGATTGTTCTTATTGCCAATGAACCAGTGTCCATTCCTGTAGTCCGAGAGGTTGTCATGCAAGAGCCCCCCAAATTTGTTGTGGAGTATGCGATCTCTATTCAAATTGTATTCGGGCATCCCCAATAGCAGTCCCTCTTCTAATTCCTTGTGAAGTTCTCGGATGGAGCAACGAACAAGCCGTGACACGTCCGCAATATCCACATGAACACCGTCTATGAGTTGGGCATCTCCCACCCATGTAACCTGTGGGAGTGGAGTCTCATTCTTTGTGACCGCCCTCACAAGCCTCTTCACCTCCATTATTGCTGCAAATGGTGTTCGTTGGTCTTCACAAACATACAACAAAAACTCCGCTTCCACCTGGACCGGGTCATATTGTGGGTTGAGCGGGTGATGAACAATCTTGTGTAGTATACGAGAACGACACCAGTACATCATCCTCGAGACGCGGTGGGTCACATCATCAGGTGTCAATACGCGGCGGTGTTGTACGGATGAAAAAATCACAAATCTAAAAACCAACAGCGATGCCTCCGGGATGGCATGCGATGACCGTGTTATGAAAAACAAGGCTTCTAAAACTTCTACGCAATGCAATTTGGACTGTTCCAATTGATCCCCTCTGAAGTGTCCACTTGCACCCACCTCTTGCAATCCATTCCACAAGCGTTGTAAAGAAAGTTGCACTTTCTCCTCCAACGGAAACAACATGCATCGGATGTCTCCCGTGTTGTCCTCCGCATTCTTATTGTCGAGGGCTCTTAGCAAAACAAGCAGGAGGTGTATCAACTCTTTGACATAGTCTTGGCACGATTGCTCCAACCTTGAGAAGGGTTTGGGAGAGATATTGGTGGGATTTGTAGACCTAACCTTCCTCCGCAGCAAGGTTTCCGCGGCCGCAAGGGTGGATTGAAAATCCGTCATTAGCGAGGTACACGCTTCTTGTAGATGATTTGGAAAAGAACGGACGTCCCCCGGTTCTTGAGCTGTTAACAGTGGAGCCAAAACCGCTACGTCTATTTTCAACTTTTCTAGAAAAACATCCCAGTGTAGCACCTTTATGAACATAGGCAATTGCCTAAGATCCTTGTAGGGTGCCACTAGGACTTCTTCCTCCCGTGCCATGGCTGCTTTTGTAATAATATCATGTAAGAGGCAGTGTGGGCCTTCCTCTTGTGGGATACACAAAGGTGTGGTCACCCCAAACCAACTATTACCTTGTGGACTTAAAGAAAGCCTTTGCACGGAGCATCTCTTGCCACAATGTTCGATGGGATGGCTAACTTCCTTGTGCTGGTTGAAGACGTGTTTTTTGAAGGTGCTAAGTTTGGCTGTGTAAAAGGTACACAGCGTGCACATGTATCCATCCTCCACCAAGAGGCCTTCGATAGGATCTTTTAAGGTGCTGGTAGCTTCCAAGTATTCTTCGAGCTTGTTCATGCCTTGATCGAGTTGAAAGCGTTGGATGTCCATTGCCAATCGTTGCGTGTCTACATTCCTTTGGTTACGCACTCGGGTTGGATGGCAACGTGACGTGTGGGTCCATATGGATCCAACCTGGATCCATTGCAGGCAATCAACACAAATGGCTATGTGGAGCTTTTCATTCACAAAGTATCCCAATTCGAAGAGGTATGACCCGCTCTCGTTGTTCTTTGGAAAAGTTGGATGCCCGGGCGGATGGATTGCCGACGGTAGGATTATAGGATCGAAATCTTCTCCTCCCTTGCAGACTTTGCAATGCTGTTGGAGAGTTCCGGCTTTCAAGGTCTTATAACTCAAGCAACGAGTACAAACAAATAGGTTTGTTGTTGGGTCCCGTTGTATGCATCTTTCCAGCGGCTCCCCAAGGCCTTCTACCGGGAACTTCACCATGCATTGTTGCGAATGGATCCTTCGATGATTCTTGAACTTCCCCTCCGTAGGGAATGGTGGTGCATCACATTTCTTGCATTGCCAAGCCATTTTCTTGCTTGTTTGGAATGGAGGCTCGTTGTTCAAAACCACTCTATCATCCAAACGAGTTTTATTTTGCATTAGTAGGAATGGGTACATCGGACCATTGTGGAGAGTTTGACCATCAAGACCATATAAATGAATAGAGAATATGTAGCACTGCCACTGCGTTGATGACAATCTTACCGCGGGCACTCACTCAAGTTTTGTACCCATCACACAACACTCATGGATTCAGCAAATATAATGCTATTTTACATCATGTTGATGGTATGCATGGTCAAATCACGATTGAGAAGAAGACAATAATGCGCCAAGAAGGTGAGAAAAAAACCCCACGGGGAATCGATAGCACTTGCTTGATGAGTTGGTTGAGAGTTATGGCCCTATACTTCACGCCCGGGATAATGGTAGACTAGGAACAAGACTTTGCAATACCGGCCACTAGATGTTGTATCCTCAATCCCCATGAGGTTGTGGCCTACAGTTCAAAGTGACATGGAGCGTAGGAGATGAAGGGAAAATTGGAAAAAAGCAATGGCACCTTGGACTACGCTTTGGTGGCATACTTGAAGTTGGTTCATATGAAATTTTTGACATCATCTACACCCGAAACCAAAGGCTCTCTTCAACTCATAATTTATTCAACTACTCACTCATCTAATTGATGAGAGGATCAAAACTTGTAATCCACCATCCTCGGAAAGTAGGAAGCCCAAATACATAACAACTCCAACTGAAAAAATGGACAAACGACAACAAGGAGTTGGTCTTCTATGTCCTCTTTGCACTACCGGGTATGTTTTCATGAAAAGGATTCTTTCACTACCGGGGTTAAACACCAAAGCATGACATTTTGAAGCATCAACAAAACAGGTTTGCATCCCTACAACATGGGCAATGGAATGACCCCTGTTTTTCATCACCATTAACAACTATGACATTTTTGTTAATACAAAATTATATCATTCACACGCGCTTGATGCAAACCTGGTTGTGATGTTGGTTGTTTGTTAGGAAATCGACGAGCACTTGTTCCCTTAGAATTGCACCGTCCACTCCACTGCCACAACTGGTCCTCCACCCGAATAAAAGAGGTACTCCTTGTACTCCTAAGTGCACTCTTTTACTATCCTTTGTTGAACCGTAGGACTTAGAAGAGTACACGTGAAAGATGGCAAGGCCTCTAAAGGTGAAGAATGTGCAATAGACAAGGGAGGTGCACAAGTGGAGGAATAAAGACTGGCAATGGTACACAAAGATCCACATGGGTCTTTCTCTTTGCCAGACTTGGGATTCCTGACAACCATAAACACCTCTACTTGCCTCATTACACCGGGTGTATGACAGCATTTCTAGAAGGGGATAATCATGAAGACACAATTCCAATAGTATCATGGTGCTTAGCCCCCCCCCTTGGAAAGTGTACCCCACACTTAATATGGAACCTGGTAGCATTAAGAGTGCGCGTACGAGATTGTGAAATGTAAATGTCCTATGATCTAGTAAAAGTATTTTCACCCTTTTATTGGGATAGGAGCACGAAGAACCCGATGTGATGGGCTCAAAGAAAGAAGAAAACATAGGAGTTGGACTCGGTCGGTCCTCAATCCTAGACCTCATGTTTTTTCTTGATTCCCGGCCTTCTTTGTTGACCGCCCGGCACTCTATGCCGCACGGGGACCGGATTACTACCGTATAGAGAGGGCCGTGGTTGTAAAGAGTCGCCTAGTATGACTATATTGCAAGGCATGCTTTCACCGGTGGTTGCTTGCTCTTATCGGCTTCTACACAGTTAAAAGAATTTTTTTATCATTTATGTGGCATCTATGGCTTTGCATTGCTTCCGTGTACTATATACTCATATATAAATATTCATACGTGCATACTTGTTTTTACAAAGTACCGGTTATGCAATCCTTGGCTTCCTCTCTCGGTACAAATATCCATTTGTAAATTACCATAAATAAACCTCCAATGAGTGGTATACCCTAAAAACTATTGCATTATTCTTGAGAATAGACATGATGTGCATGCCTATGTCTCCTATTCAAGATAATTATTTTAAATCTTGTATATGTCAAAGCAAATCCCTCGTTTGCAATAAAAACAACCATGGAGAAATTGAAGTGTTTGGTTTTGAAAAAGGGTGGTGAACACCAAAATTAAAATATAGAATACACATCTTTAAAAATACTCAAAAGTGAACTAAGAATTCTCTACCCGTATTACAAACAGAATGAGTCACTGAAAATCATTGCATGTGGTTGTAAATGATAACCCTAATTTACGCCAAGTTTTGATGTCTTCGCTTTTCATCTGTGACTTCTAATTCAATTTGAAAAAAATAGGTGAAGTGGACAAAAAGTATGGCCGACTAAACCATGAAGATCTATGCGCTCTTGACATTGGCGTTCACTATTATAGTCCTTTGCTTGATGCGGGAGATGGGCGCCCCAAACAAAGGCATGGAGTGCATCTAAAGCTCTAAAGCTGGACCTCATTAGCTTGAATCTATGCGGTATGAGTTTGACAAGCTATGATCATAGTGCTTGGTGGTTGCTCCTTGTCTCGGAAACCACATCAGCTGAAAGGAGAAAGGTCCCGGTAGCCGCTTGTTCATTTCTCAATTGCTTTTGCTTTGCGCCTTGGCTCTTTGGCTCTCCGATGGTTCTAAATCTTGGCCTAGTCTTTTTGCGTTGTACGGCGTGTTTTTTTTTACGAGATGGATCAAAACATAGCTTTGAACATCAACTTTACCATTTTTATCCAACAAAAAACTAACGACACATCTTTTAAATCACCATTGAAATTACTGGATGTCACTCGCTTTTGAAGCTTAGTTGAGGCTCACCCTTCACTAACACGAACATTTGGCAACCATGTCCAAGACTACGCATTGCTTTTCTAGGTCCAAAATGATGTTGTTAGCCAAAAGGAATGAAATGGTAGCCCTTGCAAATGTTTATACCCATGCATAGGAGTTTGATTATTTATTAAACTTGAGGGGAAAAAAAAGGCTAGAAGTGTTCATTGTGCAATATTGTGCACGTCATTGGTGGCGTGACCTAAGTCACCGAAAACAAAACGCTAAACCTTGGCCTTCTAAAAATTGACTCCATGGTCTAATCGAGAGCTTTTGTATGCAAAGTACCTATCTAACATGAAGGGACCCTAGGACACTATCCTGGCACCTTTTGAACATCCTCACTTAGAATTTCTTCAGTCATCACCTATTAAAAGGCTTTAACACTTGCGATCCAAATGGTGGTCTATGTGAACTCCAAACATCACCGGAAGTGCCGGAGGTCCATGGGGATGGTGCACTTCCAAATGCTCCCGGAATATGCCGGGCTTGCCTTCCGTACCTTGACTTACACTCCGGAGGACCTTGGTGGAGAAGTTTGGTGTAGGACAGTTTGTAATCTGATGGAGTCACCTTTGGATGCAAGGGAAATGCATACGGTTGATGGCACTCTTGCTTGGGCTTCACTGCTGGATGCTTGTTGCCGATTCGTACTTCTTTGCCGTCCTGCACCATGCCCATGCTGTAGGGCCTGGTTGCAACCCCTACGCCCTTCCAATCCGTGAAGCGTGGAGTTAATTCATCTTGAATTTGCCGCCTCATGCCATGCTCATCCTGGTTGTCCATCTTCCCTTTGGACCGCGATAGCACAATTGGTTCAGGAAGTCGAAGCCTCTTGCGTGTGGTTGCATTCTCTGCACGCTTCCCATCTTTGGTGCACGGCGCAATCTTACGTTGAACCGGGTGCCCGTTTTTGTACTTGTTGTTGTTCTCTTTCTCCTCCGGAAACTCCACCAACATATCCGATTCAAAAGATCCAAAAACACTGTCTACAGATAAGAGCTTCTCATCGTGCTTCTCTTCCAACAACGAGACACTATTGAACGCATGCACGTGAGGAGACATGTGGTCCATTGAGCTAGCCCCTTCTATGAATTCAAATCCATTTGGACAATGCGGAACAAGCTCACCGCCAATGCAATCGTCAGTTCCATGCTTCGCTTCCGGATTCCCCATCTTCCCTTCCAACTCTAGAACGGGCTCAAAGGGTCCGAAATTGTCGTCCAGAGAGATCACCTCCTCACCCGAAAGGAAGGCCCTAGTGACCGCATGCTCTCCAACCATATTGTTCATGACGGCGCGTGCTAACACTCGAGATGGGGACGAGCTGGGGAAGAGCGTTTGGATGTGCCCGATGTATTCCCTTATATGGCGTGCCCACCCTAGACGAATACAAGATTTGAGACAATCCCAAATACCGTGTACGTTGTGAATGGTTGCTAAACCAAAACCAAATGGCTTCCGTGAGGTCACCAAGGATATGCTAAAACCGTCTTCATTATGGGAAGAAAAAAAAATGCAGAGTGTGAGCCACGATGGACCCTAATTTCAAGTTTGGAAGGGGACATGGACTTGGAATTCTTGCTGTCATTTGGATGCCATGTTGCAAGCTATGTTTCTTAAAAAATGGGACATACATGTAAAAGATGGGAAAGTATACGTACATGTTATTGTTTGCCATCATCCTATCCTACTTATTATTGCATCATAGACTATATGCCAAAGTAATGTTTTTATAAATAACATTTCCAAACATGCGTAAAGTGGGCACATCCAAAAGCGCCACAAATTAGTAGGTCCGCGCCTATTTACCGTTGATTAGGCTATTCGGATTTTCATATAGTGTTGCGGGCAAGTGAAGGTACTTTCCTATGCACCAAAGAACGCCGCATTTGGATTATACAATATGCCAAAGTTATTAATCCCTCAAGGACCAAGCCCTGTCTTTAGAGGCAATATACTGCATATAGCAATTTCGGACAACTCACTACAAATGGAATAGGTACGTAACTCATTCTAGAAATGAATGCAAACTATGGATGGCGCTTGAAGGTTACTTCCTCGGGTGTGATTTTAGATGTATCCGCCTTCGTGTATCTGCTTGAAATTTTACAATCTACGCGGTGAGGATAAATCGGGTAGTCAAGTCCGGTTTGAAGGCCCATCCTACCCTTAACTCTGAAATTAGGTTGGCTTTGCAATTAGGCTACTTTATCTTGAGAAACTTACTATACAAGCTATCAAAGTCAATCCTAAACCCTTCTACAAATACTTCTATGTGTGCACGTGGAAGTCCACAAGTTCCAATTAAACCTACAACTAATCTAAAGGTAGTTCTTAATTATACAATAACAATAGATTTTTAAACAGTGTGGCATATCAAGATACTAGTGAAGGACAACCTAATTTCGCTATTCGGCGTAGGCGATTGGGTAGCAACTACTGATCTTTTGTAGGCTGGATAAAAACCTACATGTAAACTAGGGGTAAACCCATACCCTCGCGGAAGACTGAAAGCTAATATGGAAGGCTTACAAACTCTACGGGTCATGGGGTGAAGGAATCCGGGTTAGAAGACCACGCACCAAGGGACTCTACGGGCAATGTAATTTGGATTGGGCTTGCCTTATTAACATTGCTGTTATTCCAAAATTGGATTTAGTTGCATTGCAAGCTTACTTCTAAACTCCCTAGAATTCATAATTTCAAATACTCCAAGGCGCACGTGGATGCAATTTTTTTATTTTTTATTTTTTGAAGTAAGCAAAAGGAAATTCATTGTAGAGAGAAAGGAACAAAGATGCCGGCCACAAGCGGCCCGGCAAGGAATGTTTACGATGCTATGGAGGCCCTAAAGCTTCACGCACACGAGTCGCCTGAACTGCTCTCTGTCCTTCAATCTTTTCCAATTCCCACAGTAAGATACGCCCTGACATTATGGGTTTGGATACGTGGACCCAATTGGTCAGCAAGTTGTTCTTACATCCTAAACCATAAATATACAAAGTCGGCTGGCGGCTACGTGCACTGCTCCGTGCACGGTCGGGCAGGATGGGGATCTAAGGGGTGGTTTGTATCGAGCCTCGGGCCAGATGGAAGGCCGGTTGGATTTACCATCAATCCGGCCTTTAATCCGGCCGCAATTGTTCCATTCGGGCCTACTCAATGTAAAGCCCTCGAGTTGGATTCTAAGGCCCAATTTCCAATTCACGTGTTCTTGAATTTTTTCAGTGGTCAATTAAAAAAAATAAAACAACATGTTGTTTATCTTTTTCTTCCTTTTTTTTCTATTCAAAAAAAAAATAGTTTTTTTTCCGAGTTATTTTATTTCAGTCCTAAAATAGATTTTAAATTTGGCTTCAATTTTTGGATGTTTAAAAAGAAGACGGAGGACTCTAATAAAATTAAATTGACATGCCGCTAATTTTCAAAATTGATTTCTCAAAAATATGAAGTATCTTGGGTTAAATGCCAAATTCAATATTGTGATCCCTACAATTTATCAAAAATTGTTTGAAGGAGTTCAAGATAGATAAAGATAGATAAAAACTCTGGTCTTTTGGATAAAAGGCCGGCATGAATAAAGTGTCTATTCATAATGACAATGGGCCCGTGTCCACCGGATCAAGGGCCATTGATGCAAAACTACTCTGCCCTTGTCTTCCAACTGCCATAGGTGTCTTACGCCTTGGCAGGGCGGTTTACGCCCTGCCTGTTGACGTTTTAGCTGTAATTGTGCCCGTGTCTGGTTTGTGTCTTTTTGCTCTCCTCGGGCCGTTTGCGGCTGGGTCCTTGTTTCCTTTTTTATTGCGGTATAGGTCACTTTACTTGTGTCAATAAAAAAAAAAAAAAAATACTCTTCCCTTTCGAGAATAGACACTTTTGTACCAGTAACTAGATAAAAGTAACCAAGATTGAGGTTGTTGGATGAGTACGGGTGATAAATGTGAAGCGTAGTGGTGGAGAGTCACCGAATCATGAGTTTAGAGGTTGGTTGGAGAAGGACCAAGTATTACGACTACATGGTCCGGGTTCAAACCCCGTAGAGCATTAGCGTGATAGTCATGACTTGGCGCTGCTAGTGAGAAAGAGTTCAACTTCTTCAAAAAGGCAACACGACCTTAGATGGTTGCTTGAAGAGTTCATTGTCTTATTTTGTCTCTTTTGGATTCAATTCATTTCATATTTCTTTTGTTTTGAGAAGTTTAGGGGGCCAATCTTGTCCTTTCTTTTGGGTTCAATTCATTTGATATTTTTTTTGCTTTTAGAAGTTTGGAGAGCCAAGCTCGCCTTCTTTTTTGCAATCAATTCATCTTATATTTTTTTCGGTTTTAGATGTTTGTGTTCAATTCATTTTATATATTTTATTCTACAAGTTCCAGCAAGCTCCCGCTCCTTTGGGTTCAATTCATTTTATATTTTTTTGTGTCCGGAAGTTTAGGGGGCTAAGCTTGCCTTCTCTTTTGGGTTCAATTGATTTTAAATTTCTTTTATTTTTAGAAGTTTGGGGGACCAAGCTTGCCCTCTCTTTTGGATTCAATTCATTTGATATTTCTTTTGTTTTAAGAAGCTTTGGGGGGCTGAACTTGCCCTCTCTTTTGGATTCCGTTCATATTATATACTTTTTTTATAAGTTTGTAGCGAGCTCCCGCTCCTTTGGGTTCAATTTGTTTGATATTTTTTTTGTTTTTGAAGTTTAGGGGGCCAAGCTTGCCCTCTCTTTTGGATTCAATTCATTTTATGTTTTTTTTGTTTTTAGAAGTTTGGGGGGCCATGTACGTGGAGGCTGCGCTACGGTGGTTGTTATTGAACTTCTTCTATTTCCGTTAGGAGCTCTCCCAATGAACATTTTTGCTAAGTTACTCTCAATTTTATGATTTCTATCAAGAGAACTCCTAATGAACATTCTCACCGCATTGTGCCTTGTATCATTTCTATTGGAAGATCTCCGGATGATCATTCTTGTCGCATTACATTGCTTTTGAATCATTTCTATTGGGAGATCTCTTAATGACCGGGCCGTGGTTGTTACCAAATTATTTTTATTTCTGCTGAGAGCTCTCCCGATGAACATTTTTACTATGTTATTACTCTCAGTTGTATGATTTCTATCTAGAGATCTCCCAATGAACATTCTCGCCGCGGTACGCTATCTTGTGTCGTTTCCATCGGGAGGTCTCTTGATGATTGAGCCACGGTTGTTACCGAATGTATTTTATTTCTATTGGCAGATCTCCCAATGAACATTCTTGCAACATTATTCTTGGTTTTATCATCATTTCTGTTGAGGGACCTTGAACCAATGACCCGCTTGTTGCTGAAAATTATCTATTTCTATTGGGAGATCTCCCGATGAACATTCTCGCTACATTACTTTCATTTTTATGATTTCTATCGAGAGATCTCTCGATGGCCGGACCGTGCTTGTTACCGGACAAACCTTATACTTTAGAAAAATGTGATGGTGTACTTAGCTATAGACCGGGCTACTTTGGTGTAATTCGATGGGACCAATAAGTGTAATGGTGTACACCAGGGTTGAAGTACACCAGTGTAATTCATTCAAACAAGGTAGCGTGATGGTGTACTTGGAGGCCTGGCTACACCGGTGTAACTCTTTAGGACCAAAAGCGTGTGGTGTATCCACAGGCCAAATTACACCGGTGAAATTCCCGGAGATCAAGAAGCATAATGGTGTACTCGAAGGCCGAGCTACACTGGCGTAACTTCTTGGGATGGGGTACTACAATGGTGTACCTAGGGGCCGAGCTACAATGTTGTAACTTTCTTGGACCGAGAAGTGTAATGGTGTACCCGAGGGTCAAGCTACACAAGTGTAACTCTTTGAGATGGGGCAATGTAACAGTGTACCTAGAGGCTAGGGTACATCGGCGTAACTCCCTAGGACCAAGAAGCGTGACGCTGTATCCACGGGCTAGATTACACTGGTGTAATTTGCTGGGATGGAGAAGTGTAATGGTGTACTCAAGGATCAAGCTACACGGGTGTAACTCTTTGAAACAGGGCGGTGTAACGGCGTACCTCAAGGCGAGGCTGTATTGGTGTAACTCCCTAGAACCAAGAATCGTGACGGTGTATCCGTGGGTTAGATTACATCGGTGTAATTCGCCGGGATCGAGAAGTGTAATGGTGTACCCAGGGGTCAAGCTATACCGGTGTAACTCTTTGGGAAGGGACGGTGTAACGGTGTATCTGGAGGCTAGGATACATCGACATAACTCCCTAGGACCAAGAAACGTGATGGCATATCCACGGGCTAGGTTACACCGATGTAATTTGCTAGGATTGAGAAGTGTAATGGTGTACTCGAGGGTCCAGCTACACAGGTGTAACTCTTTGAAACGAGGCGATGTAATGGTGTACGTGGAGGCGAGGCTGTATTGGTGTAACTCCCTAGGACCGAGAAGCGTAATGGTGTATCCACGGACTAGATTACATCGGTGTAATTTGCCGGATTTAGGATAGTGTAATGGTGAACCTGGGGGTCAAGCTACACCGGTGTAACTTTTGGAAATGGGGCGGTGTAACAGTGTACTCAAAGGCTAGGCTATAGTGGTGTAACTCCCTAGGACCAAGAAGTGTAATGTTGTATCTACGGGCTAGGTTACACTAGTTAGTATATTTCAATGGGATCAAAAAGCGTAATGGTGTACCCGGAGGCCGGGCTATGCCGGCGTGGCTCTTTGGAACAAGGCAATGTAATGGTGTCCTTGGAGGCCGGGCTACACCGATGTAACTTCTTGGGATGGGATAGTGTACCGGTGTACTTGGTTGTCAAGCTACACCGGTGTTACTCCCCATGATCGACGAGTGTGATGGTGTATTTGGAAAGTGGACTTGGACATGTCCGGGTATTTGAACCTATCCGGATTGATTTCTCTTCCTTTTTCCAGTGGTACAAGTCTTGAAGTCTAATTCCTTACCGATCAAAAGTAATGGCACAAAAAAGGGTGGAATGGTGTACCCGTGTTGACTCCCTACACCCCCTCCTTACTTGAATCCATCTTATACCTTTGTGTAGCAAAGGTTTTTAACCCAAAATAAGGTGTAATGGGATAATGATGCTTCCTTTCATCAATGGAAGAGCCCCCGTATTCCTAGTTTCAGTGTCTTTCACTAAAACCAAAAGGAATGGGGTCCTCAACCCTCGAGTTGCCTAAAGCCATGAAACCCTAGAATTCTAAATTCGCAATCATTTTCGACAATCGAGGAATTCAAGGCCACGCTTTATACCACTGGACAGAGGAAGAGAAATCAGTGAAGATGCACACCTAAATTTGTCGAATCGGGCAAGAACTGCTTGAGATACAAGTTGTTCAACCGGCTATCTATAGTGATAACCATGGCCTAAAAACAGTCATAACTTTTGAATGGTAACGAATTAGACTTTGAAATTTGTACCGTTGGAAAGAAGAGGAGAAATCAGTCAAAACAAATTCAAAAATTTCTCAATTTGGGAAAGAACTCATGAAGATAGGGGTTGTCAAACTAGCTCCCTAAACCCTAAATCGTGGCCTAAAAAGGGTTATAATTTTAGATTGGCAAGGAATTAGACCTCGAGACTTATACCATTGGAAAGAAGAGGAAAAAGCGATCAAGATAGACACAAAATTTCTCAAATAAGGCAATGGTTGATGAAGATATGAGTCGCTGAAGTTCTTGTGACCCGCAAAAAGAGCGACCTTCAACCCCCTCTAACTTTTGATTGGCAAGGAATCAGACCTTAATCCCTGAGCACCCAAGTTGTGTTTGCTAAAAATTGAGACCCTTCTCAACTCTTTCCTATGTAATGATCACTTAAAAGATATCTATATGAATTCACCGTACTAATTGGTAGGGTGAAGCGTGCTCGGAGCTTAAGGGAAAAGTACACGTCCTTTGACCATATAATTGAAAAGACTATAATAGTCAAAGTTATTTGTCCTTCATTGTTGAAGAGCCATATTTGAGGCGCCGAGGTGCTTAGGGATTAAGACTTGTACCGTTGGAAAGAGAAGAAAAAATCAGTCAAGATAGGCTCAAAAATTTCTCAAATCGGGCAAGAATTGATGGAGATAAGAGTCTCCAAACCATGAGCCCGCATTGAAATTTGCGGCCTAAAAGGGGCCATAACTTTTGATCTATAATGAATTAGACTTTGAAACTGGTACCGTTGGAAAGAAGACAAAAAATCAGTGAAGCTAGGCTCTAAAATCTCCAGATTAGAGGTAGTCGATCCAGATTAACAAAGGATAGTTGCGTGTGTGTACTTCCTTTGTTAACGGGTATAACAGTTTATACTGAATGCAGCACATTCCCGTGCATTCTATCTATACACTAGTAGAAAATTGATGACCAATTTAACAAAAAAATGAACGGAAAATTGCTTTAGTGGATAACAACTTGGAGTGGCCTCGGTCAAGTTGACGCGGACACTACCTAACCAAAAACTACTCAATTTCTATTATCTTGAACGGTGTCAAACAACAAATTGTTAACTCTTGGTTGTTAAATGCCCACACTAGTGAAGCACTTACTACTTGCTGTCCATACGACTTTGCACGGGATGACGGTGATGATAGGCTTCAATACCGGGGACGTGATTGAAGCATCATCCTCTTGCCGTGATTCATGAGAGTGACTAAGGGTGTATGCTCACTTGAAATTTCCTTTGCTAGTACGCCTTTGGCCTGTTGCACTTTGTACATATCCATGTAGACCTCCCGGGTGCAAGCAATCAAACAAGAGAGTGCCAGACACCCACATCCACATCCACTTGCCATCACCAAGGACGTTGACCTATACACAAGCAGACAGTATAAGAATCAATTGCACGGCTGACTTCCATAAGCAAATCATCCCATAAACTAGCTTCATAAAAAAAAAGACTCCCTCCGGCTGAAATAGCAATTGCAAGCAATTTATACTGACCTGAAACATTGAGGTCCAACACACTTTTGAGGCCTTGACAAAACCTGTCCTTTTGCTGTTGCCGTGGTTAGAAGAGAAGCCACTTGTTCGTCTTGTATATAGCCGGCAAGCTTTACAAAGAGCAAATACAAATCGACAGTAGCCAAGATGCCGCAATCAAGGGAATCAAGTTTCAAAGGAACTCAACGTTTCATTGAGTGGAGTTGCTATGTAAAACAAGCAAGTCTTGATAACAAATGCATGTGGCGGTATGATTAGAAGTATAAAAGAAAGGAAACTAACTAAGCTTGTTCCGTCTAGCAACGGACCTACAAACCTTTCGTGCTTTCAACCTTCCAATATGACCACGTAACAAAATTCTTTGAACGTACGTAGATTTATTCGCGTCATATAAGAAAATCACTTTAATATCAAATTATTATGAAATGAAATTGTCACTTGAATACGGATATGATCAAGATTTGCAGATCACTCTTACAAGATGTACATAGTAGAAGGTCTCAAACCTGAGTGTATTGTAGAGAGCTCCAAAATTTGAAAGTCTTATCCTAAAACCGCTTAGAAGACATAGCTACCATGAATGTTCAGTGAGTTCCATGAGCCAATCCAATCAAAATGGAAGCCGGGCATAGCATTGCTGGCATTGATCAGAAGTCCCGGCCAAACATTACAAGATAACTGATTAACGTACAATGGAGATAAATGAAATGATAGGTATGTCTAATAGGGATTCACAACCGCATAGATCATTCATTTTCCAACCTTGCACAGATATTACACCCAAAGATGCAAATAGAAGGTGAGCACAAGCCATCACGGCTTGCACACGAAAAAGAAAAACTAGCCTTGGAGTTGCATATTGCTTCATCTAGTGCTCTGAAATGTATATGCAAGTCCAGAAAAAGCGTCAACTAAGAAAGGCATTCACACGAGGGCATGAGGCGTTACACAGTTGCATATGTCCAAAAAATGCAATAATTTGTGAGAGGATGTCAACGCTATGAGCAAAGGTAACACCCTAAGCATTTTCTTTACAAGACTTTCAAATTAAGAGGTTCTTCAAGTCATACCCAGAGCCTGGCCTGCCCAAGAAATTCCAAATGCTCACTAGATCAACAAATGCTTCAACACTCTTGGACCCAAGAGATTCAACCATTTGAAGACAAGCCCAAACAACCGTTGCAACTTCAAAATTGCAGCCATTTCAAGGAGACGGGAATTTGCTCTCAACTTGGTATCAAATACAATAAAATTACAACAAGATAATTGACTCATTATTAAGACAATGTAGGATTAAATTCACGGTTTGTTAGTATTTGATTTATTACTTGTGCAAGGTTGTTAATTGCTGTTAATCCACTGCCGGTACCACGACCCATGGCAAAAAAGAGCAACGTACACAAATCAAAATCCAAAGATTCATATCAGCATGTAACAATTATGGAACACCGGTGTACTAACAAACGGCCGGCAATTAAAAATCAAAAATGGACTTCCAAGTTGTTTAAACCAAGTAGAATGTAGAATGATTCTGTTTCTACATAAATTTCTTTAGTTAAACGGACCTCAGATAGGTCACTGTTTGAAGAATTTGACCCGGTAAAGGAAAAGCAGGATGCCGTTTGCAAAGTACACCCACCAAGGACCGGGAGAATCCAAGTAAGTTTCTGAGGTCCGCCAATTTACTTCAGGGTTCTCTTAAGGAAGTCCTAAGCCTCGAACTTCATTCAAATTATACCTACAAATCCTTCAAGTCTCTTTCTATATGACACGGAAATTCATCGAGTGTCAAGGGAGGTAAGGGCAGACATAGCTCAAGAAATACGAAGAGCAGATGAATCCAAATCCAGTGAAAGTAATTTGTCATATCCACATAGTAATAACAAGTGCAAAGTCAGCATGCTACATGTCAAAAGATGGCTAGAGCATTCCTTTTGTGCATCTTTTATCCATTGCTGTTCAAATTGAAATCCAATTGTTGCATTATCCTAGCAAAACATTAAAAAAACAGAAATGTACCATGTTGGCATTGAAGAATTGCACATGAAGTCAAATCTAGAGCCATCAAAACAATGATAAGAGTCATAAAAGGTGGCTAGAGCAAACTGAAGATCCACCTTCTAACCCAAACCATAGCCCGGAAACCACTACAAACATCCAAATCCAACAAATGTCCAGAACTACTAAAAATCTGAACAATGATCTCCTGTCGACACTTACGACATCCACATTGGAAAGAAAAGGACACAAAACCGCCGGAATGGTTGGAAGACCCATTGGCCAGATATAAATTATTGATTCCGCTATACGTATAGCGTTTCAGCGCTTCCATGCCATGCTTCCCAACGTAGCCTATGGTTGCACCTCGGTGTCAAGCTCCAACCTTCAAACAATCCCAACAGCAAACTGGAGAGTTCCATCCAACACGTGAGAGATTTGGAGCTTCCGGGAAGAAAACCCAATAACTGAAGAACTTAGAGGCTTGGAGTCGCATGTAGGGACACACCTATGTCATAGCAAAGCCGTGAGTACCCCAAAATTTGAAACATGATGACAAAATACGTGCCATTAAAAAATTTCTCCTAATTAAACAAATAAGCGAGGATTCATTGTATAATACTACCTAAAGCTCTTAAGAGTAAACTCGGAAAACCTATGGCATCTTGATAATTGCAATAGAATTCTTGCATTCCTTTCCCGACATGCATTGGCAATCGACCCAATTTGACCTAAAACGAATGCAGAACTCGTCCGATTGCAATATGATGAGACCGGAACAAATAACAAGGGACAGCTCTATATATTGAAAGATTGCTGCCTTAATTATTCAAATATAAGAAAAAAAACACGGTTAGCAAGCAAGTGATAGAGTACATCTCAAAATTCATAAGGAAGAAGACGCCAAGTCAGGGAATGACATTACTCGGCGCTTCCTATCTTAATCTCCGTTTTCGCGACAATTGTTGTAAAAAACAGAAGAATGAGACTGTGAGCGCGTTGGAGGCTATGTTTGGAACACGCACATGAATCAACATGCAGATGGCTCATTAACCGTCTGAAATTTACCTGCAGAAGACATAATATCTTCAAGGTCCTTGGCAGTAAAACTGTAAAAGCAGTGGAGACCAACAAATTTAAAGATTCATTTTGCTCAAGCTTTGCAAGAGCAGCATCTCCTGCTTTGCCTCTCGTTCTACATGGCAACATGGGGTTCTGCATGGCCATTTGGAAATACTGGGCTCCACCAGAAAAAGCTCCGTTGATCACAATCTCTATTAAAACACATTGCAATTTATGCTAAGCATTCAAGGGAAAATCTTCATTAATGTAGTGCACAAGTAGGGGCAAGACTCCAACTAGAGTTTTCCCACTGAAACCACCTTTGGCTTTGAGCTTTGCAAAGACTAACAGTCGGCATTTGCTAGATAATTTGGGTGTAGGTATGAATAGAGTTCCGTGTCCGCCGCTAAGCCATTGTCCCCCACCTGAAGACTCATAGCACAAGCAACATTACCAGCCGTTCTGAATACCGTTGTGAATCATGGTCTACACAACATTGGCTCATTAAATCGGCAATTTGCAGAACAATCTGAAACCCATTTACCATTTGCATTCAATAGAACAACAAACTAGCATGAAATCAACAACCGGTTCCTCTTCTTGAAGTTTATTCAAATCAGTTGGTGTCCGCATAGTTTGGCAGGTAATTCCCTGGGTGAAAAGGATATTTATGGTTCGGTCTCCACTATGGGCATGAGCCTGTAAATATTTCTGAAGATGATCCATAGGACTATGTGCAGAAATCTCCATATCAAACCCTTAGGACCACCCAAGTGAGCGGAGGAAAGTCAAGAGTCTTCAGGAGGACAAAGGGATTCATGTTTGATGGTGAAGAGAATTGCTACTAATCTGTACATGAAACCGATGCTCATCAGTGACACGCAAAGAAGTGCATGGAAATTGCATAGAAAATTTTACTTCACAAAAGACAGCATTAGCTTTTCGTCTACCAGATGGATGTTTCTGATATATAGAATAGAACGCGAGTTCATCGTCTCACCCTAATACATCATGGCTACAAGAGATCCAAAGAGAGAGGTTTGCGAACCAGATGAAGTCTCCGTAGTGTAAAGCCAATTTTGAAGATGAAACACTTGTGCTTGTTTAGCTAGATCAGCTAGAGCACTCATGAATTGTGCATCTCTTGCAACCAAAATAGCAACAAAATATGTAAAAAAATTGCAAGCAAAGAAATTGATTCGAATATTGCAGTAGTCATGACGCTATTGTGCATTGTCTCAATTGCTGCACTTAGGAAACTAGGAAGCTAGGAAGCATACCAATATCAAATTGGGTAGACTAGGTTGCCATTGAAACGGCCGTCATACCATAACTGAACCCAAAAGGATAGAGGAAGAGGCTTGATTTCAAGGTCTATACCTTGCGGCATGCAAGATCCTAAAACTCAATAAAGTGGGTGCGACACAACGGCAACAACGTGAGACATGAAGCTGGCGATTGAGGGCACTAAATGCTGATATCCATGGGAGTTAGAGGTCGGAAAATATTTTTTAAGTCTGCAAGTACTCTACTCAGCAAGACATTCGAGACCAACTGTTGAGATGCCCCAACCCTAACAACTAGATATCATTACACCAATCACGACGAATAATCAAGTTTTGCTAAGTAACGTGCACTGAACTCCAACATCCATAGAAATGCTAAAAATTTGATTACAGATAGATAGGCCGAGGTTTAAGCCCTAAATCTATGAAGAGAAGTTGCCTACTCACCAATGGTTTGAAATATACTATAGATCAAATGAGAGCTCACGAGAGTCGCAATAGCAAAGATGCATGCATCGTATGATCGAGTCGCACCCTCGCTATAAAAGCCTTAAGTATCCTCCAACCCAATTCGTGAACCATCTTGACCGGTCATCTTCTCCCCGGGCACCATTCAGATCCATACTCCCCGTATCTCGAGATGTGGTACAGCAGCAACAGTGAATCCTCGAGTGGAGTTGAGCAGCGTGTTGAGTAGGAAAAACTTTCTGTTGTATCCTTCCCAACCAAGAAGATTAGTATGAAAGAACACAACATGAGCAAACCAAGGTAGAGTCTATAACAAGCTGCTAAAATGGAAGGGATGCCTGTTAAATTACTTTCAGTATTCATTTTTGATACGATGATTCTCAAATGAAGTGGCAATCATCACTTTAGGGTTCCGCCTTTGCTGAATACGGAGTACAATTTATATAGCAATTAATATTCCAAATTTAACAAACCATGAATCCAACCAATAGGCCAGTACTCATGGATATGTCTCCAAATTCATTTTATAGGACCGTAGATAACAAAATGAGTATCCAATCCCCATACTATGAATAGAGTCATTGCACGAACCCTTAACAAGGAGGGGACATAGAAGAGGAGCATAGATCATGTACTAATTGTAATGAAAAACCAAGCGGCAAAAATACTACCCGCGGTAAGGACCAACTACAAAGAGAAAGGAGAAAGGCTCCTGAATAGCGGGCAGTTGCTCAAGCACCATCTAATGAAGATCCGGCTGATCGTGATTTGCTCCTAGCTTCAACAACTGCATCGTTCGGCCATCGTCGATAGAAAACGTCACCCTGGGTTGCACACTGATGTGATTGGAATCCGGCTCCACTGCGAGTCCGCCATACATGGTTGTTTCCTCCAATACAACGTGTGGGGACACAGATAATCCTAAAACTGCAGACATCCTAATGACACAAGATGAGAAGCACCAGAAATAATCATGTGGAAAAAAGCACCCCGAGTCTACGCACTTCCCTAAACCTCCAATTAATGTAGTCCTGCGCATCCCAAACCCCATGACCAAACGATGGATTAAAAACAAAGATGAAACCGGTCCATCGCCCTCAATCACACAAAAAGACGAGACCCTGAATTCTAAAATCCACGGAACTCGGATGAAGCAATGGAAACCCTGAAATCGATAAATCCTAGAACCATATAAATGCCAAAACCTGATTTCAATCCAACATTCACCAAGTGATCAATAACCTAAACTCTCGAGGAAAATTTTAAAATGAAAAAACAATAACCTCGTTGTGACTACTGCTAAGGAGGTATGATCTCTCAATGAATCAGATTCCCTTGAATGAATTTATCACGGAAATCTTTGTTCCATACTGTGCCCCATGTTTCCAAACCGGATCAAGTAATGCAATTGGCAAAAGACAATATCTATTGCCTAAACCATGAATGTCGAAATTAGATTTCATTCAGCTAGGGCTCAACTTTCAATATCTCCATAAATTCTTCCAATAAGAACTCCAAAAATAAAATGATACAATTGGTAGAAGCCAATAATGGAAACGATCCTCAACCTTCCACGAACTTGCACATAAGCGTCATACCGAAGAGGCGGCTTTCTTACTTGCCCCTCTATTAGAAGCAAAAGAAAATTTCATCAGAAGACGCGGAACAAAAGCAGAGAGTGGGCAAATTGCAAAACAAAAGCATAGAGCGTGAAGATGACCAAACAGCCGATGTGCAATTCAAGTCACTGGTGATGGCGGTGGTTTTGGTTTCCTGTTCGGAAGAAAGAGCTTTGAAACGGGTTTCAAGGAATCCAATGCTAGAAAATATTCCCATGTCGCATTTTCACCAACCCATAGTCTTGCAACTCCAAATATTCGGGAATAAATTCACGGGAACCCTAAAAACCCAATAGAAGAGTCTGAACCAACCTAAACTCACCTTTGTTGCACGCCATGGTTACCGGCGTCCGCTGTTTGCAACCAAATTTTTTTTCAAGCTCCTCTCGCTGCCGCTGCAATTCTGCAAGAATCAAAGATGGCGTAATCTTGAAATGCAAAGTACCTAACAACAGAAGACAGACTTTGCGTATGATCATGTTTGATACTTAAGGATGACCGGTTTGATATCTGGAGAAGCCTTGTTTGATACCCAAGTGAGATTGATATGTTCTTGGATCAATAAAAATTAGTTCCATTTGCCAACCAATATGTCACACCCAAATCAACAAAAATATGATGCGTTCTTCATCAACATCTACATATTTCACATCTATATGTGAAAGCAGTCAATGCTGTATTCAAATCAATAAGAAAATGTCCATCTTTTGTTGATTCGGACGCCATTTTCTAGAAGCCTTTCTCCTTCCCCCACCCGTGCTCATTTTTCTCCTTTCTATCGACGGATCTCCCGATGGGATGTGCCTTCTCCCCCCACCTGTGCTCATTTTTCTCCTTTCTATCGACGGATCTCCCGATGGGATGTGCCTTCTCCCCCCACCTGTGCTCATTTTTCTCCTTTCTATCGACGGATCTCCCGATGGGATGTGCCTTCTCCCCCCACCTGTGCTCATTTTTCTCCTTTCTATCGGCGGATCTCCCGATGGGATGAGCCTTCTCCCCCACCCGTGCTCATTTTTCTCCTTTCTATCGACGGATCTCCCGATGGGATGTGCCTTCTCCCCCCACCTGTGCTCATTTTTCTCCTTTCTATCGGCGGATCTCCCGATGGGATGAGCCTTCTCTCTCCCCTGTGCTCATTATTCTCCTTTCTATCGGCGGATCTCCCGATGGGATGAGCCTTCTCTCCCCACCCGTGCTCATTATTCTCCTTTCTATCGGCGGATCTCCCGATGGAATGAGCCTTTTCCCCTCACCTGTGCTCATTTTTCTCCGTTCTATTGGTGGATCTCCCGATTGGATGGCCCTTCTAAGCCCATGGCTCTTTTATTCCCCATTCTATTGGTAGATCTCCCAGTGACCATTTTAGTTACATTTTTTTGATTTTTTTCACTTGTATTGGGAGATTAATTCATGGCCTAAAGCCCGCTTGTTATTCCACAATAACCCCCAAAGGTTTTTGACTATGTATCCTCCTAAACCGCTCCTAAACTGCCATTTCAAATACAAGTACCAAATTTCAGAAAAAAGACATTTTTGGACACATGCAACCGTAGGATCTTGTGGTAAACCGGTTTGAAAAGGTGTGGAAAAAATTTCAGAATTTTCCACCATGTAGATTGCAAGATATTAGTGTTTAAATTGACCCAAAGCCTTTTTTTTGTCCCTACAAAAAACCGAGCAGCCGCACTTCACAAGGTCACATTTGATTTGTATGCAAAAATGTCCGAAATGGTGGTTACTCTTTGGATCCATTTTTGAAGTCAAGTTGGCCATATGCTTGAAAATGTTTAGATCATTTGGAATTGTACAACATATAGGACAAAAAAAGTAAGTAGAAAAAAATAGAGAATGATTCCAAACACCAAATTGTTAAGAATTTAATTATAGGATTGAAAAATGCCAATCCCAATGGTGATAATGTTGTAATAATCTATCTACACCCAATGTTTTTATTTTTTTTCAAAAATACCCTGAACTGAATTAAATAAAGGACTTCAACGTTTATTTTAGAATAGGAAATGCACAACTGCCTGCAAACTAGAACACCTCATAATTTTGATATCATAAATCAAAATGGAATAATTCCAGACCTAAAGTTGCATATATAGATCTATAAAATTGGTTTCAAATTTTCAATTTTCTTAAAAATGATTTCCTAAGAATTTTTTGAGCTGCCCACCAAGCAATGGAAATCACATGTCATACGATAACTTTTTAATTGTGCGGTCCAAAGTTATGAGGTGTGATGGTGTACTGGTGTTTACCCGTTACACTGGAGTCCGTGTTATATCCTTACCCTGAACCCTACTACCGCCTTACACCTTCTTGCTCCAAGGAGGTACACTTGTGGAAGGATGTACATGAGTGTTAAGGAGTGCACCTTCACTGCAACTGTACACCATTACACTTCACGCATTGGTGTAAAATCCTCACCTAGCAGTGTAATGGTGTAGGTTTGTTGACCCTGTGCACTCCCGTACACCTTTCGAAGGGTGTACCTCCCCGGCCAACGAAGGTCCGAATTGTACTAGTGTCCACCCATTACACCTGAATTTACAACACCCCCTCGTTGTCATGTAGCTCCCCGACATGACAAGGTGTAACGGTGTAAGAGTGCACCGGTGTTTTTAGTTTATTTTTTATTTTGCTAAAACCCAAAGAAATAAGGCTGTCAACCCCAGGTGGATGGTTGCCGCGACACCCCTAAACCCAAAAATAGGCACAATTTTTGATTGTGGAGGAATTAGAAGGCGTAATTTACGTTGTTGGAAAGAAGAGGAGAAATCAGTAAAGACCCGCCCCCTAATTTATCACATTGAACAGAAATGGATGCCAAACGAGTTGCCGAAGTTGCCGCAACCCATGAAAACCTCCACCTTCAATCCCCTCTCATTTTCGATTGGTTGAAACTGAGCCTTCCAGATCACTACCGCTAGAAAGAAGAGACGAAATCGGTCCGAACCCAACTTGAAATTTCTTGCATTGGGCAAGAATTGCAGGAGATTTGGGTCGCCGAAGTTGCTGCCAGCAAAGAAAACTGCGACCTAAAAAGGGCCATAACTTTCAATCGGTAAGGAATTAGACCTTGAGAGTAGTCCCGTTGGAAAGAGGAGGAAAAATCAGTCAAGATAGGCCTATAATCCCCTGCATTCTCGGAGGTCGACCTGCATTCTCAAAGGAAATCTTACACTGTGTAAGCCCTTTGTTAAAAGGTGTAACGAAATACACGGAATGCACTGCATTCCCGTGCCTTCTTCCTATAGGAAAGAGGGTGACAATGGCACCCTCCATCCCGGACATCTGCCATCCACACAACAAAATCCTAAATCTCAAAAAACATCAACACTCAAATAAATTGCAAACGTGACCAACCTTGATCCAAGAAAGAGGGTGACAATGGCACCCTCCATCCCGGACATCTGCCATCCACACAACAAAGTTCTAAACCTCAAAAAACATCAACACTCAAAAAAATTGCAAACGTGACCAACCGTGACCCAAGAGGAAGGTGACAATGGCACCCTCCATCCCGGACATCGACCATGAACACGACAAAACCCTAAACCTCAAAAAACATCAACACTCCAAAAAATTGCAAACGTGACCAACCCTGACCCAAGAGGAGGGTGACAATGGCACCCTCCATCCCGGACATCTGCCATCCACACGACAAAACCCTAAACCTCAAAAAACATCAACACTCAAAAAAATTGCAAACGTGACCAACCCTGACCCAAGAGGAGGGTGACAATGGCACCCTCCATCCCGGACATCGACCATGAACACGACAAAACCCTAAACCTCAAAAAACATCAACACTCAAAAAAATTGCAAACGTGACCAATCCTGACCCAAGAGGAGGGTGACAATGGCACCCTCCATCCCGGACATCTGCCATCCACACGACAAAACCCTAAACCTCAAAAGACACCAACGCTCTAAAAAATTGCAAACGCGACCAACCGTGACCCAAGAAGAGGGTGACAATGGCACCCTCCATCCCGGACATCGACCATGAACACAACAAAATCCTAAATCTCAAAAAACATCAACACTCAAATAAATTGCAAACGTGACCAACCTTGATCCAAGAAAGAGGGTGACAATGGCACCCTCCATCCCGGACATCTGCCATCAACACAATAAAATCCTAAACCTCAAAAAACACCAATGCTCAAAAAAATCGCACACATGACCAACTCTGACCCAAGAGGAAGGTGACAATGGCACCCTCCATCCCGGACATCGACCATGAACACGACAAAACCCTAAACCTCAAAAGACACCAACGCTCTAAAAAATTGCAAACGCGACCAACCGTGACCCAAGAAGAGGGTGACAATGGCACCCCCCATCCCGGACATCTGCCATCCACACAACAAAATCCTAAAACTCAAAAAACATCAACACTCAAAAAAATTGCAAACGTGACCAACCTTGATCCAAGAAAGAGGGTGACAATGGCACCCTCCATCCCGGACATCTACCATCCACACAACAAAGTTCTAAACCTCAAAAAACACCAACACTCGAAAAAATTGCAAACGTGACCAACCGTGACCCAAGAGGAGGGTGACAGTGGCACCCTCCATCCCGGACATCGACCATGAACACGACAAAACCCTAAACCTCAAAAGACACCAACGCTCTAAAAAATTGCAAACGCGACCAACCGTGACCCAAGAAGAGGGTGACAATGGCACCCTCCATCCCGGACATCTACCGTCCACACAATAAAATCCGAAACCTCAAAAAACATCAACACTCAAAAAAATTGCAAACGTGACCAACCGTGATCCAGAAAAGAGGGTGACAATGGCACCCTCCATCCCGGACATCTGCCATCCACACAACAAAATCCTAAATCTCAAAAAACATCAACACTCGAAAAAATTGCAAACGTGACCAACCGTGACCCAAGAGGAGGGTGACAGTGGCACCCTCCATCCCGGACATCGACCATGAACACGACAAAACCCTAAACCTCAAAAGACACCAACGCTCTAAAGAATTGCAAACGCGACCAACCGCGACCCAAGAAGAGGGTGACAATGGCACCCTCCATCCCGGACATCTACCGTCCACACAATAAAATCCGAAACCTCAAAAAACATCAACACTCAAAAAAATTGCAAACGTGACCAACCCTGACCCAAGAGGAGGGTGACAATGGCACCCTCCATCCCGGACATCTGCCATCCACACGACAAAACCCTAAACCTCAAAAAACATCAACACTCAAAAAAATTGCAAACGTGACCAATCCTGACCCAAGAGGAGGGTGACAATGGCACCCTCCATCCCGGACATCGACCATGAACACGACAAAACCCTAAACCTCAAAAGACACTAACGCTCTAAAAAATTGCAAACGCGACCAACCGCGACCCAAGAAGAGGGTGACAATGGCACCCTCCATCCCGGACATCTACCGTCCACACAATAAAATCCGAAACCTCAAAAAACATCAACACTCAAAAAAATTGCAAACGTGACCAACCCTGACCCAAGAGGAGGGTGACAATGGCACCCTCCATCCCGGACATCGACCATGAACACGACAAAACCCTAAACCTCAAAAAACATCAACACTCGAAAAAATTGCAAACGTGACCAACCGTGACCCAAGAAGAGGGTGACAGTGGCACCCTCCATCCCGGACATCGACCATGAACACGACAAAACCCTAAACCTCAAAAGACACTAACGCTCTAAAAAATTGCAAACGCGACCAACCGCGACCCAAGAAGAGGGTGACAATGGCACCCTCCATCCCGGACATCTACCGTCCACACAATAAAATCCGAAACCTCAAAAAACATCAACACTCAAAAAAATTGCAAACGTGACCAACCCTGACCCAAGAGGAGGGTGACAATGGCACCCTCCATCCCGGACATCTGCCATCCACACGACAAAACCCTAAACCTCAAAAAACATCAACACTCAAAAAAATTGCAAACGTGACCAATCCTGACCCAAGAGGAGGGTGACAATGGCACCCTCCATCCCGGACATCGACCATGAACACGACAAAACCCTAAACCTCAAAAGACACCAACGCTCTAAAAAATTGCAAACGCGACCAACCGTGACCCCAGAAGAGGGTGACAATGGCACCCTCCATCCCGGACATCTACCGTCCACACAATAAAATCCGAAACCTCAAAAAACATCAACACTCAAAAAAATTGCAAACGTGACCAACCGTGATCCAGAAAAGAGGGTGACAATGGCACCCTCCATCCCGGACATCTGCCATCCACACAACAAAATCCTAAATCTCAAAAAACATCAACACTCGAAAAAATTGCAAACGTGACCAACCGTGACCCAAGAGGAGGGTGACAGTGGCACCCTCCATCCCGGACATCGACCATGAACACGACAAAACCCTAAACCTCAAAAGACACCAACGCTCTAAAGAATTGCAAACGCGACCAACCGCGACCCAAGAAGAGGGTGACAATGGCACCCTCCATCCCGGACATCTACCGTCCACACAATAAAATCCGAAACCTCAAAAAACATCAACACTCAAAAAAATTGCAAACGTGACCAACCCTGACCCAAGAGGAGGGTGACAATGGCACCCTCCATCCCGGACATCGACCATGAACACGACAAAACCCTAAACCTCAAAAAACATCAACACTCGAAAAAATTGCAAACGTGACCAACCGTGACCCAAGAGGAGGGTGACAGTGGCACCCTCCATCCCGGACATCGACCATGAACACAACAAAACCCTAAACCTCAAAAGACACTAACGCTCTAAAAAATTGCAAACGCGACCAACCGCGACCCAAGAAGAGGGTGACAATGGCACCCTCCATCCCGGACATCTACCGTCCACACAATAAAATCCGAAACCTCAAAAAACATCAACACTCAAAAAAATTGCAAACGTGACCAACCCTGACCCAAGAGGAGGGTGACAATGGCACCCTCCATCCCGGACATCTGCCATCCACACGACAAAACCCTAAACCTCAAAAAACATCAACACTCAAAAAAATTGCAAACGTGACCAATCCTGACCCAAGAGGAGGGTGACAATGGCACCCTCCATCCCGGACATCGACCATGAACACGACAAAACCCTAAACCTCAAAAGACACCAACGCTCTAAAAAATTGCAAACGCGACCAACCGTGACCCAAGAAGAGGGTGACAATGGCACCCTCCATCCCGGACATCTGCCATCCACACAATAAAATCCGAAACCTCAAAAAACATCAACACTCAAAAAAATTGCAAACGTGACCAACCCTGACCCAAGAGGAGGGTGACAATGGCACCCTCCATCCCGGACATCTGCCATCCACACGACAAAACCCTAAACCTCAAAAAACATCAACACTCAAAAAAATTGCAAACGTGACCAATCCTGACCCAAGAGGAGGGTGACAATGGCACCCTCCATCCCGGACATCGACCATGAACACGACAAAACCCTAAACCTCAAAAGACACCAACGCTCTAAAAAATTGCAAACGCGACCAACCGTGACCCAAGAAGAGGGTGACAATGGCACCCTCCATCCCGGACATCTGCCATCCACACAACAAAATCCTAAATCTCAAAAAACATCAACACTCAAAAAAATTGCAAACGTGACCAACCTTGATCCAAAAAAGAGGGTGACAATGGCACCCTCCATCCCGGACATCTGCCATCCACACAACAAAATCCTAAATCTTAAAAAACACCAACACTCGAAAAAATTGCAAACGTGACCAACCGTGACCCAAGAGGAGGGTGACACTTGCACCCTCCATCCCGGACATCTGCCATCCACACGACAAAACCCTAAACCTCAAAAGACACCAACGCTCTAAAAAATTGCAAACGCGACCAACCGTGACCCCAGAAGAGGGTGACAATGGCACCCTCCATCCCGGACATCTACCGTCCACACAATAAAATCCGAAACCTCAAAAAACATCAACACTCAAAAAAAATTGCAAACGTGACCAACCTTGATCCAGGAAAGAGGGTGACAATGGCACCCTCCATCCCGGACATCTGCCATCCACACAACAAAATCCTAAATCTCAAAAAACATCAACACTCGAAAAAATTGCAAACGTGACCAACCGTGACCCAAGAAGAGGGTGACAGTGGCACCCTCCATCCCGGACATCGACCATGAACACGACAAAACCCTAAACCTCAAAAGACACCAACGCTCTAAAAAATTGCAAACGCGACCAACCGCGACCCAAGAAGAGGGTGACAATGGCACCCTCCATCCCGGACATCTCCCGTCCACACAATAAAATCCGAAACCTCAAAAAACATCAACACTAAAAAAAATTGCAAACGTGACCAACCCTGACCCAAGAGGAGGGTGACAATGGCACCCTCCATCCCGGACATCGACCATGAACACGACAAAACCCTAAACCTCAAAAAACATCAACACTCAAAAAAATTGCAAACGTGACCAACCGTGACCCAAAAAGAGGGTGACAATGGCACCCTCCATCCCGGACATCTGCCATCCACACAACAAAATCCTAAATCTCAAAAAATATCAACACTCAAAAAAATTGCAAACGTGACCAACCTTGATCCAGGAAAGAGGGTGACAATGGCACCCTCCATCCCGGACATCTGCCATCCACACAACAAAATCCTAAATCTCAAAAAACACCAACACTCGAAAAAATTGCAAACGTGACCAACCGTGACCCAAGAGGAGGGTGACAATGGCACCGTCCATCCCGGACATCGACCATGAACACGACAAAACCCTAAACCTCAAAAGACACCAACGTTCTAAAAAATTGCAAACGCGACCAACCGTGACCCAAGAAGAGGGTGACAATGGCACCCTCCATCCTGGACATCTGCCATCCACACAATAAAATCCGAAACCGCAAAAACATCAACACTCAAAAAAATTGCAAACGTGACCAACCCTGACCCTAGAGGAGGGTGACAATGGCACCCTCCATCCCGAACATCGACCATGAACACGACAAAACCCTAAACCTCAAAAAACATCAACACTCAAAAAAATTGCAAACGTGACCAACCCTGACCCAAGAGGAGGGTGACAATGGCACCCTCCATCCTGGACATCTGCCATCCACACAATAAAATCCGAAACCGCAAAAACATCAACACTCAAAAAAATTGCAAACGTGACCAACCCTGACCCAAGAGGAGGGTGACAATGGCACCCTCCATCCCGGACATCGACCATGAACACGACAAAACCCGAAACCTCAAAAAACATCAACACTCAAAAAAATTGCAAACGTGACCAACCCTGACCCAAGAGGAGGGTGACAATGGCACCCTCCATCCCGAACATCTGCCATCAACACAATAAAATCCTAAACCTCAAAAAACACCAATGCTCAAAAAAATCGCACACATGACCAACTCTGACCCAAGAGGAAGGTGACAATGGCACCCTCCATCCCGGACATCGACCATGAACACGACAAAACCCTAAACCTCAAAAAACATCAACACTCAAAAAAATTGCAAACGTGACCAACCCTGACCCAAGAGGAGGGTGACAATGGCACCCTCCATCCTGGACATCTGCCATCCACACAATAAAATCCGAAACCGCAAAAACATCAACACTCAAAAAAATTGCAAACGTGACCAACCCTGACCCAAGAGGAGGGTGACAATGGCACCCTCCATCCCGGACATCGACCATGAACACGACAAAACCCTAAACCTCAAAAAACATTAACACTCAAAAAAATTGCAAACGTGACCAACCCTGACCCAAGAGGAGGGTGACAATGGCACCCTCCATCCCGGACATCTGCCATCCACACGACAAAACCCTAAACCTCAAAAGACACCAACGCTCTAAAAAATTGCAAACGCGACCAACCGTGACCCAAGAAGAGGGTGACAATGGCACCCTCCATCCCGGACATCTACCATCCACACAATAAAATCCGAAACCTCAAAAAACATCAACACTCAAAAAAATTGCAAACGTGACCAACCCTGACCCTAAGAGGAGGGTGACAATGGCACCCTCCATCCCGGACATCGACCATGAACACGACAAAACCCTAAACCTCAAAAAACATCAACACTCAAAAAAATTGCAAACGTGACCAACCCTGACCCAAGAGGAGGGTGACAATGGCACCCTCCATCCCAGACATCTGCCATCAACACGACAAAATCCTAAATCTCAAAAAACACCAATGCTCAAAAAAATCGCAAACATGAACAACTCCGATCCAAGAGTCGGATTAGGATTTGATGCTTACGAGCAAAGTCCCTGTCTGGAGAAGTTTTTGCCATCAGACGTGAAGAAGTAGTTCGGGTAGCTTCGATCCGTGGAGGATGCACCTGCAGACATGATCCACGGGCTAAATGACGCGACTGTGGAGATTTGTAAGCCTTGGTTTTCAGCGGCATGGACCACGAAAATCCCAACCTTGACAGCCCCAGGAACGCAATCTCCACAGTCGAGTGTGAAGGTGACCTTGCCCGCGTTCGGAAGTCCCCTGAGCGACAAGCTCAACACGTCCACGCCATCCTTGATCGCTTGGTCGATGGCAGCCACGATGTCGGAAGTTTTTCCATTCCCTTGCTGATTCAACGCCTTGTAAATGGAAAGATGCGCTCGAGGGGTACTCCCGCTTGCCTTCCCATAGTCCGCGCTGTTCACCGCCACGGAGACACCTTGGTTCCCTGCTGCAGTAATCACACAATGTTTGCAAAATCACAACGGAGAGGAAAGATTGATCACGACATTACCATGAAATGCGACAAAATGACGTACTATGTCATTCAAACCCCTGTGGAATATCCAACAGGGAGGCTAATACTACACGATTAATCATAAAAGAGTATACAATTAGCTTCACAACAATTAGCACTATTAATTTTGACTTAAGAGCAAAGTACAACTTAAAACGAAGATGAGGTTCCATCCTTGCTTGTAACGAATGCTTGTGGAATAATCATTAATTAGGTCTAGTATTTCTGCCTCGCATTTACCGTGTCATCATCTGGATGAACACTCTGTACATTGAGCATGTGGGACATGAAAGCAGTGACCTATACAATCCTTGAAAGCAGAGTGATTTGCAATAGGCAGATTTGCTCTATATACACCTGCTCGGTCTCGAAAATGGAATGGTCGAAATTGTGAGGGCTATATTCACGTAGAACCTAAACCTCCGGCTCAAGAGCACTTAAATCACACCTGCTCTATAGTCACCTTAACCTGGTGAGTGCAATTTTCGGCTGTCACTTTCTTTAAATCTAATACAATGTAATAATAATCACATTAAATGTGCTTAAAATTGATTATACTTGAAGGTTAGTACCTTTGCGTTCTACTATTTCTTCAAATCTGCAATTTCTTCTTCTCAAAACTCTATGGTTATTTTGTACAGCAGAGAATTGCAACCTGATTTTGATATGGAATGTTTGATCTATCTATGTCGCAGGACAAGCACGAGAGACGAAAGAAAGGATGGGTTGTAACAAGTACTTTGAATCAGGCAACTTGAATCCCTACCCACAACCACCCCCAGCAAACCCTAAACCCACAAAATTCAAGACCGATAATCCACGGGCAACATCTCCAACCAACACGAAACCAAATACTCACCAGCAGGAGACGTCGTAGTCGCCGCAATAGCAGCAACTTGTCGCGTAAAGGCTACCCTTGAATTTGCGATGCAGATGGAGAGCGCCGACCTGGGAGCAGAAACGGCCGTGCTCGATATGGGTGTAAGCGATGTACTCCACGCAAAGGCACTCTTTCTCCTACTCCTTGATCCATGTTCTCGGACGAGCGGAACTAAACTGCGTAAGTCGACTTCAGAGCAAAGTACAACTTAAAAGCAAAGTACAAAACCTAAAAGAAATTAGCCAGTGCACAAGTGTCATGAGAGTGCCGTTAACCCTTGAACGCCGGGCGGGTCACCGTGGAAATATGCGGGCTGCCAACAGTGCGACTTCGTTGCAGACCGCAGCAGTGTGCACTATTCCCGCGCTGACTACAGTGCTGACTACAGTGTTAGGGGAATGGTGTTCTCGGACAGCCCGACCATCAAGAGTGCGTGAACAGTGCATACGGTCGCGTCGTAGCACTCCAATGAGCTTCTCACACGTTTCTGTACAATGCATTCCCAGGCTGTCAAGAGGAACTCTCTCGACGCTGAAAGTAACTGCCAGCTATAGTTGCGAAGACATCTCTCGCCTTTTGGTCGAACTCAGAGCTCAAAGTCCTTATCTTCTCCTTCGCTTGTAACGACATAGCTTCTCAATGTGCCAAACACTACACCAGGTTTCTCAACTGCTTCTTCTAAATCTTAACAAGATTGCTCAGACATGGTAGTCTGAGATTTTAAGTCTGATGAGTTTCTTGCTGTACATCAGAATTCAATGCTCTATAGTAATCTCACAATGTGATCGTCATGTGTACCATTCTATTCTCATCCCTGCAGCAGGATAAAATACGGCAACTGAACATAACATAAGACTGATTCGCAAACACGTATAGGAAGCGACCATTTACATGTAGTTAGAGGTCCTCAGAATGTCGTTCAACTGCAACAAACACAAACAATGATAAGAACTGCGAAGTCATCTTCATTACCCTTGCTTCTCGGAGGGCGCTCGTGTTTGAAGACGACTTCAAACAGTGCCAACTTCCACGTTCACGTCCTCTGGACATGAAACTGCCCGCTACAGCGTTCAGTCTAGCGGAGTACTAAATGAAAAATTGCAGCTGGCAACTGCGAAAGTGAACAGTGCATACTACCCTCTAAGAAATTTTGAACTGGGCAGCATATGGCCTAACACCGTGGATGACAATTTCACAGTAATCTTTTGACATTCTAGTCTGCCTAAAAATAATGATGCATTGAATGAGGCAGTTTTGTGCCTTGCGTGAAGTGGAAGAAGTTGACAGTCACTTCCCAAAAAAAATTGGATGAAGAATCTAACAGTAGGATCTTGTACTTTACCTATCTAAAATCATGTGATAAAAATTTCATGCAATTTGACAACACAAATTGAAAGATATTAGCATTCCAAGTTGGAAAAAAATAAAATTTGAACATTGGCTTGCAATTTCAAATGACTTTGACCGGCATTTGTGCAAATTTTTGGCACTTTGGACTTAGAATTTAAATTTTATTGTGTTGACAAATTGAGTTGAAAGTCTAAGAAAGAAATTGCAAAATAAAATTGTTTGTTTTTAATTCTTTAAAAAATTGTTAAGTAGAAGTAGGTCCAAGATTGAAAGAAAAATTAAATCATTAATAGCTCTAAGATGGGAATGAAATACAATAATTACGAAAATGAGTTTGTTCTAGCAAGAAATATTAACTTTCTCAAACATTTCTTTTTGAAAAATTATGAAAATTGCTTTTAAAAATTAATCCTGTAAATTATTTTTCTAGAAGGATGCCTAAATAGCCCGAAAAGGAAAATTGTTCATAACTTTTACATTACTAATCCAAATGAAATGAATTAAAGCTTCATGTGTAGAAGAAATCTGACCTTTAAAAAGAGAAAATTCAGAACTTAAATTTCAAGATTTTGTGGATTTATTTTTCTGCCCACTAATGTGAAAAATATGTTTAGAATGGCATAACTTGAGCTCTTAGGCACCAATTGAAAATAAAAGTATATTTCCATTAAGCTCAAAAGTTTTTCTATCTTACAAAATAATTTCAGATTATTTCATTAAGAAGCGCGATCATAGGAACCTGCCCAAAATCCATTTTGTTCACCAAGGGGATAATGGTCGTTAAGAAGTTAACCAACGCTGTCATTCAGTATCACTCTACCGATTTTCAATATTTTTGGAAAGTATTAATTGTTTGGATAATGAGAAAGTAATAAGCCCTAAAAGACAAAGCCACAATTTTAGGCAACATAAGAATTGTGGATAGGTATATGTGACCACGGTTTTTCATTTCTGGAGCCTAAACTTTAATAGAAGGTGTGGACAATGATGTGCACTACATTTTGAGAAACTTGAAAATATGAATCATAAATTACAGCCTAATATGTAGATGGTTTCTCCATTTGGACAGTGTAGGCATCTCAAATAGAATCACTGTTCTCAAATATGAAAAATTGAAATTGATTTTTCCAGAGTTCTATATATGTGGAAAGCAAATATAAGTTATTTTTACATGTAAACCCAACATAAGTTATTTTGTTAATAACAATCATAACAAAAAACTTCAAATACAACAGGCCGTTGCCAGAAAAACCAATCCTATTTCAAATCACAATGAGGTTGAATCTTATTGTCATTCACTAGAACTTCTGAAGCCATGAACTATAATTTTTTATTGGAGATGTCTAACTTGATAGTAATTTAATCCATTTTTTTTAGAAATTAGAAAAAAAATTGTGTTTAGAATTTTTTTTGTTAATTTGCCAGACTATAAAATTTAAAAGTTTGTACTACAATAGCAGTCCCAAAGCTTAATCTTTTGGAGCTGAAGTTTTCAAGGTCTATTTGCATAGTAGGAAAGCATATTCCTATCAAAAGGAATCTAAAAAGATAAATTTATTTAACACATTATATGTCATAGATATAGTATGTCAAATATGTGACAATTTGTGAAGCATCCTAAAAACATCAATCTTTTTTTCCACCATAATATATTAGAAGATATTTAATTTGGAATACAAAATTGAAATTAGTCTCAGGAGATGAAGCTATAAAAATTGGTGTGGAAAAGAGGTATGAGGTACTTTGCTCATTATAAGTTTATTCAACTTGAAATTTTGGTTTTGTAGCAACATAATGGCAATTTTGAAACAGTTTTGTAATATTACAATAACAGTCTCAAAATTTGAATAACAACAATACGATTTCTAGTTGGATTCAATTAAAAATATCAATAAAGAAAGTGCATTGTTTGCAATTGAAGCCAATTTCTATACTAAAACAATCCTAAAAGAATAGAACAATGTGTAATAAAAAAACAACTGCAACAGTAGTGCAACAATCTTGAATCAATTAGAAATTGTTGCAATGCTGAAATAGTCTTATTTTTGCATTGTTTAAGTAGCAAATCATAATTGAAAAAAATTAAAAAATAATACAAAATCAAAATTGAAACAGTACTGAAAATACTAATCCTGCTTTCAGTATTGTAACAAGTCTTTTTATATAGTTTGCTATTTTTTGTACAACTTCAATACTGTTGCAAGAACATCACAAAAGCAGTATTGCAACAAAAGGCTTTGTTACAGTATTGCAATATGTTTGAAACAGTCTTGTTGCAATCTTGCAAACAAAAGGAACTGCCACTGCATTGATACAATACTGTTGCGGTTCTTTTCATTTTCCTGATGAAAGAACATAGCGGCCAACTGAATGCGGCTAGCGCAATTGATCGAGAGACCGCTTGATGGACCTACGCACAAAGTAACCGTAGAGGGGTGGATTGGCAGATGTTCTTATGACTATATATTTCTTGGAAGGAAAGCAAAAGTAGCAGATTGGGAAATTTCCCGTTGATCTTGAACGTAAAGGATCGGGAGATCGCACGATGATTTTCCAAGTTGGCGATCGGGAGAGTCCCTGATACACCTAAATAAGATGGAACCTTTGAGGGGAGGACCGAGAGATGCCATAATAACCCTTTTTTGGGTGGAACATTAACTCCTAAGGAACCAAGCTTTGTTTTTACCAAAACCACTTCAAAACTGCCATTTCTAGTACAAGTACCAAATTTTGAAAACAAACAAACAAACATATTTTGGACGCGCATTACTGGTGGATCTTGTAACGAGCTTGTTGAAAAAGATGTGGAAAAAATTTCAGAACTTTCCGTCTTATAGATTGCAAGATATTAGTGTTTGAAAAGGCATAGATCATTTTTTTAATCCTTGCAAAAATCCAGGTGGCTTTACTTTAAAAGGCCACATCTATATGATAAAATATCTAAAATAGTTGCAACTCCTTGGATTCATTCTTCAAGTCAAGTCCTCTACATGTATGAAAATTTTCAAATCAATTGGAATTGTACGATGTACAGGAAAAAATTGTAAGTAGAAAGAAGTAGATAATGGTTCAAAGTACTAAGTTGCTAATAAGTTAGTTTTGAAATAGAAAAATGGTCATACCAATGGGTATAAAGTTTCGGTAAACAATATACGCCCGATGCTTTTGTTTTTGTTCAAAAATATAGAAAATTGAGTGAACCCCTAAAGTCCCATTGGCCCTGCAGGGGCCAACTTGCAACTTCGGGTAGGCTCCTAATTGGTCAAATTTTGTTGTGATTTTTTGAAACTCTTAGGGGAGCTGTACTAACATGTAAGGTTCTTGGGAATATAAATTTTGTGTCAATCGGTGCCCAAGAGCAAAAGTTATAGCACAATAAGCCAAAATTGGAGGTGGGTGGGCAGCACAAAAAATTTTGCAAAAAGTCAAAAAAAAAAAATTTGGACATTTTCCATTGAAAGAATATATTTTTGTCTACGTCTGAAGCTTTGATTCATTCCCTTTGGATCTGTTATGAGAAAGTTATGGACAAATTTAGTTTTGGGGCACTTAGAGCATCTTCCTGAAAAAAATAACTTTAGGATTCATTTCCGAATGCAATTTTTGCAATTTTTCACAAATCTTTTTTTGTAATGTTGCATTTGCTTGCTAAAACAATCTCACCATTGGGATTATTGTATTTCAATCCCATTTAAGAGATTTTAACGATTTAGTTTTTCTCTCAATCTTGGACCTACTTCTACTTAACAATTTTTTTTAAAATGAAAATCAAGTTGTTAATTCTGAAATTTTTTTCCTAGACTTTCAACTCACATTTTCAACATAAAAAAAATTAATTCAAACACCGTAGAGCAAAATTTTTCCACAAACGGCCATCAAAGTCATTTGAAATTGCAGGCCACAGTTTAAAAAAACTTCTTTTTCCAACTTCAAATGCTAATATCTTCCAATCCGTTTGGTCAAACTTCATGAAATTTTTACCGCATGATCTTGGACAAGTGAAGTACAAGATCCTATGGTTAGATTCTAAAAAAATGATTTTTTTTGTGTTCTTGGCTGAATGCAGTAAAAAATTGCAATTTTGAGTGGTTTTTGACAGAAAACTGGCCCTGGGACTTTAGGGGTTAAATGATGAACTTAAGAGTTTATTTAAGATTAATTATTTTATATTTGTCTGAAAATTAAAAAAATCATAACTTTTGACTCACTGATCAAAATGGAATGATTCAAAGCTTCCTGCCTTCATATAAATCTAAAGAATCAGTTTCAAGCTTTAATTTTCAAGAGTAGTGATTTTTGAGAAAGTTTTTTGAGACACCCTAAACCACTAAGTAATCAAAATCACATATCATGCAATAACTTTTTAGGTATGTACTCAAAATTTTAGAAAACTATTGGACCTTAAAGCTACTTCTTATGCCCGCATTGTGTAAAAATTTCAAAGAACATAAATAAAAACTCCATTTGTAGTGAGCCGCCCAAAACGAAGCTTGGTCCTTTATGGGTTAACCCCTCAAAGCCCGCCGACTTCTTGAACGTGGGATTTTTCAATGAATTCAACTACTTTGATATGTTTTTGCACATAGATGTGCTTGAATTTCTTAATCTTAAACGTACAAAAGTAAAGACTGATTTGTCGAGTATACGTAAAATTAATGGTGAAAATTTTTGACCATTGGCTTTTAAGATTATAACGATTTTGTATGATCAATTATTTTAGGCAAAAATTGTAGTTCCAGAGGAAAAAAATTATTTGAACATGAATAGTGCTTTTTTTACTTTCCAAAAAATTTATGTTGGAATCCGAGGCAATTATAGTATTTTTGATGTTTATAAAAATGATAATAAAAAACTCTCTCAATTTTATATACATTTTGTAAAGAAGAGGAGTAGCAAGCCAATAATCATTGAAGTGGATTCTAAAAAGAATTTAAACTTTTGTATATGTGTAAATTTTTGAAATTTTACAAATGATGTTAATATAATTCTTTTTGGAACATCTTACAAAATTTTGGATTTGTTCTAATTATACGGTATTAGTAATCACATAAAATTTAGTCATGTATTTTTAACCCCTAAAGGACCAAGGTGATTTTCCTATCAAAACACTCTCAAGACCGTCAACTCTATTGCAAAGAGAAAAGAACTTCAAAAATTGTTTTCTTTTGCATATCCAACCATAAGATCTTATATTTAACTAGTATATGAATACGTGGAAGACATTTCAGAAACTTTGACCATGTAGACTGTAAGATATATGCATTTAAAGTGTAGAAAACAAGTTTTTTGGCACCTTGTTTGACTAGATCTTTTGGCATTGAATCGTTTTAGTTCAAATTTCTTACACTAAAGATTTTGATTTTCTACTTATCTATATTAAGTAGTTGAGTTGAGAATCTACCAAGAAAACTTAGGAAAAAAAGCACTTAATTTTCATTCATTAAAAAATTGTTAAGTAGAAGTGGGTTTAAGATGGAAGAAAAAACTAAATTGTTAATAACTTTTAGATGGAATTAAATTACAATAATCCCAATGGTGAAATTGTTCTAGCAAGAAAATCTAACCTTGTCTAACAATTTTCTCTGAAAAATTCTAAAAATTGCATTCAAAAATGAATTCTACAAGTTATTTTTTCAAGAAGATGCTTAGATTGCCCCCAAAACTAAGATTGTCCATCACTTTCTCATTATTAGTCCAAATTGAATGAAACAAAGCTTCACATGTAGACAAAAATATAATCTTTGAGACAAAAAATTCAAAAAAAAATTATTTTGACTTTTAGAGATTTTTTTTTGCCTAAACCGCCGAACTCTGTTTTCACTTATTGTGTCATAACTTTTGCTCCCGGGCATCAATTAAAATAAAAATTACATATCCATGAAGCTCTCGCAAAGATATGCAACCTCCAAAAATCCCAAAAAATCTTACTTCATATTGAAACCACGGGTACTTGTCCGGACCCATTTTGTCCCCTGAGGGGACAAGTGGTCCTTTACGGGTTAAAATTAGAAAAAATAAAGATTTTGTATTTTTTTTTCAAGCGTAGTTTCATTGTGCAAACCAAAGACTAGAAACGTTAGAGAATTTTTTTTTTTCCATCCTCCAATCACTATTAGAAAAATGGTGTCCATTCGAACAAGAATTTAGCAAAAAAGCGTTGATTGTTTGCATGCTAAAGGACGTGTTCATCCGGACAAGGTTCAACACAATATTGTTAATTTGGATGTTCATTTCAACATTTTTATGTTCATAAAAACAGAATTGTGTCCATTTTACTGTTATTTTTAACACATTGCTGTTGAATTCCAATGTGAAAGTGTAAGAGTGTTTCTGTTCCCGGGGGAAATCGGGAGATCCCGTGATCCTCTAGGGTTTGATTCTCCATATTCCAAAGGACAAAAAAATTCCAAGTCATCTTGCAAGGGTTATCGAATGACCCCCTTGTGAACCGTGGAATAAGACATTGGAATCCTTTACAAGGAGGATCAAGAAATGTCCCGATGAACATCAGTCAGAGCAAAGGAACCTGAACGCGGAAGATTGAGAGATCAGAGACCCTTGAGCCAGAGGATCGGGAGATATCCTGATGAACCTGGAGGTACGCGATCGGGAGAAAGCTTACCATGAAGGATCCCCACGAAAAGGATTGGGGGTCTCTCGATGAAACTTACTACATAAGATCAGGACTCGGGCGATAACCCGATGCCCCCTCACTCGGCGAGACCGGGCGTCATCCAATGAATGTCAACACACTGCATAAAGAGATGTCTTCATGGAAATTAACAGAGAAGGAGTCTTTTCCACTTGTGAAAATCCGGGAAATTCACTCATATTCTTTATATGTTATTTACGGTGGTCAAGGCTATCCTTTTAACCCCTAAAGTTTTATAACTATGCTTCATTGAAAACGCTCAAAAATTGCCATTTTCAGAACAGGTACCAAATTTTAGAAAAAAAATAAATTTTAACGCATGTAACCATAAGGATCTTGTAGTACACTAGTTTAAGAAGATATGGACGGAGTTTCAGAAATTTGCAAGATATAAACATTTGAATTGACAAATCCCCATTTTTTTCCCTACAAAAAACCAGACAACTACACTTCACAAGGTCACATTTATATGAAAATATGTTTGAAAAAATAGTAACTCTCTGGATTCATTACTCGATGCAAATCAATCAAATGCTTGTAAAATTTTAAATCATATGGAATTGTACGACATTTAGGAAAAATATAGTAAGCGGGCAGTAGTAGACAATGATTCAAAATACTAGATTGTTAATAATTTAATTATAAAATTGAAAAATGCCAATCCCAATGGCAGCAATGCTTTAATAAACAATTTACAACTTAAGATTTTATTTATTTTTTAACTAGCCAAAATTGAGTAAGATAAAGAACTTCAAAGTTTATTTTAGGATAAAGAATCCATAACTGCTTACGAACAAAAAATCCTCCTAACTTTTGACTCAATGATCAAAATGGAAATATGGAATGATAAATGATCTGCACGGACAACCCGATTACAATAAAAAATAATATATTAGGCAACACCATCCCAGCGCGGAGGATAAATTGTGTTGTACCTATCATTTGCGAGATTTTCCATTGGACTGTCATCCACTAGAACAACATTATCAAGAGAATCTAATTTAAGAATGTTGAGCAGCATTGCCAAATCTTTTAGATAGAATGGCTTACTTGGTTGGCTAGGATTCCTATATTTTGATAGGATACAATGTTCTTGGGATAAAACAATCACCTTTTGTCTGTTTATTACCTTTGATTGATGTAGCAAAAATGCCACTGCTCGGTTCACGTTCCTTGTCGACATAGAACTCCAAAACACCAGATTTGCATTTCCGTACAACCACTCCAAAAAATTCATACAGCCTTCTCGCATTTTAAAGCTTCGTTTGTTGGTGGCCGCATCGATGTACCATTGCACCAAGACTCCACTGGGTTCTAGGACAACGTGATACTGTCGTCGAGGTGCCCTTCTTAACAAACATGTCTGCACATCATCCCCCAAACCTGCAAGAAGTAGGTAAAAAGAACAATTAGATATGAAATCATAACCATTAACATTAACGGCGATATACAAGAAATGAAATATACAGTTGTCACCTGGTGCACCAGCGACATCTCTATTTGTGGCTTGATTTCCTGCACTCGTGTTGGCCCTTGCATTGGTTGCAACTCCTTCGCTTGTGACATAAGGGCGCATATGTTTGTCACTTAGAGCACTGTCTACAATCCCACTTTCAAATTCCTTTTCCCTACTCATGCCGATGATTGCGTCAGTTGCAACTCCTTTGCCAACGTCATTGGCAACTTCTGTCTGCATCCCCTGCCAACCTTGTGCCCACTCAATTATTGGGCCGTAAATGCACATAGTCGCCTCCTTTAAGGTTTCTATTTCCTTTGTTTTCTTAATACGAGCCTTGATCTTCTTCTGAAGTTCGTCTTCGTGAGAGAGCTCCTTCTTCTTCTTCTTCCCGCCCCGGATTTCTTTTTCTTTCCCGAGTTTCTTTCTGCGAGCAATTACCAAGTGCGGATTCCGTAAGGGTTCATGCTCATAAAAGGGTGTCCTCAACCGTCCATTACCGAATACGAAATCATTCAAATCCCTATACCAAGCCCCTGGATCATCTTTGACATTCAATGCTTCATATTCGCCTCCTTCACCTTCTCTCCAAGCTGCCACTGTAACATCAACCGGGGCGTTGGCCTTTGAGGTGACATCCAATCCTAATAACGCTGTGTCCTGCTCCACAAGATCAATGGGGATCACGTCCACCATAAGCCATGTTGGGACGCTACCGGTCAAGCCAACAATCCTGCCCATTGGCGGCAATGGCATCTTTGGGGGGCTTGCCGATGGAGCAATGACCCCATTGCTTTGTTCACCCATGATTCTAATGCTATGATCCTCCTTTTGAGACCCGGGCTTTGACAATGCAGGTGATGGTAGCAATACAAGTGATGGTCTATGGGGTACGCTTGATTGGCCATTTGGCTTAGGAACTTTTGATTTTTGTTTTTTTGGTTTAGCTTTGCGGTTTTTTGATTGTACTAGTGATAAGCTTCGCAATGCAGATGACGAGTCATCCGGTGTAGGGTTTATGGGTTTAGCATTGCGTTTCTTCGAGCGCACGGATTTCTTCGGGGGTAAGGGTGACGGGCTGCTGAAACGGGGTTTAGCATCAACCGCCTGGCTCTGACCATCTTTTCTTTGACGCTTCCGTGAATAAACCACGGTCACAATGTGGCTCTCGCTCTCGCTAGTACTCCCGCCCATGAGCTCCTTCCTTTGCCCGGGCGACCACATGCATTGCAATGTGTGGGCTACTTCTTGTTCGTCTGCATTGCATGCTCCTAAATCTAGTAGGTCCACCAATGCGCGGTTCTTCTTCTTGTTACTATTCTCCTCCTCCTCCCGTGGAGCTGCCGTTGGATCTCTCTTACGTCGTTGGTTCCTTATGCTCACGCAACTAGATCCCGCCGCGGCTTCCTCTCCCTTAGCCATATTCTCTCCCGCCCTATGTCCTTCTAGTGGTGGCTCCAAATGCGGCTCTAAAACCGATTCATTGTCATCACTTAGGACAACAATCTCTGTCGCTACACCCAAGAATGATGAATTTGACAATTGCTGTGATGGTCGCGTTCCACGTGTCCCATCCCTGTCCTCCCGTGTATGTGTCTGCTCAACCTCTTGTGCTAGCTCTTCTCGCGGCTGAGTTGGGTTGGGTACTTGAGGGGGATCCCGCTTCGCCTCCAACGCCCGAGGTGCTCCAAGTACATCCTCTTGCTTTCCGTCCAACTCTTGCCGTACGCCAACCACTGGAGAATCTTGTGGAAGCAGGTTGAGGTCTTTCAATGGATCCACCCGTGTCGATGGGGGAATGACTTGCTCTATGTAGTCGATGGATTGCCTTTGCTCGGTATCCTCCGCCGGTGTTGAAGGCTCCCTTGAGTCCATACCACCATCCTACAACAAAGGCACATCTTCACCACATAGCACCCTCAATCCAAATTTTCCATGCAAAGATCACACGGCACGTACATTCTAAAACCACCTAAAATATGAGATCTTCTAGAGGTTCAACAAGTGATACGTACAGTCATCTGGTCTTTTCCGATCGTCCCTGTCTTTTGTTGCCGTGGAATGCGTTCGAAGGGACTTGCTATTGGCGGCTCATTGTCCATAATCTCTTGGAGACTTGCGCCTCTGTTGCGGGCTTCTTCCACTTGGGATTTGGGCTTGGCACATTGGGCGTCCCAAATTTCTTTTGTCCATTTTTTACCTCCCATTGTCGTTTCCGCGGATTCCCACGCTTTTGCAACTTCAATTCTTTTTGCGTGCTGAAACGCAACAGCTAATGATCAGCGGGACTGGAACTCCGGGACATGGACATGATTTCGCCAAAAATACCGAACAAGAAGTTTGGTTACAAGGCATACCGATACAAGCTGTGTGATTTCAAGGCCTTCATTGACATTCACGAGGGCGCGACCGCCCTCCCACACCGTTGCTGGCTTAGGTACACTTGACGGATCCCCGGGCGCTTGCGCCCACTCAACCTCTTGTACTACTTCTTCTGACTCCCGGTTTGGGCCGGATACTTGCGGCAGATTGTGTTGTGCATCCAACGCCCTAGATGCTTGAGATATATCATCTTGCCATTCACCCGACTCTTGTTGTATGCCAACCATTGGAGAATTTGATGCGGATGGATTGAGGTCTTCCGATGAATCCACCTGCATCGACAAAGGATTGGCTTGCTCTTCGTAGTCAACACATTGCTTTTGCCTAAGATCTTTTAGAAGCGTCGAAGGCTCTGTCTAGTCCGTACCATCTTCCTACAGCAAAGACACGCCTTCCGCCATCGTAAGCACATAGCACCCTTGACCCGGGTTTTCCATGCCTGGATCACATTGCACCTACACCTCGGACCCCCCGGGGTCGAAGATCTTTTGGAGGTCCAATAAAAAATGTGCACACTCACCTGTTCTTTCTCGGATGACCTTGCCGTTTATTGCTGTGGAATGAGCTTTGAAGAGCTTGTTGTCAATGGCATGTTGTTCACAATTTCTTGGAGATTTGCGCCCTTGTCGTGGGCATCTTTGGCTTGGGATCCGGATTTGGTGCGTTGGGCGTCCCAAATTTGTTTTGCCCATTCTTTACTTTCCAATACTGCTTCCATAGATTCTACAAGTTCTAAAACTTTAACTCCTTTCCAATGCTGCAATATAACAGTCGGTGATTAGCGAGACTGGAATTCCAAGACATCAACGTGATTTTGCTAAAAATAACAGAAAAAGAGTTTGGTTCCAAGGCATACCAGTCCCAGATGCGTGATTTCAGGGCCTCCATTGACATTCACAAGGATACCACCACGGCAATTGAGCCCCTTGAATATTGTCATGGGGGTGTTGATCTTCAAATACGGTACGTGTTGCCGCCTCCAAAAGTATTTATCGTTGCTCATGTTCTTCGCATCGTACAGTGGCTGAAGGTTGTCCAATCCCGGGAAGAAGCTTTTGAAGCATGCTCTGGAATCACGGTTAGAATGGGTCCCAAAAACAAATACTACAAACACATTGAATTGTTTTCCGGACGTTGGCGAAGGGAATCCATCCATGGACCCTGCCATATAATTGACAACATGAAAATTCCACACTTTGGTTCCCGTTTTCTTCCCTTGTTTTTCCATGTGCGCCTTAATCATATAAAACCCTTCCGCATCCGTAAAGAAAATGGCACCGGACTGGACTGAGACCGTGTTGTCTTTGGGGTCGTGGGACTTGAGAGCGCTGAACATTCTCTCAAGTTTCTCTTGTTCGAGAATCTTTGCCCGAGCCCCCAAGGGTGTACCCTTGAACATGAACCAGAAGTAGATGCACGGCTCCTTTGCTTCCCGCCATGCTTTCACGTCCGGCGTTGACAGCGTTTCACTAATGTTCCAACTTTCGTTGTCCACAATCTTGCATAGGTATCGCTCGGCAAACTCTGCTTCCAATTCTCGCATAACTTCCGCGTCTCCTCTCTCTTTGAAGAAAGCCTTCCACATATCCGTGATAAGCTGGGGACAATCTTCCGGTTGGTGGCTCTTGTTCAAAGGCCTTGTCCTACCCTTGAACCACTCTTGGCCGACAGGGTGCGCCATGGCAATGTGCACCCACATCTCTAGTTCACTGCGAGTGATTTCTTTTTCCATCGCAAATTCTTCCCACATGGATTCTGGATAAGGACTATACTCAGCACTCTTTGATGGAAGCAGGTAATTCTTATAGTGTTGGAGGAGCTCATTCTTCATCGCCCTGACAAATCTCTCTACGCGGGCGGCGCATTCCAAATTCATTAGAGCTTTGCCATCTGACAGCGAGCTCTTCTTCATGGTAATGTTTTGGGCCTCCACCCGTGATGCTAAATAGTTCATGTCCTCCACTCGTAATCCGTAGAGCGGTTTGAAGTCGGTTTGTAAGAGCGGCTTACGTTTTAACTTCCCTTCTTTATCAACCGTGTCGCGTGCATCCGGAAGGAGTCCCTTCATGTAATTCGCTTCAATCTCCAACCACCTTGTTACGTCCGCATCGTTCTCTAGGAACACAAGCGGATACTTTTGGTCACTCGAGTTGCCGGACTTCATTCCTGCAAATATTGTCATTGAAGCCCGGAGAAATGCCTAGTCATAGCCAAAAAAAAGGAAGTTAGAATACTGCATGGCGCCCTTGAATAGAAATCCACTAGAAGACGTGACAATACTTGCATTGCGGAGGACCTCACAACAACTAACAGAAGACCAAGAGATCTCATGGTGATCTCAAACTTGTTTGAGAATGGACTGAATGCACGACCGGGCTTAAAAAGATGGCCTAGAATCTTACAAGGTACTTTTCAGAGTGCGTTCTTCCCATTATAGCCGGGGCCGGAGATCCCATGCTCCGCCACTTGATCCTTGCATTCACCAGTTGTTGTGTCCATTTTTGCTCCCTTCGTTCACCAACAAGGTTCTGATTTAACGACCTCGAGAGCGTCATTAGGAGATCGACGCCGGCATTGTTCACCGCGGCCCACACAGGTATGATGTTGAATGTGGAGGCGCGCTCCTTGTCCTTCTCTTCAATTTCACCGGCTTCGACCAAGTTCTTGTGAGCTTCCACTGTGTGCTGCCCCCCGATGATAAAGTAGTGCGTGTCTTTGTCTTCAAAGGTTTCCTTGGGCGGCTCTGTATTGTAATATGTGACCTCATTCCCGGGGCTGGTAGGCGGAACGCCTTTGAGCGGCAAGACGGTAATGACCCTGACGTCTGAATCAAAGTCCGGAGCGATTCGCACCTGGTTTTTGATTCCTTTGAGGCGATGCTCGTCTATGCCCCTGTAAATGAGCCATCCGTGTGGAGCCTTATGTAAATGATCAAAGTGCACACGGATGAGATTGCCATCGTCGCCGCACATTGCTCTCTTGCCCCACTTGTACAAGCCGCCAAAGGCATTTTCATATAACTCTTTTATATACTTCATGTCTTCCACATTGAGCTTCAACACTTGCGACTCCGACATGTCCACGCATGCATGCAGTGTCAATTCCTGTCCGTCTTTTGTCTTCCTCACCAACGGCACTTCTTCTTTGGCATCTCCAAGAGCTCGGATCCCTTCCTTTTTTCCCTTCCTAGATTTCTTTGGCAGAGGAGTGGTTCCTTCCGGTGGCTCAAATGGCGCCTCTCCCTCGGTATCATTGGGAGCTCTTGCGCCCGTCTTCCGCTTCCCGGCTCTCATATTTGAAGTTGGCTTGGGAGGGGTCACTTCTCGTAGCTGGGAGCCATGGTTGAATTCGGCAAGTTCGTCTTCAATTATTTCCCACTGGTCCTTCATATCTTCAGGACTCCACCAAAGATGCGCCGTTTGTTCCTTCCTCATCAGGCATCCCTTCCTCGTCACTGTCTCGCATAGATCAAGTTTCATTTTTGTATAGTCCAAGATCAATCCGTATGTCATGTGCTCTCCAGAACGGATATTCTTCTCTTCTACAATCAGAAGCACCGTGTCGTTGTTCAGTCCTTGCAGCTCCAGAATACGTAGGCCGCCTTCCGGATGCCGTTGTTCCCTATTTACAAGCACAAGGAGAATGACCGTGGAATCCCCTGCTCTTGGTTCTTTCCACGCAATGCCCCAACCCGTCACATGATCCCGGCAACGGAAAACCGCTCCTGGTTTATTACGTTCACCCTGGTATTGGAAGGAAGAAATGTACCCGTCAATGAAAGCAGCGAGCTTCTTTGGAGACTTTCCAAGTGGCCCATTTTTTTCCTGCATTGCACTGAAGCATTCCGGCAGAGGACGTTGGTGTGAGCAATTTTTTAGGAAACGGGAGATCCTAAAACTGCCATGTCTTAAATCCTACACCCTACTCTCACCGTGTCTCCAACTTGGAACCACTTCTGCTAATGCCTAGCAATGTGGATGACAGTTACAATGCCAAGAAATCAAGACAATAAAGACTCAAAGTTTTTAACTTACGGGTCATCCCAATAGAAATTGTCGGCTGCTCGGTCCGATAGTTGTGCTGCCATTGCAAAGTACTGCGGTCGAGAAGGCGGTCTCTCCCTTCTAGAGTTCAACTCAAACTTTACTATACAAGGAGAACAACACAAAGGTACATGAACGATCTCTTGCTTTGTGTCAAACTATTTTTAAGATGCCGTAAACATATACGATAATGTCAACATTATCGGATCCCAAAGAAATGAAAGTCCACAAATCTACATGGACAGAATAGACCTTGCCCTAAGAAGTACCCTAAACCCACGCATCCGTTCTCTCTTATAATGGTTAGAAACTCTACAATAGCACCTTGAATCTTGCCTTCACCTCAACCATGCTGTGTACTGCAAGGGCATTGCCAAAGAGCAGCTAGTATTTTTGTAAAACATATAAGATCCTAAACCAACCCGTATCTCTTTAAACTATTGCAATCTTGAGCGGTTGCCAATAATAGTTCAACGCATCATGTCCTCTTAAATCACTGTAAAATTTTGAAGAAAATTCCCAACAAACATTCCTAAACCCTAAACCCAAAATCAGACTATCTCATTTTCACTCGATCATACCACCAAGGGATGATTTGCACTTGTCCACGTACGCGCTACTGCAAGGATGGGACGGATTCTTCAACTTTCAACTGCTTGAGAGCAACGTCACATTCCAACTTACATCTAAATTCAAAGTAATCAAGACTTAAACTATATCCTAATGCCATCATAGACAACCACCGGTATTACAAACTTCTTCTCATGTTTGCGGAGTCACTTGTCATACGAACTGAAATGCACAAAGAGAACCTACGGCAGTTTCCTATACGCAGACTTGTTCATTGTAATGGGTACCTTCTAACATGGTTGGGCTTTCAAACACTCTTTCTGTACACATTATGATTCCCATTCAACCACACGCTCTAAACTTTCTGTTTACAGTGAAGTGGCTCTTGAACTACAGACAATTCTTGAGTTTTTCCACCGTAAACCAAAAAATCAAAGAATGGCAAACTAGGAACAACTGACCTTTTACGTGAGCTGGTTGAATGCGCGAAAACGGCCGCCTGCGTAAATCAACTTTAATTAATCCCCGAAGGTAAATTTGATTGCACTCCCACCAAGTTGAAGCGGATCATTCTCTCCACCTCGGTAATCCTCCGGAGCCCCTATAACTGCAACGCCTGCTTCATGGACCGGCACAAAAGCATCCTCACTTCAACGGCCCGAGAATGTTATGTCTTCAATTTATGAACCTTTGAAGCCCTACAAAGCCTAAAACCGCCGCATTGTACCAAGAGTGCCATGGTCAACGAGAACCGTCTTCTAGGGCTCCGAGGTCCCCTAAACCACTGAGTGCGCTGTTGAGGGAAGCGTGCAATGGACATCCGTAGAAACGGAAGTATGCGCAACATCGAGAGAAACCCCGGTGAAGAAGAGGTCTTGAAATAAAAGAAAGCAACGCGAGAAGTATGGAACCTATTGAGCGAACGCCAGGTGGCAAAGGGCCAAATTCAAAAACGAGTAGCACTCATTACCAACAAAAACAAGTGATTGGGACGGGTGATTAAGAGAGGAAGTTCAAAAACCATTCATCTAAGGGCCGATCTGTCTTTTTTATGTATGTAATGAGATGGAAATATTTTTATTATATTTTTTAGTGAAGGAAAAATAGACAAGGAATCCAACGCCAGTTGTTTCATAGTTTTTGAAGCATTACTAAATTAGTTAAGAATTTTTAAACGCAATGTACCGTAGGTCCTTACTTGTGATTACGGGCCCTTGGAAACGCATCCATGCATAGTTTAAAAAAATTAGGCCGTGTTCAAAAACTTGCATCGTGACTTGCGTAAAGCAATTGAAATGGTTTCTAAAAGCAACCCTTTCAAAATCTGAAATGAATGCTTGATTTAATTATTATTTCAGACTCTTCAATGCCTGTAAAAAGGTAGTTCCACAAACAATTCTTATTTTGAATGTAATTAAGAGACACCTATCTACTTAGCTAAGAATAAACTCGGTGGGATTCTAAACCATCCATTCAATTAGTAAATACCATGCGCTTATAACTCCAATTTGTTACCATTTAAAAAAATATTCATTTTCGGAACATCGTACGCTATTTCAAGCTCCTTTCTAGAGTAGGTTCTTAATGACTGAGTGCTTTTTGAACCTCTTCCTATAGAAGTCATGGAATTTCTTAATTCATTCCTACGCTCGCCAATGACATTTTAAAATTGACCTCCTTATTATCATCTGTAGTCATGGTAATTCCTTCGATCACTTCATTGTAATCTTCCGCGGTTGCAAGCGGCGCTCGCTCATATTTAAAACAGAAAGTTTATGCCGAAAGAAGAAGGGAATGTTTCCCTATTTTCCTGGTCGTAGAATGCATGTCTTCCCAAACTAAGGTAGGAGGCTCTTGAATTGCTCATCTAAGGGTTGGTCTGCCTTTTGCATACGCTTCTTTGGTTGGTAGTATTTTTAGTTCATTTTTCAGAGATAGAAAAATAGACAAGGAATCTAACACAAGCGGTTTCATATTTTTGGAGCAATATTGAATTAGTTATGAAGTTTAAAAGGAGATGTATTGTAGGTTCCTATTTGTGACCCTAGGTCTTCCATAAATCGCTCACTTGCAAGATGAGAAAAAACAAAGCCAATGATTGGCCGGGACCCCTTTTTTCTAATTCATTCATAGCACTATAGCAATCAATTTAAGGATCACCTCATTTCATTTTAGAGCCATTTTTAGGCACGGTTCTTAATGCTTGCTCAATTTCAAAGCCTCCTACCTTAGTTGCTTTATTTTTTTCTTGCCACATGTCTTATGACACAACTCACCCCATTTTTCTTATCATCTCGTACCTTTGAAAGCTAACTATTGTTATTTCACCTATGAAAGGATTTTTTTTGTTGTGAATTGCAAATTTGTATAATATTCATTTTCAACCATTATAGAGAATGTGATTACTTTAATCCGACCCGTGGTTTTGCCAAAAAACTGCGCGCGAACTCTTTGTCCTAGTAAAAGTAACCAATTTTGGAATAAATGCCCATTTTATACGCGTATTACTAGAAGATCTTGTAATTGGCTCATTAATCCTTAAAGGACTATCGTTCCTTTAAGGGACAAACAAGATTACGAGTAGATATCCATAGATTCAATTTTCATTGTAATAATTTGAATCTTTTTATAAAGATAAAAAAAACTCATATGTTTTATAGGAATATAATTTTTTTCACAATTGGTAGTTGAAAACAGAAGTTATGACCAAATTAGCTCAAAATTGATGCGGGAGGGCAACCAAAAAAATTTTGAAAATTTTTGAAAAGAAAAAATTGAATTTTTTGTCTCGTAGATTATATTTTTGCCTGTTCTAAATTGTTTTATTTTGGATTTGTTATAAGAAAGTTACGGGCATTCTTGTTTGGGGGGCAATCACAATATTTTTGTCAAAAAAATAACCTATAGATTTCATTTTTGCATTTCTTTTTTCTTTTCATAGTCTAGTTTATTTGCTAGAACAATCCGACCATTGGGATTATTTCATTTTAATTCCATCTAAAAAAGATTAATATTTTAGATTTTCCTTATTTCGTATCTACTTATACTTAGGAAATTTTTTCAAAATGAAAAATTAAGTTTTCTTGAATTTTTATTTTTTTTCTAGATCTTCGATTCAATTATCCACTATAAGATTGAAGCTCAAAATTATATAGTACAAAAAGGTTAACTGAAAAATGTTCGAAGTCCCAAACTCCGGTCTGACAATGTGTTGAAGAAATTGTGTTTTTTACTTTATATGCAAAAGTCTTGTAATCTAAGCGATTAAAAGTTTCAAATTTGTTTCCATACATTCTCGTACTATTTAGGCGTAAGATTATATGGTTAGATGTGCGTATTTATACTTTTTCAAGTTTGTTCATTCTTTGCCATAGAAGTATCAATTTTGAGTGTTTTTTAGTAAAGAAAAAAGGCCTTGGTCCTTTAGGGGTTAAGAGTAGCTTGTAGAAGAATTTTTTTAAATATGGATTGTAAGATATTAGCGTTTGGTACAACAATTTAATCATTTTCTTTACCTCGTGAAAAATAAGGCAACTTCCCAAATTTATATTTGCAATCGAAAATTGTCCAAATTGATCTTCATGCTTCTTTCCCGCATGTCATACTCCAAATCAAACTAGCTACATCCTCAAAACTATTTGAATCATTTGAATTTGTATGGTACAATGCATAGTCAAAAAATAGCAAGTGGAAAGGTATCCCTAATTGTTCAAACTATAAACCTCTTTATAATCCGTTTTTGAAAGTGATAAAATGATGTCAAACCTAATGGCTATTATATATTGTCCTCCGCTCACAAGATCTCCTGTCCACCCATTCCATGAAGAAACTTCAACACAAAAGAATGGGATCTCCCCATATGAGGAAGCGCTGTGCATCGGGATCTCCTCCTGATGAGGATGCGCTATCACGTAGGGGGCTGGGATCTCCCCTCCATGAGGAGACGCTTTGATGAAGGGGATCGGGATTTCCTCTGATGAGGAAGCGCTGTCACATAGAGGACCAGGATTCCCCCCGATAAGAAGGTGCTTTTTTCAGGTAGGGCATCGAGATTTTTCCCGATGAGGAGGTGATTTCATGTAGGGGATTGGGATTTCCCCAATAAGGAGGCGCTTTCATGTAAGGGATTGGGATCTGTAATCCAATCGTCTTTTTATCCTATCTCCCTGATTAGTGTTGATAGAATAGAAAGAGGGTCTCCTTCCAACTAAAACTGGAATGCGTTTTTTTTCCTTTTCGAGGTTGGAACTAAAATTTCACTATATGCATTTCAAAGCAGTAAGCAAGAAGGTAGGAAGCGGTTAGTAAAAAAGTATTTTTGTGAATGATCAAAATTAGAAGAGTTTATAGATTAGCTACGGATCTTCAATACCTTTTGGCTTTCCAAATTCATAGTAATTTCAAACCATAGTCATTTCAATTTACGTGATAAAAATTACCAAATTTTTTGTGTTTCCTGTCATTTCTATCATTGCGCCTCTGAAAATATTTGCTTTGCCTTGCATTACGCCAAATCATGTCTAGAATACCTTTAATTGTTGTTTATCGGGGTTATACGGGTGGTTCTACTTTAGCGTTATTATTCTCGTATACAACTCTTTATTGATAAGTAAAATAATGCAAGTTGTTTAATCTAATTGAATTCTTTATTTCTAATGATCGTTCGCTCCGAAAAATAAATGCATCTATAGTAACAAACAAAAATGAGTACAAATATGAAACATTTTCGTTCAAACAACTATACCGTAATTGTCAATGGACAGAAGCCAAAAGTACGTGTGCAAAAGTCGTAGAATGCGACGTACCACATATTACTATGAAAGTTTGAAGAAAAAATTAGTTGCAATTTGAAAGAAAATTAATTCCAAGGTATGCCGCGTCTGAAACTTGATTTTGTTCGATATGATTTGGCGTTACTTTATCTTTTGTCAATGCTTTTTTAGAACTCCAGGGGAAAAAAATCCTGCCTTGGCATCTCGGTATACATCATCTCAATTTGTCGTATACAAAAATCAAAGGAAATTTACAATCCCTAAATTTAAACTATTAATGATTTAACGAATATAAAAATGATGTTGATTCTTATAATATTTGATTTTTTCAAGGAACCAAGAGCACGGAATTGCATTGGCAAATGTAGAGAAAGTGTAGGTTGCAATGCCGACCATTATTATCTCTAAATGCCCTTGTATTTAAAATATTTGTTGAATTGGACAATGCGTATGATTTACATTTTACAATTGTGTAGTATGTATTGAATCTATATTCCTACCAAATTGAATTTAGAGTATTGAATCTATGTTCTTTCCAAAATAAATTTGATTCAATACCCTACGTGTTGAAATGAAGTTTTAGCAATCCGATTATTTGCTTTCCATTTTTTTTTCATATTCCAATATCCTCAAAAGAGCGTTGAATCTATATTCTTTTCAAAAAAAATTTGATTTGATACCCTAGGTGTTGAAATGAAGTTTTAGTAATCCAAAGATTTGCTTTCCAATTTTTATTTTGTATTTCAATACCCTCAAAAGAGCGTTGAATCTATATTCTTTCCAAAAAAATTTTGATTCGATACCCTAGGCGTTGAATTTGAGTTTTAGCAATCCAATTATTTGCTTCCCAAATTTTTTTTTCATATTTCAATACCCTCAGAAGAGTATTGAATCTATATTCTTTCCAAATTTTTTTTTATTCAATACCCTAGGCGTTGAAATGAAGTTTTAGCAATCGAATTATTTGCATCCTGATTTTTTTTTCTTGATTCAATACTTTCAAAAGAGTATTGAATCTACGTTCTTTCCAATGTTTTTTGATTCAATACCCTAGGTGTTGAAATCAAGTTTGAGCGACCCAATTCTTTGCTTCCCAATTCTTTTTCGTACTTCAACACCTTCAAAAGAGTATTAAATCTACATTCTTTCCAAAAAAAATTTGATTCAATATCCTAGGTGTTGAAATGAAGTTTTAGCAATCCAAAGATTTGCTCCCCCGATTTTTTTTTCATATTTCAATACCCTCGAAAGAATATTGAATTTACATTCTTTCCGATTTTTTTTTTAATTCCATGCTCTCGGTGTTGAAAATTGAAATGAAGTTTTAGCAATCCAAAGATTTGCTTCCCGATTTTTTTTTTCTTATTTCAATATCCTCAAAAGAGTATTGGATCTATGTTTTTTTCAAATTTTTTTTGATTCAATATCCTAGGCGTTGAAATGAAGTTTTAGCAATCTGAATATTTACTTCCTAAATTAGTTTTCATATTTCAATACCCCCCCCAAAAGTATTGAGTTTACGTTCTGTCCAAATCTTTTTTAGTTCAATACCCTAGGCGTCAAAATGAAGTTTTAGTAATCCAATTCTTTACTTCCCGATTCTTTTTTCTTATTTCAATACCCTCGAGAGAGTATTGAATTTATGTTCTTTCCAAAAAAAATTTGATTAAATATCTTAGGTGTAGAAATGATGTTTTAGCAATCCAAAAATTTGCTTCCCGGATTTTTTTTTCATATTTCAATACCCTCAAAAAAGTATTGAATTTATATTCTTTCCAAAAAAAATTTGATTCAATACCCTAGGTTTTGAAATGAAGTTTTAGCGATCCCGAGATTTGATTCCTTTTTCTTTTTTTTTCTTATTTCACGACCCTCAAAAGAGTTTTGAATTTACGGTCTTTCCAAAAAAATTTTGATTCAATATCCTAGGTGTTGAAATGAAGTTTTAGCAATCCAATTATTTGCATCCTGATTTTTTTTTTCTTGATTCAATACTTTCAAAAGAGTAGTGAATCTATGTTCTTTCCAAAAAAAATTTGATTCAGTACACTAGGTGTTGAAATCAAATTTAAGCAATCCAATTATATGCTTTCCATTTTTATTTTCTTGATTTAATACCCTCGAAAGAGTATTGAATTTACATTCTTTCCATTTTTTTTTTTAATTCAATACCCTAGGTGTTGAAATGAAGTTTTAGCAATCCAAAGATTTGCTTTCCAATTTTTTTTTTTATATTTCAATACCCTCAAAAGAGCGTTGAATCTATATTCTTTCCAAAAAAAATTTGATTCAATACCCTAGGTATTGAAATCAAGTTTAAGCGATCCGATTATTTGCATCCCAATTTTTTTTCTTAGATTCAATACCCTCAAAAGAGTATTGAATTTATATTCTTTCCAAATTTTTTTTGATTCGATACCCTAGGCGTTGAAATTAAGTTTTAGCAATCGGATTACTTGCTTCCCAAATTTTTTTTTCATATTTCTTCAATACGCTCAAAAGAGTATTGAATTTACGTTCTTTCCAAAAAAAATTTGATTCAGTATCCTAGGCGTTGAAATGAAGTTTTAGCAATCCAATTATTTGCTTCAATGCTTATAATACAAGTACCATTTTTTTTCGCATCGGGAGATCCCGCAACAGAAGAATAAAAAATGTTTAATAACTAACAGGGTCCAATTATGAAGAGGGCTCTAGATGAAAATGATAAAAATGAAAGCAGCGTGACCAAAATGTTCACCGGGAGATCGCCCGATGGAAATAGAAGAAGTTCAATGATGCATAGGTTCCGTTCATCAAGAGATCTCCTTATAGAAATGATAAAAAATAGGGTCACGTACTTGGAATGTTCTTTTGGGAATCCCCCGATAGAAGAATAAAAAATATTGAATAAAAAGCAGGTCCATTCATCCACGGATCTCTGGATGAAATTAACAAAAATGAAAGCAGCGTAGCCAAAATGTTCACTGGGAGATCTTCCAATAGAAATGGAAAAAGTTCAATAATGCGTAGGTCCGATTCATCAAGAGATCTCCCGATGGAAATGATAAAAATTAGAGTCGCGTACTTGGAGTGTTCATTGGGAGATCCCCAAATACAAGAATAGAAAATGTTGAGTAATTAATGGGGTCCAATCATCCGGAGATCTCTTGATGAAAACCATAAAAATGAAAGTAGCGTGACCAAAATATTCATCGGGATAGAAATAGAGAAAGTTCAATACAACGGTGTACAGGTTTGGTTCCTGTTGCTTTTCCATGGCTTTCAACAATGCGTTGTACTATACGGAGAATTTACATTTAAGAAAGTGAGTGATTTCAAAGTCCTATGTCATTTCAACTTCATAATTAATTCCGTAAATCTCCCAAAAATATGAAATGACCCGGGTTAGATGTTAATTCTCTTTTTTTTTTAAGGAAAATATATTAAAAAATATATCAAGAAGTTTCAACTTCTTGAAATCCATTTTCAACTCTTGAATTGATAATTTATCCTAAACCTTTTACCTTATTGGTATTCTCTATCATACTACTAAAATCACAAGGTCCTTTGTAATATCATAAATGCCGCCGTTAATACCAGGGGCTGGTGTTCACTTATATACTATGCATTCACGGTATCTTATATTGGTAAAATTTTGATATACTTGAATTGAATTTATAATAATGATTTCAATAAGTTTGTAAAACAATTGTTCTAAATATTTTGTAAAAATATTTTTAATCATATTAAAAAATTTTAATCATTAAAAATAATTTTAATCATAGAAATTATATTTTCATACAATGTGATATTATGGAAATAGAGTAGCAATTTGCATCAACTTGTCAATCATCCAGCCCAAAAAGTGAACTTGGCCGTGAAAAAGCAAAAGGAACATGCCCTTGCCTGTTGCCTTGGTGAACTGCCTTGGTGAACATTGCCTTGGTGAACAAAATGGATTTTAGGCAGGTTCCTATGATCGCACTTCTTAATGAAATATTCTGAAATTATTTTGTAAGATATAAAAACTTTTGAGCTTAATGGGAATATAATTTAATTTTCAAATGGTGCCTAAGAGCTCAAATTATGCCATTCTAAACATATTTTTCACATCAGTGGGCAGAAAAATAAATCCACAAATTCTTGAAATTTAAGTTTTGAATTTTCTCTTCTTAAAAATCATATTTCTTTCTACACATGAAGCTTTAATTCATTTCATTTGGATTAGTAATGTGAAAGTTATGAACAATTATGCTTTTCGGGCAATTTAGGCATCCTTCTGAAAAAATAATTTACGGGACTAATTTTTGAAAACAATTTTCGTAATTTTTCAAAAAGAAATGTTTGGGAAAGCTAATATTTCTTGCTAGAACAAACTCATTTTTGGAATTATTGTGTTTCATTCCCATCTTAGAGCTATTAATGATATTAATTTTTCTTTCAATCTTGGACCTACTTCTACTTAACAATTTTTTAAAGAATGAAAAACAAGCATTTTTTCTATAGCCTTTTTTTCTTAATTGAATTCTTTGACGCAAATTTTTCTTAATTCAAAGTCTTTAGTGCAAACACTTTTAACAAATGACGGTCAAAGTCATCTGAAATTGCAAGCCATAGGTAATCTTACTTATTTTCAATCTCACATTTTTTTTCCCCTTCCCTTCCATTTTTTTTCCTACCTTTATATCTTTTTTCTTCTCTTACATAAAAACTTTGTGTCTCAAACATGGAGGATTTTGGACCCAAACAAAGAGAGTTTGGATACTAATATGTAGACTTCGGATTCCACATGTGGACAATTTGGACCAACACATGGAGACTTTGGGTCCCAAACTTAGAACGTTTCAGCCCCAAACATAGAGAATTCAAGTCTCAAACATGGAAAATTTGGCCCCAAACATAAAGACTTTGGGTCCTAAACTTGAAAAGTTTGGGCCAATTATGGAGAATTTTGGTTCCAAACATGGAGACTTTGGGTCCCAAACATGGAGACTTCCGGTTTATTTCTCTTTACAATTACTTACAATTTTTTATGTATCTTCACAATTGTTTCCACTACTTATATTAGCAATTATAACATAAAAAAGCTCCTTTTGTACTGAATGCCTAAAAAAAATCTTACCTATGCAAATGGACTAAAGTTATATGAAATTTGGATTCAAAATAAAGAATTCAAAGTTGAAGAAGTTACCCGGACCATTATAAGAGTAAATTAGTGTACATGAAGTGCATGTACCTTTATATTTGAAGCCCTCCTAAACCGGTTAGTCACCGTAAACACTAATTTTTTCTAATACATAGAATCAAACCTTTTGAAAGAAACATCATTTTCCTAAACAACCCTCATACAAGATCCTATGGTTAAAGATGGCAAAAATAAAAAAAATAAAAAAATACTCTTTGTAACACCAATGGCATTTGGAATAGGTTTTAGTGTAAACATTGTTAAGGAACTTTAGGGGTTCAAGAGCTTACCATCTAAGCTCCAACCTACATGGAATGCATACGATAACATCGTTGAAATCATGTGTATTTAACATATAAACATCCTCTTGAAACCCATAAATCTCCTTCTGAAATTGCCGTTGATCCCATAATACAATAATTACTTTAGAACACAAAAATAGCAATTGTCAAAGTAGGAAGATGTTGTTTAAAAAAGATTTACTCCATAAAGAATTTTTGTAATTTTTGAGCTTCATACATAAGTATCTTCATATAAAAAAAATTAAAAAAAATTTGAAGGAGGTTCATTGATGTTTTGCTATCTAATATCTTGGGGCTTTGGAAATCAATCAATTAATGAAGTCCAAAAGAAAATGTATTTCTTTTCAATGAGTTTACACCATATAACATAAAATTTACATTGGTCGTAGATAGTCACTTGGTATCGAGGTATACCAAAAGGGGCTTTTTGTTCTGTTTTGTAGAGACTTAGAGTCATGTTTCTTAGAGTTGATATCCAAAGGAGCATTTTTAGTACTACTATAAAATAATTAAAGAGAAAAGATGTATAAATTTCTTTTTAGATGTATCATTCTACAATTCAAAATTCATGGAATGTCAAATTCTTTGAGGCTATAAATAATTAGGAAATGTACTTTGGAAAATCACAAAAGACATAGTTTTTGTCCAACTTTAATGAGAAATTTGGCGATTATGGAAAGAAACTTGGATGATCTATACAAGAAAAATACTGACTGTCAAAAATGTTAGTTATATGGATTTGGGAAGAACCGAAACTAGGCCAACAATCCAAATATGATTACTTCATCTTTAGATTGTCAACTTCTACATGCCCAAGGCACCCAAGTTGGGAATGAATAATACTTCAATCCCTAAAAGACCATTTTGTCCCTTCAAGGGATAAAATTGACAAAATGGATTTCGGACAGGTTCCTACAACTTCAAATTCTAATTGAAACTTTTTAAAACTTTCTCATGAGATAGAAAAACTTCTTAGCTTTGTAAGAATATAATTTTTATTTCAACCAGTGCCTAGGAGAAAAAGTTATGCCATCCTACCTATAATTTTTATGTCACCGGGCAAAGAAATAAATCTAAAAAACATGAAATTAAAAATTTAAATTGTTTTCCCTTAAATATCATATTTTTAACTAAACATGAAGCTTTGATTCATTTCATTTGGATTAGTAATGTGAAAGTAACGAACAATTTTGTTTTGGGCAATTTATGCATCTTTTTGAAAAAATAACTTAAAAGATTCATTTCTGAATGCAATTTCTATCATTTTTTAAAAAAAATGTTTGAATGACAAGGTTAATACTACTTGCTACAACAATCTCACCACTGAGATTATTGCGTTTCAATCCCATCTTAGAGCTAATAATGATTTATTTTTTCTTTCACTCATGTACCTATTTCTACTTAACAATTTTTTAAAGAATAAAAAACAAGCAATTTTATTTTGCAATTTTTTTTAGACTTTCAACTCAATTGTCAACACAATAACATTTAAAAAATCTAAGTCCAAAGTGCCAAAAATTTGCACAAATGCCGGTCAAAGTCATTTGAAATTGCAAGCCAATGTTCAAATTTTATTTTTATCCAACTTGGAATGCTAATATCTTTGAATTTGTGTTGTCAAATTTCATGAAATTTTTATCAAATGATTTTAGATAGATAAAGTACAAGATTCTATGGTTAGATTCTTAAAAAAATAGTTTTTTTGTTTTCTTGAATGACCTAAGCCGAAACGATAGTGTTGAGTGGTTTTTGGCAGAAAAATGGTCTTGGTCCTTTAGGCAGTAAAGGCAAATAAAATCTAAACAAATTTCATTTGGAGGGTGTTTTGTATTTTTGTATAAAAATGTTTTAGAGTTTAATTTTCTATAGCATCAAAATTTTGATTTAGAAAATCATTGATTATGATTCTTGAATTTAAGATTTTCTTGCAATGGTGTCCACTGCAATCTTCACTTTCCATATTGTTGATGGCTCTTGGAAATGAGCCTCAAATATACTACGCCTTGGAGAAAAAATGTTGTTAGCAATTCACTTAAAAAATCTGGTATAATGTATTTTAGAAAATTATAAATTGATTGACGTTATACTTGTTAGGTCCTTTATCTTCAAGTTATCTTGGTGACCAAATTTCTAAATTTGATATGTGCAAAGAAAATTGAAAGACTTCAAATCATTTTTGTAGTTTCTAAAAGCTCTATGACAAATTAAACATTATAATCTATCACTCTATAAGTAATATTGTTCTATTTTTTTACTATGTGTTCTCTAACATTTCTCGTTTAAATTTTTATGGTTACATTAAAAAAAATGTTGATTCCACTTATCAAAATGTTGGTTTCTTGTTCAAGTGGGAGCAAATTCCTACGAATTCCAAAAAAACCTAGGACATGTAAGGGTTGAGGACCTAAGGTAGAAGGCTCAAGAATAGTTCGGACATTAAGAACCAATCACCTGTAAAATGTATATAATTTGTACATGCTACTTTTTCATAGCCTTCACTCATGTACAAACTATTTGTATTTAAGTGGTGGACGATTTTTGGAGCCCTATGCCAATTCAACTTCAAAATTTCATAGCTAATTCCACAAAGCTCCAAAAAATATGAAACGACTTGGGTTAGATGCCAAATCCACTTTTCTTTCAAAGAATATTTACTGAAAAATATTTCAAAAAAGTTTCACCTCTCCGAAATTCAATTCTAGCCCTTACGTGACGTGGACAATTTATGAACCTGCTGCCTTAATGTCTCTCTCATGACACTTGTGAGTTGGTTAATTTCTTTTCGGTTTTGTACTTTGCTCTTAAGTTGAAATTTGCTCTCAAGTCGACTAATGCTGTTTAGATCCGCTTGTCCGAGAACACGGATCAAGAGTAGGAGAAAGAGTGCCTCGGCGTGGAGCGCATCGCTCACACCCATATCGAGCGCGTTCGTTTCCGCTCCCAAGTCGGCGCTCTCCATCTGCATCACAAATGCCACAGGATGCTCCAAATGGTAAGTTAGTTTTTATTTTTATTTTCATTCTTGAAATCCAAAAAGAAAATATGCGGCAACTTGCTTCAAGGCACAGAGTTGTAGCCAACAAGAAGCGAGGCCGTAGTAGTTTCATGGACGCGCGACAAGTTGTTGCTATTGCGGCGGCGACGGCGTCTCCTGCTGGTAAGTATTTGGTTTCGTGTGGGTTGGAGATGTTGCTCGTGGATTATCGGTCTTGAGTTTTGTGGGTTTTGAGGAAATTCTAGGTGGTTGTGGGTAGGGATTCGAGTTCTCTAATTCAAAGTACTTGTTACAGCCCATCCTTTCTTTCGTCTCTCGTGCTTGTCCTGCGATACCGATAGATCAAACATTCCATATCAAAATCAGGGTTGCCATTCTTTGATGTACAAAATAACCATAGAGTTTAGAGGAGAAGAAATTGCACACAACGTTATCTTCTCTTCAACTGTTCTTTTGCATATTAACCTGTACACCGTAACCTGCTCCAACCAACTAAACAAGTGAGCGCAAGAACAACAAACTCTTTTGTGGGTAGGGATTCGAAATTGTTTTTCAGCTGCATAATTGTATTATTACCCCCACTGAGATTTGTTCCGGTGAACTATTGGCATGTAAAGGAGTAATAGATCTAAGAAGACCTTCTTGTATGATCTTATTTGTGAAAAATGCATTTCAGATGGGCCAAGTTTTATATCGCCAGAACCAGTGAAGAACACTGAATACTTTGGCAGAAAAATAATATGACATTTTGACAGATGTTGGAATCTGCGCTTTGCATCCTCTTATGATTTGCATCTCTTTGTGATTTTCTTACTGTAAATTCTTGACCTCAGAGTGGTAATTTGTCTGCATTCGTAAAGATTAGTTTTGGTAGCTACAATACTTCAGTATTTAAGGTAAAAGTGGAAAGTCCAATTTGCAAGTTAATATTTCATTATAGTCGCTTGCAGTTGTTATAGAGCATAGTTTTTTTGTGCTGATTTTCAATCTCTGAGGGCTTGCGATAGCGGTTACTGAGTCCAATCTCGTTGCTCTTGAATTCAGCTGACATGTGAGGTCTCGAAATTGGAGTAGAAATTGATTAAGATCTTTCAGTTGGAGCTTTTGGTTGAAATTCTAGGGTTTGTTGTTTGGATCGTCGTGAAGTTGGTTGCACTTGTTGAACAGATGGGAGAAATTAGTTATTCTTGATGTGAGCATCCTCCCTATGGCTCCGTTTATATTATGCCAGGTTTGTCGTATTAATCATGGTAAGGGCAAAGTCCACAAGTGCGGTGTCAAATATAAGCCGTATTTGATTGAGTTTAGGTCCAGGTTGCGGACGAAGATTCAAGATAAAAGAGCATCACTTAACTGGGGCCCCAAGTACTACAATATGAAGGCCGCGTTCACACCAAACTCTGGTGTTCCTTCTGTGAGGTCGAGGTTGACAAGAGTGAGAGTGCATTTGCACGGTACGTTTCTTTTTCCTTCATTATTGCAGATTTAAATAAGGGTTGGGGCGTTCAATCTTGTCTTCAAGGCTCTTGCTACGGATTTTAGGGTTGTAAGTGCCACCGGCGGTAAACCATTATTTCAGCCTCTCCATCGATTGTTTGTAATTGGTTGTTGCAACATGTTGCGACATGAATGAGTAGAAATGCCTTGCAGCATTTAGCAATGCATTGTTATCTTCTGTGAGAGTCCCCAACAATCTATATCCCGCTAAAAATTGGCAAGCATGGACCTTTTGATTGGCGTTCCTATTTCTTTTGGCAATGGATTCTAATGAATATGTTGTACTTGTGTGTGTCTGCAGAATAGTCGCACCTTTGTCAAGCTCTTTTGACAAACATCCCAGACAATTTTTTTAAGGATCTTCAGAGTCAGGTGCTTTTTGTCTTGATTTAATCACCATGTGTAGTTTGTTGTCTTTTAGCATTTGCTTCGTCGAGTTGACAAAAACGTCTCTCAAATTTTAGATTTATGGGGTGTTTTTTTGGATTGTGCAGGTGAACATGGATGTTCGAAGCTGGTGGTAGGGGTATTGCAAGCTTTTGATCGTTGACCGATAGACCAGGGGAGAACTCCGATTGCAGATATGATGAAGCAGTGTTGAATTGTTGTGGCTCTGTTTTTGGTGTCGACCGTCCTACTAGGCAAGTAATTGAGCCTTGTTATCGATCCTTGATTTGAGTTGCCCCTTTACTGATGTCCCTTGAATTTGATCGTCACACCCTATTCTTTCAGCAATGTTGATGAAGCTCATAGAATCACTAAGAGCCCCGAGTAGCAAGAGCCTCAATTTGTTCGTTAGGCTTGTGGAGAATTAACGGAATGGTATCATTGTTGAAATGTTACAAAGCCTCCTTTGAATTGCGGAGGCTCCGTCTGTTAGGTTTTTGAATTTGGATTGTCAAAGGATTTAGACGTCTTAAATGATGAGGAAAGAGTAGTAGAGCTTAAATGTGAAAGGAAGTGAAGGTTTCTGAATAATTGAGAGATGAGATGCCTCTTCAAAATCAGTACACTCAATTTGCAAATCAATACTTCTATTTTCTTACTGACATGTTAAGGTTTTTAGTGCTAGCAATAGGGAGCTTCTAGCAATAGTTCAGATTGGGGAGCTTCTAGCACAGTGTAGTTCTCCAGTCCTGGACTCCTGGTGTGTTTCCAAATAGCCTTTATTCAGAATGGGGAGCTTCTAGGATTTAGGGTTTAAGGTCTAAGAAGGGATTCGAACCAAACAATTTTTTTTGTTAGACAGGTTTAGGGTTTAGGGTTTAGCAGCACACATCAGGATTTGTCTCAGGAAAATGAGGATTTCAAGGGTTTGTGATTTTACTGATAAACTCCCGTCCTTGATTCGCGTGGAACAGTGCCCGGTGAAAATTGTGAAGGCAGCACAGTTGAGGCAGATTAAGGGGAAGCGTGGCGATTGGAACAATTTTGTGGCAAATGTGAATAAAAAACGGGGTGGGACTCATAGTGACCTTGCGAAGCACCCTGTGGATGTTCTGGCTGCTTTTGTACGAACTTTTTCCAAAAAGGAAGACGTTGAGGTAACACTCTCGTAGACTTAGTTTCTCAACTTGCACTTTGCCGCGTTCCTATCTTGGACAGCATTTTGATTTTCACTGCTTCTAAATTGTTCATTGCTCTTCTAGTCTCTTGGATTCTGAAAATTGCGTATGTTATTCGAATGTATTTTGAGTTTGGGTTTTTGCACAGCTCCATGACAGTAACCAATTCTAGAAGTGATTTTTTTTTGGTCCCACCACTTGGATGAGGGTATGGGCAAGAGATTAGATCAACGCTTGAGCAAGAGAATCATAACGGAAGTCGTTTGGTATGGTTTCAGTACTCATAGTCTTCTACTGATTCTCAAAGTTAAAATCATGGGGAACCTAATTTTGACACCATGACATCCTCTTAATTGGACACATTTAATCCTCTCCATCGCATTTCTTGCATTCTCAGCTTCTCCCTCATTTCCTACTTGTTGATTTTGGTGTAGTTTTCGCCGTGGCAGGGGTTGTTTTCGGTTTGGGTGCTCTCATTTGTGCGCGCTTGCTTGAGGAGGCGTGGCGCAAGTGTGAAGAACTTTGTTTTTCCACCACATCATTGTTCTTCTGTATTGTTCGATCCGGGTGAGTTAGAACATTTCCGAGGTGTGGATTTCGTTTTTTTGAGGCGTAGTTGATGGTTTCAGTTTGGGTCTCCAGTGGTGACTTCAGGGTTGGATTCTGGTTGGAATTCGGGAGTTCAAATTTTCTGCGGTGTGTGTTGTGTAGTCGCGCGGTTCTTAGTCATCTCGTTGGCGTTGATTACAGTAGTGGGGAGTAAGGGATTTGTGGAGGGATTGGTGAGAATATTGGAAGTTTATTCGGATGTGCAGTGTGAGGTCCTTTTGTTGTACTTGTCCTTGTGTTTCGATTGTGATGATTACTCACTCACAGCACCGTTAGCTTACTGTCAGCCACAGGTATTGCTTACTCTTGCGCTTACTCTTGAAGTCCATCGCTCGGGGTTTCTGGTGAAGGTTCGGGTTTGTTTGGCTTTGTTGAAGCTTAAGGTTTGCTCGGGGTTTGTTTGTTTGGAGCAAGGTTTGTGTTGAAGGTTTGTGTTTGTTCGGGTTTGTTGAAGCTTGGGGTTTGCTCGGGGTTTGCTCGGGGATTGTTTGTTTGGAGCAGTTTATTTGGAGTTTGTTTGGAGCAGGGTTTGTGTTGAAGGTTTGGGTTTGTTTGGGTTTGTTGAAGCTCGGGGTTTGTTTGTTTAGAGCAGTTTATTTGGAGCTTGTTTGGAGCAGTTTGTTTGTTTGGAGCAGGGTTTGTGGTGAAGGTTCGGGTTTGTTTGGGTTTGTTGAAGCTTAGGGTTAGCTCGGGGTTTGTTTGTTTGGAGCAGTTTATTCGGATCACCCTAAACATGCGTTTGTCGCATGAGCTAGTTCCTTAGTAAAAGTTACATTCTTTTCTGTCTGTGAGATTTTTTTCCTAACTTAGGTTTTTATCATAGATCAGTTTTTAATGAGGTAACTGTTGATCGAGGAGGAGTGTTGAAGTAGTGGCTAAAATTAGAATAGTGAGTGATATTCTTAGGTGACAGTACTCCCAGTGAATTGTCATTAAATAGAGCGATCTACTAGTTATCTGAAACTCTCTGCCTTATCCACACTCAAGAATAGGTGTTTGGAATAATATATATACTATCATCTTTCCCATATTGAGGCAGTTGTATCTTTTGCTCATTGGTGTTATATGTTATGTTTAGAACCTTTGCCTTTTTCTTTAACACGCTATCAACACGAAATGAATTTCTTTTTGAAGAATTTTAAACTTTAAAAAAAAAGAAAACGAAAGGTTTCTTTTGTAGATTGTTTTTTTGGGTGAAAATTGAATTACATTGAAGTCTAATGTTGTTCTAAATTCTATGTTTTTGATATGGCAGGTCCTAAAAAAAGAGTCATGGGAATGCATTGAAGAAATCATATGATTTACAAAGGTATGTGGATGTATTACAATCTTGAATCCTGTTTCAATTCAATTGCTCCAAGTTTTAGCGTTTCAAATGTACGGAATCCGTTAAAGGATTGATTTCATTTTTCATTTTTTTTGAAGTTATGATTCCTCGATGGATTGAAGTGATTTGGCGCCTAGAACCAATTGGGTTCCGGGCTGACATTTCGAATTTATTACCTTTTGAGGAATCCCAAACTCCAAAAAATAAAAAAAATTGAAAGATTTCTTTCATAGTTTGGTTGTTTTGGGTGAAAATTGAATTGCATTGAAGTCTAATGTTGTTCTCAATTCTATGTTTTTGATATGCCAGGTCCTAAAGAAAGAGTGATGGGAATGCTTTGAGGAAGTCATATGATTTACAAAGGTAAGCGGATGTATTACAATCTTGAATCCTGTTTTGGTTCAATTGCTCCAAGTCTTAGAGTTTCAAACGTACGGAATCTGTTAAAGGATTGATTTCATTTTTCATTTTTTTTGAAGTTATGATTCCTTGATTTTTTTGAGCATTGGTGTTTTTTGAGGTTTAGGATTTTGTTGTGTGGATGGCAGATGTCTGAGATGGATGGTGCCATTGTCACTCTCTTCTCGGATTAGGATTGGTCCTATTTGCAATTTTTTAGAGAGTTTTTTTTTTTTGAGGTATAGGATTTTGTTGTGTTCATGGTAGATGCCCGGGATGGAGGGTGCCATTGTCACCCTCCTCTTGGGTCAGGGTTGGTTATGTTTGCAATTTTTTTCAATGTTGATGTTTTTTGAGGTTCAGGATTTTGTTGTGTGGATGGCAGAAGTCCGAGATGGATGGTGCCATTGTCACTCTCTTCTCGGATTAGGATTGGTCCTATTTGCAATTTTTTTCAATGTTGATGTTTTTTGAGGTATAGGGTTTTGTTGTGTTCATGGTAGATGCCCGGGATGGAGGGTGCCATTGTCACCCTCTTCTCAGATTAGGATTGGTCCTATTTGCAATTTTTTTCAATGTTGATGTTTTTTGAGGTATAGGGTTTTGTTGTGTTCGTAGTAGATGCCCGGGATGGAGGGTGCCATTGTCACCCTTCTCTTGGGTCAGAGTTGTCATGTTTGCGATTTTTTTCAATGTTGATGTTTTTTGAGGTTCAGGATTTTGTTGTGTGGATGGCAGATGTCCGAGATGGATGGTGCCATTGTCACTCTCTTCTCGGATTAGGATTGGTCCTATTTGCAATTTTTTTCAATGTTGATGTTTTTTGAAGTTCAGGATTTTGTTGTGTTGATGGTAGATGTCCGGGATGGAGGGTGCCATTGTCACCCTTCTCTCGAGGTCGGTCATATTTATAATTTTATTTAATAATAGCGAATGTTATGTACAATTTTAACGTGTCCAAGAGCTATTTGCAGCATGGAGTTAGAGCGGGTTCTAAACTCTATGTTTTTGATATGGCAGGTCCTAAAGAAAGAGTAATAGGAATGCTTTGAGGAAGTCATATGATTTACAAAGGTATGTGGATGTATTACAATTTTGAATCCTGTTTCAATTCAATTGCTTCAAGTTTTAACGTTTCAAACGTACGGAATCCGTTAAAGGATTGATTTCATTTTTCATTTTTTTTGAAGTTTAGAATCCTCGATGGATTGAAGTGAATTGGCGCCTAGAACCAATCAGGTTCCGGGCTGACATTTCGAATTCATTTCTTTTTGAGGAATCTCGAACTTCAAAAAATAAAAATAAAATGAAAGATTTCTTTCATAGTTCGGTTGTTTTGGGTGAAAATTGAATTGCATTGAAGTCTAATGTTGTTCTAAATTCTATGTTTTTGATATGGCAGGTCCTAAAGAAAGAGTAATGGGAATGCTTTGAGGAAGTCATATGATTTACAAAGGTATGCGGATGTGTTACAATTTTGAATTCTGTTTCAATTCAATTGCTTCAAGTTTTAACGTTTCAAACGTACGGAATCCGTTAAAGGATTGATTTCATTTTTCATTTTTTTTGAAGTTTAGAATCCTCGATGGATTGAAGTGAATTGGCGCCTAGAACCAATCAGGTTCCGGGCTGACATTTCGAATTCATTTCTTTTTGAGGAATCTCGAACTTCTAAAAAGAAAAAAAATGAAAGATTTCTTTCATAGTTTGGTTGTTTTGGGTGAATATTAAATTATATTCGAGCGTAATACCATTTTGAAATTTATGTTTTGGATATTGCAGTCTGCTAAGGAGGATTTTCGAGATGTTCCTGTGAACTTGAACAATTTTAAGAAGGTATGCAAATTCACCTAAACCTTGAATCTTATTTAAATTGGAATGTTTGAAATTTTTATGTTTCAAATGTATAGGATTTATGGAGTGGTCCATTTTATTTTTTTTGAAGTTTAGAATCCTCGATGGATTGAATTGATTTGGCGCTTAGAACCAATTAGGTTCCAGGCTGACTTTTCAAATTCATTTCTTCTTAAGGATTTTAACTTCATAAAAAAAGGAAATGAAAGATTTCATTGAAGATGAAATTTTCAGCAGATTAATATTATTTTGTTTATGGTAGCAGGAGTTAATAAAATGGGAAAGAAAAGAAGAGGTTCTAGAGGGAAAGGTTCGAAGGATGTTTATGAGAAAGAAATTCGAAAGAGGCGAAAAGAAGAAAACATTGAAGACGCGAAAATCCAAATTGGAGGAACCAATCCGATTTTTATTTATGAAAAAGAACGACAACTTGAAAATTTCAAGGGAGAGCACGTGGACAGAATTCCAGAAGATTATACCCGAATTTACCACGGCAGAGTTGCGGTTCAAGATAGAGAAACCAAAGAAATAGTTCTTATGATGCGGTTCTCTCCTTTCAAGGATATGATGGCGAAAGATCGAAAGGATCTAGCGAGATCTATGAAGACATTGATGGAACTGTCGAAAACGAGTAACGAGATCAAAGGAAATGCGAGTCACAAAAATGGAGATGGCGTGATGTACGCGTTAGGTTGGAGAGGAGGATACGATGCAGATTTCTCCTTGGGAAGATATGTACCGGTTCCCGCGGTTCAAAAATCCAAAGCGGCTTTACGGAGATGGCAAGAAGCTCAGGAAAAGAAAGTGGCTGAGATCGGCAATGTATACCGGACCCGGTTTGAAGATATGGCTTCGGAACTTTTTCGTAAGGTATCCAAAGAAGCAATTGAAGCCGGAGTTCCCGATTTCTCTCACATCGAATTTCTTGATCTGGAGCCCATAACAGAGGTATTTGCCAGTAACTTGACGTATACCTTTCAGGATTTTTCGAATGCATTTCATAAAGATAAAGATTATAACTCTTATTCCTATGGAATTTGGGCTCCATTGATTGCGAAGACCGGAGATCTAGCTACCGTGAGTGATGGTTTTAAATGCAAGGGTGGAGAATTTCTTATACCCACTTACAAAATCAACATCGATTTCAACGAGTGCGATGGTATTGTAGAAATAATTTGGAGGGGGAAGCAGGATTTTCACACGACTTCAAAATCTGAAAGTTCAGAGGGATTTACCCGATTGGGTACTTCAGTTCAAATCAGTCGCAGCTTAGTTTTTAGACTCTGGAATACTATAGAAGAAGAAAACAGTATTGAAGGGGCAAACAACAGAATACGTGGAGTGCAACAGATTGTCATGGAGAAAGGAGGGATTTAGTTCAGGTTTTTGCAGTACCTTATGTTATTATAATTTTCTATGATTATGTATCTACCGACTAATTAAATTTTTTTTTTGTTTTAATACTTCCTCGTCATTGAGAATTATATGAGTTGTATGTGTATTTATATTTTTCTTTGAAATTACAATAGATAGCTTGACAAATTTTTTTTCGATTGTCAATAAGTGTGCCATGCCGGTATTTTAACATTGCTTTGGGGACGACATTTTTTTTTCTATGTCTTCAAGCAACAGAAGAGAAAGAGCATGCTGACTCCGCTGAGGAAGACGCATTCATTTATCAGTGTTTCATTTCAATTTATAGATAAAGAAATCAGAGGGTCAACTTTCGAGGATTAGGATAAACCGTGAAAATCTCGCTCCAGATGTGGAATTTGGCCAAGCAAATGGACGGGATCGCGCCTGCAATCAAAGCATGCACATGAATTATTTTTTGTCGTTTCCGTGTGTTTCTTTTTGCAACAATTTTTGAACCAGGTAAAGCGTACAATTGCAAGGAGATGTATTTCTCCTCCAGCCAATCTCTCTAATGCTTTTTTTTTAACAGGGGACGTACTTCACATGTGCATGCGGTGATGTAAGTGAATCAGCTTCATGTTGAGATTTGTGAGATGTTTCACAGGATATTTTGTTCATTTGCCAGATTGAAGAGGCAACGTATGTGAGATAATTAGCCCACTTCGTCCGGGGTCCGAGCGCAGAAGAGCATTTATTAGGGTTTGGGCGGCATTTGAGCTTGGGGAGCACGTTAGCGTGCACATTTATAGTATGAAACCTTGAGAGAGATGTTTAGCATTCTTGAAGGTACGCGTCGTTCGAATCTTTATTCTTTCTCCTTAGGAGATTCAAACATTAGATACAGAACGCAAGCGGGCGGTGGGATTCTTCTTTTTTTTAGATAATACGGGATTGAATTTGGTGAGGCGGCTTGCAAGTGTCAAGCTTATCTGTCTGATTTGTTTTATTCCCTTCTAAATGTATAGCGTAGGGGCTCTTAAAGGCAGTCTGATTTTTAAGCGAGATTGTACGGTTGAATTCTGAGGAGGCGAGGTCTACCGGTTTCAAAGAGAGTGTTTGACGTCGGGGAAAGGGCAAGAACTTAGATTTGATAATTATGAGATGCAAGTTGCAGTAATAGCTACGCATAAGGTTTTGGGTGGATCCGAAGCATGTTTTATAGATAGTCCAGTGACCCCCTTCCACTATCCTTCCCATTTCATTTAAGTGGTTTTTTTATTCAAAAAATTTCATTCTTAGACAAAAAATAAGGATTTCCAGGTTCATATTTTCATATCTCAATTAAATCTTCAGGCTTGGACTTCTTTTACCACGCATTCAACATAATATAAAATAAGTGCATCATTCAAAATGTTAAATGAATGAGAGAATGCAGAGTGACAATATCAACATCATTTTTAAGGAAAACAACTTCTCCGATTTTATAAAATAAATAATGACATGCACGCATTCAAGTGTACAATAAAACATCTATTGTATGAAGTGCGTGCCAAAACATATGTAGATAATGAAAGGAAGAAAAATCGAAATCTAAACAGGAAGAATGCGGGGTACGATTATGTAATAATCGAAGGGCTAGACGTGTAGAAATCGATCACGTTGGTCCACAACGTTCGGGGGTTCTCCTTGTAGAAGGCTAGAACCAACAGCCTCATCCCAAGGTTTAGGCTGCATGCAAGCCGCCGCCGCTGATTTATAGGCCCCAAGTGGATATATGCAGTAATCCTACGCAACAACCGTTTCATGTTTGTTGGCTTTTATACAGTCCTGGTCCGGGGTTCATATTAGCACTAACTTGCTTCTATATTGTAGAAGCCTCTTTTCCCTGGGGTTGTTTTCTCAAGTTTGTTGGCGTTGGAAGGGTCGGAAGGGCGTATCCAATCCCATGAGTGAAGAAGTTGACCCATATCCATGGGAGGCCGAAGAGGCGGCGTATGATCAATACTTGGAGCACCTTGCTTTCCTCCACATGGATTACATGTACTACTACAACCAAGCTATTCTTAGCACCCGAGCGTTTTGGCCGGAGACTATGGACGATGCGTACAATAACAACTTGTTTGCGATCTCTTGGTTCTATCATGGATGTTTTGATTGTGAAACATGGGAGGCTGAATATGAAGAAATATTGTATGATGAAGCCGAGATGCGAAGAGTCGAAGTGGAAGAGCCTTTTGACTATTAGGTGGTTTAGGGTTTAGGATTTAGTTACGCCGGTGAAGATATTTGCCAATTACAAGTAGTTGCCGTTAGTTGGCAGCATGAATACAATGTAACTACACGCACGTGGCCAGGAATGAATCTAAATTTTGGGACCACGTGCTCAAATAGGTAAACCAAAGGATATTACAGTTGAATTTGTTAGTAAAAAATGTGGATGAAGATATTGACCTTTCTCGAAGATGAGCATTTTGCAGTCGTTCCAATGGGCCCTTCCATGTGGAAAAAGTTGATCCATGGTTTGGCCAAAGATTTGCGCAAGCACCCGGCCCGAATTCACTTTGAAGGACACCGACCGGGTTTTCATTGCGTCGCTTGTCACGGACGATTGGCCCTTCTGAGCCGAGTACTTCTTGGGATTCCTATTTGTATCCGGATTGTTTTCATTCTAATTTCGATCGTGTATCTATGTTTCGCACATTTTAGACCTGTTGATGTAAGCTCTTTTTTCTATAGTGCCGCCCGTTTGATGTACAAGTGGTACCAAGCTAATGAAGGATGCAATGCAATGATTGGAGCGTAAACTTGTTGATCTATGAGCGCCGAGTGTATGTTGCCCAAAGTTGATCATCTTGCACGGCCGATAGCCAATTAGAGACTTCAAAGAAGAGCACCTACGTGCCAATTTCAATGAAAAAACAATGCGCCGGAGTGTCTACAACAAATCTGACTCCATTGAAATCCTCAAGCCTATTTAAAGCGATTGAGTGCCAGGTTGCCTCAAAATAGAACTTTTGGCTTGAAGCCCATGAAAAAGTAGGGGATGGTAGTGCGTGCAAAGGGCACAATTGAATAATCATGGCCAAGAACATCACTGCCGCAATGTTTCTTAGACCTCAATTTGTCCATTGTCCAAAGCCAACAATCTAGTAGGTATAACGGTTGCGTGTTCAAAATTGCAAGATGTTCAAAATGGCATGTACAACATGTCTCCTTCAGAACTGCATGTTCAAAATTGGCCTCCCTCAAATGAAGTCCCCCGGGTTGAATACGCCCCTACACAAAAAAAACTTCTTGAAAGCGAGGCCGTAGGACCCGTGGCCACAACCGAGTGGAATAGTTTTGCCCTAGGTTGCCATGCTGGCATGCCCGGAAGACCAACCAAGTCAGTGCCTCTCTGCCCCATTTCCTAAACCGAAATTCCAAATGATAATATCTGCCTTGAACCCTGCCTACCCGATGTTCAACATTTTCCGCTAGTAATGCCGAAAGAACTCGGATGCTCAACTCGTGAGCCCCCTTCTCTTTACCCTTCCATGGATTACAGTGGCTATGCCCATCACAATGTTCCACCCGAGGCCTGAATCCTACTCTTACGGACTATTCCACACAAATTGAGGCGAGTGTCCTATCTGCGACGCCGGACAAATACATTTTGCGTAAAGGGAGCTCCTTAGGATCCGTGAGGCACCGTTGACAAGGTCGCCGACGCTATATTTTATAAACCCTAAATCCAAACCCATTGGAAAAAAACGTGGGTGTGTTCTACTTCGAGATGAACAGTCCCTCGTTTCTGACGTAGGAGATGAACAAGGCAAGGACGTTTGTCTTGTACTTCATGTGTTCGCCTGCAAGCCACTCCGCAAACTGTGGATCCTCAAGATTTGGTGGACAACCCGACTCGACAAATGCCTGGTAAAACCGCGCTGCATGCCTCCACATGTACCAACAAGCAGGTATCAGCTTGTCGTTGCCCTTGGATTTGCAACCCCCCTCGAATGTCTCTGGGTGCATTATTTCGGAACCTAGTTTTTTGGGCAAACCGCATCCATAACACCCTAAACCGCGGAAGCGCACCTTATTTGGGCACTCCTTACCTCGATGCCCGTCATTTCCCAAGCACTTCAAACAAAGACCTTTCAAGTGTGGGCACTGGAATAATTCGTGTTTGTAGTCCGGCACCTCGTATTCATCCATGGTGCAAATGATGCACTTGTCTTTCACTCCCGCAAGGTATTGCGTGACGGTCAATGTCATCAACAATAGATCCGAATGACTTTCCTGGGTCCCCTTGGCTGATTCAAAGAACAATGCATCCCCTATGCAAATCCTCTTTGCTGCCGGATTGTAATCCTCTTGCGTGCCCGGGGTGTCTCCATCCTCCGGGGTGGACGCAAAGTCCATGTACTGACTTTCGTTCCAACGACTTTCACTAGATTTGCTGGTGGAAGAAGATTCCATCCGCTTGGCCGTTGTTAGGCTGGATTTGACGTGGCCGAGCAAAGACTCACAGACGTCGCATCGTTCCGATCCGGAGGAAAAGCAATCCAATCCTCGACCGTCGATGTACTCTTGGAGCACCCAACGTCGGCACTTTGTCCCGTCAAGATACTCCGCCAACTCGGTTTGCGCTCCCATGGACCGTGACAATAAGATGATGTGTTTGCCGGAAGATCCATCACGGCCTCCCCGGCCGCTCTCTTGGGCAAGATGGATCATCGAGTATGGCTCGTTCAAGTGCACCACCAGACGAACCCCGGGCAAGTCGATGCCCATGCCGAATGCTCCTGTTGCCACCATGATGTTCGCTTCCCCTCTTGTCCACGCGTTGTGGGCCGCATTCCTAGCCTGCATGTCTAAATCTGCGTGGTAGTGCACGGCGGTGAGACCACGGGCACAAAGCATTTCTGCCATTTCTCGTGTTTCGTCCTTCCCCCTACTAAAGATGATGGACTTTGGCGTCACCGGTTCCGATGATAGGACCGCCAATAGGCTTGCACCTAGGTCCCCGTGGACTTTTCTCACTTCGTACCTGAGGTTGGTACGGGTCGTGGGACTCCGGAGGACGGAGAACCGGGAATTGAAAAAGTCCCTCATTGGATCCTCGAGGCTGGGAGGCACCGTCGCTGATAAGAGGAGGAGTTGAACGGGTGCTTTTCGAACGTGTTGAATGCCGTGTAGTACGGGACGCCATGAGTTGTCTTTCAATGCCACATGGCACTCATCCAAAACAATCCTTCCAAGTTGATCTTGTGCATATAGGTATGCCAGGTGAGTTTGGAAATTTGGCAACATGCAGTGCTCCACGGATACCAACAGGATGTCAACTCCATTGAGGGGCGTGTGTTCCGAGTATACTTGCATGGAAAGGTTTGCCTCTGCCACACGATGCTCCATCTCGTTTCTCAACGCCACAAATGGACAGATGACAACGGTGGTATAACGCCCACGTTCCACCACTGCAGGCAAAAGGAACAATAGAGTCTTGCCTCCTCCGGTGGGTAGCACTACCAACAAATCCTCTCGACGCTCCAAGATTCGGTGCATGGCTTTGGCCTGCTGTGGACTCTTGAACTTGGTGTGTCCTAATGCGGCCAATCCCAACAGGACTTCTTTGGAACAAGTGAGGGATAGTTGATCGATACCCGTGTTCCCTTCGCAGTGGACCACCTTGACTTCATGGTGGTGGTGATGGTGGTGGATTTTGGTGGTTGCGGTGGCCACCAATTCGGATTGTCCAACCCTCAATCCCGGGTCGAATTCCCGGCCTACCTCATCCGTTGGGCTTTGACGTCCAATCGTTGGCATGATGGCATTCACATTGGGAAGGACTCCATCGGTGCGGAGGCCTAAAAGTCTATGCCACTCCATGGATACCCACCTGTACAATTGGAACTCGTCACGTCCGATGCTAGGATGGTCAAAGTTTGACCGAGCGTAGCAATTACTAGCCACGCGTTGTGAATGGCCGGCTTGCCTGTCCATAACGCCATTGCCGGTGAGCTCCAGCACGCTTGTGTATTTTAGGAACCTGTGCATCCATGCGATGGCCATGTGTCGCCAAGGTTTGAGAGTCACGTACACGTTCAGGTGCTCCAAGAAGATACTTGCAATTCCATTGGACAAGTCGCGGCTACACATTGGCTGACCTCCCTTGACCGCCAAGAGGCGATTGTACAAGGCTGTTTCCGGTGGGCCATACAAGACTCCCGAAGCTACAATCTCCATTTCTCGCACATAAGTGAGATAGTTTATCAAGAGAAAAGAGGTGTCCTTACAAAGGAACCTTGCGATGGGTACTTGGCTGCCACGTATACTGTCTCCTTTCCCGTAAAGGGTCAACAACATGACAAGACCATCCACAAGGTACACGCCGCGGATTTGAGTTGGTGTGTTGCGGGTAGAGCAAGCAATTAGTTCCACGCCACGCGCCGGTTGGCCTGCAATGAGGTGTATGATGGTCATTAGTTTTTGGAGCCACTTTCCCACCCGGCACATCCATTTGTTCAATGCATCCTTCTTCCATATGATTTCTTGGGTACCCTCTCCTTGCACCGAGTCAATGAACCTGCCGTGTAAACTTGGAATGCGAGCAATGTGTAGAATGAGGTTTAGGGTATATCCCGAACAAAGATTGTTCTTATTGCCAATGAACCAGTGTCCATTCCTGTAGTCCGAGAGGTTGTCATGCAAGAGCCCCCCAAATTTGTTGTGGAGTATGCGATCTCTATTCAAATTGTATTCGGGCATCCCCAATAGCAGTCCCTCTTCTAATTCCTTGTGAAGTTCTCGGATGGAGCAACGAACAAGCCGTGACACGTCCGCAATATCCACATGAACACCGTCTATGAGTTGGGCATCTCCCACCCATGTAACCTGTGGGAGTGGAGTCTCATTCTTTGTGACCGCCCTCACAAGCCTCTTCACCTCCATTATTGCTGCAAATGGTGTTCGTTGGTCTTCACAAACATACAACAAAAACTCCGCTTCCACCTGGACCGGGTCATATTGTGGGTTGAGCGGGTGATGAACAATCTTGTGTAGTATACGAGAACGACACCAGTACATCATCCTCGAGACGCGGTGGGTCACATCATCAGGTGTCAATACGCGGCGGTGTTGTACGGATGAAAAAATCACAAATCTAAAAACCAACAGCGATGCCTCCGGGATGGCATGCGATGACCGTGTTATGAAAAACAAGGCTTCTAAAACTTCTACGCAATGCAATTTGGACTGTTCCAATTGATCCCCTCTGAAGTGTCCACTTGCACCCACCTCTTGCAATCCATTCCACAAGCGTTGTAAAGAAAGTTGCACTTTCTCCTCCAACGGAAACAACATGCATCGGATGTCTCCCGTGTTGTCCTCCGCATTCTTATTGTCGAGGGCTCTTAGCAAAACAAGCAGGAGGTGTATCAACTCTTTGACATAGTCTTGGCATGATTGCTCCAACCTTGAGAAGGGTTTGGGAGAGATATTGGTGGGATTTGTAGACCTAACCTTCCTCCGCAGCAAGGTTTCCGCGGCCGCAAGGGTGGATTGAAAATCCGTCATTAGCGAGGTACACGCTTCTTGTAGATGATTTGGAAAAAAACGGACGTCCCCCGGTTCTTGAGCTGTTAACAGTGGAGCCAAAACCGCTACGTCTATTTTCAACTTTTCTAGAAAAACATCCCAGTGTAGCACCTTTATGAACATAGGCAATTGCCTAAGATCCTTGTAGGGTGCCACTAGGACTTCTTCCTCCCGTGCCATGGCTGCTTTTGTAATAATATCATGTAAGAGGCAGTGTGGGCCTTCCTCTTGTGGGATACACAAAGGTGTGGTCACCCCAAACCAACTATTACCTTGTGGACTTAAAGAAAGCCTTTGCACGGAGCATCTCTTGCCACAATGTTCGATGGGATGGCTAACTTCCTTGTGCTGGTTGAAGACGTGTTTTTTGAAGGTGCTAAGTTTGGCTGTGTAAAAGGTACACAGCGTGCACATGTATCCATCCTCCACCAAGAGGCCTTCGATAGGATCTTTTAAGGTGCTGGTAGCTTCCAAGTATTCTTCGAGCTTGTTCATGCCTTGGTCGAGTTGAAAGCGTTGGATGTCCATTGCCAATCGTTGCGTGTCTACATTCCTTTGGTTACGTACTCGGGTTGGATGGCAACGTGACGTGTGGGTCCATATGGATCCAACCTGGATCCATTGCAGGCAATCAACACAAATGGCTATGTGGAGCTTTTCATTCACAAAGTATCCCAATTCGAAGAGGTATGACCCGCTCTTGTTGTTCTTTGGAAAAGTTGGATGCCCGGGCCGATGGATTGCCGACGGTAGGATTATAGGATCGAAATCTTCTCCTCCCTTGCAGACTTTGCAATGCTGTTGGAGAGTTCCGGCTTTCAAGGTCTTATAACTCAAGCAACGAGTACAAACAAATAGGTTTGTTGTTGGGTCCCGTTGTATGCATCTTTCCAGCGGCTCCCCAAGGCCTTCTACCGGGAACTTCACCATGCATTGTTGCGAATGGATCCTTCGATGATTCTTGAACTTCCCCTCCGTAGGGAATGGTGGTGCATCACATTTCTTGCATTGCCAAGCCATTTTCTTGCTTGTTTGGAATGGAGGCTCGTTGTTCAAAACCACTCTATCATCCAAACGAGTTTTATTTTGCATTAGTAGGAATGGGTACATCGGACCATTGTGGAGAGTTTGACCATCAAGACCATATAAATGAATAGAGAATATGTAGCACTGCCACTGCGTTGATGACAATCTTACCGCGGGCACTCACTCAAGTTTTGTACCCATCACACAACACTCATGGATTCAGCAAATATAATGCTATTTTACATCATGTTGATGGTATGCATGGTCAAATCACGATTGAGAAGAAGACAATAATGCGCCAAGAAGGTGAGAAAAAAACCCCACGGGGAATCGATAGCACTTGCTTGATGAGTTGGTTGAGAGTTATGGCCCTATACTTCACGCCCGGGATAATGGTAGACTAGGAACAAGACTTTGCAATACCGGCCATTAGATGTTGTATCCTCAATCCCCATGAGGTTGTGGCCTACAGTTCAAAGTGACATGGAGCGTAGGAGATGAAGGGAAAATTGGAAAAAAGCAATGGCACCTTGGACTACGCTTTGGTGGCATACTTGAAGTTGGTTCATATGAAATTTTTGACATCATCTACACCCGAAACCAAAGGCTCTCTTCAACTCATAATTTATTCAACTACTCACTCATCTAATTGATGAGAGGATCAAAACTTGTAATCCACCATCCTCGGAAAGTAGGAAGCCCAAATACATAACAACTCCAACTGAAAAAATGGACAAACGACAACAAGGAGTTGGTCTTCTATGTCCTCTTTGCACTACCGGGTATGTTTTCATGAAAAGGATTCTTTCACTACCGGGGTTAAACACCAAAGCATGACATTTTGAAGCATCAACAAAACAGGTTTGCATCCCTACAACATGGGCAATGGAATGACCCCTGTTTTTCATCACCATTAACAACTATGACATTTTTGTTAATACAAAATTATATCATTCACACGCGCTTGATGCAAACCTGGTTGTGATGTTGGTTGTTTGTTAGGAAATCGACGAGCACTTGTTCCCTTAGAATTGCACCGTCCACTCCACTGCCACAACTGGTCCTCCACCCGAATAAAAGAGGTACTCCTTGTACTCCTAAGTGCACTCTTTTACTATCCTTTGTTGAACCGTAGGACTTAGAAGAGTACACGTGAAAGATGGCAAGGCCTCTAAAGGTGAAGAATGTGCAATAGACAAGGGAGGTGCACAAGTGGAGGAATAAAGACTGGCAATGGTACACAAAGATGCACATGGGTCTTTCTCTTTGCCAGACTTGGGATTCCTGACAACCATAAAACACCTCTACTTGCCTCATTACACCGGGTGTATGACAGCATTTCTAGAAGGGGATAATCAAAAAGACGCAATTCCAATAGTATCATGGTGCTTAGCCCCCCCCTTGGAAAGTGTACCCCACACTTAATATGGAGCCTGGTAGCATTAAGAGTGCGCGTACGAGATTGTGAAATGTAAATGTCCTATGATCTAGTAAAAGTATTTTCACCCTTTTATTGGGATAGGAGCACGAAGAACCCGATGTGATGGGCTCAAAGAAAGAAGAAAACATAGGAGTTGGACTCGGTCGGTCCTCAATCCTAGACCTCATGTTTTTTCTTGATTCCCGGCCTTCTTTGTTGACCGCCCGGCACTCTATGCCGTACGGGGACCGGATTACTACCGTACAGAGAGGGCCGTGGTTGTAAAGAGTCGCCTAGTATGACTATATTGCAAGGCATGCTTTCACCGGTGGTTGCTTGCTCTTACCGGCTTCTACACAGTTAAAAGAATTTTTTTATCATTTATGTGGCATCTATGGCTTTGCATTGCTTCCGTGTACTATATACTCATATATAAATATTCATACGTGCACACTTGTTTTTACAAAGTACCGGTTATGCAATCCTTGGCTTCCTCTCTCGGTACAAATATCCATTTGTAAATTACCATAAATAAACCTCCAATGAGTGGTATACCCTAAAAACTATTGCATTATTCTTGAGAATAGACATGATGTGCACGCCTACGTCTCCTATTCAAGATAATTATTTTAAATCTTGTATATGTCAAAGCAAATCCCTCGTTTGCAATAAAAACAACCATGGAGAAATTGAAGTGTTTGGTTTTGAAAAAGGGTGGTGAATACCAAAATTAAAATATAGAATACACATCTTTAAAAATACTCAAAAGTGAACTAAGAATTCCCTACCCGTATTACAAACAGAATGAGTCACTGAAAATCATTGCATGTGGTTGTAAATGATAACCCTAATTTACGCCAAGTTTTGATGTCTTCACTTTTCATCTGTGACTTCTAATTCAATTTGAAAAAAATAGGTGAAGTGGACAAAAAGTATGGCCGACTAAACCATGAAGATCTATGCGCTCTTGACATTGGCGTTCACTATTATAGTCCTTTGCTTGATGCGGGAGATGGGCGCCCCAAACAAAGGCATGGAGTGCATCTAAAGCTCTAAAGCTGGACCTCATTAGCTTGAATCTATGCGGTATGAGTTTGACAAGCTATGATCATAGTGCTTGGTGGTTGCTCCTTGTCTCGGAAACCACATCAGCTGAAAGGAGAAAGGTCCCGGTAGCCGCTTGTTCATTTCTCAATTGCTTTTGCTTTGCGCCTTGGCTCTTTGGCTCTCCGATGGTTCTAAATCTTGGCCTAGTCTTTTTGCGTTGTACGGCGTGTTTTTTTTTACGAGATGGATCAAAACATAGCTTTGAACATCAACTTTACCATTTTTATCCAACAAAAAACTAACGACACATCTTTTAAATCACCATTGAAATTACTGGATGTCACTCGCTTTTGAAGCTTAGTTGAGGCTCACCCTTCACTAACACGAACATTTGGCAACCATGTCCAAGACTACGCATTGCTTTTCTAGGTCCAAAATGATGTTGTTAGCCAAAAGGAATGAAATGGTAGCCCTTGCAAATGTTTATACCCATGCATAGGAGTTTGATTATTTATTAAACTTGAGGGGAAAAAAAAGGCTAGAAGTGTTCATTGTGCAATATTGTGCACGTCATTGGTGGCGTGACCTAAGTCACCGAAAACAAAACGCTAAACCTTGGCCTTCTAAAAATTGACTCCATGGTCTAATCGAGAGCTTTTGTATGCAAAGTACCTATCTAACATGAAGGGACCCTAGGACACTATCCTGGCACCTTTTGAACATCCTCACTTAGAATTTCTTCAGTCATCACCTATTAAAAGGCTTTAACACTTGCGATCCAAATGGTGGTCTATGTGAACTCCAAACATCACCGGAAGTGCCGGAGGTCCATGGGGATGGTGCACTTCCAAATGCTCCCGGAATATGCCGGGCTTGCCTTCCGTACCTTGACTTACACTCCGGAGGACCTTGGTGGAGAAGTTTGGTGTAGGACAGTTTGTAATCTGATGGAGTCACCTTTGGATGCAAGGGAAATGCATACGGTTGATGGCACTCTTGCTTGGGCTTCACTGCTGGATGCTTGTTGCCGATTCGTACTTCTTTGCCGTCCTGCACCATGCCCATGCTGTAGGGCCTGGTTGCAACCCCTACGCCCTTCCAATCCGTGAAGCGTGGAGTTAATTCATCTTGAATTTGCCGCCTCATGCCATGCTCATCCTGGTTGTCCATCTTCCCTTTGGACCGCGATAGCACAATTGGTTCAGGAAGTCGAAGCCTCTTGCGTGTGGTTGCATTCTCTGCACGCTTCCCATCTTTGGTGCACGGCGCAATCTTACGTTGAACCGGGTGCCCGTTTTTGTACTTGTTGTTGTTCTCTTTCTCCTCCGGAAACTCCACCAACATATCCGATTCAAAAGATCCAAAAACACTGTCTACAGATAAGAGCTTCTCATCGTGCTTCTCTTCCAACAACGAGACACTATTGAACGCATGCACGTGAGGAGACATGTGGTCCATTGAGCTAGCCCCTTCTATGAATTCAAATCCATTTGGACAATGCGGAACAAGCTCACCGCCAATGCAATCGTCAGTTCCATGCTTCGCTTCCGGATTCCCCATCTTCCCTTTCAACTCTAGAACGGGCTCAAAGGGTCCGAAATTGTCGTCCAGAGAGATCACCTCCTCACCCGAAAGGAAGGCCCTAGTGACCGCATGCTCTCCAACCATATTGTTCATGACGGCGCGTGCTAACACTCGAGATGGGGACGAGCTGGGGAAGAGCGTTTGGATGTGCCCGATGTATTCCCTTATATGGCGTGCCCACCCTAGACGAATACAAGATTTGAGACAATCCCAAATACCGTGTACGTTGTGAATGGTTGCTAAACCAAAACCAAATGGCTTCCGTGAGGTCACCAAGGATATGCTAAAACCGTCTTCATTATGGGAAGAAAAAAAAATGCAGAGTGTGAGCCACGATGGACCCTAATTTCAAGTTTGGAAGGGGACATGGACTTGGAATTCTTGCTGTCATTTGGATGCCATGTTGCAAGCTATGTTTCTTAAAAAATGGGACATACATGTAAAAGATGGGAAAGTATACGTACATGTTATTGTTTGCCATCATCCTATCCTACTTATTATTGCATCATAGACTATATGCCAAAGTAATGTTTTTATAAATAACATTTCCAAACATGCGTAAAGTGGGCACATCCAAAAGCGCCACAAATTAGTAGGTCCGCGCCTATTTACCGTTGATTAGGCTATTCGGATTTTCATATAGTGTTGCGGGCAAGTGAAGGTACTTTCCTATGCACCAAAGAACGCCGCATTTGGATTATACAATATGCCAAAGTTATTAATCCCTCAAGGACCAAGCCCTGTCTTTAGAGGCAATATACTGCATATAGCAATTTCGGACAACTCACTACAAATGGAATAGGTACGTAACTCATTCTAGAAATGAATGCAAACTATGGATGGCGCTTGAAGGTTACTTCCTCGGGTGTGATTTTAGATGTATCCGCCTTCGTGTATCTGCTTGAAATTTTACAATCTACGCGGTGAGGATAAATCGGGTAGTCAAGTCCGGTTTGAAGGCCCATCCTACCCTTAACTCTGAAATTAGGTTGGCTTTGCAATTAGGCTACTTTATCTTGAGAAACTTACTATACAAGCTATCAAAGTCAATCCTAAACCCTTCTACAAATACTTCTATGTGTGCACGTGGAAGTCCACAAGTTCCAATTAAACCTACAACTAATCTAAAGGTAGTTCTTAATTATACAATAACAATAGATTTTTAAACAGTGTGGCATATCAAGATACTAGTGAAGGACAACCTAATTTCGCTATTCGGCGTAGGCGATTGGGTAGCAACTACTGATCTTTTGTAGGCTGGATAAAAACCTACATGTAAACTAGGGGTAAACCCATACCCTCGCGGAAGACTGAAAGCTAATATGGAAGGCTTACAAACTCTACGGGTCATGGGGTGAAGGAATCCGGGTTAGAAGACCACGCACCAAGGGACTCTACGGGCAATGTAATTTGGATTGGGCTTGCCTTATTAACATTGCTGTTATTCCAAAATTGGATTTAGTTGCATTGCAAGCTTACTTCTAAACTCCCTAGAATTCATAATTTCAAATACTCCAAGGCGCACGTGGATGCAATTTTTTTATTTTTTATTTTTTGAAGTAAGCAAAAGGAAATTCATTGTAGAGAGAAAGGAACAAAGATGCCGGCCACAAGCGGCCCGGCAAGGAATGTTTACGATGCTATGGAGGCCCTAAAGCTTCACGCACACGAGTCGCCTGAACTGTTCTCTGTCCTTCAATCTTTTCCAATTCCCACAGTAAGATACGCCCTGACATTATGGGTTTGGATACGTGGACCCAATTGGTCAGCAAGTTGTTCTTACATCCTAAACCATAAATATACAAAGTCGGCTGGCGGCTACGTGCACTGCTCCGTGCACGGTCGGGCAGGATGGGGATCTAAGGGGTGGTTTGTATCGAGCCTCGGGCCAGATGGAAGGCCGGTTGGATTTACCATCAATCCGGCCTTTAATCCGGCCGCAATTGTTCCATTCGGGCCTACTCAATGTAAAGCCCTCGAGTTGGATTCTAAGGCCCAATTTCCAATTCACGTGTTCTTGAATTTTTTCAGTGGTCAATTAAAAAAAATAAAACAACATGTTGTTTATCTTTTTCTTCCTTTTTTTTCTATTCAAAAAAAAAATAGTTTTTTTTCCGAGTTATTTTATTTCAGTCCTAAAATAGATTTTAAATTTGGCTTCAATTTTTGGATGTTTAAAAAGAAGACGGAGGACTCTAATAAAATTAAATTGACATGCCGCTAATTTTCAAAATTGATTTCTCAAAAATATGAAGTATCTTGGGTTAAATGCCAAATTCAATATTGTGATCCCTACAATTTATCAAAAATTGTTTGAAGGAGTTCAAGATAGATAAAGATAGATAAAAACTCTGGTCTTTTGGATAAAAGGCCGGCATGAATAAAGTGTCTATTCATAATGACAATGGGCCCGTGTCCACCGGATCAAGGGCCATTGATGCAAAACTACTCTGCCCTTGTCTTCCAACTGCCATAGGTGTCTTACGCCTTGGCAGGGCGGTTTACGCCCTGCCTGTTGACGTTTTAGCTGTAATTGTGCCCGTGTCTGGTTTGTGTCTTTTTGCTCTCCTCGGGCCGTTTGCGGCTGGGTCCTTGTTTCCTTTTTTATTGCGGTATAGGTCACTTTACTTGTGTCAATAAAAAAAAAAAAAAAATACTCTTCCCTTTCGAGAATAGACACTTTTGTACCAGTAACTAGATAAAAGTAACCAAGATTGAGGTTGTTGGATGAGTACGGGTGATAAATGTGAAGCGTAGTGGTGGAGAGTCACCGAATCATGAGTTTAGAGGTTGGTTGGAGAAGGACCAAGTATTACGACTACATGGTCCGGGTTCAAACCCCGTAGAGCATTAGCGTGATAGTCATGACTTGGCGCTGCTAGTGAGAAAGAGTTCAACTTCTTCAAAAAGGCAACACGACCTTAGATGGTTGCTTGAAGAGTTCATTGTCTTATTTTGTCTCTTTTGGATTCAATTCATTTCATATTTCTTTTGTTTTGAGAAGTTTAGGGGGCCAATCTTGTCCTTTCTTTTGGGTTCAATTCATTTGATATTTTTTTTGCTTTTAGAAGTTTGGAGAGCCAAGCTCGCCTTCTTTTTTGCAATCAATTCATCTTATATTTTTTTCGGTTTTAGATGTTTGTGTTCAATTCATTTTATATATTTTATTCTACAAGTTCCAGCAAGCTCCCGCTCCTTTGGGTTCAATTCATTTTATATTTTTTTGTGTCCGGAAGTTTAGGGGGCTAAGCTTGCCTTCTCTTTTGGGTTCAATTGATTTTAAATTTCTTTTATTTTTAGAAGTTTGGGGGACCAAGCTTGCCCTCTCTTTTGGATTCAATTCATTTGATATTTCTTTTGTTTTAAGAAGCTTTGGGGGGCTGAACTTGCCCTCTCTTTTGGATTCCGTTCATATTATATACTTTTTTTATAAGTTTGTAGCGAGCTCCCGCTCCTTTGGGTTCAATTTGTTTGATATTTTTTTTGTTTTTGAAGTTTAGGGGGCCAAGCTTGCCCTCTCTTTTGGATTCAATTCATTTTATGTTTTTTTTGTTTTTAGAAGTTTGGGGGGCCATGTACGTGGAGGCTGCGCTACGGTGGTTGTTATTGAACTTCTTCTATTTCCGTTAGGAGCTCTCCCAATGAACATTTTTGCTAAGTTACTCTCAATTTTATGATTTCTATCAAGAGAACTCCTAATGAACATTCTCACCGCATTGTGCCTTGTATCATTTCTATTGGAAGATCTCCGGATGATCATTCTTGTCGCATTACATTGCTTTTGAATCATTTCTATTGGGAGATCTCTTAATGACCGGGCCGTGGTTGTTACCAAATTATTTTTATTTCTGCTGAGAGCTCTCCCGATGAACATTTTTACTATGTTATTACTCTCAGTTGTATGATTTCTATCTAGAGATCTCCCAATGAACATTCTCGCCGCGGTACGCTATCTTGTGTCGTTTCCATCGGGAGGTCTCTTGATGATTGAGCCACGGTTGTTACCGAATGTATTTTATTTCTATTGGCAGATCTCCCAATGAACATTCTTGCAACATTATTCTTGGTTTTATCATCATTTCTGTTGAGGGACCTTGAACCAATGACCCGCTTGTTGCTGAAAATTATCTATTTCTATTGGGAGATCTCCCGATGAACATTCTCGCTACATTACTTTCATTTTTATGATTTCTATCGAGAGATCTCTCGATGGCCGGACCGTGCTTGTTACCGGACAAACCTTATACTTTAGAAAAATGTGATGGTGTACTTAGCTATAGACCGGGCTACTTTGGTGTAATTCGATGGGACCAATAAGTGTAATGGTGTACACCAGGGTTGAAGTACACCAGTGTAATTCATTCAAACAAGGTAGCGTGATGGTGTACTTGGAGGCCTGGCTACACCGGTGTAACTCTTTAGGACCAAAAGCGTGTGGTGTATCCACAGGCCAAATTACACCGGTGAAATTCCCGGAGATCAAGAAGCATAATGGTGTACTCGAAGGCCGAGCTACACTGGCGTAACTTCTTGGGATGGGGTACTACAATGGTGTACCTAGGGGCCGAGCTACAATGTTGTAACTTTCTTGGACCGAGAAGTGTAATGGTGTACCCGAGGGTCAAGCTACACAAGTGTAACTCTTTGAGATGGGGCAATGTAACAGTGTACCTAGAGGCTAGGGTACATCGGCGTAACTCCCTAGGACCAAGAAGCGTGACGCTGTATCCACGGGCTAGATTACACTGGTGTAATTTGCTGGGATGGAGAAGTGTAATGGTGTACTCAAGGATCAAGCTACACGGGTGTAACTCTTTGAAACAGGGCGGTGTAACGGCGTACCTCAAGGCGAGGCTGTATTGGTGTAACTCCCTAGAACCAAGAATCGTGACGGTGTATCCGTGGGTTAGATTACATCGGTGTAATTCGCCGGGATCGAGAAGTGTAATGGTGTACCCAGGGGTCAAGCTATACCGGTGTAACTCTTTGGGAAGGGACGGTGTAACGGTGTATCTGGAGGCTAGGATACATCGACATAACTCCCTAGGACCAAGAAACGTGATGGCATATCCACGGGCTAGGTTACACCGATGTAATTTGCTAGGATTGAGAAGTGTAATGGTGTACTCGAGGGTCCAGCTACACAGGTGTAACTCTTTGAAACGAGGCGATGTAATGGTGTACGTGGAGGCGAGGCTGTATTGGTGTAACTCCCTAGGACCGAGAAGCGTAATGGTGTATCCACGGACTAGATTACATCGGTGTAATTTGCCGGATTTAGGATAGTGTAATGGTGAACCTGGGGGTCAAGCTACACCGGTGTAACTTTTGGAAATGGGGCGGTGTAACAGTGTACTCAAAGGCTAGGCTATAGTGGTGTAACTCCCTAGGACCAAGAAGTGTAATGTTGTATCTACGGGCTAGGTTACACTAGTTAGTATATTTCAATGGGATCAAAAAGCGTAATGGTGTACCCGGAGGCCGGGCTATGCCGGCGTGGCTCTTTGGAACAAGGCAATGTAATGGTGTCCTTGGAGGCCGGGCTACACCGATGTAACTTCTTGGGATGGGATAGTGTACCGGTGTACTTGGTTGTCAAGCTACACCGGTGTTACTCCCCATGATCGACGAGTGTGATGGTGTATTTGGAAAGTGGACTTGGACATGTCCGGGTATTTGAACCTATCCGGATTGATTTCTCTTCCTTTTTCCAGTGGTACAAGTCTTGAAGTCTAATTCCTTACCAATCAAAAGTAATGGCACAAAAAAGGGTGGAATGGTGTACCCATGTTGACTCCCTACACCCCCTCCTTACTTGAATCCATCTTATACCTTTGTGTAGCAAAGGTTTTTAACCCAAAATAAGGTGTAATGGGATAATGATGCTTCCTTTCATCAATGGAAGAGCCCCCGTATTCCTAGTTTCAGTGTCTTTCACTAAAACCAAAAGGAATGGGGTCCTCAACCCTCGAGTTGCCTAAAGCTATGAAACCCTAGAATTCTAAATTCGCAATCATTTTCGACAATCGAGGAATTCAAGGCCACGCTTTATACCACTAGACAGAGGAAGAGAAACCAGTGAAGATGCACACCTAAATTTGTCGAATCGGGCAAGAACTGCTTGAGATACAAGTTGTCCAACCGGCTATCTGTAGTGATAACCATGGCCTAAAAACAGTCATAACTTTTGAATGGTAACGAATTAGACTTTGAAATTTGTACCGTTGGAAAGAAGAGAAGAAATCAGTCAAAAAAAATTCAAAAATTTCTCAATTTGGGAAAGAACTCATGAAGATAGGGGTTGTCAAACTAGCTCCCTAAACCCTAAATCGTGGCCTAAAAAGGGTTATAATTTTTGATTGGCAAGGAATTAAACCTCGAGACTTATACCATTGGAAAGAAGAGGAAAAAGCGATCAAGATAGACACAAAATTTCTCAAATAAGGCAATGGTTGATGAAGATATGAGTCGCCGAAGTTCTTGTGACCCGCAAAAAGAGCGACCTTCAACCCCCTCTAACTTTTGATTGGCAAGGAATCAGACCTTAATCCCTGAGCGCCCAAGTTGTGTTTGCTAAAAATTGAGACCCTTCTCAACTCTTTCCTATGTAATGATCACTTAAAAGATATCTATATGAATTCACCGTACTAATTGGTAGGGTGAAGCGTGCTCGGAGCTTAAGGGAAAAGTACACGTCCTTTGACCATATAATTGAAAAGACTATAATAGTCAAAGTTATTTGTCCTTCATTGTTGAAGAGCCATATTTGAGGCGCCGAGGTGCTTAGGGATTAAGACTTGTACCGTTGGAAAGAGAAGAAAAAATCAGTCAAGATAGGCTCAGAAATTTCTCAAATCGGGCAAGAATTGATGGAGATAAGAGTCTCCAAACCATGAGCCCGCATTGAAATTTGCGGCCTAAAAGGGGCCATAACTTTTGATCTATAATGAATTAGACTTTGAAACTGGTACCGTTGGAAAGAAGACAAAAAATCAGTGAAGCTAGGCTCTAAAATCTCCAGATTAGAGGTAGTCGATCCAGATTAACAAAGGATAGTTGCGTGTGTGTACTTCCTTTGTTAACGGGTATAACAGTTTATACTGAATGCAGCACATTCCCGTGCATTCTATCTATACACTAGTAGAAAATTGATGACCAATTTAACAAAAAAATGAACGGAAAATTGCTTTAGTGGATAACAACTTGGAGTGGCCTCGGTCAAGTTGACGCAGACACTACCTAACCAAAAACTACTCAATTTCTATTATCTTGAACGGTGTCAAACAACAAATTGTTAACTCTTGGTTGTTAAATGCCCACACTAGTGAAGCACTTACTACTTGCTGTCCATACGACTTTGCACGGGATGACGGTGATGATAGGCTTCAATACCGGGGACGTGATTGAAGCATCATCCTCTTGCCGTGATTCATGAGAGTGACTAAGGGTGTATGCTCACTTGAAATTTCCTTTGCTAGTACGCCTTTGGCCTGTTGCACTTTGTACATATCCATGTAGACCTCCCGGGTGCAAGCAATCAAACAAGAGAGTGCCAGACACCCACATCCACATCCACTTGCCATCACCAAGAACGTTGACCTATACACAAGCAGACAGTATAAGAATCAATTGCACGGCCGACTTCCATAAGCAAATCATCCCATAAACTAGCTTCATAAAAAAAAAGACTCCCTCCGGCTGAAATAGCAATTGCAAGCAATTTATACTGACCTGAAACATTGAGGTCCAACACACTTTTGAGGCCTTGACAAAACCTGTCCTTTTGCTGTTGCCGTGGTTAGAAGAGAAGCCACTTGTTGGTCTTGTATATAGCCGGCAAGCTTTACAAAGAGCAAATACAAAATCGACAGTAGCCAAGATGCCGCAATCAAGGGAATCAAGTTTCAAAGGAACTCAACGTTTCATTGAGTGGAGTTGCTATGTAAAACAAGCAAGTCTTGATAACAAATGCATGTGGCGGTATGATTAGAAGTATAAAAGAAAGGAAACTAACTAAGCTTGTTCCGTCTAGCAACGGACCTACAAACCTTTCGTGCTTTCAACCTTCCAATATGACCACGTAACAAAATTCTTTGAACGTACGTAGATTTATTCACGTCATATAAGAAAATCACTTTAATATCAAATTATTATGAAATGAAATTGTCACTTGAATATGGATATGATCAAGATTTGCAGATCACTCTTACAAGATGTACATAGTAGAAGGTCTCAAACCTGAGTGTATTGTAGAGAGCTCCAAAATTTGAAAGTCTTATCCTAAAATTGCTTAGAAGACATAGCTACCATGAATGTTCAGTGAGTTCCATGAGCCAATCCAATCAAAATGGAAGCCGGGCATAGCATTGCTGGCATTGATCAGAAGTCCCGGCCAAACATTACAAGATAACTGATTAACGTACAATGGAGATAAATGAAATGATAGGTATGTCTAATAGGGATTCACAACCGCATAGATCATTCATTTTCCAACCTTGCACAGATATTACACCTGAAGATGCAAATAGAAGGTGAGCACAAGCCACCACGGCTTGCACGCGGAAAAGGAAAACTAGCCTTGGAGTTGCATACTGCTTCATCTAGTGCTCTGAAATGTATATGCAAGTCCAGAAAAAGCGTCAACTAAGAAAGGTATTCACACGAGGGCATGAGGCGTTACACAGTTGCATATGTCCAAAAAATGCAATAATTTGTGAGAGGATGTCAACGCTATGAGCAAAGGTAACACCCTAAGCATTTTCTTTACAAGACTTTCAAATTAAGAGGTTCTTCAAGTCATACCCAGAGCCTGGCCTGCCCAAGAAATTCCAAATGCTCACTAGATCAACAAATGCTTCAACACTCTTGGACCCAAGAGATTCAACCATCTGAAGACAAGCCCAAACAACCGTTGCAACTTCAAAATCGCAGCCATTTCAAGGAGACGGGAATTTGCTCTCAACTTGGTATCAAATACAATAAAATTACAACAAGATAATTGACTCATTATTAAGACAATGTAGGATTAAATTCACGGTTTGTTAGTATTTGATTTATTACTTGTGCAAGGTTGTTAATTGCTGTTAATCCACTGCCGGTACCACAACCCATGGCAAAAAAGAGCAACGTACACAAATCAAAATCCAAAGATTCATATCAGCATGTAACAATTATGGAACACTGGTGTACTAACAAACGGCCGGCAATTAAAAATCAAAAATGGACTTCCAAGTTGTTTAAACCAAGTAGAATGTAGAATGATTCTGTTTCTACATAAATTTCTTTAGTTAAACGGACCTCAGATAGGTCACTGTTTGAAGAATTTGACCCGGTAAAGGAAAAGCAGGATGCCGTTTGCAAAGTACACCCACCAAGGACCGGGAGAATCCAAGTAAGTTTCTGAGGTCCGCCAATTTACTTCAGGGTTCTCATAAGGAAGTCCTAAGCCTCGAACCTCATTCAAATTATACCTACAAATCCTTCAAGTCTCTTTCTATATGATACGGAAATTCATCGAGTGTCAAGGGAGGTAAGGGCAGACATAGCTCAAGAAATACGAAGAGCAGATGAATCCAAATCCAGTGAAAGTAATTTGTCATATCCACATAGTAATAATAAGTGCAAAGTCAGCATGCTACATGTCAAAAGATGGCTAGAGCATTCCTTTTGTGCATCTTTTATCCATTGCTGTTCAAATTGAAATCCAATTGTTGCATTATCCTAGCAAAACATTAAAAAAACAAAAATGCACCATGTTGGCATTGAAGAATTGCACATGAAGTCAAATCTAGAGCCATCAAAACAATGATAAGAGTCATAAAAGGTGGCTAGAGCAAACTGAAGATCCACCTTCTAACCCAAACCATAGCCCGGAAACCACTACAAACATCCAAATCCAACAAATGTCCAGAACTACTAAAAATCTGAACAATGATCTCCTGTCGACACTTACGACATCCACATTGGAAAGAAAAGGACACAAAACCGCCGGAATGGTTGGAAGACCCATTGGCCAGATATAAATTATTGATTCCGCTATACGTATAGCGTTTCAGCGCTTCCATGCCATGCTTCCCAACGTAGCCTATGGTTGCACCTCGGTGTCAAGCTCCAACCTTCAAACAATCCCAACAGCAAACTGGAGAGTTCCATCCAACACGTGAGAGATTTGGAGCTTCCGGGAAGAAAACCCAATAACTGAAGAACTTAGAGGCTTGGAGTCGCATGTAGGGACACACCTATGTCATAGCAAAGCCGTGAGTACCCCAAAATTTGAAACATGATGACAAAATACGTGCCATTAAAAAATTTCTCCTAATTAAACAAATAAGCGAGGATTCATTGTATAATACTACCTAAAGCTCTTAAGAGTAAACTCGGAAAACCTATGGCATCTTGATAATTGCAATAGAATTCTTGCATTCCTTTCCCGACATGCATTGGCAATCGACCCAATTTGACCTAAAACGAATGCAGAACTCGTCCGATTGCAATATGATGAGACCGGAACAAATAACAAGGGACAGCTCTATATATTGAAAGATTGCTGCCTTAATTATTCAAATATAAGAAAAAAAACACGGTTAGCAAGCAAGTGATAGAGTACATCTCAAAATTCATAAGGAAGAAGACGCCAAGTCAGGGAATGACATTACTCGGCGCTTCCTATCTTAATCTCCGTTTTCGCGACAATTGTTGTAAAAAACAGAAGAATGAGACTGTGAGCGCGTTGGAGGCTATGTTTGGAACACGCACATGAATCAACATGCAGATGGCTCATTAACCGTCTGAAATTTACCTGCAGAAGACATAATATCTTCAAGGTCCTTGGCAGTAAAACTGTAAAAGCAGTGGAGACCAACAAATTTAAAGATTCATTTTGCTCAAGCTTTGCAAGAGCAGCATCTCCTGCTTTGCCTCTCGTTCTACATGGCAACATGGGGTTCTGCATGGCCATTTGGAAATACTGGGCTCCACCAGAAAAAGCTCCGTTGATCACAATCTCTATTAAAACACATTGCAATTTATGCTAAGCATTCAAGGGAAAATCTTCATTAATGTAGTGCACAAGTAGGGGCAAGACTCCAACTAGAGTTTTCCCACTGAAACCACCTTTGGCTTTGAGCTTTGCAAAGACTAACAGTCGGCATTTGCCAGATAATTTGGGTGTAGGTATGAATAGAGTTCCGTGTCCGCCGCTAAGCCATTGTCCCCCACCTGAAGATTCATAGCACAAGCAACATTACCAGCCGTTCTGAATACCGTTGTGAATCATGGTCTACACAACATTGGCTCATTAAATCGGCAATTTGCAGAACAATCTGAAACCCATTTACCATTTGCATTCAATAGAACAACAAACTAGCATGAAATCAACAACCGGTTCCTCTTCTTGAAGTTTATTCAAATCAGTTGGTGTCCGCATAGTTTGGCAGGTAATTCCCTGGGTGAAAAGGATATTTATGGTTCGGTCTCCACTATGGGCATGAGCCTGTAAATATTTCTGAAGATGATCCATAGGACTATGTGCAGAAATCTCCATATCAAACCCTTAGGACCACCCAAGTGAGCGGAGGAAAGTCAAGAGTCTTCAGGAGGACAAAGGGATTCATGTTTGATGGTGAAGAGAATTGCTACTAATCTGTACATGAAACTGATGCTCATCAGTGACACGCAAAGAAGTGCATGGAAATTGCATAGAAAATTTTACTTCACAAAAGACAGCATTAGCTTTTCGTCTACCAGATGGATGTTTCTGATATATAGAATAGAACGCGAGTTCATCGTCTCACCCTAATACATCATGGCTACAAGAGATCCAAAGAGAGAGGTTTGCGAACCAGATGAAGTCTCCGCAGTGTAAAGCCAATTTTGAAGATGAAACACTTGTGCTTGTTTAGCTAAATCAGTTAGAGCACTCATGAATTGTGCATCTCTTGCAACCAAAATAGCAACAAAATATGTAAAAAAATTGCAAGCAAAGAAATTGATTCGAATATTGCAGTAGTCATGACGCTATTGTGCATTGTCTCAATTGCTGCACTTAGGAAACTAGGAAGCTAGGAAGCATACCAATATCAAATTGGGTAGACTAGGTTGCCATTGAAACGGCCGTCATACCATAACTGAACCCAAAAGGATAGAGGAAGAGGCTTGATTTCAAGGTCTATACCTTGCGGCATGCAAGATCCTAAAACTCAATAAAGTGGGTGCGACACAACGGCAACAACGTGAGACATGAAGCTGGCGATTGAGGGCACTAAATGTTGATATCCATGGGAGTTAGAGCTCGGAAAATATTTTTTAAGTCTGCAAGTACTCTACTCAGCAAGACATTCGAGACCAACTGTTGAGATGCCCCAACCCTAACAACTAGATATCATTACACCAATCACGACGAATAATCAAGTTTTGCTAAGTAACGTGCACTGAACTCCAACATCCATAGAAATGCTAAAAATTTGATTACAGATAGATAGGCCGAGGTTTAAGCCCTAAATCTATGAAGAGAAGTTGCCTACTCACCAATGGTTTGAAATATACTATAGATCAAATGAGAGCTCACGAGAGTCGCAATAGCAAAGATGCAGGCATCGTATGATCGAGTCGCACCCTCGCTATAAAAGCCTTAAGTATCCTCCAACCCAATTCGTGAACCATCTTGACCGGTCATCTTCTCCCCGGGCACCATTCAGATCCATACTCCCCGTATCTCGGGATGTGGTACAGCAGCAACAGTGAATCCTCGAGTGGAGTTGAGCAGCATGTTGAGTAGGAAAAACTTTTTGTTGTATCATTCCCAACCAAGAAGATTAGTATGAAAGAACACAACATGAGCAAACCAAGGTAGAGTCTATAACAAGCTGCTAAAATGGAAGGGATGCCTGTTAAATTACTTTCAGTATTCATTTTTGATACGATGATTCTCAAATGAAGTGGCAATCATCACTTTAGGGTTCCGCCTTTGCTGAATACGGAGTACAATTTATATAGCAATTAATATTCCAAATTTAACAAACCATGAATCCAACCAATAGGCCAGTACTCATGGATATGTCTCCAAATTCATTTTATAGGACCGTAGATAACAAAATGAGTATCCAATCCCCATACTATGAATAGAGTCATTGCACGAACCCTTAACAAGGAGGGGACATAGAAGAGGAGCATAGATCATGTACTAATTGTAATGAAAAACCAAGCGGCAAAAATACTACCCGCGGTAAGGACCAACTACAAAGACAAAGGAGAAAGGCTCCTGAATAGCGGGCAGTTGCTCAAGCACCATCTAATGAAGATCCGGCTGATCGTGATTTGCTCCTAGCTTCAACAACTGCATCGTTCGGCCATCGTCGATAGAAAACGTCACCCTGGGTTGCACACTGATGTGATTGGAATCCGGCTCCACTGCGAGTCCGCCATACATGGTTGTTTCCTCCAATACAACGTGTGGGGACACAGATAATCCTAAAACTGCAGACATCCTAATGACACAAGATGAGAAGCACCAGAAATAATCATGTGGAAAAAAGCACCCCGAGTCTACGCACTTCCCTAAACCTCCAATTAATGTAGTCCTGCGCATCCCAAACCCCATGACCAAACGATGGATTAAAAACAAAGATGAAACCGGTCCATCGCCCTCAATCACACAAAAAGACGAGACCCTGAATTCTAAAATCCACGGAACTCGGATGAAGCAATGGAAACCCTGAAATCGATAAATCCTAGAACCATATAAATGCCAAAACCTGATTTCAATCCAACATTCACCAAGTGATCAATAACCTAAACTCTCGAGGAAAATTTTAAAATGAAAAAACAATAACCTCGTTGTGACTACTGCTAAGGAGGTATGATCTCTCAATGAATCAGATTCCCTTGAATGAATTTATCACGGAAATCTTTGTTCCATACTGTGCCCCATGTTTCCAAACCGGATCAAGTAATGCAATTGGCAAAAGACAATATCTATTGCCTAAACCATGAATGTCAAAATCAGATTTCATTCAGCTAGGGCTCAAATTTCAATATCTCCATAAATTCTTCCAATAAGAACTCCAAAAATAAAATGATACAATTGGTAGAAGCAAATAATGGAAACGATCCTCAACCTTCCACGAACTTGCACATAAGCGTCATACCAAAGAGGCGGCTTTCTTACTTGCCCCTCTATTAGAAGCAAAAGAAAATTTCATCAGAAGACGCGGAACAAAAGCAGAGAATGGGCAAATTGCAAAACAAAAGCATAGAGCGTGAAGATAACCAAACAACCGATGTGCAATTCAAGTCACTGGTGATGGCGGTGGTTTTGGTTTCCTGTTCGGAAGAGAGAGCTTTGAAACGGGTTTCAAGGAATCCAATGCTAGAAAATATTCCCATGTCGCATTTTCACCAACCCATAGTCTTGCAACTCCAAATATTCGGGAATAAATTTACGGGAACCCTAAAAACCCAATAGAAGAGTCTGAACCAACCTAAACTCACCTTTGTTGCACGCCATGGTTACTGGCGTCCGCTGTTTGCAACCAAATTTTTTTTCAAGCTCCTCTCGCTGCCGCTACAATTTTGCAAGAATCAAAGGTGGCGTAATTTTGAAATGCAAAGTACCTAACAACAGAAGACAGACTTTGCGTATGATCATGTTTGATACTTAAGGATGACCGGTTTGATATCTGGAGAAGCCTTGTTTGATACCCAAGTGAGATTGATATGTTCTTGGATCAATAAAAATTAGTTCCATTTGCCAACCAATATGTCACACCCAAATCAACAAAAATATGATGCGTTCTTCATCAACATCTACATATTTCACATCTATATGTGAAAGCAGTCAATGCTGTATTCAAATCAATAAGAAAATGTTCATCTTTTGTTGATTCGGACGCCATTTTCTAGAAGCCTTTCTCCTTCCCCCACCCGTGCTCATTATTCTCCTTTCTATCGGCGGATCTCCCGATGGAATGAGCCTTCTCCCCCCCCGTGCTCATTATTCTCCTTTCTATCGGCGGATCTCCCGATGGGATGAGCCTTCTCTCTCCCCTGTGCTCATTATTCTCCTTTCTATCGGCGGATCTCCCGATGGGATGAGCCTTCTCTCTCCCCTATGCTCATTATTCTCCTTTTTATTGGCGGATCTCCCGATGGAATGAGCCTTTTCCCCTCACCTGTGCTCATTTTTCTCCGTTCTATTGGCGGATCTCCCGATTGGATGGCCCTTCTAAGCCCATGGCTCTTTTATTCCCCATTCTATTGGTAGATCTCCCAGTGACCATTTTATCTACATTTTTTTGATTTTTTTCACTTGTATTGGGAGATTAATTCATGGCCTAAACCCCGCTTGTTATTCCACAATAACCCCCAGAGGTTTTTGACTATGTACCTTCCTAAACCGCTCCTAAACTGCCATTTCAAATACAAGTACCAAATTTCAGAAAAAAGACATTTTTGGACACATGCAACCGTAGGATCTTGTGGTAAACCGGTTTGAAAAGGTGTGGAAAAAATTTCAGAATTTTCCACCATGTAGATTGCAAGATATTAGTGTTTAAATTGAGCCAAAGCCTTTTTTTTGTCCCTACAAAAAACCGAGCAGCCGCACTTCACAAGGTCACATTTGTATGAAAAAATGTCCAAAATGGTGGTTACTCTTTGGATTCATTTTTGAAGTCAAGTTGGCCATATGCTTGAAAATGTTTAGATCATTTGGAATTGTACAACATATAGGACAAAAAAAGTAAGTAGAAAAAAATAGAGAATGATTCCAAACACCAAATTGTTAAGAATTTAATTATAGGATTGAAAAATGCCAATCCCAATGGTGATAATGTTGTAATAATCTATCTACACCCAATGTTTTTATTTTTTTTCAAAAATACCCTGAACTGAATTAAATAAAGGACTTCAACGTTTATTTTAGAATAGGAAATGCACAACTGCCTGCAAACTAGAACACCTCATAATTTTGATATCATAAATCAAAATGGAATAATTCCAGACCTAAAGTTGCATATATAGATCTATAAAATTGGTTTCAAATTTTCAATTTTCTTAAAAATGATTTCCTAAGAATTTTTTGAGCTGCCCACCAAGCAATGGAAATCACATGTCATACGATAACTTTTTAATTGTGCGGTCCAAAGTTATGAGGTGTGATGGTGTACTGGTGTTTACCCGTTACACTGGAGTCCGTGTTATATCCTTACCCTAAACCCTACTACCGCCTTACACCTTCTTGCTCCAAGGAGGTACACTTGTGGAAGGGTGTACATGAGTGTTAAGGAGTGCACCTTCACTGCAACTGTACACCATTACACTTCACGCATTGGTGTAAAATCCTCACCTAGCAGTGTAATGGTGTAGGTTTGTTGACCCTGTGCACTCCCGTACACCTTTCTAAGGGTGTACCTCCCCGGCCAACGAAGGTCCGAATTGTACCAGTGTCCACCCATTACACCTGAATTTACAACACCCCCTCGTTGTCATGTAGCTCCCCGACATGACAAGGTGTAATGGTGTAAAAGTGCACCGGTGTTTTTAGTTTATTTTTTATTTTGCTAAAACCCAAAGAAATAAGGCTGTCAACCCCAGGTGGATAGTTGCCGCGACACCCCTAAACCCAAAAATAGGCACAATTTTTGATTGTGGAGGAATTAGAAGGCGTAATTTACATTGTTGGAAAGAAGAGGAGAAATCAGTAAAGACCCGCCTCCTAATTTATCACATTGAACAGAAATGGATGCCCAACGAGTTGCCGAAGTTGCCGCAACCCATGAAAACCTCCACCTTCAATCCCCTCTCATTTTCGATTGGTTGAAACTGAGCCTTCGAGATCACTACCGCTAGAAAGAAGAGACGAAATCGGTCCGAACCCAACTTGAAATTTCTTGCACTAGGCAAGAATTGCTTGAGATTTGGGTCGCCGAAGTTGCTGCCTGCAAAGAAAACTGCGACCTAAAAAGGGCCATAACTTTCAATCGGTAAGGAATTAGACCTTGAGAGTAGTCCCGTTGGAAAGAGGAGGAAAAATCAGTCAAGATAGGCCTATAATCCCCTGCATTCTCGGAGGTCGACCTGCATTCTCAAAGGAAATCTTACACTGTGTAAGCCCTTTGTTAAAAGGTGTAACGAAATACACGGAATGCACTGCATTCCCGTGCCTTCTTCCTATAGATCGATCGTGATGGAATCACACGGCCATAATCAAATATGTTCCGTTGTCGCGGAACACTCTCTCTATACGTATCATAAAACCTCGATATGTACTCATCCAACAACTACTCAGCTACCGGTATGCGCATCCTCATACCGTAGAAGGCCACACGACAGTAGTGGGCCCCCGCCAGATGCAAAGACTGCGCCAAAGCTAAAACAGACAACCTGACCCGGTTCCTGGACAACACTAGGTCACCAGTAGCCGCGGTCAACACAGTACCATGCTCCTCTCGTAAAACCCTAAGGACTCGTGCCCTAAAGACCACCCTCTCCTCCGGAGTGGGCCCTGCATAGCTCCTAACCACTATAGGATCCGTAATCACGTACAACCAATCTCTAAACTCATCCAAGTCTCGAACCCTCACTATCCGATTCGCCGGTCGGATAAAACCTCCAAATAACTCATGCAAATCCATGATCAACATCATGAAGCACGCAGCATCAATGTCCTGGCTGTCGGGGTCATTAGCCCCGGCAGCCTGCTCCGTGCCCACTAACGGACCACGGAGCACCGCAAATCTATCTACGAGAACGTGTTCTCGAACTCTCATGGGAATCGCCCCATACGTACGCCGAAAGGTCCACTCAACTACGAGAGGTGGGCCCCCACAACCAGCAGCAACAGGAATCACCGACATAACGTAAGAAACTAAATCGAAAAACACTCAACCGAGCTCCCGATAACTCGAAAACCGTCCAAATACAGACCAAAAAACCCTCTCTACTCCAAACCAAACACACCACAGGGTGGGGAAAAAAGACCAAATGAAATGGCCTTCAACCCCTTATATAGGAATTTTTAGTTTTTTTTTAGTTTTTTTTTAGGGTTTCTTAAACCGTTGGTCAACTCTTAAAAGTTGACTTCTCAATGAAGCTATTTTTAAAAAATTTGATTCAACCATTTTCGAAAGCCTAAAAATAGGATTCTAAAAATATAAAATTCGCGGGAATCGGAATCTCTATAGATGAGATATGGATGGATGAAGTTTTCAAGTTTATAACTTTTTGATACTTCATCCATCCATATCACATTCATATGGTGTCCAATTAGGGCGTGCCACATCATTTCGGAAAGCTATTTTGAAACCCTACAAGAATCTAAAGTTAGAATTTCTATTAATAGCTATATGCAAAAGTTTGTTCTTTGTATGACTTTTGCATATGGCTATTTTTAGATAATCTAACATTAGATTCTTGTAGGGACTCAAAGTAGCTTCCCGAAATGATATAGCACATCGAAATCGGAATCTTTATGGATGAGATATGGCCAGATGAAAGGGAAAATCTTTGCCTTTTTTCGTACTTCATCTGTCCATATCTCATCCTTAGAATGTCCGATTCCTACATGCCATACCATTTCAGAAAGCTATCTTTAGCCTCTATAACAATCTAAATTTACCATTTCTAAAAATAGCCATATGCAAAAGGTCATCCTTTGGGTGACTTTTGCATATGGCTATTTTTAGACAATCTAACTTTAGATTCTTGTAGGGACTCAAAGTAGCTTCCGAAATGATATAGTACGTCAAAATCGAAATCTTTATGGATGAGATATGGCTAGATGAAGGAGAGAATCTTTGCCTTTTTTCGTACTTCATCTGTCCATATCTCATCCTTAGGATGTCTGATTCCTACGTGCCATACCATTTCAGAAAGCTATGTTTAGCCTCTACGACAATCTAAAGTTACCATTTCTAAAAATAGCCATATGCAAAAGGTCATCCTTTGGGTGACTTTTGCATACGGCTATTTTTAGACAATCTAACTTTAGATACTTGTAGCGATTCAAAATAGCTTTCCAAAATGATATAGCACGCCTAAATCAGAATTTTTATGGATGAGATATGGATGGATGAAGTATAGAAATCCTTACCAAATCCAAACTTCATCCATTCATATCTCATCCATAAAGCATCCAATTTCCAAATGTCATACCATTTTAGAATCAAGACATTAGGTTCTACTACTTGGTCCATTCGAAAGTTCTATAATTAATAAACTTCAAAGCGCAAAACTCCCATTGTTTCTATAAGTCAACCTTTTTTGAATCGGACCTAAAAAAGAATATTTTTTAGAATATTCTTTCAAAATCGGAATCCTCATGTCCGAAAATGGGGGGGCACGTACCTTCAAAACTTCAAACTTCAAATTCTACCCCTCGTTATGGATCGGTCAACCCAAAAATCAACATTTCTATATCTAGCAAACGGGGACACTTGACCTTTACAACTTTTCTCCAAAACTTTGTGATCCTTCTTAAACCCCAAATCCAAAAAAAAATTCTATAAAGACTTCATAATGAAGCCACAAATAGCAATCAAAGTCAAAATAGGCCAACCCTAAGGATTTCTATATTTGACAAAATAAGATTCCAATCTTAAATCCAAACCCATATTTGGAATCCCTGACCTTGCAAATGGGGGGGTAGGTGGAACTCGATTTTGCAAAAGCTCTAAATCCGCTTCATAAATGCCTACCCTAGAAGTCAAAGCAAAAGTCAAAGTTGTTATATCTCACAAATAGTAATACTTATATAGGTCAATATTTTGGGAAGAGATCCGCAACCCTTATAAATAGGGGGGTAGGTTTAATCAAAACCTTAATCCGGGCTGGCCAAAAGGGTGGGAATACTCTTGTAACCCCTTAAACCGCTTATTGGTTCACCAGCTCGCTCGTCAACCGTAGGGTGTCCTGGAAGACCGCAGGTGGGCACCCTGAATCCTGCGAGGAAACAAGTCGACACGGCAAAGGTGAGTAGGGGTTCCAGCAAAACAGCATAAAACCACCGAATGGGGGGGTGGGTGGGGTCGGGACAGGTGGAGGGTGGAGGGGCATCGGGTGCTTACCGGTTTCGAGTGGTACTGGAGCATGAAACGCCCGAATGCGGAGGTGGTGAGGAGCGCCCGGTCCGTTCGGGTGACGAATGTCGAGAACTGAGCAAATAGGGTGTCTCTATCCCAATCCGCCACCCCCGTCGGCAGGAGGCCCTCGTCGATGAGCCAAGCTAATGCGGTTTTGGCCAACTATCGGGACGGTTGCGAAACTCTGGGACTCGGTTCTTCCATGGCCGCTTGCGCCCGAAACCTGGCCTCGGCCGCCCGCCTTTCCTCGCGAAACGCTGTCGTCGTTGGCGACGGCGCGGTGACGGACCGCCTTTGGACTAGAGGAGTCGCGGGAGATGATCCGGGCTCGTCCCCTGCTCGACCTCTTGCATTGAGGCCAATCACGCCGACACCGGGATCGGGCACTTGCCCTGGCGCAGCAGGCGTCGTGGACGCGGCACCAGTGTTGGTCGGCAACCGTCATCTTGCGTTGAGGCCGATCACATCGACACTAGGATCGGGCACTTGCCCTGGCGCAGCAGGCGTCGTGGACGCGGCACTAGTGTTGGTCCTAAACCCTTGATTCCGGCCGTCGATCAAATCGGTGCTCATCGACGAGCTGGAGTTGCTGCTGCCCGTGTTAGTATCCGAATCGGAACTATCCATGCCACCGGTGGCAAGCCGCACGTCCGCTTCACGCCTCTCGGACCTCAGGCTGGGCCGACGTGCGCGCGAGCTCGACACCCCGACCTCGGGGTTGCCGCCAGCGGTTCTTCCTCTGCGATTTCGGTTCGTGCTGGGCTGGAGCCGTGGAGCCCTCTTCGTCGCGACGCCGCGAACCTGTGGTGCGGGCCGGCGCTGTGAGTTGGCCCTGGCCTTTGCCTTGCCTCGACCGTGCCATCCGACGTGCCACGGCCGGCACGTCGAAGTGTCGCTCGGAACCCGGTGGCATAGGGTTCGACCGATTGTACTCGTTGACGACGCCAACAACGCTCTGGCCCGCCTGCATTTCTTCCGCTGTGCGGTCGGTGAGCAGGTTCGGGTACATCTTCAACCGGATGCATACTCCAGCGTTGTCGGCGTGCTCGTCGCAGCCCGCGAAGCAGTGGGTGTTGAGACGGGCCCACTGCTTCTGGTCCGTGCAGTACCTGCACCGAAACTTGCCATTCGTTTCCTTGTAGGTTACGTGGCCTTTGATCATCAATGTCCTGTACTCCTCCAGCGAGTAGTACTCCGCGTAGAATCTGCCGTCCTACTTGTGGACTTCTCGCACATGGGTCCCGTTTGCTATCTGTATGTCCCTCCACCCCCGCTTCCCCATGGCAACGCTGCGGACGACGATCTTATCGGCTGTGGGCCTGCAATGAGCACACGAAGTCTGTCAGGTCACCGTCGAGACCGAGAGTTGCAGACAGACTTCCGAAAACCCTACACCGAAGAGCGTTATTGAACCCTAAATCCTAAAAGCACCATCGAAGAGCCCATGGGAATGAATGATCGACATCCGAAACCAAATCAAAACATCACAGTAGATCGAAACGGCCCTCCTGCGAGGAGAACACATCTTGGATGAGATTCGAACCCTACAAACCCGTGTCAGTTTCGGAAGTCTGTTAGGTCACCGTTGAATCCTAAACCCTCAAAGCATCCTTGCAGAGCCCATCAAGAAGTTTGAGCGACACCCAAAACCGAATCAAAACATCACAGCATAGTATAGCGAAACAGCCCTCCCGTGAGGAGAAGACGTTTCGGATGAAATACAAAACCTAAAAAACGAGTTAGGTTCGGAAACACACTACGAAAAAGAAAGGTTCTTGTGTCTGCCAAACCATATAGGGACTTGTTTCTTTGCAACCCTAAACCTCAGCGCACCCGAACCCGACGAGAGGAGGACCCCAGCAACCGAAACTCCAAATGTATTTGAATTTTCCTGTTCACTTCGCAGAGGTGTACATGGGTCATGTAGAAATGCGTGTTATTCAATTTTGGACATCCAGTAAAGATGATTTTCAAATGAATTGCTAACACTAAATGTCTCCCTAAACTCAGAGGTCCCTCCTAAGATCTTGATTTTCCAACCGGAAATATCCCGATACCCCAGCCTTTCTATATCACGATATTCCTTGAGTTCCTAAACCCTAATTCCGAAGCGCCTTACTGTTCACGAGGACATAAGCGCATCCTGCGATACCCCGTGAAAAAGACAGACAGACATCTTGAATCAAAAACATCACCTTAAACCGGATTGCTCTAAATCGTGATGGAAAGAGAACAAGGAGGAGCTCCGGAACCCTGGGGCTGGAGTCAAATTTGGAAATACAATATGCAAAGTAAAGTTTCTCGTGCGTGTCAAAACATACAGGGATGCGTTGATGCGTTTTTGTGCATCCCTAACCAGTGACTCACCTGAACCCAACAAGAGGAGGAGCAGATTGATCGGGACCCAAAAAACCCGGGCGATGCGTCGCGCCTGTCCACTGCGATAACAGAACGGGCTTGTTGGGTTTGCGCCCACGCGCCCTTACAACACTAAACTCAGATGGAGATGGCGAGCTGACATACCCGAGTATGGAGGCCGCGAGCGTAAGCAACCCTAGACCCTCCGCCTCTGTCTGCGCGCTCGAAGCCGCTGTGTTGTGATCACAAGAACTCTTCCTCCGCCTTGCACTCTTGTCCGGTTTGCGCCCGCTCCGCTTTGCACTCCTGTCCGATTTGCGCTCACTCTGCACTGCGTTCCTGTTCGATTTGCGCCCGCTCCGCAGTGCGCTCCTATCCGATGTGCGCCCGATTGCGAGCACGGACGAGGCTCTGCGATGATAGCAAAGAAAACTTCCTGACGCCAAGCGCGGGGACGACAAAGAAGCCAAGCAAAAGGAGCCATACCGATTCCGTAGGGAGGAAGACCTGTAGGGCGGCGGGCATTCTATTGCACACGTTGGTGGACAATCCTGAGCCCCCTGAGGCGGCGTTACGAAATCAAGAGCCCCCCGAGGCTGCGCTACGAAAGAACGTGCCTTGTAGGGGTGTGAGGATACGAAGGAACGTGCCTTGTAGAGGTGTGAGGATCGAAAAGACGTCTTGCATGGCTCGTCTCCTCTTGGCACGCATGGTTGGAATGTGTTCCGCGGAGAACGGCCTCTCGGCAGTACCGCGCAGCTAGGCGCTCCCATGCCGACACACGAGTGAGAAAACGATGACCACGCGCTATGGGGGTGGCACTCATCATGGATTCGTAGCATGAATCATGACTCCGATCTATAGGGGTTCCTACGTCATAAACCCTAAATCCACATTTGATGGTACGAAATTTCTTTATTCCCACTTCAACTCCATGAATTCATGAATCGTGTTGTGATATGTGATTTTATTCATCATTCCTTCATAATTTCATACCCGAAAAAACAAGGTAGGTGATTCCACCAATTAGCATTGTAGCTTCATGAGTCCTAACCCAGACTGGGGAATATTAACCCCTCATCGCCACAGGAGCCCAAAAGTGTCCTCTTGGAAAATTCAAAGTGCTTTAACTTTTGCATCCAATGTCCAAATTCAATAAAACTTGTTGTTAAAGTTGCGCTCTCTCCTCTAATTTATGTGGTACAATTTTCAGATCCATAAAAGATTTATTGATTTATTAAAATCCAATCGAAGTTCATAGGTTCAATTTGAATCCAACAAACTGTATTTGGAGGCTGCAACTTCGGGGGCTTGTATCTCCTTGATCCGACGTTTGTTTCCAATAAAATTTGTTGTGTTACGTTCCCCTTTAAGTCTAGTTATTGGGGTTCGATTTTCATGTCAACCCAAGTTCTTTTGAATGCTTGGGAGCAATTTGGAGTTTCAAATCCGGACACATTTTTGCATTATAGTGAACTTTGGTGGCTTATAACTTCTTCATACAGGGTTTTTTTCCAATAAATTTGGTTGGAAAAGTTTGACATACTAGTCTACTTCTCGTGGTAAGAATTCCGTATCAATCCAAGAAGATATGATTGATTGAAAAGCATTTTAGCAAAGGTAGGTTCAGCAGTAGATGTGTATTTTGGCTACTTTATCCATTGTTTTTGACATTTCAAAACCATTTCGCAAATGCAATGAGTCAATTAAATGTTGTTTTTTTTCCAACAAAGTGTTTGTCTTTGGTTTTAGAATCACCTTGTAGCTAGAAGTTTTTCCATTTGAGTAGGCTTAGAAATCGAATTCCACCTCGAAATGGGTTTTTAGGATCATTTCAGCATCTTTTTCCAACACAAAGTAATATAAATGCCATTTCCAAATATACTAGTATAGCCGTGTGCCATTGTCACGATATGATAAAAGATTATAGTAAAAAGTAATTTATTAATTCTTCAATTTATCAAAAAATTGGAATTCAATATATTCTTATAGTCAGAATGCTATAAAACAAAGTCCATGCACCTCTCCTTGTAGGGAGCTTTTTTCATACTTCTAAGAATGCAACTAAGGGACGTACAATTCCAAAGATCTCTGTGTCACCAACAAACCAACAAACAAAACTAAACTAAACCTCATGTCAAGGTATACTTTTAATATTAATTTGTTGCTATACATGTCATATAGCACATGGTGTTCATAAATCTATGGACTCCTCTCTTTCATCTTCATGAACTAGATTTTAGTCTTCAACCAAATAGCACATAAATTTATTCTTCACAAAAGGTAGCACAATGAAGGCCATGACTTGTATGAATTTAGTTATTTAGCTTTTAGTAGGTCGACTCACATGATCAATGTTTGTTTTTACTTCATTGATTCTAATTCAAACAAAGAGATATTTTGTGTACTTCTATTGTGTAACAAGTTTAATAAGAACAATGCATGTGACATACAAGATTGAAATAGTCAAATCACATTACTTAAAATATTTTGGTTTCACATCCACTCAAATGAAATGCACCAATATCTTGCATGGTTTTAGTTACTCAATCTTCATGGTAAGGGGTCTTCATTTTTCTAAATGCTAAGAATTTGATAAAAAATTACTTAAAATCCCCACCCGTTTCGCTATGCTCGTGCAGCAGCATTCTCCACTGTTCCCGGTGAAATCTTGATATCCCTTGTGGGTGAAATCTCGATATCTCTTGCTGCATTCCATCTTCCAATATCCGTTGCTACCCATATATGTCAATATGTTGAATTCGACATATAGGGATATCTTGGACATATCTGGATACGTCAATATAGACATATCCAGATATCGAGATTTTTTGGTATGCCGATATCTCAATAGTGACATGTCTAAAACTCTCGATACCTAGATATCTCAATATTGACATCACTGAAAAAATTAAACTCAATATGTTTCGATATCTTGATTCAAAGATATCAATGTAGTGAGAGAATTTGAGATCTCAATGTTGACATATCAAGATATTTCAGTATATTGTCTTGTATACACATATTAAATGTCTCAATATATCTTGCTCGATATCTTTCGACAACCCCCGATATTTCCCAATATCTCTTGATCGGACACGATATCTTGGAATCTACCGAAATCTCTTGCTTGATGTCTTGCAACATCTCTTGCTCAATATCTCCCGATACCTCTCGTTCAATATCCCTCGGAACCTCTCGCTCTGGATCTCTCCATGTCTCTTACTCTAGATCTGCCGATATCTCTTGTTCTATAGCTCCCAGCATCTATTGCCCGATATCTCCCAATATCTCTTGGTCGAATTCTCATGAAATCTCTTGGTCAAAATCTTGCAATATCTCTTCATCGAATTCTTGTGATGTCGCTTGGTCGATATCTGCCGATATCTCGTCCTCGAGATCTGCCAATATCAGGCCCTCGAGAACTGCGATCTATAGGCCCTGAAGACCTGCCGATATCAAGCCCTCGAAACCTCCCGATATGGCTCGGTATCTTTTGATCTCCCGGTATCTCTTGCAGCTGTTGATATCGAGATGGCACTTGCTCCTCGACATTGGGATGTTTCTCGCTGCTCAGTACTCCTTGCTGCTCATATCCTGATATCGAAATACCCCGAACCTTCAACTGAAACATGGAGAATAGCTTGTCGAGTACCAGGAATCCAACATCGATAGGCTATATCAAACTTCAAAGAACATTGAGCAAGAAGAGATAGCTCAATATAGGGATATCGCCGTTATAGGGAGATATGTCGATGTTGAGGTGTCGAGATGTCAGCAGCAAGGCATATGGAGACATCGAATGCAGAAATGGAATCCAGATTTCAGTGACAAGGAATGTACATTACAAGGGAGTTTACAAATTTGACATGTTCATGGGTGCCGCGACCCGATGCCCGGAAGATAGAAAGGAGAAAAATCAAAATCAAAATTGGGGGCTCTTTGCATCATTCAAAATCCGACATGGGCAATTGACTATCCCTCGGTTTAGGAGCTCTCCTTGTGATTCTTCTTTGCTTTTAATGATGCAAAAAGCCCTCATTAAAAATCCGTTCTAAACTGGCAGCACTTTGCTCCGTAGGAGGGACGCTAGCCGTTTCCGGTTCTTCGTCTTCAGTGCGGTTTCCGCAGCCAGTCTCCTCTCCCGCTCGTCCTCCTCCTCCACGCTGGGATTCGGTGGTCGCTGGATGGAGAACTCGCGAAGGGGGCGCATGTCGACGAGGCAAGTGGATATGTCATAGTCCCACGCATTTTCTGCCACTTGGTGGCCCCATTCGCGTTCAATGGGGAGTTCCGACGGCGCCTACGGCATCTTCGTCTCTTCCTCCATGGTACACATACGCGGAAGCCCATGCTTCCGGTCGCGGCAATTGAGCTCCCGCCACAGGCACTCCAGGAACCAGACGTGGAAGTCGCTTCCGGACTTTGGAACCACCCATCGGCGCGGAGTCGAAGGCTGCATCCCCGACTGGCCCTCCCGATAACAGAGGAGTTGCCAAAACATGTGGCACATGGCGTATCCGTACTCCCAGTTATTCGATATGACCGGAAAGGAGATCCGTGTAATCGTGCGACAGACCAGCTTCCACCACAATTGCGTTCCTGGTTTCAGGCGGAGCGTCGTGGCAAAGGCAATGTGCAGGAGTGTGGCAAAATTGTCGCCTGCTCTGTTGTCGTGTAGGGTAACCCTGGTGCCAACGTGGTGCGTCTCGTCTCTTCCGATGATGAACAACGTCCAGTGGCCGTGATCGAGGTAGGGCACAACGATTGAGCTCTGCTCCTTGCAGCCGTTCGACATAAATCGTGGCCTGAAATCCCCCAGCCACTCCTAGTTATTGGTCTCCGACGATTCCATCATATACGATAACATGGTATAGATTGCATTGCTCCACACGGCGTGGTGTTGCCTCCTGACTGAGTCGGGCGAGCGCACCACGAGGTGCGCGAGGAGGAAATCTACGAACTGGCCATCCAACTCGGATCCCTCCTTGAGTACGCACTCCCACTCCTCCTGCTGAACATCGATGGCGACGACCGTACGCCGGTTCTCTCCGAAGAAGAGGACGTGCTCCCCCATGTCGGAGGTGGGGAGCTCCCGTGGCCTGTGCACACAACGAAGCTGACCACGTGAGTTCCCTAAAACCGCGTTCTCAAAATTGGAATTTGAAATCGCACACGCACCTCCTAGGGTCGATCAAGAAATATCCCGGCGTCAGCAAGTAGAGGTGTTCAGAGATGAAAGAGACGCTTGCGACTTGGAGATATCAGGGAACTAACCAGGTCTTGAGGAGGGCGGTGGGGAAGTCAAGCACGCCCAAGAGCTCTTTCCAGCTCAAGTCTGCCGACCTAGACGCGAGTTTCGTCGGGAACCGAGGATAGCTCTCCGTCGTCGGCCGAATATTGCCGCCCTCCCTGACGTCCATGAGGTCCTTGAGCCCGGGGCCATTTCAACGCTTCCAACCGCGAAGCTCCAGCTGCCACACCCTCGGAAGAAACTCCCGTGGCTCACATTCATTGACTCTGTCCTTGCCATCCGCGGGACGATTCTCTTTGCTTGGGCCCGAACCGCCTGCGGTGTCGTTGCGGACTTTGACGTCCCCCTGATCCTACGAAGCGGGCACCACTGGAACCGGCTGATGTAACTCAGCGGCGCCCGATCGGCCCTGTAAGCTGTCAGTCGCCGGCAGGTCGGCAGCGACCTCTGCGCCCGAAATGTCTTGCGTGGGGAGTGGCGTCGGTTGCTGTGGTAAAACCGTCGCATGCCCGGAGCCTGAACCGACAACTCCAGAGTTGAGATCCCCTTTGCGTGGTTGCGGGGCTGAACCCTTCTCAGCGATGGCCCAGCGCTCACTTCCAACGTCGCCAAGGAACTCCAGGATGGCTTGTTCGACGCCCTCCTTGCGCTTGCCTCGCGGAATCCAATGTAGGTCGAGATCTTCCCGCCGCCGCAGGGCCACCTGGAGGTCCTTGCCCCAGTTCTCCATGCTGCCTTGGTCTTCTACATCGGTCATCTGCCACACTCGACGTAAAGTCGACCCGTCTCTGGCTGCAAGATCTTCAAGAGCCCTCGCCCGAGTGGCGTGCACCCACGGCAGCAGCGACGTCCAGTCGCCCTTTTCGAGTGCGTCCTTGGCTGCACTCAGGGCTGCGGGGGTGGTCCAGTCTGTTGCATTGTCCGCGAAAAGGACCTGCCTTAGGGCTTTGCAAATGTGCGTGTTGGCGCCGAACCCCACCGACCGCTCTGCCCACAACCGAACGTTCCCGGCGGTGGCTCCGTCGCGTAGATCGGCAGCGCTGCAAGTCACAGAAGTTGCCTTCAGATCGAGCAGCGACATTGACACGAAATCATCGACGGGAAGGGGACTTCTACCCTAAACGATCACGTAGGGAGTCCGAAACAACACCAATGACATCCAAGTCGAGGCTTACCTGACATCGTTGAGTCCGATGGAGACCATGTGAACTCGGAGCAGCTTGGCCTCCACGGGGGATCCGACTGCCGCGGTCCTGGACGCTCGGATTGACCTCCACACCCTCTTGGCCCCTTCTTCCGTGTGATCCCATGGCATTGGCGGCAGCTTCGGCGGCAGGTACAAATTTTCGGCGCACAGGCCGTAGAGAGGGTGCCAGCCCCAACTCGCGCTCTCGATCTCCGGGCCCCTCTCCAAGTCCCAGCTCGCAAGGAGGTCCTGCACTCTCCTCTCCCGACGCGCGTTCACCTCGCGAGTGTCAATCTCAAATGCCCTCCACGCCCGGGCGTTGGCGTAGTACTCCGCGGCGGGCTCCACGTACCTGGACCGTAAAACCCCCCTATCCATTGATACGTTCCTCAGCTCGACCGTTAGATCCAGGACGTCCTGTAAGACCTCATCGGGGCATTCCATCCTTGTGTTCTGCAAGCAAACAAGACGACACGAAAGGGGTGAGTGGGGGTGTCGTAGCACAGGATAAGCAATTCCCATGTTATACTCCCAAAAACCACTCTAAAGCATAACAAAGTGACTCTAAAGATCAAACCCACGAGATTCTGTGAAGTATCTAGCCTTATTAACGAACTAAGCCAAGTCAGTAGTAATATCCATCTTTTCCGGTCCTCTTTCTATGACCGGAAGTTCAAACACCCAGAAAACAAAGGACCGGATTCATTCTATCTTCCAATTCCAGCTAGTCTTCTGATTATCGAATCCAACACAACCCAAGGACCCTATCTCTTCCGGTCCGGGTATCCGTCTAGGCCAATCCGCTCTAGACAACTCACAACCATTTCCTCTCCTATCCGGTTTGGTTTTACCTCTGTTTAGCCATCAGAGGGTTCGCCGCTTGCTTTTGAGAGTGGTAGGCCCACCACACCTTCCGTGACTTATAGTGGCTGAAGACCCACTTTCCAAATCTCTTCCTTCCTAGGCTAGTACGGATCCGGTTTGGTCCTTCACAGCAATCCAGATTGCAATCCGGTCCACTGGTCACACAAAGACCCCCCGTACGATCCTCTCAATACTACAACGACCCTGATGTCATCCTATTCCGTGCGAAGCTAAGGCGGTACAAGTGCACCCGTCCATTCCAACGTCAACTAGAATTCTTTCGTTTACTGTTAAGATGGTGAGACCTCACAGGAGATCGGACACTCAACCGGATTTCTCACCCAGGAGTTCTAGCGCGATTAAAGACTCCCTCCCTATCCGCCTAGCCTAACAACGGCTTTCTCACCCGGAATCTTAAACTCTAGACGCGCTGAGGCACTGAAGTTCACTCCCAACTCTATCCTATCCGCTCACATGCACTTAGAACCAAGAAAACACCAAGGGGAGAAATCCCATCGCATCCGCTTGCGCCTTCCGAACTCCCTCATGCACAATCCTGCCAAGACATGGGAGATCGTACAACAAAGAAGCACAAGGAGAAAACACAAAGAAAGATGCAGAGGGAAAGACTCCCCGTCCTTAGCACAAGGACTGAATTATATACACTTTGAGAACTTCCAAAAATAACAAAAGGCAAAAAGAGCCGTTAAAAGTCAACCTAAATCCGGATCCTAACTTCCGGTCCTCCTAACACTACCGGATCGGATTACTAATCCGGATCCGTTCCTATCCTATCTTTCCTAACTTATTCTACATTGCTATCGCGCGCCCCAACGAAGGACTCTTGGGCTCCGCCTCCAATTGCTCGAAGACTTCTTCCAAGTTCCTGTTCCGCTCTCCGGCCATCGGATCTGGCATGTCAGAACCGGGAGAGTCTTCGATGTTGATCGGCGCGGTCTGGGAAGGCTGACTCGGCTTTGACTGCGGAGTCTGGTCCCTTCCTTCCCTTGGGTCTGGCACTTCCGGAAACGATTCCGGCATGGAGATGTCCGATAGGTGGACCCTCATTGATTCGGTCAGCTTCTGTGTACACTCCTCCATCCGGTCCGCCGCTCCTCGTGCTAAGACCAAATTCTTCTCCACCTGCTCGGAGAAGTCAGTCAGGATCCGGACTATCCGTGTACCGGATAGTTTCTTCTCCTCCAAGACCTTCTCGTCGAAGAGTCTGGCCCTGACTGCCACGCTTCCGGTCTCTCCGAAAGTCGCCTTTACCGATTCCGCCACCTTTTGCGTCTCGTCCACCATTATCCGGGTGGCGGCCATATCTTCCTTGAAGGTGGCCACTTCCGCCTTCAACATGTCGACCTCCTCTTGAAGTCGACGGATCTCCGCTTCCTGCTTCCGGATCTCGACCGGATTGGTGATGCACTCCGCTACCTTCCCTGGCAACTTGCTATCCGGTGTTGCTTGCACCAACTCTCCGATCTGGATTAGGGCGATTCTCTTCGCCTCCCAGTCCAGGCGGATGTCGACAAGGATCTTCACCAACTTCTCGAACGGGTCGACCGGTCCCTTCTTCAAACAGCCTACCTTCTCCCCTTCCGGTGTCTTCTCCTTTCCGGTTTTATCACCGAGTGGAGATCCTCTTCCGGTCGGAGACGTCGTCTTGTGCCGCTTGGGCTGTCTCTCCGCCTCTTCTTCATCTTCTTCTTCTTCTTCGGTCTCGGATCCGGTTTCCTCTTCCTCCTCGTCCGTTTCCGATTCTCCGTATTTCAGAAGATTTTCCTGGGCCTTCCACTCCTTCTCTTCCGAGTCTAAAAGGAGCTGGTGTTGCTCATAGAGGTGGAAGAGGTAGGGACACACGGGTGTCGGCCTACTCCTTTCGACCCTCGTCGCCAACTGGGCCACCAGATCGAACATGATCCGGGCCCAGTCCGCTTTCTGGTCACCGCTCAGGGCACCAAAAATAGTGTTGCCGAGGGTGATTGTCACCCTTGTCGGCTTCTCCGGATGGAGGATTGGGATCAGGAACTGTAACAGTTTCCGGTGCCGGTCGTCGATGCAGTCTTCCACCGCGTATCCGTCCTTGGGGTTGACCGCTCCTCGGAACTTGCCCCGGACGTACTCGTTCTTCCGGTTTGCCATCCCGTGGCCTCCTGCCCGGAACTTATAAACCTCCCTCCAGATCTCTTCCGTCCATTGATGTGGAACACAGCGGATCGTGTTGTCGAACTGGTTCGTCCATTTCCCTTGGATCTCCTTCACCATCCGCTCGTCCTTAAAACCACAGGGTTTGTCGAGCAAACCTTGGCACCCCATCCGGTTGAGATCCAACCGGAGCATCTCCATCTCCTCCTCTGTCGAAGGGAGAACCGGAACGACCTTCCGGAGTTTGACCGGAGCCGACGATGTGGATGGGCCTGGTCTGTTCCGCCTAAGCTGCGGCATGGACACAGACTAGATCTAAGACAGTCCTTTCCGATTCTACCTCACACAGTCCTAGCCGCACGTCACGTTCTCACGTTCTCTCTCCGATCTCAACCGGAATCCTGCACAGCGATTGGTACGCAACCGGAAACCTACCCTGCAACACACCTCTAACACTCGCACACACGCGAACACTCACACAGCGCCAAAATACGAGGAGCGCGACAAAACACTCTCACCAAACGGAGTTTGGAAAAAGGAGTGTGACTGAGGAGGTGCTGGCCTTTTATAGTCTCTCTTGACCTAAAAATCGTCATGATGACGTTTACCGGTCCGGTCCCACCAATCCGGTCTAACCCTAATCCGGTTCTCTAACCTCAATCCGGTTCTCTGCTACTTCCGGCCAAGGATCTGATTCCAATCCGGTTCCTGGGTGTCACCACTAGGATTGGATTCGTTCGAACTACTCCACTATTTCAATGTCTTTCCTAATTTTCCGTCCTCTGCGGTTTCTAAACAAAACCTACATACTAATCGATAGTTTCCGTTCCGTTTTCTAGATAAACAACTGAAAACCAAAAATTCGGACTGCGACAGGGGGTTCGAACAAAACCGCCCGAAACCACCAAAAAGGTGGGTGGGTGGGTGGTAATGGTGGGACGGGTATAGGATTGAGAGATTTCGGGTGCGTACTTGGACCATGTGGTACTGGAGCATGAAATGCCCGAATGCGGTAACTACCAGGACCGACCGGTCTGGTCCGGCGATGGACGTCAAAAACTCAACAGAGAGGGTGTCGCTAGCCCACTCTGCCACCCCCGCCGACAGGAGGCCATGCTCGATGAGCAAGGCCAACGCGGTTTTAGGGTCCTGTCGAGGCGGTTGAGAATCTGTCGTCGGTATCTCAGCGGCCGCTTGCACCTGAAACGTGGCCTTGGCCGCCTCCCTCTCCTCGAGAAACGCCCGCCTCTTCTTGCCAAATGCTGTCGTCGGCAACGGCGCGGTTTCGGACGGCCCGGGGCCTGCAGTAGTTGCGGGAGGTGACCCAGCAGGCGTCGTGAGTCCGGCACTAGTGCTGGTCAATAACCCTTCACCCCGGGTGTTGACAACACCGACCCTCATCGGCGTGGAGGGGCTGTTCAACAAAGTCGTAGCAGGATCGGAACTCTCCATGCCAGGGGTGGATGGCAGTGGCGACGATGTTGGAGTCCCGTCTGTCCTGTTGCCAGTACGTGGTTGCCATGTCGACGAACCGACTTCGTGGTCACCAGCGGGGTTCCTCTTCCGCAACTTCGATTCACGAGTAATTGGTGTCTCGTGCTCGCGATTCCGCTGACTTGTTCTGACGGGCGACTCTTGAAGTGGGATCTCTTCCTTGAGATTTTCTCCAATATACTTGGTGATCAGGGATAGGGGGGCACGGCCACTCTGCAGGTCTTCCACCGTGCGGTCGGTGAGCAGGTTCGGGTACATCTTCAACTCGATGCGTGCTCCACTAATGTCGAGGTGCTGCTCACAGCCCAGATATCGGTGGGTGTTGATTCGGGGGAACTGCTTCAACACTCCGTAGTACCGGCACTCGAACTTCCCGCTCGGCCTCTTGCAGTCGACGTGCCCTTTGATCATCAATTTCTTGTACTCCTCCAGCGAGTAGTCTACCATGTACTGCCTGGCGTCGGTCGTGTGGATTTCTCGCACTTCGGTGACGTTTCCTGTGCGTATTAGTTCTAAGTCCCTCCCGCCCCGCTTCCCCATGGAGACGCTGCGGACAAGGATCGTGTGGGCTGTGGCCTGCAATGAGCACATGTAGTCTGTCAAGTCACCCTCGAGAACCCAAATTGACTGTGGATAGCCTTCTTAAACCCTAATCCGACGAGCGTTATTGTTCATGTGCATCTGAAAGCATCTTAGGTGCTCTGATGGGAAAGATCGGCACACCCTAAACCCTAAACCCTAAGACATCACGGCTCAGCGAAACGGCTCTCCCGAGAGGAGAAGCCAATTCGGATGAGATCCGAAACCCCGGGGGCCGAGTCAGGTTTGGAAACACGCAACGAAGAAGAAAGGATCCTGCACTTGTCAAACCATGGATAGGGACGTGTTACTTTGCAATGCTAAACCTTGGCGCACCCGAACCTGAGGAGAGGAGGACCAGAGCAACCAAAATGGCAAAGGAATTTGAATTTTCGTTTTTCCAAAGCAGATGTGTATACCTGGGTCATGTAGAAATGCATGCTATTCAATGTTGGACATCCGGTGATAACGATTTTCAAATGAATTGTTGAGACTTGATATCTCCCTGAACTCCGAAGGTCCCTCCTCGGCAGATCGATTTCCCAGCCCGAAATATCACTAAACCCCATTGTGAGATATCATGATATTCCTTGAGTTCCAAAACTGAATTCCTAAGCGCCTTATTGTTGACAAGGACCTCAGCGCATCCTGCGATAGCCCATGGGAAAGAGAGACACACAACCTTGAATTGAAAACATCACAGCACAGCGGATTGTAAGGGCCGTGATGGGAAGAGAACAAGGAGGATCTCCGGACCCTGAGGCCGGAGTTGGGTTTCGAAGCACAAAGGAAGGCGGTCACGTGACCCCTTCCTCTGCCTTGCGCTCCTCTCCGATGTGTGCCTGCCTACGAGGACCTCACCGAGCGCCACAGCGAGCAAGGACGAGGCTCTGCGCCGATTGCAACACAAACTTGCTGACGCCAAGCGCTTGACGACGATGAAGCCAAGCAGAAGGAGGCATAGCCATTTCGTAGGGAGGAGAGCGTATAGCGTGTTGGGCAATCAATTGCCCGCGCTGGAAGACAATCATGAGCTCCCCTAGGCGGCGCTACGAGGGGGCGTCCCACTTAGGAACCCCAAAACGTCTCCTCCCTATGCCGTCCGTTGGAGTGCATTCCACGGAGATGGGCCTCGGGGCAATTCCACATGGCTCTGTGATCCCATGCCGGCGCCCGTTAGACGACGTTGAGCGCGGTTTCAATGAGTTAACCATAATTGCACGGAATCTTGGGTGCAATTTATAACTGCATTGGAAAAAAACTTTAAACAATCTTCTTTTTCAAAAAGTTGGAGTTAGGTCTATATGCAGACATCATAAATGCCGACGAGGTTTCTACATATATATACATATTTATAATACAAAAAATTGGACGAAATTGAATTTTGCAAGTGCATTTTGAGTCTTTAGGATTGTTTTAAAAAATGAAACCTTGACGATAGCTTGTTGAGTACCAGGAACCCAACATCGATAGGCTGTGAATAAGATTCCCGTGCTGTGTATGCGCGGTTTCAAATCAGGTGGAGGACAGTTGGTTTCGAATGGAGGTCGACAAAACTCTTTGATCCACAATGTCGCAGCTGCAGCGAAACTCAGAACGAGGTCTCGCATTCCCTGAATACGATCTGCACAAACAAGACCTGTACACAGGCGAGTTTTCAGCCAAAATCATGACGATATCTTGTGTTTTGCCAGGAATCCAATATCGGCAGGCTGAGTGCAAGATTCCCCCATGTTCACGGTTTTAGTCCAGCCAGAACAGGGATGGTTTCGAAAGGAGGTCGATAAAACTCCTTGAATCCAAATTATCTGTAGGTCACACATTGATTTCAAACACCTGTACATGGATTGTGTATTTCATTTCTTAATTTCATTCACCTAAACACTAATCGATCCATTTCACTTATGAATTGTATACAAAACCACGTCAACCATGTCAGCCATTTCACTTGTGAACTTTATACCTACACTAAATAGTGAAATTAGGTTGCCCCTCATTAATTTATTGACATTTCACACTATATAAATATTTACTTTTTACAGTGGAAATTTTCAAAATTAATTAATTCAATAAAAAAAATATTAATAAAACTACCAAATGCTAATTTCAATTAGTTTTGATTCATTTCAAAAGCTTTACCAAGCACAAACTACACATGTTTGTATGCACCTCAATGCATAAAAAACCATAGCAAACAATACACGTGCTTGTATGCACCTTGAATGATAAACAATTGATAGAAAATGTATACCAATGCATAAAACAGCTTAGCAAATAAAAATAGTATGAAACAACAAAAATTTCTTTATTTCAAGTAAAACTCTTTATTTTGATAAAACTCTACTAACAAATCACACCAATTTAATCAAATTGAAAAACTTATGAAGTTTCAAACCTGGAGGCATTTTCAATAACAAACAATGTTATATTTCTCTTGAAGATGAAACCATTAAAGAAAATAGAAAAAGACACTCCTTGGAAGATAAAACCATCAAAGAAGAATAGGAACCGCCGCTCCTCTAAAATGATTAGGATACTTTGCAATGATGTTTTGGAGTTCCATAGTCAGTTGTTTGACATGCCATCCACCCAAAATATTACGTGCTAGGCCTGTACGAATCATGGCCTTCCCAGCAAAATTAATTCCTCTTCCATCTTTTTGCTCATTGACATCCTTCACAGCTGCCACTGCCAGCTCCATGAAGAAACGTTTTCCAGGATTTTTCAACATTCCCGATGCCCTACCATCCACACGCACTTCGTCTTGCCAATTCCAGTTTGAACACAATGTAACTTGTAGGCTTCCCAACGTAAAGACCATGCATCTTTGATTTTTGAAATGATAAAAGAGTCAGCCGGTTGGCACAAATCTGTTGCATTTGCAGGAAGTTTTCTAATTTCTATGTTCAACCTATCAGTTGTCAATAGTGCTTGTGTAGTATCATTGTGCGATGCACAATTATCTACATACATCAATTTTCTTCGCCCCAAGGAATCCGGTTGAATGGCTCTTGGCTCATTCAAATAGTCATTCCATACCACTCCTGTCATGAAACCCTTTGTAGCAATTCGCTAGCTCACACCCACCACATCATCTGGACAACCTCGAATAGGATATGAGCATCCTTGGTACTCTGAAATATCAAGAAGGGATAATGTATCACACCGTTTTGACCCCCTGATATTTGTACCACCATTGTAATTCCAACTCCACCTGATACTACATCTTCATATTTCACAGTATCATCTCCTCTAAATCCCAAGGTTCTGCCATTATCCACGTTGATGATGAAGCGAGTCTCATCAACATTTTCTATAAGGTCCTCATTCAAATCACCACTCTCAAAGTCCCTACTCAACTCACCCATATGATAGGCCACTGTTTGTTCAATATAGGTTTTGTTTGATAGGACTCACTAACAGCTTGCCTGTTTAAGTCCTACCAACAATATTGAAACGCACCATGAATGCTTGGATCCAAGAGAGATTCACCAAATCCAACAAACATTTTCTTGCTCCTGGTTCTCTATGGTGTGGTGAGAATAGAGGATGATGAGATGTTGACAAAATGTCTTTTGCCAAAGAAAGCAATAACTTGGCAGAGAACTTGACACCAGCACCCTTTAGTCTCGAAAATTCACCTTTGAATTCTTCATGCAACCATAGGACCCAAGGTACTGTCTTGCTTCCTTCCTTGACCAGGTAGAGCTTTGATATCCATCCTCCGTCGGATTGCAGTACTACAACGTACCATTGAAAGGTGATTTCCTTCATCCTCCAATTGTTGAAAAAAATCAGCTCGTCCTTTCCACCATTTACTGGCCTTTGTAATGTTAGCATGGTAGTTTTTATGTTGAAAATGCTGAGGGAATTCCTTCAAGCATTTTCCCATAAGACCAGCTACACCATCTCTTTCTGATGTGCTTATCATCCATTTAAGAACACGTTTACGGGTTGCTTTTATTGAAACATGTTGAGTTGACTCCCCATTTGGCATACTTAGCTGAAATATACAAATAAAACAAGTTTGTCAGTCACAAGCTAGAGATGCAAAAATTCTTGTGGATTGACATCAAGTAGGCAAGATTAAACTCAACCTATATTCTTTGGCAAAAATGGTCTAAACGGTTCAAAGAAAATGAGAGGAATTGATTCTTAGAAAATACTAAGGTAGGAGGTTCTAAAAGCGCTCAGATTCTAAAATTGCCCACCTCCTAAAATGCACAGTACTAGTACATGTTGCTTTTTCATAGCCTTGAACAATGTACAAACAATGTACATTTGAAGAAAAGGGCGATTTTAAAGACCTATGCCATTTCAACTTCAAAATTTCATAACTAATTCCACAAAGCTCCAAAAAATATGAAACGACTTGGATTAGATGCCAATTCCACTTGTCTTTCGAGCAAAATTTACAAAAAAATATTTCAGAATGTTTCACCTTCCCGAAATTCAGTTTCAGCTCTTACTCTCCAAAATTCAGGTTTAGCTCTTAACGACTGGTGGACCTCCTACCTTGTGAGGACCAAATAATCAATGAACTGGAGCTAAGAAAAAATAAAACAATTCAAATTATTTCAAAAAAAAAAAATTCAATGACACACCTTTTGAATGTTTAAAGCGAGAAGCATGATGTAGCAGCCGAAATCCAAAATTCAAAGCGATACCTGAAGATCTAGCAGTCGAAATTCAAAGCGAGAAGCATGATGTAGCAGCCGAAATCCAAAATTCAAAGCGATACCTGAAGATCTAGCAGCCGAAATTCAAAGCAAGAAGCCTAATGTAGCAGCCGAAATCCAAAATTCAAAGCGATACCTGAAGATCTAGCAGCCGAAATTCAAAGAAGAATCTGAATTAGGCCTTGCCAAATTTGAATCAGGCCTTCAGTACGGCAAATCTTCGTTTTCCCTGCTACAAAATTTGTACTGGCTTCAACGTACTAGCTTCAATACCATACTAGCTACCCGTACTGGCTTCAACACAACTGCTGACCGCTTACAAACAGATTAGCGGCGCAAGCCACTAAAACAGGCCCGGAAACAGCGAAACCCTAATATGAAGACTCCCTCGCATGCGCCTCCACGTGGATACAACGTGGATACAGTGCGTCATATGGTAACTTCATAGGGTAAGGCAACCTAATTGAAAAGGCAACCTAATTTCACTATTTAGTGTACACTAAATAGTGAAATTAGGTTGCCCCTCACTAATTTCTTGACATCTCATACTATTTAAATATTTGATGTTTCTCTACAAGAAAACACTACTTTTGAACTAATTTTTGGTTTAGTTGGAACTCATGAACCTCCATGTGTACAAATTGAAGTATTTGAAGAAATATTTGTTGACTTTGATGGCTTGTACGATAACTTTCTTGAGGTGAGGCAACCTAATTTCACTATTGAGTGTAGATCACCAGGGATACAAAGATGTCGGGATACCAATATATTTCGCGGTCGAGGTATCGAGATATCAGCAGCAAGGAATATTGGGAGATGAAATGCAAAAAAAATTTCGAATATCAGCAACAAGCCATATCGAGAGATCGCCGACAAGAGATATCCGGAGATCAATGAGCAGAGACGGATAAACTAATTTTAGCATTCCTCCATATATCGAGATATCTGACTTCCAAGAACACTGAGCAAGAAGAGATAGCTCAATATAGGGATATCGCCATTATAGGGAGATATGTCGATGTTGAGGTGTCGAGATGTCCGCAGCAAGGGATATGGAGACATCGAATGCAGAAATGAAATTGAGATTTCAGCAACAAGAATTGTACATTACAAGTGAGTTTACAAATCCGACATGTTCAGGGGTGCCGCGACTCGATGCCTAGAAGAGGGAAAGAAAAAAAATAGAAATAAAAAAGGGGGCTCTTAGCATCGTTATGAATCCGACCTGGGTAATTCACTCTCCCTCGGGAGCTCTTCTTGTGATCTTTCTTTGTTGTTAATGATGCAAAGAGCCCCCATTAGAAATCCCTTCTAATCTGGCGGCACTTTCCTCTGTAGGAGGGACGATAGCGACTCCCGATTCTTCGTCCTAAGCTCGGACTCCGCAGCCAATCTCCCGACCCGCTCGGCCTCCTCCTCCACGCTGGGATTCGGTGGTCGCTGGATGGAGAACTCGCGAAGGGGGCGCATGTCGACGAGGCAGGTGGATATGTCGTATTCCCCCGCGTTTTCTCCCGGTCGGTCAGCAACTTCGGGATAAATGGGGAGGTCCGACACATTCCATGACCTTTCAATCTCGTCCTCCGCAGTGCACATACGAGGTGCGTCATACCTCAGGTCGCGGCACATGAGCTCCCGCCACAGGCACTCCATGAACCAGACCTGCATGTCCCTTCCGGTCGCTGGAAACCACTGACTTGGCGTTGGGACTGCTTCCGACGATTGGTCCCCCGATGACAGAGGTGTTGCCAAAACAAGTAGCACATGGCATACCCGCTCTCCCAGCTGCTCGGACAGCCCGGAAAGTCGATCTGCTTCACCTTGCGACAGACCAGCTTCCACCACAAATCCGTTCCTGGTTTCAGGCGGAGCGTTGCGGCAAAGGCAATGTGCAAGAGTGTGGCGAAATCGTCACCCCACCTGTTGTCGTGCAGGTGCAGCGAGCAGCCGACGTGGTATGTCTCATCTCTTCCGATGATGAACATCGTCCAATGGTTGTGATCGAGGTAGGGCACAACGACTGTGTCCTGCTCTTGGCAACCGTTCGACATAAATCGCATCCCGAAATCCCCCAGCCACTCCCAGCTATGATGCCTTTCCGCATTCGACCTGAACGATGACAGCGCTTTGCTCGACACGATGTGGTATTGCCTACGAACTGGTTCGGTCGAGCGCAACACGATGTGCGTGAGGAGGAAATCTACAAATTGGCCCTCCAACTCGGATTCCTCCTTCAGTACGCACTCCCAGGCCTCCTGCCGGACATCAATGGCGACGACCGTACGCCGATCATCGCCGAAGAAGAAGACGTGCTCCCCCATGCCGGAGGTGGGGCGCTCCTTAGTCCTGTGCATACCACGAAGTCGACCACGTCAGTGCCCGAACCGCCAGGTCTCAAAATCAAAATCCAAAATCGCACACGCACCTCTCAAAGAGCAGCACGACATATCCTGGCGTCGGCAGGTAGAGGTGTTCAGAGATCAAAGAGCAACTCAACACTTGGAGATATAAAGGAGCTAACCAGGTGTTGAGGAGGGCGGTGGGAAAGTCAAGCACGCCCAAGAGCTCTTTCCAGCTCAAGTCTACCGACCCAATTGTGAATTCCGTATGGAACTTAGGTTTGTGCTTTGTCGTCGGCCGAATAATCCCGCCCTTCGTGACGGATATGAGGTCCTTGTGCGTGGGGCCATCTTGACACTTCCAGCCGCGATGCTTTAGCTGCCACACCCTCGCCAGACCCTCCCGCGGCGCACATGCATCGACTCTATTCTCGCCATCTGCGGGACGATCCTCTATACTTGGGCCCGACCCGCGTTCGGTGTCGTCGCGGCCTTCGACGGACCCCTGTTCCTGCGAATCGGTTTCTTGCACCCCTGCAACCAGATGATCTAGCTCTGCAGCGCCCGTTCGCCCCGGCAAATTGTCTGGCTCCGGCAGCTGAACAGCGGCCCCCACGCCCGGAATGCCTTGCACGGAGAGTGGCGTCGGTTGCTGTGTTAAAACCGCCGTATCCCCGAAGTCGTATCCGACAAGTCCATGATTGAGATCTGCTCTGCAATGCAGCGGGGCTGAACCCTTCTCGGCGGTGGCCCGGCGCTCCCTCCCAACGTCGCCGAGGAAATCCAGGACGCCTTGTTCGATGCCAACCCCGCGCTCGCCTCGCGGAATCCAGTGCAGGTCGAGATCTTCCCGCCGCCGCAGCGCCACCTGCAGGCACTTGTCCCACTTCTCCACGCTGCCTTGGTCTTCTGCATCGCTCACCTGCCACACGTGGCGTAGGGTCGGCCCGTCGCTGGCTGCGAGATCTTCAAGGGCCCTTGCTCGAGTGGCGTGCACCCACGGCAGCAGCGACGTCAGGTCGCCCTTTGCGAGTGCGTCCTTGGCTGTGCTTAGGACTGCGGAGGTGGTCCAGTCCGTTGCATTGTCTGCGAAAAGGACCTGCCCCAAGGCTTTGCAGATGTGTGTGTCGGCGTCGAACCCTCGCGACCGCTCTGCCCATAACCGGACGTTCTCGGCGGTGGCTCCGTCACATAGATCGGCAGCGCTACAAGTCACAGAAATTGCCGTTAGAGCAAGCAGCGACATCGACACGAATCACTGCCGGGACGGGCACTTCTGCTCTAATCGATTGCGTAGGGAGTCCGAAACAGCATCCATGACATCCGAGTCGAGGCTTACCTGACATCATTGAGTCTGATGGAGACCATGTGAACTCGGAGCAGCTTGGCCTCCACGGGGGATCCAATTGTCGTCGTCCTCGACGCTCGGATCGACCTCCACACCCTCTTGGCCTCCTCTTCCGTGTGATCCCATGGCATGGGCGGCTGCTTCGGCTGCAGGTACGGATTTCCGACACACAGGGCATAGAGGGGGTGCCAGCCCCAGGTGGCACTCTTGATCTCCGTGCCCCTCTCTTGCAAAGAGGTTCTGCACTCTCCTCTCCCGGCGTGCGTCCATCTCACGAGTCTGGATCTCGAATGCCCTCCACGCTCGGGTGTTGGCGTAGTACTCCGCCGTGGGATCCACGTACTTGGGCACGTCGACCCCCCTGTCCGTTGATTGGTCCATCAGCCCGGCCGTTAGCTTCACAACGTCCTGTAAGACCTCATTGGGGCATTCCATCCTTGTGTTCTGCAAGGAAACAAGATGACACGGAAGGGGTGAGTGGGGGTTCGAACAAAACCGCCCAAAACCACCGAAACGGGTGGATGGGTGGGTGGTAATGGTAGGACGAGTGTAGGATTGAGAGGCATCGGGTGCATACCTGGATTGTATGATACTAAAGCATAAAACGCCCGAATGTGGAGGTGGTCACCGGCGCCCGCTCCGGTCTGGCAACAACGTCGAGAACTCAACAGAAAGGGTGTCGCCATCCCAGTCCGTGATCCTCGTCGACAAGAGGCCCGAGTCGATGAGCCAGGCCAACGCGGTTCTGGCCACCTTTTGGGACGGTTCAGAAACTCTCGTTGGACTCGATTCTTCAACGGCCGCTTGCGCCCTGAACCTGGCCTCGGCCAACCGCCTCTCCTCGCGAAACGCTGTCGTCGGCGACGGCGCGTTGTTGAATGGCCCGGGGCCTGCAGGAGTCGCTGGAGGTGTCCCAGCAGGCGTCGTTCACGCGGCACCAATATTGGTCAATAACCCTTGACGCCGGGCGTTGCCTAAACCGATCCTCGATGCCGTGGAGGGGCTGTTCGACAACGTGGCATCGGAATCGGAACTCTCCATGCCACGGGTGGATGTCCGCGGCGACGATCCTCGGGTTCCGACCGCCGTCATGGATGGACGTGCGCGCGATCTCGACAATCCGACTTCGTGGTCGCCGACGGAGTTCCTCCTCCGCAACTTCAATTCACGTTGGTTTGCGTCCTCGCGACGCCGCACCCTTTTGTTGCGGTCCGACCCTGTGAGTTGGCCTTGGCCCCTGCCTTGCCTCGGATTTTCCTGTCGACGTTGTGCGGCTGCAACGTCGTGGGGCTCCTCGTCATCCGTTGGCTTGGGGTTGGACCGATTATACTCGTGGACGACGTCGACGACGCTCCGGCCCGTCTCCATATCTTCAACTGTGCGGTCGGTGAGCAGGTTCAGGTACAACTTCAACGGGATGCATTTTCCATCGGGGTCCTTGTGCTCGTCGCAGCCCTTATATCGGTGGCTGTTGAGTTGGGCCCACTACTTCAGCTTCCGGCAGTACCGGCAGACGAACTTGCCGTCCGCCCCCTTGGATTGCATATGGCCTTCGATCATCAACGTCTTGTACTCCTCTAGCGAGTAGTACTCCGGGTGGTGTCTGCCGTCCCACTTGTGGACTTTTCGCACTTCGATATCGTTACCGTTTATTTGGTCTACTATTCGTACGTCCCTCCACCCCCGCTTCCCCATGGTGACGCTGCGGACAAGGATCGTATGGGCTGTGGGCCTGCAACGAGCACACGTAGTTTGTCATGTCACCCTCGAGACCCAAAGTTGCAGGCAACCTTCCGGAACCATATTCTATCGTTCACGAGCACCTGTGAAAGCCAGAGCGGCTGGGCGGAGGCACAAGCCCCTTCACATAAAAGCAAAAAAGAGCTATAGGGAGACCACGCGAGGGAGAGTGAAATGGCAAAGTCTAAGTCCCGGGTGATAAAACACCGGGGTTCACATAGACCCTAAACCGATCTGAAGGGCATCCCGTTTCTCTACATTTTCAACTCTATGTCTACAATCTTGTCTGATGGCCATACCCAAATGAATTGTGGAAGACCAAGCGGACTTCATCACCCGATGAGCCCTGAAGTCCAGGGTGCTGTAACGAAAAATACATCGTTCGACCCTAGTATGCCAAACTATGAACGATCTGAGAATGTCCCGAGGTTGGCATGCATAAGTGTATTTGTCTAATCTAACTATTCCCTGCGTGTCTCAACCGTAAACCTATGGTGACATTTGTAAAATGACTAATTCTCGGTACTCCAAAGGAGCCACTAAAAAAAAGTACCCTGAACCCTCAGTTCTGACTTGAGAATGTATAATCCTAGAACAAATATTTTGCCGTTTCTAAGTGATGGCCACATAAGGGACATCTAACTGCAGCTAAAGGTATACCTTGAACCAACCAATCTCCAGTGACCACTGTTCACCCTAAACCTAAAAGCATCGTGTAGAAGCCCATGGGATAGATAGACAGACACCCTAAACCAAATCGAAACATCACAGCATAACAAAATGGCCCTCCCGTGAGGAGAAGCCAATTCAGATGAGATCTGAAACCCTGGGGCCCAAGTGACGTTCAAAAACACACACCGGAGAAGACCGGTTCCTGTGCCTGTCAAACCGTAAACAGGGACGTGTCTCTTTGGAATCCTAAAACTTGGCGCACCCTAATCCGAGGAGAGGAGGACTAGAGCAGCCGAAATCATGTAGAAATGCGTGCCATTCAATGTTGGACATTTGATTAAGGATGATTTTCAAATGAATTGCAAAGACTCATTATCTGCCTCAACTCGAAGGTCCCTCCTGAGGTCTCCATTTCCCAGCAAGAAATATCCCGATACCCCTGCGTCAGATATCGCAATATTCCTTGAGTTTCGAAACTCGATTCCGAAGCGCCTTACTGACAACGAGGACCTAAGCGCATCCTGCAATAGCCCATGGGAAAGAGAGACAGACAACCCTGAATTGAAAACATCACAGCATGGCGGATCTATAGGGCCGTGATGGAAAAAGAACAAGGAGGAGACCCTAAACCCTAGGGCCGAAGTAAGCTCTCGAAACACATAATGAAAAAGAAAGTTTCCAGTGCTTCTCAAAACGTATGGGGATGCGTATTGTAATCCTAAACCCTAACTCGGAACGCACCCAGATGCAACGAGAGGAAGAGTAGAGCGCTTGGGACCCTTAAAACCTGGGTGATGCGTCCACCCTAAACCGTTGCGGTTTTGGAGGGCGGGCTTGTCGAGTCTGCCTCAACCCTAAAACCTTGAAGCCCTGAAATGCGAACGACAAGTGGAGATGGCCAGTCTACGTACCAGAGCGTGGAGGCCACAAGTGGAAGCAACCCTAGACCATCCGTCTCTGCCTGCGTGCTTGAAGCCGCTGCGCCGTGATCCAGAGACCTCTGCCTCCGCCGTCCGGTCAAAGCCGCCGCGCCGTGATCAGAAGACCTCTTCCTCCGCCATGCGCTCTTGTCCAATGTGCGCCCGCTCGCAAGGACCTCTCCGAGCGCCACAGCGAGCAAGGACGAGGCTCTAGGCTGATAGCAAAGCAAACCTCGTGACGCCAAGTGCGCGGACGACGAAGAATCCAAGCCAAAAGGAGGCATACCAATTTTACAGCGAGGAGGACCTCGAGCGTGTCGGGCACTCAAGTGCCTGCGCCGCAAGACAACCCCACGGCAACCCTATGCCGACCCGTCCCACCTATGGGTATGAGGATCGAAAAGACGTCTTGCATAGAACGTCTCCTTCCAGTGTAGGCGGTTGGAGCGCTCCGATGCCGGCACACGGGTGAGACCCATGGGAACACTGGATTTCGGGTGCCACTCATCATGGAATTCATGACTATGCTCTATAGGGTTTCCGATGTCCTAAACCCTAAAGCAATGTTTGATGGTTATTCAATTTTTTTATTTCCATTCCAACTCCATGAATTTAGGAAATGTGCATTTTATTCATCTTCACTTCGTACTTTTATGCTTGATAAACCCGCAATGTGATACTCCAAAGTCTAAATATTGCCTATGTTTCCATTTCATTTAAATCAATGAAAGATTGATTGGCAAGGTACAGAAATGGATCGACCACTTGAGATAGAGCCATAGTGCCCAAAACGTGCTTATGTAGTCATGTCCAATAATCTTATGAACTGCTGCTTTTTGTGCCTTTTCAAAGAATTTTGCATAATGTAATATACAATTGCCATTTTTAGTCTTGTATAAGTGACACTCATTTCTTAACCCCTCAGTCATCGCCGGAGGGGACGAAAAGTGTCCTTCTGGAAAATTCAAAGTGCTGTAATTTTTGCATCCGATGTCCAAACTCAATAAAATTTGTTGGTAAAGTTGCATTCTCTCTTCTAGTTTATGTGGCAGAATTTTCAGATCAATGCAAGCTTTATTGATTTATTGATAGCCAATCGAAGTTCATAGGTTCAATTTGAATTCACCAAACTGCATTTGAAGGCTGCAACTTCGGGGGCTTGTATCTCCTTCATCCAATGTTTGTTTTCAATCAAATTTTTTGTGTTATGTTTCCCTGGAAGTCTAGTTATTGTGGTCGAATTTTCATGTCAACCCAAGTTGTTTTGAATGCTTGGGAGCAATTCGAAGTTCAAAATCTAGACATTTTTGCATTACAGTGAACTTTGGTGGCTTATAACTTCTTCAAACAGGAGTTTTTTTCAATAATTTTTGGTGGAAAAGTTTCACATACTAGTCTTGTTCTTGTGGGAAAATTTTCATATCAATCCAAGAAGATATGATTGACTGAGAAGCATTTTAGCAGAGGTAGGTTCAGCTCTAGATGTGTTTTTTTGCTACTTTTTTCACTGTTTTTTGACATTTCAAAACAACTTTGCAAATGCAATGAGTCAATTAAATGTTTTTTTTTTCCACCAAAGTGTTTGTCTTTTGGTTTATAATCACCTTGTGTTTAAAGTTTTTTCATTTGAGTAGGTTTAGAAATCGAATTCCACCTCGAAATGTGTTTTTAGGAAAATTTCAGCATCCTTTTTCAACCCTAAAACATTATAATCTTTCAATTTATATGGTCAAATGACCCCAAATTTTACTTACACCATCTACAACATGCACACTATAATATTGTACGGTTGAGATTTTTATACCTTACTCACATTTAGATTTATAACACTTGAAAAGCAAGGTTGTTTTTTGACATGGTTAGAGCTTCTGCGGTGAGGGGTTAAACCATTCCAATCAAGTATAACAATTCTCAACATCGTCGCCAACATCGTCAACATCGGGACCCCAACATTGTCGCCGCTGCCATCCACCCCTGGCATGGAGAGTTCCGATCCTGCTACGACTTTGTTGAATAGCCCCTCCACACCGACAAGGGTCAGTGTTGTCAACGCCCGGGGTGAAGGGTTATTGACCAGTACTAGTGCTGGGTCACCTACCGCGACTATTGCAGGCCCGGGCCGTCCGACACCACGCCGTTGCCAACGACAGCATTTTGCGAGAAGAGGCGGGCGTTTCTCGAGGAGAGGCGGGCGGCCAAGGCCACGTTTTGGGTGCAAGCAGCCGCTGAGATACCGACGACAGTTTCTCAACCGCCCCGACAGGATCCTAAAACCGCGTTGGCCTGGCTCATCGAGCATGGCCTCCTGTCGGCGGGGGCGGCAGAGTGGGCTAGCGACACCCTCTCTGCTGAGTTCTCGACTTCCATCGCCAGACCAGACCGGTCGGTCCTGGTAATCGCCGCAGAGTATCGGCTGGTCACAAGTATCGGCTGGTCGATATTTCCGGATGTCGGCTACTCAATACCTGCCGATATCTTGATATCTAAATATCCTGAACCCTCATCCTAAACCTCGACAACAGCTGGCCGAGTATCGCGCTAATCCGACATCGATAGGCTGTATAAAAGATTCTCGTGTGTGCACATTTTGAATTCAGGTAGAGGAGAGTTGATTTCGAATGGAGGTCGACAAGACTCCTTGAAACACAATGTCCCAGCCGCAACGAAACTCAAAACAAGGTCTGGTATTCCCTTACTCCAATCTTTACACAGGCAAACAACCATAACAATATCTTGTGTATTGCTGGGAATCCAAAATCGCCAGGCTCAGTGCAAGATTCCCCCATATTTACGGTTTTAGTCCAGTCAGTGCAGGGATGGTTTCGAAGGGAGGTCGATAGAACTCTTCAAATCCACATTATCTGTAGGTGTCACACATCGATTTCATACACATGTACATGAATTGTATATTTCGTTTTTTAATTGCATACACGTCAACACGAATCGGTGCGTTTCACTTATGAATTGTGTACAAATTCACGTAAACCATGTATACGATTTCACTTGTGAATTTCATACCCAAAACCCTGAACCGGGGATGTAGAGATATCGGTATACCGATACATGTCGATATATGCAAGCACCTGAATAGAAAGTTACCGGGATTCTAAAGAAACCCGGATTCCGATACATGTCGATATACGTGCATCTTCACTGCATAGTGCAATGCTCGAGAAACCAAGGACCTAGGTGGTTCCACCGATTTCCATTATAGCTTCATGAGCACTCACAAATATTAACCAGAAACTGGATCCGGAAATGTGTGGACAGATCAATGGACTCCGAAGCCTTAAACACCAAATTAACAGTTATCGTGCAAAGGATCCTGAAAGTACTCCATTGGTTTGAGAAACAAATTTCTGAGCACAGAAATAACGACCTTCAACACGACGTGTCCAGCCATGTTGAAATAGGCCTTAAAACCCTAAACCAGTTGCTTACTTCTATGACGACTTCACTGTCATTGCAAAGAATTCACATACAGTGTGAGCAAGTAAATGGCATTTGATTGATAATCTGCATTTGGACTAGTCAGCCAATTTGCAAATTCATGATCGCTGTTGCACCTATAGCAACCCAATGTTTCTTGAATGTCCCGAAATCTTTTCACATCCCTCCAAAACCACCAACAAGCCGGCACCACCTTGTCCTCTTCGATGGAATTGCACCCTGACCCGAAACGCTCAGGGTGCATCACCTGCTGTCCGAGAGTGTTGGGCAGGCTGCATGTCGTAGACCAAAATGTGAAGATTAGCCTAAATACCTAGAAAGATGGGGGAATGAATTAGTATTGGTACATTTTTTTGGGTTTGTAAAGGTGTAAACCAGGAATCTTATCAAGATTAACATTCCCGTTCAACAAGTATAGTAGTAGAGAGATAATCATGTTAACAGGAAGTTAAGACTTCCTGTTTTTATCGGGAACCGGAACCGGAAGAGGATTCGGATCAGTACCCGGGAATATCTCAAAATGAGGAGATAGGATGCAGACACGTACCGGAAGAGGCTGCGGGATCTACCGGAAGCCAGTAGAGCATTTCTTGAATCCAACGGCTCTACCGGAAATTAGGTATGACCGTTCAACGGTCAGATCCTCCCAAGATTACGGCGGAAACGGGAAACCTAAACGGTTAGGAACGAAGTAGAGGAAGATGCCCCAGGGGTTAGGACTTCCACTCTCTTTTCTCGTTCTGATGTTTTTAGCACCCCTCGAGCGCTTGGAGTTGTTTGGAATTGCCAAGGTGTGAGAGAAAAGCAAGTTCAGAGTTTCCGGATCCGGTAGAGAGGAAAGATCCAATCGCCTGTAGTTTCTGAGGGACTGTGCGAGGTTTGTAGTGGGAGACAGATATCTGAGGGAAAGATGGTGAAGGCGGAAGGCAGTGGTTCTGGAGCGCTGAAGATCAAGAACATCTTTCCAGCCATTCCGAAGGATGAGAGAGAGAGGAAACAATTGGAGGAGGATCTCAGTCAAATCGGAGTAGCGGGGTTTCTTAGTCGCCCTTGGAGTTTGAAGAGTGAAGAGATGATCTAGGAGTTGCTGAGCGGGCAGTCCAACGAGTGGGTGAAGACAAATCGTGCTCTGCCCGGAAAGTGGACGATTGGGACGTGGAAGAAGGTGTATGACTTTCCGCGTCCGGGAGAAGGGATGGCTTCGCGGACGGACAAGTTCGCGGAAGGTAAATTTTCTAATCCTCCCCATGCTAAGGACGGCTACGCAGTAGCTGATTGTAAGATAGGGAGAGAAAGGAGGATGCTCGAGTTTGTAGTCCCGATTCTGTATCCGGAGCGTCCAAACCGGATCACAGTCATTTGGGCTAATACAATCTTTGGAGCGTTGAGTGGAGAGAGGAAAATCTTCTGGGCAGGAATAGTGAAAGACTTGGTCGGGAAGATGGTCATCTCTTTAGGGAACACGAAGGCAACCCCAATTGGGCCTTTCCTCTTCCACTTGTATGATTACCTAGGTACGTTGAGGAACTTTGAGAGGACGGTTTACAAGGCAGCAGCAACCTTGGTAAAACTGAACATAACCCCACCCCGAGAGAGTGAGGAAAGAGAGAAGAAGAGAGGACCGGATGAGGAATCCGGGAGGGGTTCATCTGAGAGGAAGAAAGGGTCTTCCGAACGGAAGACAGTGTCAGAGCGGATCCTAGCCTCTTTTAAGGAGAAAGGATCCCAGAGGGATAGAATGAACACTCCGGATTCGGAAGTCCAGAGAGAGGATCCACTGGGGAGGGTTATTTTGGATCTAGAGGTGATCCGGGAAGAGCTAGACACAGAGAGAGGCGCAGTGAGAAAGGTATGTGGACTGCTTGGTGGGATCAAGGTGTCTGAGCTAGTAGAGAAAGTAGAGGGTCTGATCCGGGATAGTGATGCCCGGAAGTGGGAAACTCAAGTGAAGGAGCTGACTGAGAGGAATGAGGATCTTCACCGGCAGTTAGAAAAGCGTTTGGAAAAGAGTAAGGAAGCGAGAGAACTGTCAGCTGAGTCTGATGAGACCCTAAAGAGGGTACGGAGTTTTGTATCCCATTCCGGGGATGTGTTAAACAAAGCTCGGCTTTATGATGAGGAAATCCACAAGGCTGGTACGGAAGCAGCAGCCAAGGCAGTCATGGTTTTGGCGGAGTACTCGGAGGCAGTCGAAAAGTTTATGTACGAGATCCGCGAAGCCCTCCAACAGGCCGGATACCTTCCGGGTTCAGAGAGGAAGACAAGGGTGGAAACGAGGAAGGAGACGACGCCGATACGGCCAACTCAGATCATGTCTCCTCCAAAGGAAAGAGAAGTGGAGAAGAAGACACCAGCGAAGGATTCCTCTAAGGCCAAGACAGAGGCAAGGGAAGGATCTGCACACGGATCCGGATCGAAGGAAGGCACCCGGAAGTCGGAATCCGACTTAGAAACACCGAAGGGTAAGGGTTCTAAACCCTCTTCTCATACCCCCAGCACAACAAAGAGGAAGATTACGCCAAAGAGGACGAGGGAGGTGTCTTTAGAGAGTCACCATTCGGAGGAAGATGAGACTCCGAGTAATTCCAAGAAAGAGGAAGGCCAGTCGCGATCCGATTCCGGATCAGAGTCTCATTCGGAATCCGGATCCGAAGAGGAATCCGAGCCATTACCAATCTCTCCAGCGAGTTTCAAGGGGAAGGCCCACACGCCGTCCAAGGGGAAAACGACAACTGGTGGAAAGGCATCAGCAAGTAGAGTACAGCCGCCTAGGAAGGGATCCGCCAAGTATGAGGAACCTTCTCCTAAACGGCTTAGGAAGTAGATAGGAAGCGGCTTAGGAAGTAGGAAGGAAGTTATATAGGAAGGATTTTAGGAAATTAGATGAAAACCAGAGTTGGAAGTAGGTAGAAAGCTACTTGTGAGGTGCTTTCCAGGAGGATGCACCTGGACTTCCTCTTTTCCGGGAATTTCGGATCTGAGATCCACTTTTTGCGGAAAGGGGAGGATGATAGGAAAGTCAACGGTTAGTGGATAGGGAATGAAGCGTGTCATTCTCTGATCCTGTTTTGGGATTTCTGGGGACCTTTAGGGTTTCCTTTCAGTTTGGTATTTAGGAATTGGGAGTTAGTTCCAACTCCGGGCAGTTTCATAATCTTGTTTTTCATATTCTATCTTGCAAAGAGAGCTTGGATTTCAACTCCATTGAGTACTGGTCTGAAAAGTCTTGGTCTTGTGTGAGGGGTTAGGCGGTGCTTTAACCACGGCTAGTTCAAGTGGCTTGGTGGGGGAAACTTGAGAGGAAGAATTACCCCTGGATTCTGTCTGGATCTGTTTTCAGGAGTATTAGGACTTGGTTGATAAATCTTTGTGTAGTAGGCGGGAATTTTAGATGTTGAAGTTTCTTGAAGTGTTTTCTGAGCAGGATAGCCATTCTTAGGTTAGGTGAATCTTCCGGGAGTAGAAGAGGTACGCTGGCTGACGTCTGAGAGGTTCTGCTGAATCCGGAAGAGAGGAACAGGAAGACAGTTGGGATCCCCTAGTTATCGAAGTACTAGGTCTGACTCTTGGGATCTTGTCCGGATAGGTTCGTCATTGTAGTAAGGTGGGAATTGTAGGGGTTTCCTGAGTGACCTGCTAGTCTGGAATAATCTCCCGGATCAGTTGTGAGGAAGAATTTGCATTCCGTTTTCTTGTGGTTTTATTGTTATTTCTCTTTTAGTGGCACTCCATCTACTCTAAACACGAAGGAGGGTAGGATTTACGCATCCTTCCTTAAGTATAATTGTGGATCCCTCTGAACCAGAGGTTAAACTTCTACATTGGTTACTGGTTACTAGGTCCAGGATTTGGATTCGGATTCGGAACAAGGTTTGGACACTCCTTCCGGTTCCGCATTCGCGTCCCGGGGAAATAAATGGTTACTATAGACAAGGAGAGGCACAGGATTATGACACTCCTCCATGTCTAGTGAAGTAGTATGAAACAGAAGATACAGTATTTTGGAGTACGGGTGTCAAAGAGGGTGTTTCCGGGTTTCTGTTCCGGATCCTCTTTGTCTTGGTTTGTTGTTCCGGATTCCATTCCGATAATTTTGAGGAAACTACGAGTTAAAGTCCTTTGGGAACGATACACGGGTCATCTTGGGTGTTTTGTCGTTTAAAACACCTAAAGGTAGGATTTGTGCTTCCTTGTGCTACGACACCGCAGCCAAAGCATTGTCCGCCCCTCCACTGCAATCGATTTCGGTAGTTCGAGGACTCGTGCCAGTTGGCTAGGCACTTGAAACATAGATGTTAAGTATATGAGCATTGCGAGATTGGATGGTGGCAACCCCATCGTCCATTTATGATACAGTGGATGCAATCATCCTTGGCTCCCTTGAGGAACTGAGCTAGATCCAAGAAAGTGAGCGATTGGTTTCCATGTCGTTCCCGTGTATCTTATGTCGATCTAGACAACAATACATTTACGAGGGAAATTCTCCTACTAGGTCTCTCCTCCAACGCGGCCAATGCATCCTCATCCATGTTAGCAAACAAGTCTATATCGTCCTCGATGAAGTTTGACCCAGTGGAAGTTGTCGAGGCCGTGACGTTCCGGGATTTTACACAGGTGGCCTTGGATTTACACACATTGCATCGTTTCGATCCAGAAGAGAAGCAATCAAACCAGCATCCATCCATGTATTCTTCTAAAACCAAACGTCTGCACTTGAACCCACTCATGAAATCCACAAGCTTGGTGCAGGCCTCCGCCCGTACTTGCCACGACATCGGCAACAATATGACATGTTTGTTTGGCAACCCATCTCGGCCGCCCCGACCACTTTCCTACGCCAGGTCGATCATGGAATAAGGCTCATCCATATGAACAATGAGTCGAACTGCACCGAAATCGATTCCCGCACCGAAAGCCCCCGTTGCCACCATGATATCTGTGTCCCCTGTCATCCACGAGTCTTGAGCTGCACTTTTTGAGGTTTCATCTAAATGTCCATGGTAATACACAACGGTGAAGCCATGGGAAATAAGCAGTGCAGCCAAGGTTCCCGTATCTTCGCATCCTCTGCAAAAGACGATGGATTTTGGAGTGGTGGGTCCCGAGCTGAGAAGTCTGACCAAGTTGGCATCCAGAGGGCCACGATCCTTCATGACTTGGTAGGCGATGTTGGCCCGAGTTGTCGGACTTCGCACAATGGATAGCTGGGAACTGAAGAACCGCCTCAATGAATCTTTCATGTTCGGAGGCACAGTGGTTGATAGGAGGAGCATAGGAACGGGCACTTTGCGAATGTGTTGCATGCCGTGCATGGCCGGTTACCATGAGCTTGCTACGAGTGCTAGGTAGCACTCATCTACAATAATCCTTGCAAGCCGACCTTCTCCATGGAGGCATCCAAGATGATTTTGAACCCCTTGCAACAAACATTGCTCCACGGAGACCAATAAAATGTCGACAGCACCGATAGCCACCGGACCCGAATACACTTGGATGGACAACCCAGCATTCTCCAAACAATGGCGCATCTCCTTCTTCAGCGCCACGAAAGGGCACACGACGACAGTGGTGTAGCGGCCCCTTTCGACTAGGGCCGGCAAAAGGAAGAGTAGCGTCTTGCCCCCACCCGTCGGCAGGACAACCAAGAGATCCTCTTGGCGGGCTAGAATCCGATGTATTGCCAGTGCTTGATGTGAGCTCTTGAACTTGTCGTATCCGAGCAAATTCAGATCGTGTACAGCCAATTCCGAACAATTCTGGGATGCTAAACCCATGGCAACGTCTCCGACGGACCGAACCACTTTCATTGCATGATGATGGTGATGGTGGACATGTTCGATCCTGGTGATGAGTGTTGTACCGACACCGTCTTGATCCGCTGGAGCTTCAGAGGGAGGAAGACTATCGGATGCGAGATGCAGCAGTTTATGCCATTCGATGGATGCGAATCGGTACAACTGAAACTCGTCCCGTCCAATACTTGAATGGTCGAAATTAGACCGACCATACACCCTGCTGGCAATCTGTTGCAAATGGCCCGCCTGGCTATCCAGAGGCCCATTGCACACCAGCACTGAATCCTTGCCGTATTTCAGAAATCTATGCATCTAGGCGATGGCCATGTGTCGCCAAGAATTCAGAGGTAGTGCAACGTGGAAGTGAGAGAGAAATAATCTGGAGACCCCTTCTGATAAATCATGACTGGACAGAGCCCGCCCTCCCTTCACTGCCAAGAGTTGATTATATAGCATGGTTTGATCTGCTCCGTACAAGACCGTGGAAGCGAGGACCTCCATCTCCCGGACATACGTAAGATAGTTGGTTAGCAAAAATGATGTATCTTTGCAAAGATATCGAGCAACAGGTTGTTGCGCTTCACGAAGACCATCTGCCTTTCCATAAAGAGAGAGGAGCATCACCAGACCACCTACAAAATATACCCCCCGAATTTGGGCAGGGGTGTTGCGGATTGCACAAGAGAGAAATTCGACACCACGGCCCGGCTGGCCTACGATGAGATGTGCTACGGACAGGAGTTTCTGCAACCACATCCCAACCTTGTGCATCCAACAACTTAGTGCATCTCGGTTCCAAATAATCTTTCTCCCCGCCTTGTCGATGCGATCCACGAACCGGCGACACAGGATGGCATCGCCCATAATGTGATGGGCAAGACTCAAGGTGAAATCAGAATAGTAGTTGCTCGGGTTTGAAATGAACCAATACCCGACTCTGTTGTCACGGAGGTTGTCCTGCAGTCCTCCTTCCGATTTGCTTTGGAGCAGCCGATCTCTGTTAGAATAGTAAGCGGGCATATCCAGGACCACGTCCCTTTTGAACTCTTGATACAATTCCTTGATAGCCTCACGGACCATGGTGGATACGCCTTCGATATCCACTAGAACACCCTCAATGAGTTGCCCATTTCCAATCCAAACCACCTTGGGAAGAGGAATCTCGTTCCTTGTGATCGAAAAGATGAGTCTTTTAGCCTCGAGTATCGCTGAAAACGGAGTTCGATGGCCATGACAAACAAAAAACAAGAATTGGTGTTCAACTTCATCTGCATTGTCTATTTCGACGAATGGGGTGTGGACGATCTTGTAGAGAACAAGAGAGCGACACCATTACATCATCCTCAAAATGCGGTGAGTTGCATCATCGGGAGCTACCACATGTCGCTGTTGTATTGCTACGAAGGCAACAAAGCGATAAACGAGTAGCGAGCTCTTAGGAACAAGATGAGACGGCCGTTGGACGAAAAAGAGATCCTCCAATACTCGTATGCAGTGACATTTCGACACTCGAATCTGTTCCTCACCGAACTCTCCATCCCCATCTTGCATTTCCAACCCTATCCTGAGGCTCTACACAGACTGCCGCAATGGCTCAAAGAGCGGAACCAAGGTGCGGAGGAGGTCATCCCCCTCGTCGTTCTTGTCGTCGTTGTCTAGAGACCTAAGCAACAATGCGATCAAGTGCAACAGTGTCGCGACGTAGTCTTCACATGTGCATGACTGCTCCAATCGCGAAAAGGGAGCAGCCGATATGTCAACGTTCTTTGTAGATTTGACCTTTCTTCGCAAGAGGGCTTCCGCTGTGCCGTTGTTGTCCTGGAAGTCCGATATCAACGATCTGAGAACCTCACGCAATCGGTTGACAAAGAAAACGTCATCATCCAGTCCAGGTGCCGATACCAACGAAGCCATGGCACCGAAATCTCCACCCAAGTTTTGTATAAAAGAATCCCAACCAAGCTTTTTGATGAATAAAGGTAGGTGTCTTGCATCGGTGTGTGTCACCGCAGGTGCCTCCACCCGACGCCTGTGAGCTTCCCTTGTAACGATATCGATAAGAGAGTTGCAGGGCGCAGCGGTTTCCGAAACCCGTCGGACTGCAAACCAGCTATTGTTCCCGGGTGATGGCGCCAGGCGTTGCACCCAACAAGCTTCGCGGTTGTCTAGAAGAGACCAATTCGAATAGTGAGCTTTGCGAAAGTGAGCTCTGAAGGTGGTCAATTTGTGGCAGTAGAAGATACAAAGCTTGCACCGTAATCCGTTCAACACGTGGAGCCCTTCGATGGGATCCCTCAGGGCTGTGGTCCCAACTCGGTACGGAGCATCAGAAGCACTGCCAAGGTGAAGATGAAAATGATCGATATCCATCGCCAGACGATTCAGATCCACCTTGCGTCGATGCACTCTGCTCACATGTTGGCCAATACTCCCAGCCTCCACAACGTACTGGCAAGGTCGACAGATGGCTACGCGAAGGCGTTCATTCACAAAGAAGTGCAACTCGGATTCGATATACAAGTCTCGGGTGTCATTTGTGGGGATGAATGGGTGGATGGCAGCGGATACATCGGCATTTGCCCTTCAACGTTGGTCCTGTAGTTCGCTTCGATGCAAGTTTTGCAATGGACTTGCATATTCAATGGGCGTTTGCTGGTGAACGCTCGGCAACGAGAGCACTCGAAAAATCCCGTGTCCCCTTGTTGCAAAATGACCGCCTCCTGCAATCGGCAGCCATCAAACGGAAACGTCACGGTGCAAGTTTGAGCATGGAGTCTGGAGTGATTTTTCAACCTGCTTTTTGTAACAAATACAGGAGGATTGCACTTCTTGCATTCAACCGACATTGTTGCTTGCTTGCTGGGATGTGAAGAACAACCTATGGAATTGAAGCATACCAATCTTAAATCCTGTGGTATCCAAAAAATAGTATGTTAGCCCTCACATCGGAGCACAGAACAGGGAACCAGAAGTTGAACAGAGGAAGAAACAGAGCACTTTGGAACCCTAAAGGGGACTCCATCCAAGCGACCCTATAAACCATCACAATTTGACAAGTGTTACACATCTACAGTATTCAGGCCGCCATGAGACATCTTTGCAACGATTTCGGAAACGAAACCACAGACGCGCCAAGTAGGAGACTTTGAATGCAACGACGAAGCTTTTCAGTGATATGCAACGACGAGGCTTTTCGGCTTTTCGGTGATAGAAAATGGAAGTACCTCAATGTCTTGATGACGACCGGACGGGGTATACACGCACTCTCGCGTCCGATCTGCAGAAAAAAACGTTTGAAGAATCTATGAAACAACACTCCACGCCCGATCATCAAATACCGAAAACAGCTCGCCTTTGCTTCTTCTGGACGTCTGTCCCCGTCCCCAAATGGAGGCACACTCACAACCACCTCGAGCCGCCCGAACCTTGTCAAATTTCTATCGGATTTGGTGCCTTCAACGTTTCAACCTGCTGGAATAATCCTCTAGAGTTAGATATCACAAATTGGAACATTTAGAATCGTTCATTTGGAAGTTAACAGTCCAGAGATACGTGACATTATGGTGTCAAAATCTGGGACTGCTGTCGGAGTAATTGATGAGCCGCCGCCATTGGGCGGCTCTGGAAATCAATGGAGCCCTTTTGAACATGGAACGGGTCGGGCGTGAAGAGCCAGAGTTTGGTATATGGACAAGTGAGGGCCATTCACTACGTTCCTACAGCATTGTCACCCTTCTACTTGTCGCACGCGTAGTTAGCGCGTAAGTATCTTTAGTACAAAAATGTGGTAAGATGACACGAGTTATCGTCCCAGGGAATTCTAGTATGTTGCTGCAAGTTTTGGGTATCCGGATCACTTCCAAAAACACCCCAAGCAATCCGTACACTCTATTGCTATCTTCCGGAAACTAGTATTTTCCGGATTCCAATCCGGATCCGCCCTATTCCGGATTCCGGTTCCAACTCTCTCTCAAGTAACTGGTTTTAGATACCCCTGTTTCACCCTCAGGGGGTCCACTATTGATCTTTCCGAGGGGCAGGGACTCGCCACTCTTGGTTCACACTCTCTATCCGTAACAAACAAAACAAACACCCAAGAATTATACGGTAATAGCAAAGGGAGAATCCGTACCTTCACAATTTTCCAGATGACGTATCCAAAAAGTAGGTCACACAAGGCCCGGTTAGATCCACCTTACTACAATGACAGATCCAGACTTTCCGGATTGTAGTGCTGACTTCTTAACTCTCGAGTGCTCCGGAGGTTGGCAGACCTTCCGATGGCTGGGATAATTCCTCAGGCGGTTGCTTATCTCCGCACGGAATCCTCCCTGGACTTCCGGACTCGCACCCTCACCCGTAACAGGCTTCCACCGGATCACTGTTCCAGCAATTTAAAGGCACCATGCACAGCTCCTCATTCACACATCTAAAGCTCTTCCGTCACAGCATATGTATCCGTCAACCCAAGAATCCGGACTCCCTCTTATACATTCTCACTCACAAACCAGTGTACGACTCAATCATCAACGCGATACGCAAAGAGATGATCAAATTGATCTCCGGTAAGCTTCGATTAAATGACAAGAAAGGGAATGACAGGCCAACAAGCCGGCCTGCCCTTAAAAGCAAACAAAAAGCGGCCAAAAGGCCCACACAAAACCCGGCCAACGGCCAACTACAAATCCGGCTAACGGTCCTAATAACCGTTCCGAGAAAACCGGAAAGCCGTTTGACAGCCTAAAAGTCCGGAACTAGGGGCCCACAGTCCGGGTTACCCGTTTCCGGAAATAACTAATAAGTCAAAATCCTAACTAAAAAGACACCCACCCGCACTAGTCATTTGCGGGGCTTCTTTGTCGATGGTCCGGCCCTAAGATTCGCTGGAGTGGACTTCCGGGCAGTTACCTTTGCTGGAGTCCTCTTCGTTGCCGACCGAGTCCGGATCTGAGGCGGATCAGAATCCGTCCCATCCGATTGGGAGTGAGACTCCGCAGATTCCTCTTCCGTCTCATCAATCTCTAGTGGCTCCTCGATCCTCGTGTGTCGCTGCCGTGTCATCTTTGTCTCCGTCACATTAATGACGGTGTTGCTCGGATTCGCTGGTGGTGGAGTGTTCTGCATATGCATAAACCTGTCCGGATCGGTCCGGGCAGGATTCCGGACACTTGCTGTTGCTATGGCCTCAGCTTCCGTCTCCGTCAATTGGAGAGGCGGAAACAGGTTTACCGCCGCCTGTCTTCCGGTTGTCCCCTCCTAGACGGTGGTCTGCGTGCTTGCTTCCTTCGGTGTTTTAACCTCCGGATAATTGACCACGTGAGTCGGGATTTCCAGATTCCTCTTTCCCGTTGAAGTTCCGGCTCCATGAGTTTCTTGGAACTCTCCTCCCAGAAGATCAGCGAACATTGCTTGGTCAAGCAGGTTCGGGTCGAGGCTTCCAATCAACTGTCGCATCTCCTTCAGCACTCCCTCCATCCGGGCCTTGAAATCCGACAGGATGAGTACGACCTTCGTTCCGGTAATGTGGCCTTGGGCCACCATCTGTGAGTTCCAGAGTTGGGCCCTTGAGATGGTGCTGGCCGGAAGGTCGATCAGTTCTCCCAGCTTCCGTACTAGAGCCATCGCTTCCGTGGACTTCCGGTTCGCGATGTGCATCTCCCGTTCCGACCACTGGTGCTGGCTCCGGAACTGATCCCGTTCCTCCTGAAGACTCCGGATCTGATCGTACAGAACCTTGACGTCTTCCGGATTCGGTCTTCGTGCGATGGCGGCCAAGATCTCTCTCTCGTCCTTCACTCCTAACGAATGGCAAACGTCTTGGAGTACTGCTGCCATCCGGTCGTTCACCGTCCTCGTCGTTCGCAGCCAATGTATGGCGTTCTTGACTGGATCCAACTCCTCGTGTGGGCTTTCCGGCTGGACGGAACCTTCCTCCACTTGTTTCCCTTGCGCTGTCCGGTTGGTGGACTTCCGCCTACTGGTTCCGGCCTTCTCCGGAGTGGTCTGTGTTTCCTCCGGAACGTCCTCCTCCTCGGATTCCGGCTCCTCCGGCTACGGTTCCGGTCTCAGCCCGTACTTGAGGAGATTTTCCCCTTTCTTGAACATAAGCTGCTCCGGCTCGCTCAGGGTTTCTATCCGGTGGTACAAGTAGAACAAGTACGGGCTAATGTAACTGGTCTTCCGTCCTGAAATCCCATTCGCTAATTTATTCACAATTGTGTGAATAAGTCCGCCCTAATTTACGGGTCTTGGGGGCGGGTTAACCCTGTTTCCTAAAGCCCCAAAAATGGTGTTGGCCACCGTGGTGGTCACCCGGCTAGGCTTTTCCGGATACAGGATGGGGATCAGGAACTCTAAGAGTTGCTGATCCCGAGCATACACGCAATCCGTCGCTGCAAACCCCTCTTTTGGGTCGGCGGAGTTCCGGAATCTTTCCGCCGCAAACTTCTCCGGCCGGCCGGCCCATCCATGCCCCCGGTTCAGTGCAAAGTACGTTCCGGCCCAGAGCTCTTGTGTCCACGCTCTCGGGCGGCCCCTCACCGTCAACTCATACTGATTGGGAACTCCGTAAAGGAGTTCTTCAATCATTCCTTCACTCTTCAAGTCCCATGGGCGGTGTAAGAATCCGACACAGCCCATGGTTTCTAAATCCTCCTGCAACTCTCTATGGCGATCCGTATTGAACGGAATCGCCGGGCTGACAGTCCGTGCGGTCACCGCCAGTCTACGGGCTCGGGTTTCCGTCATCCTGTCGGTCTTCCGGAGTTGCACCGACCTTACTTCCGCTTCCTACCTCGATCCTATCTCACCACTCTTTCTCTCACTAAACGTACTCGCAAAAATGCCGCAGAGAAAAGAGACCGAATGAGAATGGCGGCGGGGTTTATATAGCGGCGCAAAACCCTAAGTTCCCGAACCGGTGGAGTTCCCGTAAGTTCCCTAGCCAGAACCCCTACGATCCGGAACTTCCGACTATCCGGCTACTGGTTCCGGAACACTGTTTTAACCTAATTAGAGTTTTAACTTTCCTACGAAAGAGATCTTTTCTAATGTAGATTTCTAGCGTCTAAACTTCTACACTTATGCAAAAATTTCAAAGTTCTTCTCCTATATATCTCTATTTTATGTTTTAAGTTTAGTTTCCGGACGTTCCGTAACGTTACACTACTCCCCTTCTCTTTCGAAATCTACCCCAATCTTGTCAAGACCCATCTCTTGATGCAACACGATGATCGGATTCCAGGAGAACCTGCAAGGAAGCGCCTATGTCGCTGCACTCGCGGACTCCATCGACTCCCAGTTCATCTTGTGCGTGGGGTTCTTTTACCGAGCTTGTTTTTTCTTCGAGCTGGCCACTGGACTTCGGGCGGGCTGGGCATCGGACTTCGAGCGGGGTCTAAAGTTTTCTGGGTCGGGTTGTTGAGGCGAAACTGTGAACCTACTTGGGACTTAGGGCCGAGGAGGGCACCCAGTGATTCTTTGGGCACCTTTGCTGAGGTCATCGGTTCAGTAGTGTACCCTTCTAATTCAACTGATTCGGAATCCATTATCCTTTTTTGTTGTCAATGGGAACGTGTTCACTCCAAAATCGTCACATTCTTCCTTGTATGAAGTTTTCTTCTCGTACCCTCAACCCTATGACCTTTGAAAGCATGTTTCCAGATATCTCAATTGTAAACAAAGCAAACAAAACAAAGGAAGTGCAGAATGGAGAAGGGTGTTTCTTGGCAGCACTATTTGTAGAATTGCTTCTTCTCGAAGTGTCAATGTCAAAGAATCCTGTGAATTTACATTTTAATCTTTCTACAGAGAAGAATGCGGCGGTTTAGAAGCGGCGACGTTCCAATTGAAACCAAAAAGATACTGAATTTCTAAGTTGATATGAATTAGAAAATTAGATACCCCGATGTCGGTGGCTGGGATATATCGAGATCGGTTACGTCAATATCTCAATTTCAATGTTGAATGCATCGATATCTCAATATCGAGAGCAATCATATCTCGAGGTGTTTTTGGTCCTGAATTATGGAGAGACCCTAAAAAGATTAAACACATATTCGGACATCGAGATATCTTTGTACAGAAGCCTACATCAATAAATCCACACAATCTATAACCCCTAGTGTGCAACTTTTCATGAAGAGTACATTCACTTGCTGTTATAGCAAATGTCGAAAGACTAAAATGGAGTAGATATCAATATCTCGATGCTACCGGTATGAATATAGATGCTACCAATATCCAGATGTCAATGCGCCACGACAACGAAATCGATCTTGAAATAATCCAACAATTGACGTTAGTATATCGAATTTTCTACTTCATATAAATTTTGAAATTCATATAAAACAAGAGTCCTGGGATGTTTTATCCCAGAAAGTAGATCTTTCTTGTGCCATTTCCACTAGGACTTTGGCCTACACTTGAGCAAGGAAACTACCTATAACACCATTCCTAGGTCCAGCCTAAACCCTTGCACGAACCACACTTGGTAATTGAGCGTGTCCATGAGAATCAAGCGTTGCCCATGCAAGTGTTTACAGTGGATCCGGGAATCATTTGCTTTTATAATTTCTTTACTCACAACTAAGCCAAAAATGAGCATGCACTTCATTCCCAAAATGGCCCGATTACAGTTCAGGGAGTACAATAACCCTTTAGAAACACACAATATTTGTAGGGAAAGTGCTAATCTACATACTACGAGCGCGACCCACTCTTCAACATCTCACTCTTCAACACCTCCATCAATTCCGGTCCCCGACCATATGAAGTACTACCACCGGACCTCTGGAGAGCCATTTCTTGCCATTGTTTCTTCAAAGACCTCTGCTCCCAAGCATCCCACGGACCTCATATGTATCCTCAATCCTATCACCCTAAACTAGTATGTTTTCAATCCTTGACATCACTCAGTCGATATCTCAGCAACCTGAACTCTTGATTTCGATATCGACGCCTGCCACATCAAAATCGAGATGTTGTTATAATCAACTCGATATATCCCTAAACCGACATCAAAATCCAAAATGCCTCAAGATATTGATGCCGTCAATATTGAGATAACGATGCCGTCGACATCGAAATCAAGATATCATAACACCTAATTGTGATCTATAGGTAGGTGCACGGCAGTGATGAGCTCCAGAGTTTTCACATTCATAGTTGCTCGGAGTGCACAACAACAATCCAAATCATTTAACACAATGGGATGCCCTAAACCCATACATACTCCTTGCATGCTGAAAGCTAAGGCACCTAACATCTATCGATTACAGATGATAAGTGCGGAGCATTGCCAAACCCATTCTCAATTTCAGGGATGATATTAGGATACCCCAAACCGCAGAAATATATATGCAACATCATGAGTAGGAAAAGTAAACCCTGAAATCCACAACTCATGGAAACAAGCATTCGGCCGTGCCGCCGACATGCTTCCCACTCCTGGGTCATAGTGAACATTTGTCGGACAATTCTCCTGCAATAGCTATAAGAAATCATTTGGCCATACCATCGGCAAACTAATAAAGTGTTTGTTCCAATAGCACCAACAGTAAAAAATAGGGTGAACCAACTTGCTAACTATGTTTATACTGAAGTTGCTACCGGTCACATGGCAATACCGACATCTCTTTACATTATTCCCTCAATTATAACGACCCCAAAAATGAAGAACTATTGCAGCGTAGAATTGTTTGGTGCGATTTCACCTTCAACGCAAATAATGGCGCCCTCTAGGCTCTTCTTCAAGCCCAAGATTGTTTCAGTCTTCCGGCGCCAAGCTCTGGACCCCATTGATCTTCGGGTTTAGGGTGGTGAGGGTGGCTATGCAAGTGACTAGATTGGCCAATGGTGGCAATGCCAATGACTCATGTGGCGTCTTCTCCCTAAACCATAGCGGCCCAGCAAATTTTTGTACCACTCTACGGAGCAGGGTAAAACGACCCGAAATTCTAACCGCTTACTTCCAAGAGAGCTCCTGTAATCTGAAACCGCTAAAAAATCCGGTCTTATCGACCATCTACATTAAAATCAAGAATCTCTTCCAACAACCGAAATACACCCCCGAAGCCACCCTAAACCGAAGACCTCAACTACGCAACAGTGAAGACACCGCGCGAGTCGTTGGCACGGCCCCCCTTCGGGCCTTGAAAACGACACCGTCGTCTAAACCGCCTCTTGTCCCCGCCATGATCGTCACCCCGATCTGTGTTTAAACCCTTGTAATAATTCCCGATCTGTATTTAATCCTTTGGATAAGTCAAAATGTTAGCATCCTAAAAAACGCGAGATCTTGAGACCGTCGATATCGACATCTCGATGCCCCCGATCTGTATCGAAATGGAGATATCGATGCCCCCGGTCTCGATACATCCCAGCACCCGACATCGACATACCTCATTTTCTAATTTGGGACACCTGCTGACCTCTAGACCTCGCTCACCCTTCTTCTCCTTAAAGCCCTCTGAACAGTGCGGTGGTTTTTCATTTCTCTCCCTAAACCCTGTTGTAATGTTACAAAACAAAATAAAACCCAAAGAACTCGGCCCATCAACCCTTAGTCCCCTTCCAGCAAACCCTACGGAGGACTGTAGCTACGTGCCTATCGGCACTCCGCGACAGGCCTAAACCCTACTCGCTCCGCTCCGTAGGGTTTAGGAAAAGTCACTCGCACTGCCCCCGTCACGCTTTGAAAATGATAGCGTCGCCGTCTTCACTTGCCATGATCGTCGACACCCCATTGACGATCTTATTGGAGTCATCTTCTTAAAATCGTTTGATCCACTGTCTAGCACCACTGGAGGATGAATATAAATTTGCCCCTTTCTAATTTGAAGCTCTAATTGATTTCCCACAAAACGGATTTAGGAACCGTCGTGGGTAGCCATTTTTTACCGAGGCTGATTCTCCTTGCACCTCGTTTCAAAGCGCACCGCTAAACCGTCCCCTAAACCCGAAAATGGCTAAACCCAAAACCATACGTAAATCATTAGCCCAATCCCCTAAAGACCTTTTTTAAAAGGCCCCAAAAGGGCCGAGCTTCACTTCAACGACGATTCCATTTCATTCCGACCATTGTTTGTCCACCAAAATGCACCGCATTACTTCCCAAGCAAATAGGTGCTCACTACCCTAAACCGCTTCAATCGCCACAACACCAAGGACACACTTGCATGTTACTAATTTTTTCATGGATTTCAAGCACTTCAAATGTTTACAACTTGTAGGTGTTTTTTAAAAAAAAAAATTCATTCAATTTCCATGAGAATTCTTCATTTGATTCATTAAAATACAGCAAACGCTGTACTTCACACTTTGAAAACGTTAAAAACATAGGAAACACTTGCATGGTATTATTTTTTCATGGATTTCAAGCAATTCAAATGTTTACAACTTGTATGTGAATTTTTTTTTACTGTTTACATTCAATTTACGTGTAAATTCTTCATTTCATTCATTTAAATACAGCAAACACTTCACTTTGAATTTTGAAGTCCTGAATTTTTAAAAAAGAAACCTACATGTGGAATTAAAAATCCGGAAGCACCACTTTGTAGATGCTTTTCATTGCATTCCAAAAATTCAATGCCCTTTATCATCCGATACTTTGGTCAACGGCAATTGATGGATGAAGTTTGACCCAATCGAACAAAAACCGCTCATATCTTTTGCGTGGAATGTCCTATTGCCAAGTGCCACATCATTTCGGACTCCCACGAAGAAAACCTACGACCCCATGCCTTCCGTTTCAAAATAACCTTCTTTATGCAAAAGTCTAAACGTGGCCCCTTGTCAAATGACACTTTTATTTTTCTATTTTTTGGCAAAAATTGAAAGCACCACCTTGCAGATGCTTTTCACCGCATTCCAAAAGTATATTGTACTTGAAAATCCAACGTCAAATTCAGCGGCAATGGACGGATGAAGTTTGACCCAACCAAACTTCATCCCCTCGTATCTTTTGCATTGAATGTCCGATCGCCAAGTGCCACATCATTACGGACTCCCGCAAAGAAGACCTAGGACCCCATGCCTTTGGATTTCAATCTTCCTTCTTTATACAAAAGTCTAAACGTGCCCCTTAACCCTAAACCACTTTTCAATTTCTATTTTTGGCAAAAATGAAAAGCACCACGTTGTAGATGCTTTAGACCCCACAACCCCAAAAGTGTCTTGTACTTAAAATTCCAACGTCAAATTCAGCGGCAATGGACGGATGAAGTTTGAAAAAACAACACTTCATCCGTCTATATGTTTTGCATACAATGTCCAATGTACAAGTGCCACGTCATGTTAGCACCCCCACAAGAAGGCCTAACCATGCCTAAATCCAACCCCTTAAATAAATTGCTTTCCACGTGACTTCGACATGCTCCCCATCCAACTCTAAACCCCAAAATCAAAGTTATTATTTTTAGAAGTTGAACATAGTTTTGGGTAGCTCTCGGCAAGCCCAATCCAAAAAGCTAACTCTCGCCTTTTGATTCTTTAAAACAAAGTCACAATCGCAAAGTCAAACCTCCCGTGCCTAAAGTCAAAGTTGCTATATCTCGCAAACCGCACCCCAAATCCTAAACCCCACGGAAGCCCACCTCACAAAAACATCCGAAAATAAAAACCGCAACTGGAACTTGAAGTTTAACCTGAACCGCAACTTTAGTTCGTACAGTCACCCATTTCGGACCACACCTGCTGACCCGACACCCTAAACCCCCATATTGGGGTGAACTGCTGATACCTACCCTAAACTGCACCCCTTCCCTCTCTGGTGCAAGTGACCCAAAATCCGAAGCCCTCAAGATCCAAAACCTGACCCAAAACCGAAAATCCGAAATGGCCTTGCTACCTCTACGGCGCTGATCCGACACCCTCAACCCCCATATCGGGGTGAACTGCCGATACCTACCCTAAACTGCACCCCTTCCCTCTCTGTTGCAAGTGACCCAAAATCCGAAGCCCTCAAGATCCAAAACCCGACCCAAAACCGAAAATCCGAAATGGCCTTGCTACCTCTACGGCGCTGACCCGACACCCTCAACCCCCATATCGGGGTGAACTGTCGATACCTACCTTAAACCGCACCCCTTCCCTCTCTGTTGCAAGTGACCCAAAATCCGAAGCCCTCAAGATCCAAAACCCAACCCAAACCCGAAATGGCCTTGCTCCATGGCTACCTCTATAGCGCATTCCACCGAAAAGGCGTATTGCGGGGCGGCCTAAAGTCCACCAACGCCAAAGGAGTCAGGTCTGCTGTTTAAGAGAGGCGCGCAAGCAGGGTGTACCGCAGAGTTCAATGAGTGCAAATTGCCTGCACAAGGACATGTCTGCACCAGTTTGCACGCGCGCGGTCAGGGTGTATCTTTGAATTTGACGTGCATTCCACCTGCAACAGGAGATAGGTCTGCACCAGCTCGCACGCACGCGGTCAGGGTGTATTTCCGAGCTCCGACGTGCATTCCAGTAAAATGACGTGCATTCCCAAAGGGAAAGGTACACCGGTGTACCCCGCGTGTAAAAAGGTGTAACAGTGTACCCCGGAATGCGCTGCATTCCTGTAACTGCGATCTATAGGCTAAATTTAGTATATGTATTCCAATATAGCCCTTTTAAAGGAAATTTTTATCCAAATTTTTTATACTTTCCAAGCTTGCAACAATTAAAAAGTATATTGAGTGACTAAATTTTGGAAAAAAAATAGTATAATTTTTTAATTAATTGATTGATTATTGACAAATTATTGATTTATTCTTTAAAAAAATATAAGAATTCAATTCCCAAAATAGCTTACCCCAAGACGTTTAAGTGATTAATTTATACATTTTTTGTTTTAATCCAATCATGATTTGGATTATTTTTTATATTGAAGAGGTTGTTCATACATTTTTACTTTGGTTATTATACAAAATAAAAAATTATTTGAATTGTAGCCAAAAAGTCCTTTTCTACTCTATCATATGATTAAATGTACACGTGATTTTTTGGGATTCAATCACATTATTGCTCATTAGAAATAAGAGCCCCTTTCTACCATTTAAGAACTTGATAGATTGACATTTGAACTGTAATTGGAACTTTCATAAAGAGTTTTTTTTAATTTTTTTTGAACAAAAAAATATGAATCTTAATTTGACTTGAAATATTACCCAGAAACCTCCTTATATTTAATAGACCCTTTTCCAAAACCATAGCTCAAAAGAAGTTACATTGCAAATTTGATTGTGTGTAACCCCTCTTTGGTACCTTTGAGAATGTTTGATGCTACTTTCATTTTTATGATTTCTATCGGGAGATCTCCCATTGACCCTTTTTGCTGTGTTACTTTGATTTGCATCATTTCTATTGGGAGATCTCTTGATGACCAGACTGTGCTTGTTACTGAATACTTCTTACTTCTTAGAATTAAAGTGTCCACCCACTACACCCCTTCCTGTACTTGAATCCGTGTTACACCTTTTCTTTAGTGTAGGTCCCTGCCCGAAGAAGGTGTAATGGTGTAATGGTGTAATAATGCTTCCTTCTTTGGGAAAAGAGCCCCCGTGCTCCTTGTTTTCAGCGTTTTTTAATAAACCCCAAAGAAATGAGGCCTTCAACCCCCGAGTTGTAAACTGCCGTGAAACCCCAATATCTTAAAAGTACAATAACTTTTGATAGTCAATGAATTAGAAATTGTGCATTACATCATTGTAAAGAAGACAAAAAATCACTCGAAACCCAAAAATTTCTTTGTCAAATCGGGCAAGAATTGCTTCAGATAATAGTCGTCGAAATTGTTGTAACCCGTGAAAACCGCGACCTTAAACCCCCTATAACTCTTGATAGGTAATGAATTAGACCTTGAGTATGGTACCGTTGTAAAGAGGAGAAGAAATCAGTCCAGATGAGCAAAAAAATTTGTTGAAATGGGCCAGAATTGCTTGACATATTAGTCGCCGAACTAGCTGCCAGTGTAGAAAACTGCGGCCTAAAAACCGCCATAACTTTTTTCGGTGATGAATTAGAAGGCGAGAGTGGTACCGTTGGAATCGCAGCGAAAAATCAGTCAAGATAGGCCCAAAAACGCACAGATTAGAGAAAGTTGACGCAGATTAACAAAGGAAAAGTTACACCGTGTAACTCCTTTGTTAAGTGGTGTAACAAATCACACCGAATGCGCCACATTATGGTCACTCCTTACTATAGGATCTACAACTTCATTCATTCCAAAAAGAAATAACAAGCCATATACAGAAGTCGTATTTCTCTAAATCCTTCCTATAGGGTCAAAAATAGAAGTTACTATTTTTAAGCAAACAAGACATTCTTAGAAAGCCCTCATCGAGCTCAATCCAAGAACGTAACCCTCACTTTCAAGTTCTCCAAATTGAATCCATAATCGCCAAGTCAAAGCTATGCACCCTAAAGTCAAAGTTGCTATATCTTGCAATCGAAGCAATTGTATGGGTTCAAACGACCACCATTAGAGTTGTAGACCCCGAAAATGGGGGGGTTGGTCGAATAAAAATCCAAAAAGAAAAAGTCAACAACCCATAGGATACCCATGTAACCCTAAACCCTAAAACCCCTAAACCTTAAAACCCTAAAACCCTAAACCCTATATCTCGCAAATGGTGATAATTAAGAGGTGGTTTTTTTCACCATTGGATGCACAATCTATGAAAATGGGGGGGTAGGCCAAAATTCAACCTTAAAAAAGTATGTCCAAAATTCAGGGATACCCTTGTAACCCTAAACCCTGAACCCAAATCATCCATCCATAATTCACGCATATGAGGTCATATGAACAAGTGAAATACCAATCCAAAATACCCATGCATAGACCTGCAAACTTCCTTTTGGTCAAAACTCTAAATTCAATCATCTTCAAAAACTCAACTCTAGGGGTTCCAAAAGTCAAATCGGCCATATCTTCTAAAAAAAGCCCACTTCTATGGCTTTTTATTACTTCACTGTGTTCACAACCCTTGAAAATGGGGGGTAGGTATCCTCTAATTTCTCAAATTCCTCAACCTGCCAAAAATAGCAACCCTAAATGCCACTTTTAGCAACCCTAAATGCACATGTCTTGAGGAACACTTGAAATGACGTGACAAAATATCCCGAGACATCAGAGAAAACGCACTGGTACTTTGTCATACCGGAGATGCCGTTCAACGTGGTACTTTGAGGAATTTCGGAGAGTACTAGGGGATGTTGTGATTTTAGAATTGGCTTGTCTAAATGCATGACTGCGGTGGATGTAGTGTTATGCTCATCTGTTGAAGAAGGTGTCTACGGCAGCGTTTTCCGCGTCGGCCTGGACATCTTCAAAGACGCAGAAGGAGAACTTCCCTTCTCCTACGTCGTTCCGATGAACATGACGAACACCGTCTGAGGAGACTGTACATGTTATTCTGAATATTCCATTAAATTGTACCTGTGCTTTCTATGGTTATCGTCTCTGTCTGTGTTTTTGTAAGGCTGCTCGAAGGTGAAGTGCACGGCACAGGGCTCATGTGGTCATTGGTTACATGATGTAGCGACAAGGAAATCTGGAGGAGAACCATTCACATGTTCCGATACCTCCAAGGCGGACTTTAGTAGCACCTGCTGTTCATGAACATTCTTTAGCACATATAATATATGGCAACTGCTTCAGTGCAGTTCCACATTGGAGGAAGTTGTGGGCACGTCGGTTTGTATTCTCTGTGTGCAGAGGTCGGAAGTCAGTGAAGACGGTGAGAAAGTCCGCACTGATATGTCAGAATTCTAAATTCTTGTGTTCTTAACTTCATATGAGGTTGTATTGTGCAGCCGAGGGTACGATACAGCATCGAATGCGGAGGACTCCGACGAGGACACAGAGGACGTCATCGACGCCCTAGAGCCACAGAAGAGAAAGAAAGGGCCAGCATCAACTTCCATGAAGAAGCCGGTAGAACTTGACAGACAAGGCCATCTTTATGGGTCAATGCGCACGGTGTTGGCAGACAACGTGAAGAATTATGCCAAGGATATGGACCCCACCGTTGGTTGGGAAGGCCAGCCACGTCGTCAGAGGAAGCGCTTCTTCAAGCGTCTCTATACAGGTGAGAAAAACCTTCAATGCTCAAGGACTAAATGTTCCAGGCATAGTGATATTAGTCCATTTGTATTGCCAAAGTCCTCTTCGCAGTATGTCACCGTCGACATCTTTCATGACGTCAGAACGTTGTAAGAGATGCCAAAGAAGACGTCATTGCGGTTCATGTCATTTGAGACGTACCAGCTAGTAGTTTCAGTACTCGTGGTCGCTACCTTTCCGTCGCCGGCGTCAATAAAAGTTCACGTGTTGTGCGGTAACCGCTGTGCAAGAGAGGACTGAAGAGAGTTCTTTGTTTGATGCTGCTCATAGATTGGCAGGTGCTCAAGGAGTGCAACAGGTTAGCGAGAAGTGGATGCAACCCATTATAACAAAGGTTCTCATCAACAGCCGCTGGAAAATTAACCAGATGATTGACAGGGGCTTCAGCAGGACGGCAGACTTGAATCCGGTATACTGGGATACTTTGGAAGCCTTGCGAGGAACAGAGGCAGCGCAACAAAAATCAGAGCACATGCGGACCATATCACTAGGGAAGAATTCGACGGCTATGCAGATGAGGGCTATAGAGAGAGGTGTCATTTCGCGACTGGTGAGTCTTCGTACTGTGAGGACGCACATGCATCTTCTGCTGTCCAGCGTGATGTTTCCTTTGACGTAACATGTTTGTCGCGACATCTGATATGATGCCTGGTAGGCCATGATTTCTGGACGTCGAAGACATTGCCCCAAAGTCTTCCTTGATTCAATGTTGATTTCTGACTCCTCTTATACTCTTGACACGTTTCTGTGTAGACCATGCTGAAGGGCTGTCCACTGGGAGATGACGAGGTGGATGCTGAATTGGCGAAGGAGCAGGAAAGGCTGCAGGAAGAGAAGAAAAGGGGCAGACCTAATCATGCAAAGGACATGGAAGCCATGCGTTCTCGTGTAACAAACCTGGAGGGCAGTATCACACGTCTTGGGGAGAGCATGGACGCATCTCACAAGCGTCTAGAGCAGTTGCTGAAGTCCTTCATGCAAGGTGAAGGAACTAAAGTGACGAGTGCCTTAGAGGAGATCGTGGAGCTCACTTCTTCAGGGAAAGCTGTCGAGAGATCGGCATTGACGTCGAATACCACTGAAGCATGGACGGCGACGAATCATAAAAGTCTATTGCCTCTATTGAATTCACTGTCATTGGACCACCTTCCAGCAAGAGTTGGTAGTTTTTCCGGCGCACCCGTTGTGACCAGTGTTGCAGAGGATGTTAGTGTCGACAAGGAGGTCATCGCCAAAGACGTCCAGGAAGACATTCCTGCAGAAGAAAACAAGGACGAAGACGACGTAGTGGACGGTGCCAAGCATGTCAAGGAGGCGGATGTGTATTCCATGGTCGCAACCGACACATTGCCATTTCTAGCACAAGTATAGTACACAGAGGAAGTGCATAGGAGAGAAGCGCTATAAGGTAGGCAGGAACATTGGAAAACTTGACCGTCTCTTTCTGCAAGAATGCTTTCGAGAAACTAACAGTATGGAATTTGACGTCCAGGTTGACGTCAGCAGTGGCGGAAAAGCAGGAATACGCACTCGACGTGTTGGGAAGACCATACATGCACCAACCGCAATGAAGGCACAAGCGCCGACAGTGACAAGTAAGGCAGCTGCAACTCCAAGAAGCACCGCAGTTCCAAAGGTGAGTGATGGTTGCTTACTATGTTCTTTTTTCCACTGTGCATGCAAATTTAAGATTGCCGCATGGAATAGCATTGTTCGTCACCCGATATGTGTAAGTCCTCCTGCATTCACTTAGTCAATCAGTTCCATGGAATGCCTAACTGTGACCACGTCATGCAGGGTTCCGTTGCAAAGAAAGCTGATGCACCACGGAAGAAGTGAGACGTCGATGACTTTGCTTATGCAGACCTACCGCCGGACAGGCGTTGTTGCCGGCAACGTCCAAATAGACAGCGCGCGTCTTTCCTTGTGTCCCGTTCGACGAGGTCTTCTGTTATTTTTGGCTGTAGTGCGGCTGTATGATAAGTTGTGCATGCCTTTTTGCTAAGTCAGGCAATATTGAAGTATAGGTGAACGGTGACGTACCAGGTCTCCTTGTTTCTATGCATCATCTTGTAACACTTGAAGAATTCTACCTTGTAAAAAAAAAGTTCTTTACCATTGCTGGAGAGTGGCAATGAGTACTTCTTCTCTTCTGTATTTACATGTGTGAAGAATGACTGTTTTCGATATTCGCTAGTTTTCCATGAAGCAGAAGAGGATGACGTGAAACTCGTGCACCATGTCTTCCATAGATGCATTTCTTGTATAGGCGGTCAATGTTGCTAGCGCTAACGTAGTTCTTGACGAAGGCGTTCACACTGTCCGTCATGTTTCTTGCCTGTCGTCATGTCGGAAGGAATGCATTCAATATCCGGCCGGTGTTTTGCTGAACATGCATACCGACGTGCACACAATGGCACTGCAGACATGTCAGAAATGCTTTTACTACTGATGAAGAAGACATAGCCCGCGTTTTTCACCATGTCAATTACAACAGGCATGTTGCACAAATGAACATTGTCTGTGTTTACAACAACTAAGGTCAATACCACTGCAGAACGTTACGCTGTTTCGATCGTTGTCTTCACGGACACAGTCTTCACGTAATCGTCAATGTCTGTATCCAGAGACGCCTCATGGAACTCCAAATTGGTGACAAGCATTTGCACTTCATGTTTTTTGGGACAGCAACTTCCGTCCCCACCAATGTTTGTTCGCGCAAAGAACCTTCTCATCCTAAATGACAATATACTGAACTGCACGTTGCACCTGTCACAGCACATGTCTCATGAAATTGGAAAGCACTGACCATGGTGCATTAATTCACAAGTGATGTCTCTGAGGACGTCAAAAAGAACATATAGAACTGTACATAGATGTCAACGTTAACAACACTGAAGGTGCGAGACATTTGCGTACCGCGTGTCACATCAAAAATGCGGACTGCCACGTCAGAATTTCTTGTCTCCATGTCAGTGACTTCAGTTTCCACGTCATTAACGACGTCTGAATTTCCCGCCTCCACGTCAAATAACACATCGGTACTAGCATGGATGCAAAAAAAATGACATGGCATAGCTCGACCATGTAGCGCTTACGTGAAGTCCACGTGCCAGCTTTTGCGCACAAATTTTCAACTTGTCATGTGCGACGTCACGAAAAAACAAGGGCAAAAACGTCTCGTTTTCTACGATTTTTGCACGTTTTTGGCTTGTCAATTCGAACGGATTTGAGTTGACATCTACGCCGATTACTTACGTGTCTAACAATACACCTTCTCATGTTTTCTGCAACATAAAAAAAAACCTTCTTTTCTTATAGTGCAACCATTTCCACGTGGGTAGATACAAGCCATTTGATCTCAAATGCATGTGGGGGGGGAATATATGGGCATAAATCGCGTCTTCTTGACGTGCACAAGCAAGTCCATTGTGATGCCAATGGAAGGAATATGATCACCTTGGAGAATTTGGAAGTTTATTCGACTCTGTGGTGGACCATCCATGAAGTATCAAAAGCTACTTTCTACAAGTACAAGGGTATGGCCAATAATGATGTCCAGCCAGAACATCATGGTAATCTTGGCTTAAAAAAGCCACGCACGCACACACTACAGGCTACCGCCACACTTTGATTGCTTCTTGAGAATATTGCGGACCAAATGCCGCACAAATCACGTACACCTCAATCGGGGGAGAAGGTTCCTTCTATGGTTCTCCCATCAACATTTCGGTGGAGGGACACCTTGCCGGAGATTAACACTGTGAACTCAACATTTCAATTGCATCATATTTCAACAAGTGGTTTGAGCAGCATTCAGCATGCTTATTTTCTTGAGTTCTCTACCAAGGCTTGTGGTGATAGTTTTGCTCATTGATGGCATTGTAATAGATTCAAGCAACTCAAGAATGCTTGCTCTCCATGTTTGCGAGCCCAAAAAATATGGATCAAGAAATTGAGAGTCCACCTGGATGGACAAAGGGCTCATAGGGAGCTTTATTATGCAAATCGTATGATGTTGGAGAAACAGCTAGACAAGGTTCTCACCATAATCCATGACAAAATGGATCATTCGAAGACTGCGTCCCCTCATTATTCTCACAAAAGTAAAGCCATAGATTCTTTTATGAAGCTACCCATCGCAGTCCCAGGCATGATTGCTCATGGCCATGGTGACATGTGATATGCATACTACACTTTAGAGATCTTTCCAACAGATTCAAACCATATCGTGGGGTCCATAGCAAAATTGTTGCAAGACTTAGAGCTTGAACCCAAATATTCATTGCGTTAGTTGTTTGGCACTGATGATGTGATTCATCCATTATCGGAGGCCTTATTAAAGGGCATAGAGATTTGTGAAAAATCTCTTTCTAGTCGTCCTGAAGAAGTGGTGCAACTTGAGCGTCTCCCTCCAACATTAAATCTTCAACTTGACAGTTGTGCAACCAACAACAAGAATCAATGGGTTTTTGCATTTTGCTCTCTCCTTGTATACAGAGTCGTTTTCCGTGAGATATACGTCAATTTCCTCCTTGCATTGATATACGAGGACATTGATGCTCTTTTTGGTCGTTGGAGTGGCAAGTTGAAGACAAATGACTACCTCACATTGCCGAGGTTGATGAAGTCTTTCATAGATTATGAAACGCATCCCGTGATTCCTCATCTCATTGAAGAGGTTCCTCACTTCAAAATAATTGTGGAAAGATACTTGCCAACTGGCAATGATTCTCTACAGGATCATTCACAAGGACAAGAATTCAAGTTTTACAAGGATTCCAATGGGTGGCCCTTAATGCAATACAAACTTCTTTGTACATATATCGATTGGTTGTTGAAGGAAGGTGGGGGAATTTGATTATGGAACGAGACAATAGATAGGCGTCCCAAATTGGCCACGAGTAGCCCTGCTCCTTTGGCACCGCATGCACTAAAGAACTTCGATGATGTGTGCAAGGGGTTGAATGGATACATTGCTTTTTGGAGGGCAATGGCTAACCAAAACTTATCTGGAGAGTTCCAAAGGAAGAATGAGGTATGATAAAATATTGGAAAGGTGTGAGAAGTACTCTCAATGAACCACTTGTAGTATGGAAAACACTTTGAGATGGATTTTGGCCGCATTCAATAGTCCCCGATGAGGTAGAAGACCAATTCTTAGACAATGGCACTTTGCGTAAGGAGTTTATAGAAGATGCACCTTTTGTTGATTGTAGGCGTGATCGTCTACAACCTTCATTCCGTATTGGCTGTGATGTGTATGCGGGTTACTTTCTTGCAATCCACCCTACTAATTGTGATCTTTGTTGAGTTTAGATTGCTCGGGCACTTACAAATCCCAATCTAGATCCAGCACATATCAATTTCATTCAATTGAAGTACTAGAAGCTTGTGTCATTCAGCACGTTGACAAGAAGACGTATTCTGGGTGGAACACAGCACAAGGTAATTCATAGTGTAAAGACATGGGGGTCTCCATGAGTTGGAATCATATGTACACTATCATGATGGCTTGGAAGCTGCGCGTGAGGGCAGGGACTGCAGATCCCAAAATCAAGATTCTTCCGAAACAAATTGGCATCATCAAAGACTCTTTGGATGCTATAGTGGCTAGGGAAAGTAACATTGTACCCTCAGAGTGAGGATGAATAGTTTGTAGCCATAGCAAGTGAATAATAGTTTTTGAAGTTTGTAGGATATTTTTAAATATTTTTAAATATCTTTAAATATTTTTAAATATCTTCAAATATTTTTAAATATCTTCAAATATTTTTAAATATCTTCAAATATTTTTAAATATCTTCAAATATTTTTAAATATCTTCAAATATTTTTAAATATCTTCAAATATTTTTAAATATCTTCAAATATTTTTAAATATCTTCAAATATTTTTAAATATCTTCAAATATTTTTAAATATCTTTAAATATTTTTAAATATCTTTAAATATTTTTAAATATCTTCAAATATTTTTAAATATCTTTAAATATTTTTAAATATCTTTAAATATTTTTAAATATCTTTAAATATCTTTTTAAAAAAATTTAAATTTAAAAAAAATAGTGTTACAAAAAAAGATTGTAAAAAGTAATAGAAATTTGTAGATTCTTTTTTATACTATGCCGTAAAAAAAAGATTTAGAAAAAATAGAGTTGTTAGAATAAATTAAGTTAGCATCGAGAAGTAGATTTTGTTTGCAAGTTGCTTTAGTTCATTGGTTTGACCTTTATTTGACCTTTATTTCAAATTTTGTTGTGGTGGATTTTGCACAATAAAATATATTTGTATTGTTAATTTTTTTTATTATATTGCAAGTTCTATGGTTTATTTATTATATTTCAATTGTCCACATTTGTTTGTTTCTAGCATTGAATGCACTTAAGTATTTTATGACACTAAATCTTAGACTTATCTACCAAAGTGTACAAATAATCTTTTTGTAATTGATCTTATATTAGATTACACATTATGAATGGTCTAAGTTCGAGGGTCATTGGAGTCCTTGAAGTGTCTTTCACTCCAAATAGTATCAAGCGAGTATATTCAAAGAGACACATAGAAAAATATATATGTTTCGTAATAAACCCGTATACCTTGAGATATGAATTTTGTAATGTGCTTACTAAAGAGTGTTGGTGTTGTTTCTCATATGCACAGAAATTCATAGTTCATTGGGCATATCATAGTCTCAATATAATGCATTGTCTCATTTTAATGAAATCTTTTGTATACTAAATTTAGAATCATGCCTATAATGAGACTCCAAATTGTTTTATTTTAATGAATATGGCCTTCTCTATGCTTTATCAAAAAATCAAATTTTTTTGACTCTATCCTAATCCTATTCTAATCTATTTCTATATGTTTTGAGTTTCCGTACTCCCACACCCAATACTTTTTTTGTGAAGCATCTCACCAATAAAGCAAAAGAGAAGATTGTCGTAGATTATAAGGACAACCCAAAATTGTCTGTGGTCTATTCCATGTTCAAGAGTTTCTTGAAGATGAAGAAGCAATTCTTGGAGACAGAGGGCAATGTGTACATTCAGGGCCACCAATGCTATCCACAGGCTTTTGTGACAAGCCACTAGTGGCCCTACGCCAATAGAGAACTTTGGCTCGCTGTCATAGATTTTTGAATCCTATCAAGACCAAAAGATAGATCCATTGATGGTCCTCCGTATTCTCCACTACTCAATTACATTGCTACCCATCTGAAGCTCAGAATTACTACCTTGGACGTTTGGTTATAGATTGTGGGAAGTCAATTCGACTTGGATGCGTCCAAGAAATTTGAAGCTTTGTGGCTGAAAGAGTACAAGATCAAAGAGTCCACGTACTAGCCTAGCAAAGCTGAGAGGTTGGACAACACCACAACACGAGCCACACCTTCCGTAGTGAAGCTTGTATTTGTATTAAAGAAAGGGATGGACAATGAGCCAAAAAATCTAGATGCTGTAAAAAAGGTTTACTCCACAAACAATATACCTTACTACAATGAATTTAAAAAAAATACGGAGGCCAAGTATAGGATCCACTCTAGCAAGCTGAGGATGGAATTCTATATTGACATTCTCCAAAGCTTCTGTGTATAGGAAGAGAACGTCATTGACATTTACACGGGGTCAAAGTTCATGATTGCCGCAAAGGTAAGATCCTAACTCTTGTTGTCAATCATCTTCAAACCGAAGATAACCATTGAATTCAGGTTGTTATCTTTGGTTCGAGGACAACCATCCGAGATCAATAGTTAGCTTTGGTTATGGAATAGGATTTCAATATCAATGTGGATCTCCTACACGTTTTCATATTTCAAATCTTGGCCACAGGCTGCTTAACATTTATCTTTGACTCAAGGATAATTGCACTAGAAGTTAGCTTTGCAATTTAATGTGGTTATGGTGGTCTTGCAAATTTATGGTCTATTTTATTATGAGATTACCAAGCGGCAATTATTTGAGAAACTTCGGGAGATGGCAAAGTATGGCAGTTCCTTGGATAGTAACAACTTCTGCCATGAGAATTTGCCATACCTTCTAAGTTATGAACGTCCGTGCAAACTGGCAACTCCAGAATTGAACTTTGAGTCCATGCCATTGAGGGAGGGAACCATGGAATTCTCAGGCAGAAATTCCAAATTTGTTGGTGATGGAGGTGCTATGGACCTTGGCATTAATGAATTTGGGACGAACACCGAGATCGTCAGCTGCGACAACCCGGATGTTATCAGAGCTAATGTCCATGTGGTGAATCAGTGGCCAGCATTGAACCCTCCAAGAGTTGAAAAAGAGGCAAAAGATACGCATTAGGTGGAGGGATTGGCAATGGCGGAGAAGAAGAATAGGAAGAAGGCCAAGAAGCCCATTGAAGGGATAGTGGCCATACACAACCATTGTGACCTCGAAGAGTCCTACTCGGATTTAAGTGACATTGACTACAAGGGTCCAAAGCTTGATGCAGCGAGACCATCAAGAGGCAACTATGAAGTCGAATCTACTTTGGAGCTGCAACCTGGGCCTACTGTAGAGTTTGTTGTCCATCTAGTTCAAGGTCAAGCACTCCTATGTCTTGTGAAGCAAGAGAACAAGGACTTTTGGAAGGAAAGGGCCACGAGGAAGGCCTTGAAGCGAGTAGAAGAAGAAGCAAAATGGGCAGCGAAGCAATTGGAGAAGGAATTGCTGAAGGCAAAACTTGAGAAACTCTAGAAATAAAATGTCTTTCTAAAGATAATGACGCGAGATCCGTTTGTCTCTCAATCTCTTCAATATATTAATTCTGGAGAGGCTGCTTCTCTTTAAGCCTCCGTTCAAAAGTTGACTTCCGCCAACATCCAACATTATCCTTGAGACGAAGATAATATTGCTTCACCTCAAGCTTGTGTTCAGCGGACAATCTCGGCCAATACTTTGGAGGATCTTTGAGTCAAAGATAATGGTGCCTCTCATCCTACCTTGGATGAGGACAGTACTATACCTCTGCTTGCTGAACCATTCCAGAAGCTAGTACTACCCGATGTTCAACGAGAGGAATAGATCCAAGACAAGATAATGTCCTCTGCAACTGGACTAGCAAGACCCAAAGCTAATACAAATTATCTTTGATACGATACTAACGTAGGTTAGCTTGCTGATGTGGGTCTCCAATTGAAGGGGAATTAATGTTGAAGACGCAAGAGGAAGGTGAGATTGTTTCGGAACCCATACCCCTTGCAATTGCCCCTCCAATCTATGAGATGGTGGTTGAATTCAAGAACCCGCCTAATAAAGAAGAAAGTGTAGACTACGGGGGTACATGGACAAAGACATGTGGAACATCGATTTTGATTAGGTACAGTCTCCAGCATCTTCAGACCCCTACAATTATTTATGAGTCTGTCTATTGGGATGTGATGAATGTTTGTGTTGTCGATTTCTCATGAGGGACTCTTATGTCGATTCATTCTGATTGACAGGAAGGAATGGGTAGTCTCTGATTATTTGGCGTCAACAAACTGCACTCTGTGATTGCGTCTTGTAGAATAGTATAGATACTCGAGTAAACACTACAAGAGAAAGGAGTGTTTTAAGTGAATTTTTAAGTATAGTCCTAAAGATAAGATTATAAGTAATGACCTTTCAACTATTTCAAGGAGATTTTTAGTAAAAATTTATTGAAAATACATGTATTTGTAATAAATTTTTACAAAAAATCTCCTTAAAAGGTCGTTACTTATAATCTTATCTCTAGGACTATACTTAAAAATTCACTAAAAACATCCCTTTTTCTTGTAGTAAAAGTGAAGTGAATACTTTAACAAAATTAGATAGTAACTCATCAAAACCAGTAGACCAGGTGTATCACAATTTCTTACAAAATAAATATATGGGGCACTATCCTTCGGTGAATTTTATGTCTAATGGATTCATTTTGACCATGTTTGTGCTCAGCACAAAAATAAAATAAAAGTGTGCTTTGGCCATTGCCACTCAATCTACCTCTTAGTGGAGGGGTTTTGCAATCGCTTAGTTGGATTTAATACTATTCAATGTTTTATGGGTCACTTGATTCCGCATTTCAACAAGTAACTACATTTTTTTTTTGTTTTATTTGAACATGAAGTAGCATGGGGACGTAGAGAGAGAGTGCTGCGGAGTGTGTCCACGATAATTCCTCAACCGTAGCAGAAGTGGTTGAACATTGTAATCGATTTGAACGGGATATTGTATGAGTGCTTGTTTCAAAGGGACGATGCTATTTTGCGTGCGGTGAGCGTAGAGCATAGAGCGGTGAGCATACTTTTGTGAGCCTTTTGACCCCCTAAAATGGGTATATTCTATAAAAATAAAAGTAGAAGATAAAATGTAAGCAAAAGAATAAGTAAAAATAAAAACTGTAGTAAAATAGTAGGATCCTGTAGCCGTAAAATTGGTCGAATGTGTGAGAAAAAATTGATCACAATAATAGGCAACACAGGGCGGTTAAATGGTACACACAAATGATTCGTGGAATAAATTGAGTAGGTATCCTATAGCCATGGAAATCCTATGGTCGTTGTTATCCTATGGCCATTGTTAAAGAGTGGCACAAAAAGAGGGCTTAGGGTAACTCAACCCTTCATTGCCAGGACAAACATTGGAATCATTTATTTGAAATACACAATAGAATTTTAGGAATTCTAGATTCATTCATGCAAGCAGAGGCACCAAAACCAACTGCACTATGAATGGATGCTAAGATGAACCAATACAACAACATAAACAAACGCGGAACATTACAAATGGAAGCACAACATGTATGTGAGTGAGATGAATTCAAAGACTAAATCCCGGTGACATAGAAATTATCAGAATGAGAAATCCGAGGAACCGTCATCAGATGCTGGACTTGGTCCCAAATCAGTGTTTGCCTCATCATCAATAAAAAGATGAACGCGTCTATCAAAACCTCTATCATTGGACAGAGAGGCTTCCGCCGCCTGCAACATAGCGACGTGTGCGTCCCACGGCGCCATAAAATAGTCTTTGGCCGGAGAAATAAGTAGAGTGATCACTCTGAGCCAAACAAGTTTGTGTTAGTGTTTTTTTCACAAACAGAAGAATGAAAGATAATAGGTTCAAGCAGGAGACTTACTTACTAAATCTGTTCTTCTTAGTGACATGTCGAATAGGAACATCCAGTGCAACCTCTGATAGAGAGTTGGAAGCGTCGAGTTGAATGGGAGCTGTAGCTTCCACCTGGTGGAACTGCTGCAATTTAGCCTAGAATACCACGATGTTGTCTTCGAGAGCCGCAATGTGACGTCCAATAACTTTGCAAGCTCAAACAGAATTACCTGGATATCAAAGAGGAAAATCAGATCTGTATATGACCGGAAGACCAGGAGAAATTCATATCAAGAAGAAAGACTACTCACCAAGAGAAGCATATGCGTCGAGGATGACGGATCCCGGCTTGGTAAAAGCCTCGATCAGCATTTGAAGGAAAACTGGATCCTTCTCACGGGCGCCTCTCTATGGAACAGATCCATTCATGGATTAAGAGGTCGCAGTCGTAAAATTGAACAACACATCGGACTCAGCAACTCCCATCCCGAACTCTGCCAGTGATTCATCAGCCGCTATAATTCACTGAAATCCATGGCACTGTGAACAAAGAGCTGAATTCGGAATCCTCGGCTCTGGAAATGAAGATTGGGAAGATATTGAATTAGAACAGGCAGAAATTAAAGTACAATCTAGTGACTATAACAGTTCATCTAAAAGAGTAGTTACCTTATTAGTTGAGTTGTAATACGACACAAAGGAAGGTCATTAATACCCCACCACTCTCGATGCATAACGAAGCTGTAGCACTTTGCATAGGACAGCAAATCAGTCCTGATCTTTGGAACATCTGGGACAAACAACAGAATAGACCCCGCACCACAAAGGAAATGCTCCCCAAACTCAAAAATACTCTCAGTTTGTTGCTCAGAATACACATTCCAGATAGGGACATCGTCAGGGTTCACTGAAATGGACGGCACCCAAAGTCCATCCTTAATACCGCCAAGAATCAAATCAAAGCCACTATATGGACAAGACATATTCAAAGCCTTTCCATCGTCTTCTTTCTTGACCTGGAGATTTAAACAAATGGAATACAGTTGTTCAAAATGTCATAACAAACATGACTGAAAAAGGCTTTCTGCACCAAAAGCGAAGGACTGTTCCAAAAGGGCCACGGAGAATCACTAAGTGCCAACATCGGCAGTGATTGTGAAACGTAAACTGGTAAGGCATAATCACAACAATAAACCAAAATGTAGCAACCCTTAGCCCAGGAAAAAATAAGTTGAAATGATGATTGAGAAGACTAACCTTAAGAACAAACTTGTTGACCGTCTCCAGGCAAGTGTGCACCTCAGAAAGAGCTTCCACAATCTGAGAGAGGCTAGAGTTCAGAACAGAGACAAATGATCTATGGGAAGATCCAGACATTGAAGCTCCCTTTTGAGAAGCAACTTTGGCCTTTAGCTCTTGAGTGACAAATGACAACGGGCTCGATACCCCACAAAGAGCAAAAATTGTTGGATTCCGAGCACCACCTTGCGTGAGATGCAGAGCTGTAGGCTCAACCACCTCCAACACTTCCATGTCCGTGTCCACATCCGCGGAGCAAAATGCAAGTGGTCCAGCCACTTTCTTAGCACTCCCGACAACAATTATATCACTCTCTTCCGCAGCCGCAGCATCTGATGCAGCCTTCTTCTTCGCTTCTTCCTCGGCCTTTCTCTTTGAGCCCCTAGTCTTCTTACCAGTTGCCCCCTTTTGCACTATGTCGTGAACCGTCGTCAGCGAAGCCAAATCAGGTTGCACCTTGTTCCTCAAATCAATCTCAAACGGAGGAGGATTGTTGAGAGGGCAATCCACATACCAACCACAGACTTCCCAGTGCTCCTTCTTCCACTTCTTGGCGATTTCATCCAAAATCATGCAGTTCTCGGCACGTCTATCCAAGTAGCTAGGGAAGAACGACGGATTCTTCGATGTGGCATTCCGTGCATATAGCACAAACTTGAAGTATCGGAAGAGAACCCTGGCAACAGTCTTGTCCAGGCCAATCTGAAACTCAAGAAGATGATTCTTGTTAACTCCTTTGCCATCGAACTCATGAGAAAATGCAGTATCCCAAAGCTGAATACGATTCTGCTCTACATATTCAGCGATGCTAGGAATTAGACTTTCATCAGGTGGTTGATAATTGATCGCTACATCCAGCTCCAAGAGCGTAGCATCGAACAGTTCTTGCACAGCACTTGCCAACTACAACAGGGAATTAGTAACAAATTTGACGAGGCCAGATCACATTCGAACAACTAAAGAAAATGTAAAGTGTAGTACCTAAGCCCACCAAGTGGCCTTGTGAAGCCAGTCCGGAAAAGCATGATCAGGAAACCTGTTTTTCGGAAACCTCATCGCTTCCCAAAGTGATGCAGGTATGTTCCAGTGCTCAAGCCATTTCACTTTCATTGCCGCGTCCATGATTGACGTTGAAAGGTACCACAACTTCTCCAGGGACATCTCTGGATCGTCTTCACGATTCTCATAGTGGATCCGAACTTATTCCAGAAATTGTGGTGTTTGCCTCGGATCTGCAATGGGAAGCTATTTCTTTACATCGGATGACATATCTTTCTTCACCTTGTCCACAGCCTTCCCAATGAAATCGTACAGCTTTCCCGTGGTCCATGCACTTAACTTCTCCGGATATTTCTCCTTGAATTTCCTGGTCGCATGAGCTACTGCCTCACCCAGCTCTTGATCCAAGACAAATATCCAAGTAGGAAGTTGACAAAAGAAGTTGTCAATTAGGAAAACACATATCATGGAACGAGACCATAAATTCTCAAACCGAAAGACCAAAAAAAAAGAAATGGCGCCGACACTGGCAACAGATTGAGATTGACAAAACTGGAGTGCCGACATCGGCACTCCCCGCAATAGTGCTCAAATCAATTGAGTGTCCTGAACCCTTTAAGGAGGTGCCGATATGAACACCTCATTTAAAGTCCCTCTGAATTCTAACGGTAGATGAACCCAAACATCAAATATATTTGTAAATCACACAAACCATTCAAGATTTGTATGTACCTGATAGAGAACATCGATTAAACCGTCTAGTGTCAAGGTGTACCAAGTGCGAGTCTTTGACTTCTGCTTCTTCTCGGTGTCAGCAAGTTCTTCTTTGGTAACTAGATTCTCGTAATATGATAGGGGTTGGCCAGCAATACTTTGGAGCCGATAGAGTTTGTGTACAAGGTTCAACTTCACGTGATAAGTCTGGTTTCTCCTGTTTTAACAAATCAAAGTTAGAACTGAATAACAATGATTCATCAAAGTAAAACAGGTTATGAAAAAGGTCTCTCACTGGTGAATTACCAGTTGACTTGGTGCAAGGCGGTTAAAAGTGGCCCGATGTGGCCTTCAACCTCCAGGATAATCGACTCAACGGCATAATGCCATGACGGGTCATCCCCATGATCTCTGTTAATTATCGGGAGCCAAGCTGAAAGCCAATGGTTGCCGTCCCAAACAAAAAACATCTTCCCCAAGAATTGTTTCCAAGTGTCTTCCTTCTGCAGCTCGCTCTCAAAAATCTCGTTTGCAGCAATCCATAACGGACTCCAACTGGCCACATCATTGTCGGTCACGTCTTGCGTTTTGCCCTCGTTGTCTTGCACAGCAACATAGAAGACACCGTGCCCATCCATATATCTGGTACTCACAAAATGTGCTCCCAGTGCCATGACGTCGTATTTCAGGTACAAGCGGACTGCAGCCAAGGCTTTCATCCGACAAAGCGGGATGTTCAGTTTGCACTTTTCCCTTGGCCGAAAACGGAGTTTGTCCAAGACAACGTTGGTGTTGACGGACTCCTGCACGACCATTTTGTCCATTTCTGCTCCCAACTCCTCGGCTGTCATCTCCGCCGTTGCTTTACTTGCCTCTTCAGCGTCTTGGGAGGTCTCGGCTCCCTCGTCACCTGCTTCCTCTGCGTCACAAACACTATTAGGAAAATGACAACAAACAACAAAACACACATAAACAAAGTCAAAGATACGCACCAGATGGATGTCTGGTTGTGATGACGACTGCATTCCATCCTTCAATGCATCTCTTCCTGGATTGGTCATATCCTCCAATTGACCTGACCATTCAAAATATCAAGTCATTTGAGAAACCATAACACAGACATTCTTAAATACGAGCACCCCTTAGAGGAGGTGCCGATAGTAGCACCCCCTCTAAAGGGGGGCTGTCAATGCACAGACAGCACCCCCTTAGAGGGGGTGCCGATAATGGCACCTCCTCTAAGGAGGTGCTGTGTGTGCAAACAGCACCTCCTCTAAAGAGGTGCTATCTATGCGAACAGCATCCCCTTAGAGGGGGTGCTACTATCGGCACCTCCTCTAAGGGGGAATTGTTATTGCAAACAGCACCCTCTTAGAGGAGGTGCCGATATCGGCACCTCCTCTAAAGAGGTGCTGTCTGTGCAAACAGCACTCCCTTAGAGGAGGTGCCGATATCAGCACCCCCTCTAAGGGGGTGCTGTCTGTGCAAACAGCACCCTTTTAGAAGAGGTGCCGATATCAGCACCCCCTCTAAGGGGGTGTTGTTACCTATAACGCGCTGTTTTTTTCCTTGGAGATTGTGCCGCAAATATTGACTTGCCACATGCTATGATAATCGTATAATCAAGGAAACCAAACATAAGAAAAGGGAAACTTCAAAACAGGCAAATTTGATGGTTTTCGTACTTTCTGTTGTATTTGTTGTCTCCTCGACGCTGCCCCTGTTCCCGTGCTCCATTTGCGCTTCCGTGGTCGGATTTGCGGATGCATTTTCCTCCTGAATCTCCACGCCCGTGATGTTGGCACTTGTCATGGTTCCGGAAGTTTGTTTCGTCTTCACAGCGCCTGCAGATAAATGGAGTGATTTAGAGTTCAATAGGACGCAAGTCAGAGAAATATTCTCGGAGCACTTGAAGTCGTTACCCTAATACGCAAGCCTCGTGGGTGAGGAGGACATCACGGTAATAATCTCACTTCTCGGAATGGTGAGCCTGACCGAGCCCCAAGGCCGTGGCACTTTTTTTAACGCTACAATCAGAATAATCTGCTCCGCGAACTGTTAACGATGATCAAGCTCGCAGACCCCTTCTCCAGCTCTCTGACCGCTTTGTCCTGGCTTGCGTTCCAACGACAGTTTGCATCCCTCTCCTCAAGCTGTCTCAAAATACCGGCCTTCTTCTCGAGCTGTCTCGGGCTCGTGGTGACCTCTTGTTACGTCGGGTTCAACCTCTCCAAGATTACGATGCCCTTCCTCGAGTTTGCGCCTTCTCCTTGAGCTTTGTTGAGGTCACGGCCTTCTTCTCAAGCTGTCTCGAACTCACGGCCTTCCCGTTCAGTTGGTGTGTCGAGGTCGCGGCCTTCTCCTCAAGTTGTCTTGAACTCACGGCCTTCCCGTCTAGTTGGTGTGTCGAGGTCACGGCCTTCTCCTCGAGCTGTCTCGAGCTCGCCTTGACCTCTCGATATGACGGGGTTAACCTCTCTAGATTACGGTGCCCTTCCTCAAGTTTGCGCCTTCTGCTCGAGCTGTTTCGAGCTCGCGGTCTTCTCCTCGACCTGTCTCGAGCTTGCGGTCTCCTCTCATAACGTCGAGGTCAATCTCTCTAGATCACCGTACCCTTTCCTCGAGTTCGCGGCTTCTCCTCAACCTGTCTGTCGCTTCTTTGTACTCGCTGTCACCGCCCCTTAGGTCGCAAACCCCCGCTCCAGCTCACGGTTCATCTTGCGCAAGGTCCTCGTCTTCTTCCGCGAGTTGTATGGCGCGTCCTTGTGCTTGCCGTCACCTCCCCCAAGGTTGGGGTTTGGCTCTCCAGATGACGGTCCCCTTCCTTGAGCTCCCGTACTTCTTCCACGAGCTGTCTGAGCGCTTCCCCGACATCCTGGTGTCCTACCCTTAGGGCAGATATCCAGATCACGATCCCCTTCCTATTCCTTGCAATCTCCGTCTTTTTCCTCTTGGTCCTCTTCCTTCAGCGCGCTGTCCCCTTTCTCTCCGGGGTCTTCTCAGTTCCCAAGCCGCTCATATTCCGGTTATCATATCACCGTTTAAGCCCAACTCCTACAATATACTCGCCCTGGTTTCCTGGCTTGCCGACGCAAACTAGAATCTTGGTTCACCAGAAATCTTGGCTATCGAATATCTCTCTCTTACCTTTATTGCATAACTTAAGGAGAAAAATCCGACCCCGCAAGCTCTGCCTAGTTCAATGAACAGAAATGTAGCATGGAAAACAGTCTTGCTCTTGTTTGTGCTTCCAAATAGAAGTCACAAACACTTCACAAATGGTCCCGACAGTTTCTTCGAACTAATAGACTAAAGTCTCGCAGAACTAGTGACGCTCCTCCAACTTCTAAAATGGGCAATTTGACATGGAGACTCTTGAAATAGTAACTCACGAGTCAACATTACCGCCCATACTCAATGTAGAAGATACTAATGAAAACACCTTCATCAACACAAACAATGATATTAGGAGACCAGCCAGAATTTCGATCGTCACATTACCTTGCTTTGGGGTGGTCTCTCTACTCGACCCTTCTGCGGAATCTCCAGCACACTCGTTGGGTGTACTTCCACTTTCACTGCTACTCGGCGACGAATTCACTGGAATTCCTCGGCCCTTTGTGTCCTCTTCAATTTCTGAATGGCTACATGAAGGAGCACCCTACATTCCGCTAGCAGATGGTTCTCGTCCAGCAAATTCTAGGACTCTTACAGTTTCTCCGGCATCAGCTATCCTAGCCTTTGATCGCAACTTTCTCATAATCCTAGACTTCTTTAGGCGCTTAAAATACAGAGCTTGTTGCTTTCGTCTCTTTGGCATTCTAAAGGACGTAGATATTCATTGTCATTCCCACTTTCCGCAATACTACATATCCTAATCCTATTTATATGCTGTAAAAGCTATTTAGATCTAATTACATATTACTTCAAGTGCTTGCGCCGTATAGACTTAGTGATGCAGCCCACTGGGGTCTTGGGTGTTTAACCCTTCATACATACCAACAACAAGGTATGATTGCAGGTGTACAACTCAAGTTAGAATCACTAATGGCATTATTCCATTTTGGTGGAACAACGGTGATAATTGGCAAGTCGGTCCTTTCGATGCCGTGGCGCCGTTATACCTCATTTAACATGGAGCTGAGTGTCATGGAGCCACATTTTGCGATATCGATCTATCCTTCAATTTGTGAGTTTTAATATTCGGATACTTCAGTTGACGGTTGTCTTGAGGCAGTTCAAGGAAATGAAGAACAACTATTTATGGACCTACGGGCTCCTAATTACGTCCACAGTAGTTGAAGCTGTTTAATGTGTGCTGCCCTATTTAATAATAAAATGAAAATTTGGTCTTGCAGCCACTCATAATTTTAATATCTGGTTTAGTTTAATTACTATAAGTTAGGTAGCTTCTAGAATTCTTCCCGGTTTCAACTGGCTGCGGCTCTGACAATACACGTTTTAACTGGGAACGGATATTAATTGAATGGAACGTGTACCACCTGGTTTGGTTTAGTACCACATTGACATGAAGAATTACTAAACGGCGGCATGTCTTTAGTTATGAAATGAGAAAATTGTATTGACATATTCCTACAACCCTAAGTTATTTATTCATGTTATCCAGTAGCTAGATTTTACCTATTCCTTGTTTTACACAAAAGTTACATGTTTTTTGTATTGCCTTCTTATGAGTTAGGGTTGTCCTGTCTAACATGGAGGATGCCATCTCGAATACAGCTCTTGTCACAACACGAAAACCTAAATTCCGTATAGATAGGATAGAATAGATGGAATAGATAAAAAATTTTAAACTTCTTTGGGTTAAGAAATGGTAGTTGTTTCCGGAAGAGCTTACGTTTGGAATAAGCCCTTGTCCGGAAACTAGTTTCCGATCCGACCAGGTTAGGGTTTCCGGAAATGAACCGGAACGCCGCCACCTACGGACTAGGGATCCGGCCTACGAGGCTACGGGACGCGCCTCGGGAATGGAAACCTAATCCTATTCCAATCCGAGAACTGGCGGCGCTGTTTCTGCTATTTAAAGGCCACCATCGGCCCTTCTCTCTTCACTTGTTGTTTTGTTTCCAAAGTTTTTCACGCGCAGATAGTTGAGAGAAAGTTTAGTGAGAGTACGTTTACGGATAGAGAGAGGCGAGGCTAGGTTAGAAAGTAGTTTACGGATTCCGAATGGCGGAAAGTAGTAATCCGCGAACCGCAAGAGTATCGGTCATCACCCGGATGGTCTGTCCGGCAATACCGAATGACCCAGAGGTCCAAAAGAAGTTCGATGAGGATCTCCGACAGATGGGATGCATAGGGTTGATAGAGAGACCCTGGAATCTCAAGAGAGATGAGCTGATTCAGGAGCTGATTGACGGAACGACAAATCAGTACAAGATGACTGTGAGAGGGCAGAGGAAGGGATGGACGGAAGAGGTCTGGGCGGAGGTGTATCAATTCCGGAAGTTCGGGGACGGTCTGGCTTCAAGGGCGGATAAGTTCGCAACAAGGAAATTCCGGAATCCGCCGAACGCCAAGGAGGGCTACGCGATCTCGGATTGCATCAACGAACGACACCGACAGGTACTAGAATTTATGATTTCGATACTCTATCCGGAAAAGCCAAGCCGGGTCACCGTGACAGTGGCCAACACGATCTTCGGGAGCATGGAGGGAAGGGCGGTGCACTGGGGGAGGGTTATCGCAACGGTGGTCACCAAATTGGCGGACCACGTCACCAAGGTCAAGTACAGCCTGATCTGCCCCTACCTGTTCTACCTGTACCATCACGGAGATGTACTGACTCCGGACAAGACTCTCATCTACAAGACAGGATGTGAAATCCTGAAGTTCGGATTGATGGATGAGGTCCAAGAGGATGCTCCAATTTCGGAAGAGGAAGAACTTGAGGAGGACCAGATCAAACGGAGAGGAACCAAGAGGAAATCCACGGATCCGGGTTCGAGGGGGAAGTAGCCCGAGGTGGATCCGGTGGAGCCAAGCTAAGTTCCGGAGGAGAGAAGAACGTCCGGCAAGGAGTTCTTCGACGTCGGAGACCAGTGGATGGTACAGGCGCGACTTCTACATGTGAGGACGATCGCGTTCATCCAGGAGGTTGCGGACGAGCTGAAGGTTCCGCCCGAGGAGATTATTGATGAGATCTGACGAAGGCTGGATTTGGATACAATCCGCCTAAAGGACGAGGAGATCCGGAATCTGGAGAAGACCCGGGACAAGTTCCAAGCTCGGACCAGTTGGGCGGAAGGGGAGTGTTCTTTGGCGAGACGGAACGAGAAGGACGCCCTCATTATGGTCCGCAACCTGCATTCCCTCGTCACCCAACCGGCGGATCTGGTGAACAAGGTGGCCCTCTACAACGTACAGCTAGTAGCGAATGGGCACATCACCGGATCAAAGGTGGTGATGATCCTAATGGACTTCCAGTCGAGGATGGAGAGGGTCTTGAAGGAAATGCAGGCGTTGGTGGCTTGGGTGGATCCGGAGCATGCAATGAATTTCTCATCGTTTCCGGATCTATCAACCAATCCGTATCTTCAGACTCTGGTGAAGCAGTTGGGCGAGAGCTCCATCCGTTCGAAGCCGGAAGGACTGGGATCTCTGCTTAAGCCACACAAGATTCCACAGGGGTGGTTGGCGCAGCGGAGTCAGATTGCCACGAAGGTTCTGGCCCAGCAACAGAGTACTCCGGCTTAGGCAGAAACACTAGTTCAAGCGAGAACCCCTACACCAGTACATGGCGGAACTTTCGATTCCGTAAAACCGACACAGTCGATGGTGGATAACAACCTCATCAGCCGGATGGGGTTGGTGGCCAATCCGGCCTGGACAGGCCCCCAAGATTTTGTGCATATGCAGAAGGCGGATGCACTAGAAGGAGAGGCACCGAGGGAGAAAGAAGCTCCCATCGACTTGGACAAGTTGGAGGATGCAAACGAGATCGTGGATTCTGACAAGGACGACTTCGAATCCGGATCCATGACTGAAACAGATGAAGACTTTCCGCCCCCGCCCAAGAAGATTCAGACCCGCGCAGCGCTCCGGTCAACTCCTGTCAAGACCAATCCAAAGGAAGTTGCGAATCCAGGCGGAATCAGTTCAAAGAAGACGCGTCGCGGGAAGTAGATAGGACGGATAGTTAGGATTTTTAGTTTTTAGTTTCCGGAACGGATTTTCCGTAAGTGTGGGCCCGTTTTCCGGATTTTTAGGGATAGTTTTGGCGCGCCGAGTATCTAGGAAGCGTCAGCGGTTGGTCATTGGGATTTTAGGTCCCTTTTTCCCTTTTTGTGTTAGTTTTAAATGGTGGGCAGGTCTGTTGCCCATTCATTCCATGTTATGCAATTTCAGTTTTCATTTCATTTTCCTTACTTCAATCTGAGCCACTAAGTGGACTTTCCATGTTTTAAGTATTCTTGGAGGACTTGGGCGGTGTGTTTATGTGTTTTGAGAGTTGTGAGGAACTGGGAAGGAGGAATCCAGATTCCATAATTGTTTGTAGTGAGACAGTAAGGGAGAATCTGTGGTGAAGCTAGGACGGATCTGTAGGACTTGTGCATTTAGAATCTTTAAACTACTGGAACGATAATCCGATTGGAGTGTTGAGGGTGAGGTTCCGGAACTAGAAGTGGTTCCGTGCGGAATTAGGCAGCCGCCAAAGGGAAAACCCCTACTTACCGGAAGATCTGCCAACTGCAGTGTCACCTACTTTCTCATAGAATTTCTCTTGTGTTAAATCCGGATAGTTGTGTATCTGTCGTTGTAGTGGAGAGGAGAGACTGGATTCTGTGTGACCTGCTTCTCGGATAGGCCATCCGGAAAGTTGTGAGGAAACGGAAACTCACTTCGTTGGGACATTTAGATCTGTTGAGTGTCTTGGGTTGTTTTGTAGGTATTAGATTGTGTACCTGATAAGTGGTAGAGTCCCTGCCCCTTCAAAGAGCAAAAGCGGACCCCCTGAAGGTAAAACAGGGGTATAACAAACCGAAGAGTGATTGTATCCGGATTCCAAAAAGGACGGATCCGGATTAGAATCTGGAAAGAAGTAAGTTCCGGAAGAGGGAAAAAGGTTTTGGGTTCCCTTGGGGTGTTTGAAAGATAATCCGATTAAATCCAAATTTATAGTAACATAGTAGAGTCCCTAGGACGATTTTCCGTGTCATCTAACCACAATTGTGTGTTAAAGGTGCTTACACCTAGATTACGCGTACGACAGCTCTAATTCGAGGAGATGGAGCAGTAGTGCCTATTTCCTTCGACATGGGGGAGGATGGCTTTGCTTTAGTAAGTGGTTCTCGTTTGGCTTCTAGATTTCGGATTATGGAAGGTACTTTGCATTTAGATTTGGATGTTATTAACCCTGTCTCGGGGGAGGTCTCTTACATTATAGCATAGATGTCATGTGAATCTCTTGGCGGTGAGTTCTGGTTTTTGTGTCCCGGAAACTATCGCGTATATGGAGTGAAGAACAATCCTGTCGATTCTACAGCTAGACGTTCTTCTGCTACATCAGAGGTCACGCCGATGCTTTGGAACATTAAATTAGAGCACGTCGATGGTCCAATCCTTGTTCTCAGTGATGACTCTGATAGTGAATGCATCATTTCGACGCCTATCTCCACAGCTCCCAACCTTGCGGAATCCCCGGTCGTGCGCACTCATTCAGTTCTTGAGCCAGGTCCCTCCCGTCGTTCAGGTCCATCTACTTCTAGGCCTCCCTTGCCACCTACTGAGAGTATTGTCCATTGCCTACGCCAGTTGAATACCAATAAGGGCGCTAGGTCAATTCTTAGCAAATTAGATTACAATTCAATTTTGATAGAGAAGGTTGAATGCTTGCTACTAGATTTTAATGGTGATATTATCTTCAAGCTCCTTCCAATGGGGAAGTATCCGCTATCCACAAAAGCCGGACAGCTACATGGCATGCATAGTAAGGATGATGGACACGCTTGGACTCGAACGGCTACTACGCATATCCAATTAGCATCTCAACTTTCATTCAGATTGTCCAATTGCTTGGGTCATCTATATTGCGAGAATACTGATTGCAAATATGGAAGTCGGGCAAATCATTTGTTACCATCAAACGAAACTGAGCGGAAAGGTCTTGCCTCCTCTGGCTTCATTCCCGGATCTGATCCTCCATCTAATTCTACTGTCGGCTGTACACTCTGCCTTGTGAAACCTACTTGCTTAGATAGTTGTCCTGCAAAGATATACTATGCTTATGGCCCAAGTCACATGACCCGTGCTTGTATCCATTTTGGATTCCGTGCACATCCTGTGAAACAAGGCAATTGTCGAGAATCAACTGCAAAACTCCGTAGTCTTATTAGCGAACAAGTAGAAAGGGCTCCATCTGCGACAAACTCTGCCATCGTCCTAGAGGCCACTAAGGAGTACCTTGGCAAATTACTTCTATGTCCGAAAGGTGTGCCTCAGAAGACTCTAGTAATTGAAGAACTACTCCCGGTCCTCGACAAACTCAAACAAATGTCATCTCCGAGTATTCGAAACAAGGTAACCACTTTCCGATACCTCCGTCGTTTTGGAGTCCTAGATAGCATCACAAAACTGAGAGGGTCCAGCAATTGGGCCTTCATTCAGGAAAATAGGTTTCCGGAACAAGGTGCGGACTCTGATAAGGTCTTCATCTTCAAAATGGCGGAACTAGGCTCTGGAAGTGGGGTCGACTTGATCAGGCGTATGCAACCCGGAGGGAACTTGGAAAACGCATGGATGATGTTCGACCATGTCAAACGGGTAAAGTTCTGGACCACAATGGCTTGTCACGTCTATGACTTCACATACTGCCGCATCATGACTATTGCGGTTTGCGATATGCAATTTGAAGATGTGGCAGCTCAATAAGTGTTTTGGAAGAATCTGAATGTTGTGTCTTCTAGGCTTGGTGTTACTAATCCAAATTTCAAAGGTTTCATGGCAGATAGTGCTCAGGCAAACTGGAATGCTGTACGTGTTGTATACGGTTCTGGTGACCCAACTATCCCCATGGACAACCGCGAGAGGACTTGCCTTTTCCACTGGACCCAATCACTAGAGAAACACACCAAGGCAGATATCAGAGCAAACCTACAGGATCAGCATCAATGACTTTGTAAACAATACAAGAACTTTGTATCATTGGAGGAGGCTCAGAGTAGGTACTTGGCCATCCATGCTTGGTGGTTATCATCTGGAGCTTCAATTGACGAAGGACTTCCAAGAATCGATTTATGGCTCGCATTCTAGCATTTCCGATATTGCCAGTGGAGAGGATTCATGGAACTGGTAAGTATAATTTTCAGTTGTTTTTTCGCTTCATTTCGCCCACCCTGCAATTGCAATGCCGATATCGGCACTAGTCTTTGGTAGTGGTAGTTTTTGCATCTCTTCCTCCCTTGTCACCTAATGTTCTATAGTCTTCTTGCCCACCGCGCAATTGCAATGCCAATATTGGCACTCCTCTTTGGTAGTGGCAGTTCTTGCATATCTTCCTCCTTTGTCACCTAATGTTCTGTAGTGTTCGCCCTCGTTTCAACACTCATCCTGTAGGATTGCGTGCAGGACCTTTCACCAACCGAATTGGCCGATATGCCGTCATGTAACTTGGCAGAGTCGGTCCACAACAAATGGTTGCAACAGTCGGGCAAAAGGGGAAATGATTTGTACGTTGCTTCGATCGATGACATGGTCAGAGCATTCATGCGGGTTGTTGCCTACTACCAATTCCTGAAGGGTTTTAAAGCCAAGTACTGGTCCGGGGAAAGAAGAACTCCGTCTTTGTATAGCCCAACGCACTGCTCAATGCTCTGGAAATTTGAAGGTTCTTCATGCCGCCCTCGCCAATATGCCTGGTGCTGACATCTTCTGCACACGTGACCCGCATCTGGAAGGGGAGGAAGTTTTTGTTTCATTGAAATGAAAGGCCGATCTCCCTCCAGGATCAGAATTCGACTCGCACTGCCCTGACAAGATCAATGTCTCCCTCCCAAGGCGTAAGGCACAACAGCTCAATCCCGTGATTGTTAATCTCACTGCCAAGGACCCACCATCAGATCTCGACCAGAGCCAAGGAGAAGGTACTACTCCCCCACTACAGTCACCATCGACTCACTCTCTAACAAATCAGTCGAGGAGATCGTGTGCGATGAGCGGCAGTGGCATATTGCAAGACTCCCCAAGACGTCTGCAAAGGCTTGCTTTGCTCTCCAAGCCAAGACCAAAAAGAAATGTGTGGCCAAAATTGTGCAGGACAATCGAAGTACAGCTGCCCCAACTTATACAAGAATGATGGACAACTACAAGAAGGTCAGATTAGAGAACATGCAGTTCTTCTTCTGCAATGATGACATCAGTCGCTATGTTAATGGAACTCGGCAGAAATGGGTATTCTCTAAACCTGTTGTCCCTGATGTCTGGCCGATTAAGATGGGCACAAACTTGACAAGGAAAGAGATTCTACATCTCGAAAATGCCGGCTTCAACCTTATGAAGCGCGTGATGCTATCCCCTCGAAAGTTGTTTGGAGAAGGCATTTCTGCAGACCTGGGCGACTATCTTCCTCCTCCAAATCCTTCACATCACCCTACCAAGCAATACGGGAAGAACATTCGAAGAAACTCGGCCGCTCCAACAACGAAGCACCACAACAACTGCGCTTCTGCTCTGTCCATTGTCGGAGAGATCTGTAGTATTCTCATGGTTCCTCCTCCAACTCTCGGCTGCATTGTTACATTCAAGTCTAGAAATATTTTGAAGGTCTCTAGGTATTTATTGACGATTGGTCAATTCCCAAGCTGCGACTACCCATCGTTCAAAGACATGTCATAGAAGAGCCTTGGCAAATGAGGAGCATGGACGTACTGTAAGCACCTGTACTACATCTTTGTCATTGTTTGTGGGTTTGATCCGGAGGTAAATATCTTTATGCATGCTCCTAGTTTTAGCTGGAATGAAATAAAACAGGTTCTACAGATTCTACTACTAAAACACTACGGTGCATAGTGAGCATAAATAGTCTTGTAATCGCAATGTGATCTTCTCCCCTAATTTAAAGAGAAGGCGGTAAGACTTGAAGGGCCACCGCCAAAGTTTCTGAACGCAGCTGTTGTTGTTGTCCGCTTGCCCAAAATCAATTCCTATATAAGTTCTTGGAGTATTTTGCACTCATCCTCTCAATGCATGACATGAGTTCGTACTTGAAATCCTAAGCGTCTGTCTCATATCCAAGCCTTCTTGGTTTTCTGAATCCCTAAACCCATTTCCGCTGTCTTGGCCAACTCTAAACATAAGCTACATCACTGTAACCACTATCGGTTCTTCTCCCACCACTATAACTGCAAAACCGCACTCCTCCGCACCTACCCTCCAACACGTACATTCCCTAACTCTTGCAATCCCCTAAACAATACCTCCCCATTCCCTCTTGGCTTCCCTTCCACTTGTCTTCTCGCTTCGATCCAGAACCACATATATCATATCTTCTCACATCCTAAACCCTTATCACCACGTTTATAGGACCCTGTGATCAATACTTGCAACTTCCGTCTTCTAGACGGTACATGCACTGACACCCTAAAACTCCTCTCCACCATATTTCTGCACCCTACTCCGCGGTCATAGGTCCGTCACTATTATAAATTTCAGAAGTATTCACACTTAAAATGTTTTGTAACTTTTACTTTTTTGCCCGCATTCCAAAAAATAACTAACTTCTAACGCTCTACGCTCGCAAATCTACGCACGCAAAATAGCAATCCCCGTTTCAAAGGCCATAATTAAAACAACATGTCGCACGCGTAGCTAGCGCGTAAGTATCTTTAACACAAAAATGTGGTAAGATGACACAAGTTATCGTCCTAGGGAATTCTAGTGCGTTGCTTCGAGTTTTGGGTATCCGGTAACGCTTCTCAAACACCCCAAGCAATCCTTACAATCTATTGCTCTCTTCCGGAAACTAGTATTATCCGGATTCTAGTCCGGATCCGTCTTCTTACGGAATCCGGTTCCAACTCTTCTAAGTAACTGGTTTTAGATACCCCTGTTTCACCCTCAGGGGGTCCACTATTGATCTTTCAGAGGGGCAGGGACTCACCACTCTTGATTCTCACTCTCTTTCTCTATCCGTAATGACCAAAACAAACATCCAAGAATTATAGTGTAATAGCAAGGGGAGAAATCCATACCCTCACAACCTTCCGGATGACTTATCCGGAAAGTAGGTCACAGAAGGTTTTGTTAGATCATCCTTACTACAACGACAGATCCAGACTTTCCGGATTGTAATACTGACTTCCTAACTCTCGATTGCTTCGGAGGTTGGCAGATCTTCCAATGGCTGGGATAATTCCTCTGGCGGTTGCTTATCTCCGCACGGAATCTTCCCTGGACTTCCGAACTCGCACCCTCACTCGTAACAAGCTTCCACCATATCACCGTTCCAGCAAATTAAAGGCACCACGCACAACTCCTCTTTCATACGTCTAAGGCTCTTCCGTCACAGCATATGTATCCGTCAATCAAAGAATCCGGACTCCCTCTCGTAAACTCTCACTCACAAACCAAAATGCAACTTAATCATAAATGCGATGCACAAAGGAATGATCAAGCTGATCTCCGGTTAAATGACAAGAAAGGGAATGACAGGCCAACAAGCCGGCCTGCCCTTTAAAACAATCAAAAAGCAGCCAAAAAGGCCCACACAAAATCCGGCCAACGGCCAACTAGAAATCCGGCTAACAATCCTAATAACCGTTCTGGCTAAAACGGAAAGCTGTTAAAATCCTAAAGGTCCGGAACTAGGAGCCCACAGTCCAGGTTACCCGTTCTGGAAATAGCTAACCAGACAAAATCCTAACTACCAAGGCTACAACCCGCACTAGTCATTTGCGGGGCTTCTTTGATGAAGATCCAGCCCTCAGGTTCGCCAGTGTCGACTTCCGGGTAGGCATCTTTGGTGGAGTCCTCTTTGTTGCGGATCGAGTTCAGATCTGGAGCGGATTCGAGTCCGTTTCTTCGGAATAGGAGTGGGACTCGGCGGATTCCTCTTCCATCTCCTCGGTCTCCAACGGATCCTCAAATCTTGTTTGCCTCTGCCGCGTCGACTTCGTTTCTGTCAGATTGATGACGGTGTTGTCCAGATTCGCTAGGGGAGGAGTGTTTTGCATGCGCAAAAACCTATCCGGATCGGTCCGGGCTGGGTTTCTGACACTTGCTGCTGCTATGGCCTTAGCTTCTGTCTCTGTGAGCTGGAGAGGTGGAAAAAGGTTCACCACCGCCTGCCTTTCGGATGATTCCTCCAGCACTGTGGTCTGTGTGCCCGCGTCCTTCGGCATTGTAACATCCGGATAGGTCACCAGACGAGTTTGGATCTCCGGATTCTTCTTCTCCGTCGAGGTTCCGGCCCCTTGAGTTTCTTGAAACTCCCCTCCCGGAAGGTCCGCGATCATCGCTTGGTCGAGCAGGTTCGGATCAAGGCTTCCGATCAGCTGCCGCATCTACTTGAGCACTCCCTCGATCCGGGCCTCGAAATCCGTAAGTATGAGTACCACCTTCGTTTCGATGATGTGTCCTTATGCCACCATTTGAGAGTTCCAGAGTTGGACCCTCGAGATGGTGTTGGCGGGAAGGTCCACCAATTCCCCCAACTTCCGCACTAGAGCCATTGCCTCTGTCGCCTTCCGGTTTGCAATGTGCATCTCTCGTTCCGACTACTGGTGCTGGTTCCAGAATTGGTTCTGTTCCTCTTGAAGAGTCTGGATCTAGGTGTACAGGACCTTGACTTCTTCCGGATCAGGTCTCCATGCGATGGCTGCTAGGATCTCCGTCTTGTCCCTTACCCCTAGCATAGTGTAGACGTCCCGGAGAACTACCGCCATCCGGTCGTTCACTGTCCTCGTTGTTCGAAGCCAATGAATGGCGCTCTCGACTGGATCGGTATCCGGATTCGGACTTTCCGATTGGATAGAACCTTCCGCCACTTGCTTTCCTCGCGAAGCCTGATCGGTGGACTTCCGTCTGCTGGGTTCGACCTTCTTCGGAGTGGTCTGCGTTTCCTCTGGAACCTCTTCTTCCTCTGATTCTGGCTCCTCCGGCTCAGTTTCTGGCTTTAGTCCGTACTTGAAGAGGTTTTCCCCTTTCCGGTACATGAACTGCTCCGGTTTGCTCAAGGTCTCCATCCAGTGGTATATGTGGAATAGGTACGGGCTTATGGGACTGGACTTCCGTCCTGCAATCCCATTCACTAACTCATCCACAATTGTGTGAATAAGTCCGCCCCAGTTCATGAGTCTTGGAGGCGGATTTATCCTCTAGAGCTCCAAAGATGGTGTTCGCCACCGTGATGGTCACCCGGCTGGGCTTTTCCGGATATAGGATGGGAATCAGGAACTCTAAGAGTTGTTGATCTCGGGCAAAGACACAATCGGTTGCCGCAAACCCCTCTTTTGGGTCGGCGGAGTTCCGGAACCGATCCGCCACGAACTTTTTCGTCCGTCCCGCCCATCCAAGTCCCCTGTTAACGACGAAATACGTTCCGGCCCAGAGCTCTTGTATCCAAGCTCTCAGGCGGCTCCTCACCGTCAACTCGTATTGATTGGGAACTCCGTAAAGGAGTTCCTCAATCATCCCCTCACTCTTCAGGTCCCACGGGCGGTGTAGGAATCCGACACAGCCCATGACCTCTAAATCCTCCTTCAACTCCCGATGACGATCCGGATTGAACGGAATCATTGGGCTGACAGTTCGGGCGGTCACCGCCGGTTTCCGGACTAGGGTTTCCGTCATCATGACAGTCTTCCGGACTCGGGTTGCACTAACCTCACTTCCACTTCCTACCGCGATCCTATCTCACCACTCTTTCACTCACTAAACGCACTCGCGAAGAACTGCAGAGAAAAGAGACCAAATGAGAATGGCGGCGGGGTTTATATAGGCCCTGGAAACCCTAAGTTCCCGACCCGGTGGGGTTCCCGTAAGTTCCCTAGCCGGAACCCCTACGATCCGGAACTTCCGGCTTTTCGGCTACTGGTTCCGGAACACTGTGTTAACCTAATCATCGTTTTACTCCTCCTACGAAAAAAATCTTTTCTAATTCTGGTTTCTAGTGTCTAAGTTCTTATACCTACGCAAAAATTTCAAGGTTCTCCTCCTATTTGTCAATATCCTATGCATTATTCTTAGTTTCCGGATGTTAGGTATCGTCACACAACGACATCACATAGTACACAATAATATATTCTCTAACCAAATCCCCACTATCATTGAACCGAAGGCCGTCTTCGTTCGTCCCAACCTGAGAGAATTCTTAGACGAGCTTTCTAGGATCTTAAATCGCATTGTAGTCTAGAGCTCTATGTTGAAAAAGACTATGGAACCCGTCGCTAGTTTCCTGTTCCAAAACAACAAAGCACCATTCAACATCCTAGGTAAAGACAAGTGTAGGACAATAGAAGTCTCCAAGGGGAAATTACTTAAACAGGCTGGGAGCCCTTGGAAGATCCTACTTCTCAAAATGCTTAAAGAGCAATTATTCCTAGACCCTAATGATTTGAGGTCTTTTAGCAAAGGTGTCACAACACGGAAACCTAATTTCCGTATAGATAGAGTAGAATAGATGGAATAGATAGAAAGTTTTAATTTTTTTCGGTTAAGAAATGGTAGTTGTCTTCCGGAAGAGCTTACGTTTGGAATAAGCCTTCATCCGGAAACTAGTTTCCGATCCAGCCAGGTTAGGATTTCCGGAAATGAACCGGAGTGCCGCCACCTACGGACTAGGGATCCGGCCTACAAGGCTAGGGGACGCGCCTCGGGAACGGAAACCTAATCCAATTCCAATCCAAGAACTCGTGGCGTTCTTTTGGCTATTTAAGGGCCACCGCCCGCCTTTCTCTCTCCATCTTTTGAGTTTCCAAACTCGTTTGCGCGTAGCTAGTTGAGTGAAAGTGTGGTGAGAGTTCGATTACGGATAGAGAGAGGTGAGGCCAGATTAGGGTTTGCTTTGTCGGTGCAGCGATGGCGGAAACTAGTGCACCGCGATCCACGAAGCCGTCGGTAGTTGCCCGGATGGTGAGTCCGTCCATATCGACAGACCCCACCGCTCGGCAGGAGTTGGAGCAGGACCTCCAGAGATTAGGGTGTGCCAGATTGATCGACCGGCCGTAGAATCTGAGAGGGGAAGAGTTGATTCAGGAGCTAATCAACGAGACTTTGAACCAGTACGAGCTGACGGTGCGAGGGCAGCCCAAGGGGTGGACGGAGGACGTATGGGCGGAAGTCTACTCGTTCCGGAAGTTCGGAGACGGGTTCGCCCCTCGGGCAGATAAGTACGCAACCAGAAAATTCCGGAACCCTCCTCACGCGAAGGAAAGATACGCGATCAGTGACTGCGTGGATGAGCGCCGTCAACGGGTGTTGAATTTCCTCATCCCGATACTGTATCCGGAAAAACCTACCCGGGTTAGGGTTACAATGGCCAACACGATTTTTGGAGCGATGGAAGAGAGAGTGGTGCACTGGGGACGCATCATAGCACAGGTGGTGTCAAAACTCACGGACCACGTATCCAAAAGCCGGTATAGCCCAATCAGCCCCTATCTCTTCCACATCTACCACCACGGAGACGTATTGACGTCGGATGAGATGCTGGTGTATAACACCGGGTTGGAGTTGGTCAAATACGACCTTACGGATGAGCTGGAGAAGGACGAGCCGATGCCTAAGGAGGAAGATGATCCGGAAGAGGAAGCCTTGGAGCGGAAGAAGCCCAGGCGAAAGTCGACGGATCCGGGTTCACGAGGGAAGCAACCTAAGACGGAATCACGGGAACCAAGCCCAGTTCCGGAAGAGGAGAAGCCACCTCTTAGGGAATTCTTCAACATTGGATTCGATTGGATGCATCAGGCCCGGAACCTACACCACAAGGCCATTTAGTTCATGGAGGAGGTGGCGACGGAGCTGAACGTGCCACCCTCGGAGATCATTGAAGAAATTAGGCGGAGGCCGAATCCGGAAGTCATCCGTCAAAAGGACGAACAAATCCGGAATTTGGAGAGAAGCCGGGAGGAGGCGGAAAGCCGGAGGAACTGGGCACAAGGAGAGTGTGAGGCGGCACAGAAGAATGAGAGGGATGCCCTGAAGATGGTGCAGAACCTCCAAGCCCTGATCGAACAACCAGCAAAGGTTGTGAACAAGGCGAGGCTCTATGACGCCCAATTAGTGGCAGGGGGACACGTGGCCGGATCCAAGGTCGTAATGATCCTTATGGATTTCGAGGCTCGGAAGCAAAAGGTACTCCAAGAAATGCAGACTTTGGTGGCACAAGTCGATCCGGATAGGGCGATGGACTTCTCGACTTTTCCGGAAGCGGATCTCACCACAATCCGTATCTCCAGACTCCGCCAAAACGAGTTGTGGGGATTCCGGTTCTGTCGCAACCAGGGGGACTACAATCTCTCCTGAAGCCATTTGTGCAGCGCGAATGGTTGGCTCAGAGGACATACTCTCCGGGCCAGAGTCAGAGGGAGGGGTAGAGCATTCCGGAACAAGGCGGAACTTCCACGCCGGCTCAGACTCAGACACCGGAAGAGGGGACGCAGACCCGGGGTAATCTGCTCAACCGGATTGGAACAGTGGAGAATCCGGCCAAGTCGCATCCAGATGACTTTGTCCACATGCGGGAGGAAACACCAGCAAAGCCATTGTCCCCGGAGGCTGTCAACGAGCCGATCAACTTGGATTCACCAATCCGGGAGATGGAGACTCTTGAATCCGAAAAAGAGGATCTCGAGACGGAATCTGCGACGGAGACGGATGAGGAAGAAGACTCACCGCCGGAGAAGTGGAAGATCTAGACGCGAGCGGCCGGAAAACTAACACCACTGCCGAAGACCAGGGCAAGGACATCACTGGTGCAGTCGGGGAGCAGCTCGAAGAAGCCAAAGAAAGTAGGGTTTAGAAGTTAGATCTAGATTTTCTAATTTCCGGAACGGATTTTCCGTAAGTGTGGGCCCGTTTCCGGATTTTTAGGGATAGTTCTGGCGCGCCGGGTATCTCGGTTGCATCAGCCGTTGGTCACCGGGATTTCTTTTGCCCCTTTTTCCCTTTTTGTTTTAGTTTTAAATGGTGAGCAGGTCTGTTGCTCATTCATTCCATCCTTATGCAATTTGAAGTTTCATTTCAATTTCCTTACTTCAATCTGAGCCACTACGTGGATTTTCCATGTTTTTGAGTATTCTTGGAGGACTTGGGCGGTGTGTTTATGTGTTTTGAGAGTTGTGAGGAACTGGGAAGGAGGAATCCGGATTCCATGATTGTTTAGAGTAAGACAGTAAAGGAGAATCTGTGGCGGAGCTAGGACGGATCTGTAGGACTTGTGCATTTAGAATCTTTATACTACTGGAACGGTAATCCGATTGGAGTGTTGAGGGTGAGGTTCCGGAACTAGAAGTGGTTCCGTGCGGAGTTAAGCAGCCGCCAAGGGGAAAACCCCTACTTACCGGAAGATCTGCCAACTACAGTGTCGCCTACTTTCTCATAGAATTTCTCTTGTGTTAAATCCGGATAGTTGTGTATCTGTCGTTGTAGTGGAGAGGAGAGACCGGATTCTGCGTGACCTGCTTTCTGGATAGGCCATCCGGAAAGTCGTGAGGAGAGGGAAACCTACTTTATTATAACATTTAGATCTGTTGAGTGTCTTGGGTTGTTTTGTAGGTGTTAGAGTGTGTAACTGATAAGTGGTGGAGTCCCTGCCCCTTCAAAGAGCAAAAGCGGACCCCCTGAAGGTAAAACAGGGGTATAACAAACCGAAGAGTGATTGTATCCGGATTCTGGAAAAGGACGGATCCGGATTAGAATCCGGAAAGAAGTAAGTTCCGAAAGAGGGAAAGAGAAGTTTTTGGATTCCCTTGGGGTGTTTGAGAGATAATCCGATTAAATCCAAATTCATAGCAACATAGTAGAGTCTCTAGGACGATTTTCCATGTCATCTAACCACAATTGTGTGTTAAAGGTGCTTACACCTAGATTACGCGTACGACAAAAGGTAACACTCTTTTTATTGACAACTCTTTGCAAAAGAGCATCCTTAATGAGAACATAAATGCCATATTCCTCCAAAGTGGGGATCATGAGATGCGTGGGGACAAAGTGCTGTTGGGAAGTTTGGATCCATGGTTGAAGCGACTTCATGAGGAATGTCCACTTGATTGCTTGCGCAAGTTCGTTGATGTAAACTGCACTGGCATGCTCTCCTTGTCTACTAAGTCCCATCTTGGGGATGGAATTTTAGGCGGCATGAAAGAGTCTAACAAAAATTTAGGGACCCATTTTGTCTTGTCGGGGATGAGACTAGTGATTGAGCTGGAGAGACATAGGAAGATATAAACTTCTCCGTGTACTGGTCGATCGTAGAAAGCATTGTACATAGTGTGAATACAATATTTTATGTAAATTTCATTCATGTGTATTAATAAAACTTTGAAGTTTGATTTGATTCTATGTCTTTTCTATGTTGAGTTATCTTTGGATCAAGGATAAATTGTGATCTTTGAGATTTTGTTCTCTTTCATTGGAGAATAATTGTGGAGGCTTTGTTTTATCAATGAATTGAAGATATGAATTGTGCAAATAGTTTGTTATCTTTGAATTGAGGATAAATTGTGTGAGGGTTATGTACTCTCCGTTTTCTTCAGTCCGGAGGGTCCATAATCCACCTGTTGTGGCAGAAACAACCACTCATCACCAGGAGCTTGTTATCTAGATCAAATGCATCCATTTCTAGAAATCCAAGTCGGCTGGAGGGAGTTTCTTGTCATTCTCTTATCCAAGGCCTTACCTTCTAGGCTTTGCCATAGACGCGGCATCTGCAGCCATTGACTTCTCAAAGGAGAATGTAGAGGAAAGCGTGGTCGACAGTCCACCAAGCAGGGGATCAAGAGGACCCCAATTTGCTCGCCCTCACCTTTGAAGAAGTGTGACTTTACTCCAAGTCGATTGCGCTCGCAATCGCCAAAGCTACCAACTTTAAACACCCTGCATAGGAAACTATATGTAGATGAAGAACACCAGGCGGTGGACTAAAATCACCTACAGCAGTTGCATATCACCCTCTAGAGGGCAATGATTACAATACAGATTTTGCAGAAGGAGGTTATAAGAGGAAGATCTTGCCGGGTGCATGTACTACAAGTCAAGTCTCGCACATTGTAGAGATCATTGGCTCCATTCCCTCCAAATCCATGGGAGGCAAATCTTTGCCTTCTAGAGTATCTATGTCCCATCAAACAACTCTTCAAAATTTTTGAGGGTTAAATTATACACGATCAATAACAACTGCTGATCCGTACATAAGTACTATATCACAAAGTTTAGACCCTACAATTTGGCAATAATTATCGTGTGGTTATCGTTGTTTCATGGGTTTGTACCATAATCGGCTGACTCAGTGTATTTTTACGCACTGAATTAGTGCAAAAACAATGAATACCATTAGCGTACGGTTTATGTACTTTAACTATATGATTGTTGTGCAGTTTTGACACTACAATTGTATAGTTAAAGTATATAAACCGTACGCTATTGGTATTCATTGTTTTCACAATGATTCAATGCGTAAAAATACATTGAGTCAATGCAATTATGGTACGAACCTATGAAACAACGATAACCGCACAATAATTGTTGCCAAATCATAGGGTCTAAACTTTGTGATGTACCTATAGACCATTTCCAAGGCCGCCTCATCGAAGTTGCAGATCTCTTTTTAATGATAGCATAGCCGGAAGTGAACGCAAGTAATGGAGAGAAGTGAAGGAACTAATGCAGATGGGCATGTTTAGTCTTGTCTTTTTTGCGAGTGATCAGCCAAGGCCTTCTCAATGCGCGGATATCCTTAAAGGATTGAGCATGTTGAAAGTTATAGAGGCAACCAATAAGGCAGCAAAGGGTTGTTCTTCCACCAAGAACAATGGCTAGTGGATTGGTTCTCCTTTGGAATGCAGTGAATTCCGTATAGCATCCATTACGATTAATAGAATATTCATTCACATACATTTTTTAGCAAAAACAAATGTTTCATGTACACATGACTTTCATATTTTTACACTATCACATTCAATCATTAGAATTACGGGAATGATTTCATATCCTAGGCATTAAGGGATATATATAAGCGAGATAAATTGTTTCATATATAGATGGGATCTCAAATAGATTCATGTTCTTCAACAGAAATTGACCACTTGTTATAACTGTCACATACTTTTTGACCACCCATGTGAAATTCCATTTCACATTGTTTGAATTTGTGATTGCGCTAAGCTTTGACAAAATGAAAAAAGTTTATCTTCATGATCATTCTAAAATAGCAATCTCTTTATTAATTACTGGTAAAGTTGCCCATATTTATCTTTGCTTTCAACAACTTTACTTTGAAAGGAAGGGACTTAGGTTCTCATAATAACCAGTTTGTCTCATTTTAATGAATATGGCCTTCTAAAGCACCCAATTTGGGTGTTGTCAATACTTTGAAGTTAAATAAAACCTAACCAAATTGCTATTTTTAGTAGTTTATATTTTTGACAAATATTTTTGAAGTCTAGTTTTAGCATCAAAAATCCGATTTTGAAAATGAATGATTATGATTTTTTAATTCAAGATTACGTGCAAGGATATCCATTGCAAGCTTGGCTTTCCATAGTGTTGAGGGCTCTAAGAAATGAGCCTCAAATACACTAGATCATGGAGAAAAATTCACACTTGAAATTCATTTAAAAAAATTGTAGAATAGATTTTGAAGAGCCATAAATTGATTGGGGTTCTTTATGTGAGGCCCTTGAACCTCAAATTTTTTTGGTGACCAGTTTTTTAGATTTGACATGCAAAAGGAGAGCTCAAAGATTTTCATAGTTTTAACACCCTCATGATCAAACATTATAATCTTTCAATCCTTAAATGATATTGTTGTGTTTTTTGTTTCCTACGTGATCTCTAACATGTCTAGATTGAATTTGTATGGTTATAATTCCTATAGAATTCATTCAAATTATCAAAATGTTGGCTTCTAGTACAATTTAAAGCAAATTTTAAGAAGCTCAAAACAGGCCTTAGGCATTGTAGTCACCACAAATTTTTCAAATTTCTAACTAGTTGATTTGGCAAAGTAGTTTACGACTAATTGTCAATTAGTTTTCACCTTGATGAGCTATTTTAGCCTACTTATTATTAGGGTTCCAAAAGATGCAATTAGAACACGATTTGGAAGGGGACAAATTGTCTGGTAGTTATTTAAATGAACGGTCATCTTTTGGGGAGTATATAGTTTGTCAATTTTGAAGTTTTATATACCCACTCACTCAGTTTTCTTTTGGGATATGTCAAATTGTCATGTACTAATATCTCCTTCATACATTAATATAATATTGTTTTTCCAACTTTTCTACTAGTTGATTGTCTTTTAGAACTTGGCTATTTGTTGTGAGTTTAAGTTGGTTAATCTATTGGTATGCCAACAAATTGTCATTATTGTCTTGCTCATGTGCGACAAATTGTTATTAAGTTCTATGGTTGAACTAAATGAGTTATTGTAAATTGTATGCTATATAAGTGTATTTTTCATTTTTCTATAAGATACATGTGACTTTAGCTACAAAAATGTTAGACTATTTGACCATTCCCTTGATTTTGGAACCCCTAAATTATAGTCATGGATTTTGGAAGATAAACAAAATCTAGACTACAGGCATTTTTAATGATGTGTAGCATAATTGGTAGATTCTAATAAGCATAATTATCAGTGCATCCTTGCACAATTCCAATCAAGCATACCAAATTTTAGTTTCAAAAAAGCAAAATTTTATTTTTGATAAATTTTTTAAGTCAATTTTCATGGTTTTACTAAATAGTATATTGAAAAAAGTTGGTGATGAATTTTCTAAATTTGATTGGATAGATATATAGGGAACATCCATTTGCACATCTTTCCTTTAATAAGCATTTCCAAAAATGTTTCATAATTCTCTATAGGAAGAATTCATTGTGAGGTGTTGTATAAACAAACTTTGTGAAATAGATATTTCTATAGTTTAACTACATATCTATCTAATCAAATTAATATTCCCTATATGGATGTTCCCTACATATCTATCTAATCAAAATAAAAAAATTTATCACCAATTGTTTTTTAATATAATATTCAATAAAACCATGAAATTTGACTTCAAAAATTCACCAACAATGGAATTTTGCTTTTTTGAAACTGAAATTTGGTATGCTTGATTGGAATTGTGTTAGAATTGAGTGAAAATTATGCAAGACCAAAAATTCCAAATTTTTTCTATACTATGCAATAAAAATTGGAGTGGCTCAAATTGGCAGTTTGTAGATGAAGTAGACTTTAGTGTACATTTAGTGCAACAATTTTTTAGGGAGAACGCAATAAAATTGAAGCCAGTTAAAAAAACGCTGTTATTGAGGGCTTCGCCTTCACTTTTGACATTCCAATGGCTGCGGCAACGGCACACTAGTCATTATAATAATTTAGAGACCTTTGGAGAATGTAGAACGAGAAAAAGTTTTCTTGGGTGCCCTACATTGCACAGCGGATGTGGATGCCGAAAGGATCGGGGTGAACCGGCCACCCTATCCTGTCCTTTGTCTTTCTCTCACATTGCCTTTATCTGCGAATCCGCCTTCGACTTAAGTCGTTACGCTTCTGTCTGCACGCTGCTGTCTGCTTATCACTTGCCGAACTAGCAGTTTACTCTGTCACTTCTCTGGGGCTGTGTTTTTTGCATTATTGGTTCTCATTATCGCTTTTTGAGCCTGGTTTGAGGTTTCTCTACCACTTTTTGAGGAAGATAGGGAGCATCGGGAGGTTTCTACCTCTTGTCATGCATCTGGCGATGATCCTCGTGATTTGGGGTTGTGAATTTGTCATTGGTGGTATCTTTGGAGCTTCTTGAATGTTGATCTCGCCGTGTTTACTAGTGAAGAAAACTGCGCTGACAAGGCTCGGCATCTTTCGAAGAATAAGTGGAGTTCGCAACGTGTTTAATTGGAAACTTGTTTAGGCTTCTATGTGTTCTGATTCCCGGAGAGAGGGTTGAACTTTCATACGAGTCGTTGTGGGCGTGTGGGGACGGACGTGGAGCGGCGGTCCTGTTTCTGTCTCTTCTTGTGTGATTTTGTAGCTGTTTGCAGCAAGACGTGCAAGGTTAGGGCTCTGTAGACCAGCATGGCTTGTCCTTGGTCTTATCATTACGAAATATATCGCGACGGAGTGCTTGCAATTGGCGTGGAGGTTCGTTGAATTGGACACTATTGCAGGCCTCTGATTTCAGGGACAGGGTTCATATTGACTGATATTTCAGATATTTTGCAATCGCAGAGAGGCGGTTTAATCAGACTTGCTCTACAGGGAATTCCGTGAAGCAAGTTTGTGCTCAAGGGATCTTACATCCGAAGACATCTCACGTGCTTCTGCAATATTTAGACCGTGGTATCTTGGAATCCTTCCTTTCTCTTTCTCTTTCTCCTATGCAGTGGGTTCACTAGTAATGATCTCGTCTGCTGCATGCATGTGTAAGAAATGTACAGGAGTACGGTTTTTGTTGTTTGACGTTTTTCTACATCTCCTTGCTTGCCCTGGAGACACATCCGACTAGATTTTTAAAACTCTAGCTGCTAAGCACAGAGTCGAGTCACCTTCTGAAGTGGTCTTCCATGGGATTTGTTACCCTGGGTATGTACATGTCGTTAGCCTGATATATGTGAATTATTCTTTCCCTGCATGTGGAGAACAGATAACGTTCGTATAATTTTGTGTCGCGTTAACATTCCTTTTACTCTCCTTCTGCGGTGAGGGAATTGAAGGTGATGACCTGAGACTTGGAAATCTTGAAGAGCTGAACAGAGGTACACCCGCAAGCTTGACAGTTACAGAGCCACCCGCAGTCTAGGACAGATGGCCGACAGCTATGGTCAGAACGCAGGATCACCGGAAAGCAGCCCACACTCCGACAACGAATCCGGAGGTCACTACCGAGATCACGATGCTTCTGTGAGGGAGCAGGACCGTTTTCTGCCCATTGCCAATGTGAGCCGAATCATGAAGAAAGCATTGCCATCCAATGCAAAGATATCAAAGGATGCGAAAGAGACTGTGCAGGAGTGCGTGTCGGAGTTCATCAGTTTCATAACTGGTTCATCTCTGATCCAGCATCTGTCTTTCGAATGTAGTGTGAAGAATCAAGTACTTAGTAGGAACTGGCAATGGTTTGGTGCTTGATATGGTGACCAGTTGAAGCATTTACGCATGCTCTTCACTCCTCGGGCCTTCTGGATAATTCATGTTCACGTGTGTCTACTTTGGCTTCTTAAGAACCTTTCTTTTTTGTCTCGTTTTCTAGTGCTTTATTGTTTGTCTGGACTGTAGGTGAGGCGTCCGACAAATGTCAGCGGGAGAAAAGGAAGACGATCAATGGTGATGACTTGCTGTGGGCCATGAGTACGCTTGGTTTTGAAGACTATGTGGAGCCTTTGAAGGTGTACTTGCACAAGTATCGTGAGCTGGAAGGCGAGAAGGCTTCCATGGCCAAGGGTGGGGACCAGTCGGGAGGAAAGGAAAGTAGTCAAGGAGGGATGGGGTCGATGGGCATACCGGGCGGAATCAACGGGCTTAACGGAACGATGAGCGGGAACATGCTTCAGCACGGGATTCCGGTGTCGATGCAGATGATGCAGCAGCAGCCTTACGGACAGCAACCTCCTCCAGGGATTATTTACTCACCTCATCAGATGATGTCGCAATACCAGATGCCGATGCAATCTAACGGGAATCAACCTCGTGGAGTGTAGTAGTGTCGGGTGGGTGGTGGTATTGTGTCAGGGTCTTTGGGTGGAGGTTGTTTTTGTTAAGTGGAAAGAGGAGCAGTTTGGGGGGAATGGGAGGAGCGCAAAGTTATGGTGAAGGATTATCCGTGCTTGTTTTGCTTGGGCTTGGCGTCATGAGCGGGGTGAAGATTGTGCTTTGAATTTGCCGAGATTACAGCCTTATCCTTGAGAAGGCACTGTGGATAGAGATGAAAATGTAGAATGATAAGGGTTGATTGGTAAGGGACGAAGTGTTTTTCTTGGGTTTTTTTGCATTTGGAGTTTTTTCGTTAGCTTGGACGTTGTGGATCGGGCGTTTGACCAGTGGAATTGTACACTGTCTATTATCGTTGTGGAGAGGATTGACCTGGGGGACTCAAGCCTTTGTGTGGAGGTGTCGGCGCCATGTGTTTGTCATTGAACTCTGTACGAGATAATGGATAGTTTCTATTGCAGCAAGATAATTAATCCACCCTCGGTTTTGTTTTTTTCTGTACAATACTTTGACAATGGGTCTGAGATGCTCCGTAGAATTTTGTTTGGAATGGAATATCTCTAGACATCAAGTAATTATGAACTTCTCAAATTATTAAATATAGTGAACATATTGGAGATGTGATACTAGCGGATCCAGGAGTTTGTCTAGAAATTGCTTCTCTTGAAAATTTGGTATTTATATGGGTCCCTTACTAGCCGCTTGTGCTCTCTAGGCCGTTGAGTCTAAGTTTATGTTGAGTTTATACCTTTCACGCTGTTTGTGCGCGCAGGGGGGTTGTATGCGTGCTCTGGAGATGTTTGTATGCGTATCTTTTATATTAAATGCAAAACATGTCACGATTTCATTTGTCGCATTTGAATTAGATCTAATCAACTTCTCATTGAAACCGTGCAGCTTGATGAATGTTGCCACAGTACTTGTGCTTCTTATGCATGCTTAGGGCCAGTCGAGAGAAGCGGCTTTTGCAGGTGCACCTACTCTTGAATGATAAGCATATCAAGTAGTTTTGTACTAGTTGAATTGGTGGAATTGACTAAACCTCGGCTGTTTCTATACATTGTGTTTGCGGAATGTGTGGTCATATTACTGTAGCTAGAGGTCACCTCCGAAAAATAATCAAAGATTTCAATGCTAAATGATTTTGAAAACTAAGTGAGTAACCTTGTCAAATCCAAGGAAAATTGATTGTAAAGAAAGATTAAATGATGGAAAAAATACCAATACAACTAGGTGCCAATATATGTCCATTGAACAATAGGTGGAGTGGTTGTTTTAATAATGAAATCCATCATCCATTATGAATTTCGTCAAATATGAGGGCTGGACTGATCATTGTCAAAACGCAAGAATTGTGTTCAATGTAGTACTTTAGCCCTCATTTTGACACAGTAGAACAATTTTTTTCAAGAAAATTTGAGAGACGAGAAATTGGAAATCAAATTAAATTTCATCTTTGAAGATTTGTTTAAGATTTTGAACCTCTCCAAAAAGGTATGGATGAAAGTGACTTTCAAATCAATGTGAGGTGCATGTTGTATAATTTTAAATTTCTTGGTTTTAATGCCAAGGCTTTTTAAAATGATAATTTAAAGTGCTAAAATTCATTTTAAACTTTAAATTAATTATTTGGAAAAAATATTCTGAACATGACCTCCAAATATAGTATTTTATGTAAAATATCATGTTTAAGTATATTTTTTTTTCTTCAAATTATAGTGATTCATTTATAGATATAAGCATATTCATAATTTTTTGCCTCTTTTCTTGAGGTAGACTTGAACTATAAGTTCTTGGGGGAATTTATTATAGGAACAAAGAATGTACCTATGGGCCCAACAATTGGAGTATATATTAGAATTATTTATCATTCTAAAATTAAAAAATGAACAAATAATGGTCATGTGTCTAAGTTTCAAAATACAATAAAATAATGAATTTTTCAAATTTTTAAATTTCAGTAGAAATAATATTTGATAAGCTTCATTTCATTAGTTGAATTCAAATTCAAAAAATATCATATTTATGGCTGAAATTCACATTAAGATAATAGAACAAGAAGTGCTTCCAACAAATTTGAAGGATAATCCCTAGATTAAGCATATTCTTTATTTTATTAGTCAATAATACAACATTGAGTTTATATCTAATATTTTCATTTAAAATGAATTAAGAATTTTCTTCCAAGTTCAATGATAAATTTTTTTTTCATCTTATAACTCTTCTCGATGTTAGTTGGTTTATATCATAGAGACTTGAATCTCAAATTCTAAAGAGCCCTAACCAATGTAGTAACATGTCCAACCTATTCCAAGTAAGTTAGATTATATATAATGCTTAAAGTCCCATTGTCCTTTAGGGACAAAATGGATTTTGGGTACTCTTGTGGTCTCAATATTTGTTTTGATTTTATGAATTTTTGGTAAAAATATAAAAACTACATTAGCTTTCCAAAAATATAGTTTCTATTTCTACTGGAGCTTGGGAGTAAAGTCTATGGTACAAAAAGCTTTTTTTTTTAGTCTGACAAGTAGAAAAAAATTCAAGTAAAAATTTAAAATATTTGTTTTGTATAGATTGTATCTTTATGTATATGGAAATTTTTTATTTTTTATTTTTGGATGTATTATGAGAAACTTATGACAATCTTGTTTTTCATGCAATTAATCCCTGAAGAACGCCACGGACAATAAGTATTCAACAAATGACAAGGAATTCTCCACTGTAGGATATAACTACAAATATTTTGTGGAAAGTAGAGAACATCTATAGTAGCTTGACTTCCAATGAGGATTGTTGGATTTTTTTTATTCCAATGATTCACAATCACACAATGCATGATTTCTAGAGTCATCCCCGTGTCATTTTAAGATTTAAGCATCTTCTTGAAAAAATAATTTTAAGGTTCCATTTCTAAACTCAATTTTTACAATTTTTTGAATTTTTTTTTCTGCAAGGTGAAGATCTATTGCTAGAAAAATTCCGTTCTTGAGATTAGTGTATTACAATTCCATCTTGGAGCTAATAACAATTTAGATTTTCCTTCAATAAAGCCATATTCATTAAAACGAGACGATTTAGAATCTCATTTTGTTCATGATCCTAAATTTAGTATGCAAAAGAGTCGATTAAATTGAGACAATTCAATAAATTGAGACATGAATATGCCAATAGACTTATTAATTTAAACATATACATGAAATTGCTTACCAATTTCGGAGTACGGACAATTTTTGAATAATGATTTTAAAATTTGAAATCTAACCATTTCAGAGTAAATATTGAACTTTAAGATAAAAGCAAACACTTGTGGCATATGCTTAGGATTTAGGGTTTATAGAAGAATTCATCATACAATGTGGTAATGCATCTACTCTTACAAATCCATGGTGATGGACACAAAAAATACAATTTACAAACTAAAAAATACACAATGCAATATATAAAGTAATAAAACAAATTAAAAGTATATTATATTGCACACTGATTACAACATTAAATTCTAAAATACCAAGAAAAAAAAATGAATATAATGGACTAAAATAATTTGCGGACTAAATCTAGTTCTTCTTTCCAACCCCTTTCTTTATCTTTTCTTTTGTAAACATATTTAAGAAAAACACCTCTATTACTACAAATACTTTAGTTACATTTTTTTTCTTAAAATATAAGAAAATACACTACAAACTTCTAATTACTTCCCTAAGCCTACAATCTATCCATCTTCACTCAGAAGATGCAGTGTTATCTCCTCCACACACATAAGCATCCACAGATGCCTTGATTATAACTCTTTGATTTTTGGGAATTTTGATTCTTGAATCAGAAGTTCTTGTTCTCACACGTGGCTTCTAAACAGTCATGATACAGTCCGTGTGCGTCCAGCTCAGAGAAATTGCCTTATCCTCGCACCAAGAATTCCCTTGTTTTGTGTCCCAACCTTTGTTTGTATCCTCCATAACGTGTTGAAAAGATGTAGCCGGCAAATATTGCAGCTCAATTGAATTGACATGCTCTGAATTTGGATTAGGATTTGTAAGTGCACAAGCAAGCCAAAATGGGCAAAGGTCACCATTAACAGGTCGCACTGCAACAAAATAACCCGCGTACACATCACGGCCAACACGGAATGAAGGTACTAGACAGTCACGTCTACGACCAACAAATGGTGCATATTCTGCAAATTCTTTACGCATTTGACCATCGTCAAGGTATTGGTCTTCCACTTCCTCAGTGATTTGAGAATTCGGACAAAATCCATTCCGCAATTTTTCACGCATCACGAGGGATGCGTTCAAAGCGCTTCTGACACCTTTCCAGTATTTTTGCACTAGCTCATTTTTCCTTCGGAACTCTACAGACAAGTCTTGATTAGCCATTGCACCCCACAATACAATATATCCTTCTAAACCCTTGCAAACCTCATCAAAACAATGCATCTTTTGTGGAGCCAAGGTAGAGGTGTACCTCTTGGCACTTTAGGACCTCCATCTATTGTCTCCTTCCCCAAACGAATGCCTCCACCTTCCTTTGGCAGCCAATCCACATCAGTACACAAGATCTTGTACTGCATCAAGGGTCATCCACTAGAATCCTTGTAAAATTTGAATTGCTGCGCTTGAGAATGGCCCAATAGAGAATTATCACATGTATGCAAATACCCCTCTACAAAACACTTCAAATCAGGAACCTCTTCAATGAGATGAGGACTCACAGGATGTGTTTTGCAATCCATGAAAGACTTCATTAACCTTAGAAGTGTAGGGTAATCGTTTGTCTTCAATTTGCTACTCCATCGACTAAAGAGAGCATCAATGTTCTCATGAGTGTGTCCAGCAATGAGAAAATTGATGTAAATCTCTTGAAAAATAGCTCTACAGACTAGGAGAGAGAAAAATGCAAAAATCCAGCGGTTCTTGTTGTTACCAGAAGCATTGTCAAGTTGAAGAGTCAATGTTGGAGGAAGGGGTTTAGCTTCCACCAATTCATCTGGGGGTGACCCAAGAGAGTCCATACAAGTTTGTGAATCTAATAACAAAGCCTTTGTCAATTCAGAACGATCACCTCCTGCAAAAAGTTCACGAGATGGATGCTTTGGTTGCGTTTCCAAATCTCTTAACAATTTTGCAATTGATTCTATGGTATGGTTGAAATCTGTGGGGAAGATGTCTAAGCCATAGCGCGCATATTGCACATCTCCATGCCCATGAGCAATCATGCCCGTAACTGCCACGGACATCTTCATGAATGATTCGTTTCCTTTGCTCTTGTGAGAGAAATGGGGAGAAGCGATTTTTGAGTGATCCATCTTATCATGGATAATGGTCAAAACTTTGTCAAGAAACATCTCTGACATTCTACGATTTCCATAATACAAATCCCTATGCACTTTCTGTCCATTAAGGTGCACCTTCAATTTGTAGGCCCACACATATTGTGCTTGTGAATTAGGAGTGCAAGCATTCTTCAGCTGCTTTAACCTATCGCAATATCCGCAACGTGCAAAACTATCAACCCTAGCCTTTGGAGCAAACTCTAGAAAAGATTGACGTCGAATTTTGTTCAATCCACTAGCTGAAATATGTTGCAATTGAAATGACAAATTCACATTGTTAATCTCTAGTAACTTGTCCTTCCAATGAAATCCAGATGGTAAAACCATGGAGGGAACTTTCTCCCTAGAGTCAAGGGTCTTCGTTTTATGTGGCATTGCGTCAGCTTTGTTGTCCACCAATAATCAAAGAGTGGCCGTCGCTTGTAAATTGTAGGTCCGAGGCTTCTTCATTTCCAGATTATCATAATGCTCTAGTTTGTCGTCCTTCTTGGCTTTCTCTTTGTATTTGTAAAAAGTAGCCCTAGATACTCCATGAATATGGCACCAAACTGTGGGACAAATTTTATGTTTCGACAAGGTGATCATATCCCTCCCATTTTGATCATGGTGGATTTGCCCGTGTACATGAAGCAAACGAGACTTCCGAGTGTATACTCGCCCGTCAACATACATTACGGACCGAATGGCTTCAATCTGCCCATGTGGAAATGATTGTACACAATTCTTGGTGCAACACTCCTTGCTAGACACCTCAGCCACTGACTACAGGGTGAGAAGGACATTTTTTCTCGAGAGGGTATTTGGCTCCTTCTTTTCACACGAGCTTTCATAGGAACGAACTCCAATTCGTTTTTGCCGCCCGGTCCCATTTAGAGCGGATCTATAGAGATGCGTTTGCTCATGATCGTACAAACTAGCACCATTCAAATAGACCCTCGAAATGGGCCAAGAGTGCATTGACCACATCCACTCCGAAGGAACTTCTTTTTCGCATAAAGACTCTGCAATATGAATAGCAACGTGATCGTCACCAAGGGGCTCCCCGTTCATGTCGATGACGAGATCTGCATCTATGTTGTGATAAATCCCTTTAGCCACTTCCACCGACCTGTCATTTCTGAGGATGACACACTTTGTATACCAAGAACCACGTGGTATTTTCTCGCAAGGTGCAACACCCTCGGACAAAACTGGCACCGGAACTATAAACTCGTTGACATCATGAGTATTCATCCTGCAAGAAATGTAACTGACATTAGTTTATAATGGAAGATCACATCCATGAGTCCAGGATACATCATATACGAAATTCCCTAAATTCATTGTCAAATTATCTTCAAGCCGAAGATATGAATTTATACAATTCATCATACAAGAATATGAAGTCTCTCACAAGGGCGAGAGCAATGCAAGGTGAGTTACCTGACTCTCCAAAAACCATGAAACCTATTAATCCTATATAATATAAATAAAAGATAATAATATCAAAATCATTCAAATCAACCATCTCGTAGACAAATCAGTAAAATATTAAAGCTTTCAAATTTACCATCAAATCAAAGATAATCATCTAGAGAAAGAGAGATATGTTTCTATTCAAATGTCTACGTCTGAAATGATATCGCCAAAGACGAATTCCAACCACCTTACAAATACTAAAAGTGAATGATAAGGATAACTTTATTCACGACCCAAAGATAACTAAAATGTCAATGATTGTCAAAGAATATTACTTTCATTATTTCTTACCAGAAATTAAACCAAACACGCCAGCTAATAATTAATAAAAGTATTATCCTCAATACAAAGATACATTTTTACAAATCATTTACTAATGAATTGTACACAAAGATATATTTCAGATCAATCTGATGAATATTATAAATTTGTAAACGATACATATAAATAATTACTACCAGGAATACCAGTTCTATCTTTGACTCAAGGATAAGATTCTAAGATTTCATTTATCATAAACTTCAAACCAAAATTGGATAACTGCAAGGAAATCATTTTGACAGAATTGATCAATGACAATTTATCTTCGACTTGAAGATAAAAAATAAAGTACAAACACTCCGAGGCCGCTGAAGAAGATGAATCCGGGTGTATTTATTGGCAGCAAGTGTATCCAGTAATTACTAGTTACTAAATTAATTATCTTCATGTCGAAGATAATTGCATATACTCCAGAAAGTACATTTTAGGTTCATCAAGTTTTATATTATCCTAAGGATCATAATTTGCATTACCATATAATAATGACTCTTATCTTCGACCCAAAGATAAATAGAATAGGAATTGTTGTTCATGATTATCCTCAAGCCAAGGATAAATATGATCATTATTGGCTGGTATGACGTTGCCTCCGGATTCTTCGGCGTAGAAATAGGAGAGTTCAAACCACGTAAAACTCTACAAAGACCTTAGAATCTGTGCCGCCCGAATGCTTATCACTCAAGACTATCACTTGTAGTTGAAGGATGGAGAACAGAACACTGAATTCTGAACAACAATACGGTTTGTAATCAAACAGGTCTCAATGAATGACACCAAACACAGAAACTTTGACAAGATATAATGAAAAAAGAACCTGGAACTTACAAGAACTTAAGCGATACTAAGTCGCCAAGACACTACTAACTTCGCAAAGACAGAGTGAACTGAAAATGCACACGTTCAGAGTCCGCGCTGTAACAATGCATGCAGGAGGCAAAGGAAGAATGAAAGACTGGAAAATAAGAAAATGAGGCGATATGGGGAGCTCACGAGAGAGAGACGATGAAGAAAGTGGCAAAATGACTAAGCGGGAAATTTGAACGTTCAGAAATTTTAGGAAGCAGGGGAGGAGTATCTCCCTGCTTTGGGGGTGTTGACATTCCTATCCTACAACTAGTGCTAATGGGGTGGAATGGAATTCAACGTTCCACCAACTTATATTTTTATAAATAGGCGGAATTTTAACAACGGAATTACTGGCAGCCAATTCTTGTCAGAGAATGAAGAATTTACAGAAATACAACCACATGTCATTTGTCACGAAAAGTAAGATTTTTTTGGAATGGAATCTCAGATTCAGGAAATCCCTTATTTTGGATTTCGATTTCTGTGAAATATTTTTAGAAGTTATTGATACAACGGGTTTAGGGTTTAGGATTTAGAATTTAGGATAAACTGATTTAGAGTGTAGGGTTTAGGGTTTACGGTTTATTGGGTTCAGAAACAAAAGCTATGCCACACAAACCTCAAAATAGTCAAGTTTGGGCAACCAAAAAATCATAAGGACTTGAAATTTGAAATTAAAAGATAAATTTATTATAGATTATATTTTTGACTATATATGGAAAGATTGACTCATTTCATTTGGATTAGTATTGAGAAGGTATAGAACATCTTCTTTTTGGAGTAGTTATAGCATCTTTTGGGAAAAACATCATATTGGATCTATTTTTTAGCTTTCAAATCAAACATTCAATATTTTAATTTAATTCTTAGGGTAGTTCAAAGTTTATAGTGAAAAAAATTAATGTTGAGGATTCAAAGTCTTATTATCTCGTGTAGTAAGGTAAGAAAACTAAAGCTTGTTTTTATTAAAATATAATATAAATAATGAACAAAATACAATTTTGGATGAATGGACCCTAAATTATTTGAACACATGGAATAAGTTATAAATTAATTTGTGCCTGAAATAGATCTTCAACTCTCAAAGGTTTCATTATTTTTCATTATTTGTTTTTATTAAAGTATTGTAATTGTGGGTGAAGGAACATTCAAATTATTTGAAGCAATAGTTTTGGTGGCACATTGTGTGCCTTCACTTCCTGGCCTGAATTGTGTGACATCATGAATCTATTGATTCCTTATTTATGTTGTGGTATCATTTAATGACTTTAGTCATCTAGCCTCAAAATTTCATAGTCATGACATGTCTTTATTTCATAGCCTTAATCAAATGGCCTCAAAATTTCATTGCCAAATCTTGGATATTTGTCTTTTCACAACTTGTACACCATACATTTGGCAGTACACTAATACATATCACCATATATGAACTAAGACAATTCCAACCTATATCAAGTACATTGGAAAATATCTACATTTAAAGTGAGAAAGATTTTTTTGTCCATCTTGCTATAGTAAATTATAAGACTTTGAATACTCTTTCATTTATAATTTATGCAAATGAATATGGATTTTGAATTAATGTTTTATATTGGAGACATGAATTGAGAATTTAACCTTAGAAGTATCCACAGGGTTGACAGGACATCTGGCGGACGTGGGTGCTGACCCCTGGATGTCTTTTGACATATCTGGTTTTTAAGGTCGACCGTCTAGTGGACGGTTGAACGGCTCGACCGCGCGGACGGGCTGTTGGGAAGATAAGGCGTCGGGCTCACGGACGGGATCTTGCGGTTGGGATCGTGCGGACGAGGCGTCCGCTTGCTTATCCGAAGATTCGATCAACCGTCCGCCACCTCCGTCCGTCGATGCGATCGCGATCTACTGGACGCCAGTTTCTGTCTACACAATCTGCTCGTCCAATTCTGGGGCGTCCGATTCGCACGTACGTGTCCGCATTGCCTGGTCCGCCTTTGGACGCCATAAATAGCACGGCGGACGGCTTATTCTTCACAATCGTTTCCCTTGCGGAGTGGGTGATCTAGTGCTTCTCAGTGGCTCTGTGCGCCCCTTCCGTTTTGGTGTGTGAACGATTGTACTCGGATACTGAATTGCACCAAATTATTTTGGTGATTACTTGGTTTTGAAGGCCTCATTAACAACTTCACCCTGTTTCATTAGCAAGTGTCAAACATTTTGTTCAGTTGTTGTAAAGATTCATGTGAACTTTGTCATCAAATCATTTCATTTTAATCAAGGTTATCATGCCTCGCGATAATTGCTCAAAGTCCAGTAAGAAAGGCAAATCCTAGGACATGAACTGGAAAGATTGGGCAAATCCAATGTGTATAGCTAAACCTGGATGAGAAGAAGAGCCCAAAAAGGTTTGGGACTGCACAATCTGCAAAAAGTACGTCAAAATGACGCACTTCTCCAAAATGTGGTCACAAGAACGAGCAGACAAAGCAAGTTCGACACTAGGAAGGACAAATTTTCACGTGCGAGAGCCAACATTTTGTTCACCAATACAAGGAAGTAACGCGGTGGGCTAAGCTGCCTGACTCCAAACCAAATGTCATGAATTATTCCAATATGGCCATGGTTTGGACAAAGATTGTACTTTACAAAGATGTAGACTGATGCACAGTTTATGGGAAAAATGTTGACAATATGAAGCACACTAACGCTGTTATTTATACGAGTTGGATTCAACCAAGCAATTGTATGCAAATGTGGTCCAATCGGGGGCAATTTGGATTTTCGCCAGTTGTATTGCCGGATGTTGAGGATGAATGATCGGACGACGATGATGTAGAAGACAATCCAGCACCCGTAACATTTATAGTGAGGCATGAGCGTCAAGAAGCTTGGAAAGACATCGAGTTCAATCAACAAATGCAAGAAGCTATGCGTAGAAGCATGGAGGATCGAGGTCAACAACACGGGCATGACAGGTCCTACCAACATGATCATACTGCATCTAGTTCACAAGATGGTCAAAGGGTCTTACACTATGCTAATGACTGTCACAACACGGAAACCTAATTTCCGTATAGATAGGGTAGAATAGATGGAATAGATAGAGAAATTTTAAATCTTTTGGTTTAAAGAATGGTAGTTATCTTCCGGAAGAGCTTACGTTTGGAATAAGCCTTCATCCGGAAACTAGTTTCCGATCCGGTCAGATTAGGGTTTCCGGAAATGAACCGGAACGCCGCCACCTACGAGGCTAGGGGATGCGCCTCGGGAATGGAAACCTAATCCTGTTCCAATCCGAGAACTGGTGGCGCTATTTCTGCTATTTAAGGACCAACACCGGCCCTTTCCTCTTCATTTTTTGAGTTTCCAAACTCCTCCGCGCGTAGCTAGTTGAATGAAAGTCTAGTGAGAATACGATTACGGATAGAGAGAGGTGAGGCCGGATTAGGGTTTACTTGGTCAGTGCAGCCATGGCGGAAAGTAGTGTGCCGCGATCCGCAAAACCGTCGGTGGTTGCCCGGATGGTGAGTCCGTCCATACCGACTGACTCCACCGCTCGACAAGAGTTAGAGTAGGACTTGAAGAGATTAGAGTGTGCCAGATTGATCGAGCGACCGTGGAACCTGAGAGGGGAGGAACTGATCCAAGAGCTGATCAACGGGACTTCGAACCAGTATGAACTGATGATGCGAGGGCAGTCCAAGGGGTGGACGAAGGACGTATGGGCGGAAGTCTACTCGTTCCGGAAATTTGGAGACAGGTTTACTTCTCGGGCGGATCAGTACGCCACCATGAAGTTCCGGAACCCTCTTCACGCAAAAGAAGGGTATGCGATCAGTGACTGCGTGGATGAGTGCCGTCAACGGGTGTTGAATTTTCTCATCCCCATACTATATCTGTAAAAACCTACCCGGGTCACAGTTTCGATGGCCAACACAATTTTCGGAACAATGGAAGAGAGAGTAGTACACTGGGGACGCATCATAGCTCAGGTGGTGTCGAAGCTCGTGGACCACGTGTCCAAAAGCCGATACAACCCGATCAGCCCCTATCTCTTTCACATCTACCACCACGGGGACGTATTGACGTTGGATGAGATGTTGGTGTACAACACCGGATTGGAGTTGGTCAAGTATGACTTTACGGATGAGCTGGAGAAGGACGAGCCGATGCCTGAGGAGGAAGAGGATCCGGAAGAGGGAGCCTTGGAGCGGAAGAAGCCTAGGCGGAAGTCGACGGATCCGGGTTCACGTGGGAAGCAACCTGAGACGGAACCATGGGAACCAAGCCCAGTTCCGGAAGAGGAGAAGCCACCTCTTAGGGAATTCTTCAATATCGGGTTTGACTAGATGCATCAGGCCCGGAACCTACACTACAAGGCCATCTAGTTCATGGAGGAGGTAGCGACGGAACTGAACGTGCCACCCGCAGAAATCATTGAGGAAATTAGACAAAGACCAAATTCGGAAGTCATCCGTCAAAAGGACGAGCAGATCCAGACTTTGGAGACGAGCCGGGAGGAGGCGGAAAGCCGGAGGAACTGGACACAAGGGGAATTCGAGGCGGCAAAGAGGAATGAGAGGGACGCCATGTAGATGGTCCGGAACCTCCAAGCCCTGATCGAACAACCGGCGGATGTTGTGAACAAGGCGAGGCTCTATGACGCCCAATTGGTAGCAGGGGGACATGTGGCCGGATCCAAGGTCGTAATGATCCTTATGGATTTCGAGGCCCGAATGCAGAAGGTACTCCAGGAGATGCAGACCTTGGTAGCACGAGTCAATCCGGACATGGCGATGGACTTCTCGACCTTTCCGAAAGCGGATCTCACCACCAATCCGTATCTCTAGACTCTGCCAAAGCCATTCGTGGGGATTCCGGTCTTGTCTCAACCTGGAGGATTGCAGTCTCTGCTGAAGCCACATGTGCAACGGGAGTGGTTGACTCAGAGGACTTACTCCCCGGCCAAGAATCAGGGAGATGATCAATGCGTTCCGGAGCTGGGCGGAACTTCCACGCCGGCTCAAACTCAGACACCGGAGGAAGGGAAGCAGATTAGGGGTAATCTGCTCAACCGGATCGGAGCTGTGGAGAATCCGGCCAAGACACATCCGGACGACTTCATCCACATGCGGGAGGAAACTCCAGCCAAGCCGCCATCGCCGAAGCCAACCGACGAGCCAATCAACTTGGACTGGCCAATCCGGGAGATGGAGATTCTCAAATCCGATAAGAAGGACTTCAAGATGGAATCCGCCACGGAGATAGATGAAGAGGAAGATTTGCCATTGAAGAAGCGGAAGATCCAGACTCGAGCGGCCAAAAAGCTCACACCGCTGCCAAAGACCAGGGCAAGGACATCTCTAGCACGGTCGGGGAGCAGCTCGAAGAAGCCGAAGAAAGTAGGGTTTAAAAGTTAAATGTAGATTTTAGGTTTTTCGGAATGAATTTTCCGTATGTGGGCTCGTTTTTGGAATTTTAGGGATAACCTACATTAGCACTCCGGATATCTTAGATGCTTCTGTGGTTGGTTAGCTTGATTTTTGGATGTCTTTTTTTCTTTCTGTTTTTGTTTTTAAATGGTGAGCAGGTCTGTTGCTCATTCATTCCATCCTTATGCAATTTGAAGTTTCATTTCATTTTCCTTACTTTTATCTGAGCCACTAAGTAGACTTTCCATGTTCTAAGTATTTTTGAAGGACTTGGGCGGTGTGTTTGGGTGTTTTGTGAGTTGTGAGGAACCAGGAAGGAGGAATCCGGATTCCATGATTGTTTGGAGTGAGACAGTAAGGGAGAATCTGTGACAGAGCTAGGACAGATCTGTAGGACTTGTGCATTTAGAATCTTTAAACTATTGGAACGGTAATCCGATTGGAGTGTTGAGGGTGAGGTTCCGGAACTAGAAGTGGTCCCTTGCGGAGTTAAGCAACCGCCAAGGGGAAAACCTCTGCTTATCGGAAGATCTGCCAACTGCAGTGTCACCTACTTTCTCATAGACTTTCTCTTGTGTTGAATCCAGATAGTTATGTATCTGTCATTGTAGTGGAGAGGAAAGACCGGATTCTGTGTGACCTGCTTCCCGGATAGGCCATCCGGAAAGTTGTGAGGAAACGGAAACCCACTTCATTGCAACATTTAGATCTGTTGATTGTCTTGGGTTGTTTTGTAGGTGTTAGAGGGTGTGATTGATAAGTGGTGGAGTCCCTGCCTCTTTAAAGAGTAAAAGCGGACCCCCTGAAGGTAAAACAGGGGTATAACAAATCGAAGAGCGATTGTATCCAAATTTTGGAAGAGGACGGATCCGGATTAGTATCCGGAAAGAAGTGAGTTCCGGAAGAGGGAAAGAGAGGTTTTGGGTTCCTTTGGGGTGTTTGAGAGATAATCCGGACAAATCCAAATTCATAGCAACATAGTAGAGTCTCTGGGACGATTTTCCGTATCATCTAACCACAATTGTGTGTTAAAGGTGCTTACATCTAGATTACACGTACGACAACGACCCCCGAGGTACTTATTAAAATCCAGAAGGAAGCCATGGAACCACACATGATTTTGGATCTAGCCAAGGAGGCTCCCAATACTATCCTGGGTCTACTACGGGTGGTTCATATGAGCGCCACATAGGCTCTTGTCATGTCGAATCAAGGCAAGGAAGGTCTCAACACCGTGATATAGTTCCTCCTCCAACTTTTGAAGGTCCTTACTATGGAAATCCCAATCAAGGAGCTGTTCCAAGCAACTATAGATGCATTTGGGGCGGAGGACCATATCTTGGCTTTTATAGATCCGGTTCCACACCACAAAAACGTAGAGACGACATCCATTCAGATTTCGAGTAAAGTAGGTAGACCTATTTTAGTCTTTGTCTCACAATCAAGTAGGCCTTGGAATCTTTTGCCACTGGATTATGGAGTGTGACAATCACAGTACAAAAAAATCGGCATCTCGGCGAATAGCATTTACTTACTAAAATACTTTGATATAAATATATTGTATTAAAATGTATTTGGAGGTTGGTACTTGATATCATCATAGCGATTTCGTTCAATTGTCAACTGTATTGTTTTTCAATATAAAAATTATTTGCGTACGATGAAATTCTATTATCATTATATGTGTACAGCATTGATTATACAATTTTGTACCCAACCATACCAAGCTAACATCCATCAACAAAAATTGTTGCATTGCACTTCTCATCCAAGGATTCCAAACAAAACATATGATGAATGCATAAATAGATGGTAGACATTGGACACTGAAAGTTTCAAAACACACAAACATTTCAAAATTTTATATCAATTATAAGGGTGAACATATATTGGCATACATTGATGGTGCATATATATACTGGAAAATCGTTGCACACAATCATTTTGATTTCTGTATTTACTTTTACATTTATCTAATACTTCTATAGTTCTATGTAGTCCACGTACATCATAAACACTAATATGAGTGGCGGAAGTGTTCGTTTGGAATAGGCCAGTTGTAATTATTGGTAAATTGATGGATGATTTCGGACAAGCTACCTCGAGAATCAATCACCGAATCACAAAGGCACTCCAAGTAAAGGTGAAAAATCTTTGCCAAATCCTCATGGCTAAATCTTGTGTGTCCTTCATTTTTCCGATGCAAGCTCACGTAGTCCGCCGACATGCAACCATTGTTGATGGCTTGAGCTATTCGACCAACCGCATATTCCTCCGATTTACGTGATAAATCTGATGTCGTTGACATGTTCGCATCTCTTCTATGTAAGTATGCAATAGAAGGGTCCACCCACCACCTCTTTTTTAAGGTCTCAGTCCGCTCACTCTGAGAGGTGAATGTGTACAAGGACTTCATTGGTTCATTACGCAAAGTAGTCATGCCCCAATCGCAAACTCCAATGTAAACACGTGACTCATCATTGGGAAAGTGAAACATAATGTTGTCCAGTGAAAGATCATTGTGCAAATGTCTAGCGCTGTGCACTGCATTCATGAGGTGCACTAGTGCCCATGCAAGCTCTGTGCGCTTCTTCTTCCAACGACCAAGAAAAAAAGCTTTGGTCACCTCTTCCGAGGTTGGTTGAGAATAAGCCAACCGAATGCCAATGTTATCGGGATATTCCTTATCCATTTTTAACATTTGCCTCAATGTTCCACCATTCCACCAATACGAGTACCCTTCGTTCTGCGTTGCATGAACAGCAGAAAACCGGATAACTCCATCATGTGGAATTCTCATTGCCATTAACTCGTTTTGGTGTTCCAACCTTGCGAGCTGAGGTCGTAAGCGTTGTTGATGAGATACCTTTGCTGCAACCTCCCGAAATGTGGATATCTCACAACATCCTTCAATTCGGACCCTCCGAATTGTTGCGTATCCACCCCTCAAGATTTGATCATCTTGTGGAATCACCCTTGCTGTTTCCGGAAGAGCTAAGAGATGTCGTTGCCCACGTTGCAATTCCACAAGTCCCTCATCACTATTCCACCAATCCATTGAACCTCGCCTATTTTGATTCTTTGCAAAAGGGGCGCACTGGCAAACAAACAAGTCTGCCCTCAAAATGACCTGTTCAAAAGCGCCATCACCTACGTGGTGTTGCTTCCCGTACTTCTCTATCATCACCTTTACATTCCACAATGCATCATAGACCCTGCTCCTCAAAAATTGTTGAAAGCTCTTGTTTTCCATTTCATGAATCCACTGAGGTACGTTTAAAACATCCATGAACTTTTGTGCCATATCACCCATGAATTTATCTGGGCACTCGTCTTCATACCTCGCATATTTGGTATGCAACGTTGCAGTGGTTTCCGACTCATAAAATTTGAGAATGCAATCAATGAGAAATGCTTTGCAAGTGAAAGAGGGAGCGTCCATACTCGCTTCAATGTCCGGCATCACTCGTTTGTCCTTCGCAGCCTTCTTTAGTCTCGGCATCATGATGAAATCATGATTAGAATTTCACTTGCAATTTCTAATCCACAAGGGAATATACGATTTGCCAGATGATCATACACAAAATCTGGAAAAAAAAAGCAACAAGTATCCCCTAGAAATCACACTCTTATCTTCCCTTAGAAAGGAGCCAATGGAGGATAAACCACCAAGCTCTCTGCTCTCTCTTGCATGACACAAGGGAGAAGATAAAAGTGACGATCGGACGGGCCGTCTGACTCTCTTATCCAAGGCGGACGCCTCGATCGTCCGCTTGATTGGACGGACCCGACGAGGCGGATGGACAGTCGTCGACCTCGTTAGGACCGTCCAATCAAACGGACGCCACCCGTCCAACTCATCGGACGGCCGCCGTCCTCTCTAGGCCGTCCGACTGATCAGACGAGTTCGGCAAAAGTGTCGGAATATCAGACGGACCCGTCCGATCAGTGGGTGCATGGGCAATCCGCTTGATCGGATAGCCCCTCTCAAGTGGAGATGAAACTAGGAGATTTTTTGAGGCCATCTGACCAGTCAGGCAGGTGCATCGTCTGACTCCTAAAACAACCGTACAAGCGAATAATGACAAGGATGAAAAAGACAAAATTCTCATTGAGATCCACTCTCTTACTTAAAGAACTTGAATCATTAAACATAACTCCAGCGATTTTTTAATGCAATGATCTTCAATCTTATATCCTAAAACCTAAATCCTAAATTGTATACCCTAAAGTCAAAAATGTAAGAAATCACAACTAAGTTAAAATATGAAAACAAATGCAAATTAAGTTCCTCAAGAAATATATGGACCATCTTCAATTAGAGACTTAACTTGAAGATTCTTGATTGGATTTAGGTGTTTAGGGAATTCATAGCACACACAAGTTCACAAATAAAACTTTGAAGTCAATTTTTAATTTCTTATGTGAATATTTTTTGTTAAACAAATTCAACAATAGACTTTTTATGTAACTTTATCAACACCATTGTCCCACAATTGTTGAATGAATTTCTACCTCAAAGAATTCACCAATGTACAATTGTGCATGGAATTTAAAAATTAAATGTTTACTTCTCTAGCTTTTTTAAATTGGGATGTTTGGTCATTCAACCCTTTGAGGAATATTCACGTACGTCTTTCACCTTGTGCATTTTAGCCAAAATTTAGGCAATTGAGTTATGAATAAATGTGAAATGTTTAATCCCTAGTTTTTAGGCACCTTGCTTAACTACATTTTTTGGCTTTGAACCTTTTTAACTAAAAAAGGCTACTCTAGTGATGGTGAATGTCTAATTTTATATGTTAAACAATTGAGTTGAGAATCTCAAAAAAAGATATTTAAAAAGAAACACTTAGTTTTCACTCATTAAATTTTTTTTAAGTAGAAGTAGATTCAAGATTGAAGGAACAATTAAATCATTAATAGCTCTAAGATAGAATTGAAATATACTAATTTCAACGATGAGATTGTTCTAGTAAGAAATCTTGACCTTGTGAATTTTTTTTTTTTTTTAGCTGTTAGAATTCAATTCATAAATGAATCCTCCAAGTTATTTATTCTAAAAGATACCAAAACAAACTCAGAAAGTATTGAGGCCGTAGGAGCCTGCCTAAAAATTTGAAATTTATTTTGTCCTCCAATGGGACAATGGGACTCAGGGTTGCTATTTTGTGAGCGTGCGAGCATGAGCCTGTGAGCATACAAATTTTATAAGTTTTCATCAAAAAAATTTGATGAAATTTTATTATGCTTGGTATACTTTAGTAATTTTTACCATGAACCTATTACCGTGGATCTATTGCCGTGGACCTATTACCATGGTCCTTTGAACAACCTTGATGTACTATTTATTAGACATTTTTAGATTTGAAGAAAAAAAGTGGTGATTAATTAGAATTTATTTAAAATCAAATAAATTTGTTTTATTTAAATTAAAATTTTTATAATCACTTTTATTTTGTTGCTTGGCTCCCATCCCCCGAGGGTAGCCCTCAAGCAAACAAGAATAAATAAATAAATAAACATATATATATATATATATATATATTTTTTTTTTTTTTTTTTTTTTTTTTTTTTAATTTTTAAATTTTTTTTTTTAAAAATTTCTTTTGCTTGGGGTCTCCCCTCGAGGCCGAGGGGAGTTCCCAAGGAGGGGGGAAATGATGTGTTTATTAGTGTTTGTTTACTTTTTTGGGCTTTAGGAAGCTCTCCTCGGCGTTGAGGGGCTCCCCTCGGTGCTAAAGGGTTCTCCTCGATGCCGAGGGCAGAATTGCTAATCTGTGAGTGTGTGACCGTGAGCCTGTCATCCTGTGAGCATACAACTCCATCTAAAAATCCACGGGAATAGGTCCATGTTAGTATGTAGGTACCAAAATTGATTTTAAAAATCTAAATCTGAATAGATCAACCTCATTCGATTTCAAATAAATCACCATTGTAGTAATATCTAGGTACTTCTTGTTGTTAACTGATGATGTGAATTTCATCCATAAAAATGATGCCTTCCAAATTTTGGTCCAATTAGTGCAATATAGCTTATAAAATGCAGTTTCTATTCTAAATCAAAATTCGGGTTTAATTTTTAAATTTTAGTACTTCCAAGTGATATGAAGTTCAACATATAATCATTTGTCGTTGATTTGGATTTCGGAGATACTTATCATGGAAGGACAGAAAACAACATATAATAAACGATGAAATAAAATCAAACAACTGCATAGCAATTAGAAATAGAGTCACCTAGAGTGAGAGTGGTCACTACTATCAGTGGATGAAGTCTCCTCCTCTGCCTCTAGGGCTGTCTCATCTACAAACTGCAGAACTTTAGGGTCTACAGTTTTAGACTTCTTCCGTATAGGAAAATGTCTCTGAGAGGCAAATGTCGAAGGTAAAGCCTCTGCATACGATGGCAACACAAAGGACTTCTCCGGGCTTGGGAAAAATCCAGGTAAAGTGAAGAAGGGACGATGAGTTGCCGCATTAGAGATCATGCTGCCAAAAAAAAAACAGATTATTAGAAATGGATTGAATATCACATTTTTGATGAAACAAACATGTATCATAAAGGTAAAGGAAACATAAACAATGGATTAGAACTACACATATCAATTGGGAAAGAAAATGCAAGCTTGGATAGACTTACTTACTGAAACGGGATTTCTTCACGATGTGTGGGACTTCAACTTCCACTGCATCTTCATCGTCAGAACCTAGTATGACTGTTGCAGCTGATGTTGAAACATCTAGAACTGAGCGAATCATTGGGGCCAAAATTGCATCAAAGATTGCCTTATCTTCTTCAAGTGCAACAATGTGCCTGCTGAGGATCCTACAAGCGTGGATGGAGGCTCCTAATCCCAAGAACAGAAAAAATTCAGTTACTAGAGCATTCATAAGGAATAAAAGAGAACATGAAAATCTAGATTACAAAAATTAGATTGTAAAGGCAACTGGAATGACCTGTTGCAGCAGTGCAGTCGATAACAACATCATTGGGAAGTGTTGATGCCTCTATCAACATCTGAAGGAATCGGGGATCCTTCTCTCGGGCCTCTCTCCAAGGGTTGAACTTGCTGTCCATGGTCAAAGTCTCCTTCTTTGTGAAATTCTGAAGAACATCATCAATAGCTACATCTATCCCTAATTCCTTCAGCCTTGGGCATGGTTGAAATTTGAATTTAGAAGGACCAACTCCAGGCAAGTTCCTCACCAACAACATAATGCCAAAGCGTTGTGTCTGCAAGAATGATGAGATAGGGAGAGAATCAGTCCATCACAAATGCATAGACATAAACTACAAGCTTATTCTAAAAATCATTATAGACTGAAATATGTAGAGGCATACAATTCAAAAATAACGGGAAACATAAAGTACATTGCGGTAGAACTGACAATGCCAAAATTGAACTATTAAGGAAATTGACTTCACCCAAAAACAATAATAGGAAATAACTGAGTTTGAAATCGAAATGCATAATGAATATACCGTTCTTGAAGTAGAAACAGGCGAGGCTAGATGTAACCAATTCATTCCCCACCAGTCCTTCATCTTCTCAAAAGAGTATGTACTACCATACTTCAAAATAGTAGCCTTCGTAATGGCCCTCAAGGGATAAATAACGATTATAGCTCCATCATCCTGTAGATGACCATCCGCAAACTCAAAAATTGCCTCTAACCAAGAAGGTGTGTCCATATTCCACTTTAGAACGCTGGTTGCAGGCATCGACAAATTTGGGACCGGCAAACCCTCTGGCATGTCTGCAATAATCAGGTCAATCCGCGGTTTATCACTTCTGGCTCCTTTGAAGAAGTGCTGCTTGTCCCCTTTGTGCTGCAACAGATTTTTAAAGGTCAGACGACTGAAGCTCAAAACAGAGTAATAAAGCTCAAGAACCAAATCACAAAAAAAAGGTGAAAGGCATGTATAACTGCTAACCTTATCAATGAAATCTAGGATGTCACTATACACCTTGGGCAGAGGATCAGCAATTACATCTGCAAGAGAGTAATTGACAATGAACTCAGAGATGGAAATCTCTGAGTCATTGAGATATTCCACAACTGATGGCCCATGCTGCATTCCCTCTTCGCTGAGGGAAGCATATTGAGCATCACGCTTGGTGCCACGCGAGACAGAACGCTGGTGCTGGGAGCCCTCATCTTTTGATGATGAAGGCGGAATTTGCTCCCTTGCCTTCTTCCCCTTGGTCTTCTCCGCTGCTGGTGCATTCTCTGTCTCAACAAGTTTATGCGCTTTCCTGGTGATCTTCTCCTTGGCCTTGTCCATCGCCTCCAAGCTCTTCAATGCAATCTTCTTGTCAGACTCCTCTCTCCGCTTAATAGCTTTGGCCTTCGCATCATCATCAAGGTCGGCAAACTCATCAAATTCTGCGACGACCTCATGAGAGTTGATCGCCTGCTTGATGTGCTCTTCAGGCAGTGGCGTGAACTCCGGTGGACAATCTAAATACCATGCACCGGATTTGAGGTGCGAACTCGTCCACCAACGCAACTGCGCCGGTGAAAACATGCAGTGCTCGGAAGAGACATCTAGCCACGTTCCAAGAAAAGGAGGTAGGTCACGCTTTGCGATTGCTCCCTTTGGTAGCAGCTCATATTTAAAATACCTGTACAAAGCATAGAAAGTGAGAAGGAATATTGCCTCAAGGTCAGAAATTGACAAGTCTAAATAAGCATACCGCAGTGACAACACGAAATGGAAGTCGTACCGGTAAACTGCACGTTTGACAACAAGATCGGAGCCTTTGTGTTTTCTAAAGTCATCCGACTTCCTGAAGACATCGTGTCCTCGGAACTGAGTCAAGAATGCATGGTCCCAGACTCGAATTCTCCATGCCTCAATATAATCTGCAAAGTTGTCAGGCTCTTGGGGAGAGTCCATTGACAACGTGAGCTGGTCCTTCTTCACAATGTTATCGAACATTTCAATTCCCACGTCTTCAATCTGTGCAATCATATGAGGTAATTAGACATATGCAAACAATGCAAGATTCCGTTGCAATCAGCATTTCACAACGTCATGCACTACATAATACGACAATGATATGATTAAATAATAGAAAAAATGAAAGGGAAGCACTTACCCCTGCATACCAGCAGGCCTTCGCCAAGAAGGACCTTAACTCAGTCTCTCCTACTGGCTTCAATGGAAAGCGCCTTACTTCTCTGGTTTGAATGGATGAATTCCACCAACGCAACCACTTCACCTTTTGTTCCCGGCTAACGTTGCAAGTTGCAATCAGCTGCAACTTCTCCAAGGTCATCTTCGGAGTGATGTTGGAGCTCCAGTGACGCTCAATCTGAAGCACAAGTTATATGGAGTTAGAGGGAGTATATGATAAGAGAAGAACATAAAAATGTGATTGTAGGCAATGTCGTCATACCTCTTGAAGCCATTCGTTTCCAAGATTGGGATTGGCAACGGCTGTTAACTTTCCCAACTTCTGAATCAATTTCGATGTCTTTTCCTTTGTACCTAATTTCATAGCAGCCAAGACGCCCTCCTCTGACTGATACTCCTCTGGTGTTTCTTCCTTGTAATGCCTAACATCAACATCAGATGCTGCCGCTATCTCGTACTGGAAACAACATAACCATAAGTTAATTCCAATATAGAATGCTTTGAGCAAAATACAATAGAATAACAAAAAAAAGCTTATGTTGAATGACTCTACTTACCCGGAAGATAAATGAAGTGAAGACTTCAACCGACATCGAGTACCAACTCTTTCGAAGATTTGTTTGGCACTGGGTCATCTCGGTGTCACTCAAGTGCTCAGAGAACTTCTCCAATGGCAGCAGTCCGTACTTGCGAACACGATACAACGTGTGAACAAGGCTAGTCTTGATGAATGAATTTTCTGTATGCCTGCAATATAAAATGAAGTCGTTAAATTGTACCTAAATAATAACAGAGGACAACCAAAAAAATATACAATGAAATGATGCACTTACTTGTTGATGTCGTGCATGGCGTGCATGACCTCACCGATCTTTCCCTTGGTCTCAAGAACTATGGAATCGACAGAAATATGCCAATCTCTGTCGAGGCCATGGTGCTTCTTAATATAAGAAGTCCATGACAGCAGTCTATGGTTACCATCACAGACGAAGAACTTGGAGTTCTGTAAATGATGCAATCTTGGAGTTGCATTGAGGTGAGAGTTGAAGATCTCGTTTTCTTCATTCCACAATGGTCCCCATGCCTCTTTTTCTGCATCAGACACCTGCTCAGCCTCACCCTGCTCGTTAGTAACTGACACATAAAAAACGCACGATCCATCTCTGTAGCCGTGCACGAACTCCTGCTCCAATTTCGTGAGATCACACTGAAGCGCAGGCCTAACCATTGGCATTGGAGCAAGACGGCACAATGGGATCCTTAGCCGAGATATGGAATGAGGTTTTAATCTCAATTCGGCAATGGACGCAACGGAGTTGACTTTCTGTGCTCTCCTAAACGCGTCCTCGGATTTGTACTCCTCTCCAGTCTCCTCCATGTCTTGGTCAATTGAGTTTCCCTCCGGAACTCCACTTCTAGAGGTGACACGCTCTAAAACAGATTGAGTCTCCATTTGTTCTAAACAAGCCTCCACCTGAATAGAAAACAGAAAATGCAATGATAAAGTGAAGTATAGGAATGAGAGGATACCAAATTGGACGGCCCAACAACTACCTTCGGCGCCGAGGGAAACCTTGGAGCAGAGCCCCACAGATAGAGGTCAATGAAATTGAAACAAAAGACCAAGCAATGTTTACAACTTCCAAACAATAGTATCTAGCCAGGAAAACCAAAATTTGCTTACAAAATGAAATTTGTCAGTCACCACGAGAACTATGGAGGTGAACTGGAGAATTATTTGAATTAGAACACACATCCAATTAAACAGATTCAGCTCATCCCGTTAGTATTCAGTCAAGACCTCATGTCCACAGTAGTACCCTCGGCGCCGAGGGCTGCACTAAGAAGAACTTTGCAGATCAATATCTAATCATAGAGAAGGATTCCCAAAATTGAACTTGTCGAAATAACTGCTAGCCAGTACCGAATATGATATAATGATAACATGGGACAGAAATCCCTTCCCCAAGTTTGGGAGCTCATTTTGTTAAACGCAGGGCAGGAAGTTTCATTCAAGCTACTACATCACCATAACGTTCCGAGATAAATTCAAATGGATAGGTGCAGATTAAGCATAGACAAATTACCTTTATTCTCATACCCAGGAAGGACAACGCAACAACACGAATTTCCAGAATGGCACTGCTAAATTCAAATAAGAGAAAACATTACTTCATGAACTGCATGTCAAACCTAAGTGAATTACTACACAGATTACGACTTACTCAATTGCTTAAATCAGTATGATAAAACGTTCCTAATCTCCAAGTAGATGAATGTATTTCGTGAATTTCAAGATCATACAAGAAGTGCGAACTCATGAATGAAATTACATATGCCCTTGTAAGACCTACCATAGTTCTACGATCAGAACGAACTCACAACACACATATCCTCGGCGCCGAGGGTACGAGACCAGTAGTCCTCTATTGACTAAAATAACAAATATGGAGTTCAACTTCAACACTGAGGATATTAGAAGGTGGAGAATTAGCTAGTATAGATTGTAGAAGATGTTAAACTAATATTAATATACTGTATTAACCCCATGTCATCCCACCCCTACCCTCGGCGCCGATGGATACATATACGTCCTGACCCGAGATTAACTACAACGAAATATCTGATAAGATGGTGTTCACAATGAGCAAATTGAGGAGTAAGCCAGGAATGTTCCTGAACATATAGCTTAAGAAAGAAGAAACCTCAAAAACCCGAGATATTCTACATGTCACTAAGTTATGTCCACAAGCATTATGACAGACACAAAGCTGAAACTTTCCCAAACAGATCAAACGGGCAAGACACTGGACATACCCTCGGCGCCGATGAGAACCTTAGGGGCTGACCATTTAAAAAATTTTACGAAAAAGTTCGCTCTCCAAATTTGGTCATGAGGTGTTGGCGACACGAGAAGATCAAGACGATCTCCCATTCTCTTGCCCTCGGCGCCGAGGGCAACTAGGTTCTATTACTTTTTGATCTGGGAATTCTTGGACCGACACTGCGATGCACGGGAATGCGAGGCACGGCAATGCGGGGCCAGACAATCTAAGCGTCTTACAATTTGCAACCATTGAAGACGTCAACATCCCTCGGCACTTACTGTTTCACATATAGCCTTTTGAACCAGGGAGAAACTCTTACTTGCGTTCAAAAAAATATACAAACAAATACGGTACCTTACCGCAATATAAAGTCACATTTCATTTGGGACAGAATTAGCGTAATCTGAGTTTATAGGGTGCAGATTGTTATTTCTAGTTCTCCAATAATCAGATTCTTAAGAAATAGGACGTCAAACCTGTAGGCCGAGATCCTCCCCTCGGCGCCGATGGGAAGGGGCGGACAGGTTTCAATTGATACGAACAATTATTCTACGAGCTGCCTATCTAGAAACTAACTGTAACATAACAGTAGAAAATCGCCTATTAAATTTTTCTATCCTTGCCCTCCGAGACCCTCAAATGTCGTCAAGGGACCTCCTCCGGATGCTTTGATACCCTGTTTACTTTCCCCGACCAACTCAAATGCATTTCTGAAATCAATAAGTAGTTGGAATTAGTCGTGACTGCTGAAATGAGAAGTGGAATTGGAAGACCAAACCCCTAGGCGCTGAAGCAAAAAAAAATTTGAATCGCAATGAACTGATACGCTGGAGTAACGAAGTCAAGCGGTGTTCGAATCCAGGGTTCATTGAATTAAATACTAGGGCATGGATTTTTCCCTTAGCACCGAGGGCTGAGGCTACGAGGCCACAGCTTATCCGAATTCTGCTTGGCGCCCGGGGGCCGCCCCGATAAGATAAATTTCTTTTCTCAATCTGTCTACCGACCCCAAGTTCCAGTTACTGATCATGTACAAGCCACTGTCCTCTTCAAATCGGCACCTAAAATTCCAGTCACGACACAACATTTGAAAATAAGGGTTTTGGAAAGATACCTCAGTGGCTGGAGCTGCTGCAGAGGCCGCGACGTCAGCCACCACTTCTTCAACTGCGTTGTCGTTGCTTCCGCTTCCATCTCCGTCGTTTCCTTGCAGCCCCATTGCTGCACTTCTCGTAGCTGGTCTCCTCGCCATTTCTCTGAGCTTGTGCAACGAAACACGAATTAGGTAAGTACTCAAACAATCAACTGTGCATTCGAAATCAAAACCCTATCTAAGCACAGTCTACCGGCATGGAGTAATTCAAAGCTGCGCACAAGAGTGTATTCGCGGCGGTGCCGTCTTGCGGGGCTTGGCAAACCAGCTGCGCACAAGAGTGTATTCGCGGCGGTGATGTCTTGCGGGGCTTGGCAAACCAGCGTCACTCTCTGCGGTGAGTTATATTGAGATCCTTAACCCTAAACCCGAAATCCCGTAAGGTCATCTACACCTTGAACCGTAAATATACGACGTGGACCATATTTGAACCACTGCATTTATGATTCCCAATAGCACACAAGCGGGTCTAGTGAAGATGATACTGGACCGTCCGATACGGTCCCAGTTTGTAAGGTCTCTAGTGAAATATGGTAAATGGAATTATTATATATCCCAGGCTGTGAACAATGTTATTTGAGTAATGCTTATACGTTAAACTGAACAGAATAAATCAAAGATTAGATTTTATAGATTTTTAGAATGCCTGGATGTTAATTGATTACCTTGAGTGTAATCAGTCCATGATTCAAAGGTACATCAAGATAACATTGGCTTCGCGTTATCTGCGGACCATATAGTTCAAATCCACAATTCGTCATAAACAAAGGAAATAGAATTGCATAGGTTGTGCACAGAGAGATTTACTTACTGAATTGTACGGCGTTGCTTCCAAGGTAGAATACTTCGGCGGCTTCTCCACAATGTGCGTTACCTTCACTTCACTCCCGTCTGTGAGAACGCCAGCTTGTTCACGTTCTTGAATTTGAATGTGTGTGGAGTCTCCAATTGGTAGCGACTTAGAAAGTAGATCAACCTTAGAACCTCTATTCCTTGACCGCTGCAATTCCTTCCTTGAAGAGTATAGGAGTTTTCTACTCTTCCTCTTCTTCCTAAAGCTATGCACAGAACCACCATCGTTTAGACCGTCTGGTGTAAGCATAAGACTAACACTACATAATCCGGAATAACACTGAGCAAGATGGAATGGAATGTGAGCTTCACCGTCCATCACTTATCATTATGGACACACGACGGTATTTTGAATCCTCTAGGAGGGCTTAACGTTTGAGACATTGAGTGGTTGCTATAGTTGTTGCACTGTGACTAATGCCTTGATGTTGTAGACGGAATGTCCGTTTCGATGAAAACATTGATTTTCGCAAGCACATGTAAATGTCTAATTCAATATAGAAATTCATACATATGATAGCAGATTAACAGAAACGACTCTTATTGGTTTACTTAATGTGTACCCATAAATGCTCTCTCAAATTACTTGTAGACTGTAGTACCTTGGATATGAGATTGCAACAGTAACATGATCGTCCATATCTCATTGCGCCACCAAAAAATTAGATACATTATCAAAGAGAATTTATTATAGGCTTCAACCTTGTCACATTCAATAGTTAGGTAGCCAAACTTACAGGTATTCTCTGGGTGATTGCAGGAATGACTTTCTATTTCTGTTCCACTTTGGCAGTTTACAGACTTTTTTGGGGAGTACTATAAAATAGAATATCATTTTTATAATAATATTTATAATATGGACAATGTATACTATGATAAGAAGACGGTGCCCTAGGAAGGAATAGCATGAGAAAAATTCTAAATAGGAGATATAGAAAAGTGCAGAATCGACAGAAAATAGATACTTGGACGTTTTAATTTGTAAAGGATTGGAAACATAATTTTCAAAGATTCTAAGAATAAGCCATTTGGAATAACTTTATGGTGTAGGGATTTCACTATAAGAATGAACTTGGAACCGTATTGTATGTTCAAAAGTGCGCGTGCAAGGGAGCTCTATTTTCACAAAGGTGGAGGACATAACATAAAATACTTCTAAATTCCACTTGGTAGGAACATGCCTTCCTAGTGTGGGAATAGACTATAGAAATTTCAGGTCTAGATCACTTAATGTGCTGGTCACACAGTACTAATACCCTTAAAGCCGGAATGTGACAAATTAGCTAAATTGACTTTTAAATATAAGAATGTATTTTGTAATTTTTTGAATAATGAGGGATATGATTATACTGAAGGGATCCATCTCCAGTAAAACTTTCAATTTCATACGGCTTATTCTTCAATAGTTATTACAATCTAAAGCTAAATCACCCCTGCTGCGACAATTATCCAAATGTTGTATGCAATGACGCATCTCTTAACAATATAAATAACGATTTGATTGCCGGTTTAAGGTACATTAACTACGGGATTATTGTCAGTATTTTGTATTGAGGGAAAGTAATGACGTCGCATTACTCTCTGGGGTTTGAATTTCAATTTGATGTCATTCATATATCCATGTAGTGTGTTTTGTTCAATCCCTTAGTTCAATCTTTCATTGAGGTCAATGTTTTTTTGTGATACTGTTCTTGTTATTGTTGTGCTCATTTTCTGGGACAATGGCCTCCCTTCGAGCGGATGGCCACAAGATACCACTAGTACTTCCGCTTCGAGATGATGGATGTGTTGTAGTGTCTTCACATCTTCTTCATGTTCGCTTCGGTTTTGTCCAATCCAGTATCTGTGTTGAGGAAGAGGTTATGTCTGATTCTGGCTTCTTGAAAGAGTCTGTCTATATACCAAAAATAGTGGTTGAGGATGGTCATGTCTGGCACCTTTATCGAGGGCGCTATCGAGCTTACGGTTTGATGTCTGAAGTGAGAGTAGCTTCCATTGAGATTTTAGCTCGCCAGTCTGAATACTCTACTGTGAACATGCCTGATTCCCACCATGATATTGAAGAAACTATTGACTGCAATCATATTTCGATTGCTGATACTCCTATTCAACTTGTCTGTATAAAGCAAGAACCTCTTGACCCGGTCATAGATATATCTAGTGAGTCCGAGGGAGAGTCTCCTGGCCAGTTAGATCTTCAAGCAACACTTCCTAGTAGAGTCTCTGATGATGTCTTGAAGACACCATCTGGTATATATCGAACTTTGTCTAATAGTCCTGTTGTATCCAGTCACTCTCGGCCGCCAACTTATCCGAGTAGTACACCCGCAATTAGCATCGTTGGATGCCTACGGAAGCTAGCAGCGATTCGTGGATCTAGAAACGAAATTGCTTTGTTAGACTACGACTCAGTCATCCATCAGAAGGTGCAATACCTTCCTACAGATTTTGATGGAGATGTACTATTCGAGTTGCCTTCTCTTCGTGTTTCATCTTCATCATCCGCTGCTGGGAACTTACAGGGCATGGATAAACGATACGATGGACATGCATGGTGTCGTACCATGACGTCCAATATCAACAACCAAGATGGCCTGAAGTTTAGAAAATCTTCCTGTGCAGGCCATCTTATATGTGACAACTCCGAATGCGATTACTTAAAGCGGTCCTTGAAGCGGAATGAGACTGAGTGGTGTGGTTATACACCCGCTCCATTTCATGTTGGCACGATCCCTCCGAAAGATTCATTTCTACAATGCAAGATATGCAAATATCCGCCGCATTGCGTTAGTACATGTAGTGCTAGAATATATTCCGTTTTTGGTAATACTACACACTTGACTAGAGCATGCATTCACTTAGGGAATCATGTGCATCCTGTAGCATCAGGAATGTGTAGAGAGTCTTCAGATACGATTTCCAGTCTCATTGCAGGCGTGGTTTCAAGAACCCCAGTGCCACCAACTCTGCCATTGCCTTAGCAGCTAGTAAACAGTTTCTAGACAATCACCTCATATACAATGGTGAAGGACCTAAGGAAATGTTGCGAGGGAACTTGCTAGAGGATGTGATGGACAAGTTCCAAATACTTAGTTCTCCTAACATACGAAATGTTATTTCTTTGTTTCGTACTAGTGGCAGAAGTGGGGTCATAGATAGCATCATGAATATGAAACGGAATTTGAGATTTGAGTACATTCATGACAGTGTCTTTCCCGGTCAAGGAAAGGCAAAAGTTTATTTGTTTAAAATGTTGGTAGAAGGGCCAGGGAGTGGAGTGGACTTGGTCACTCGCATGCAACCCAGCAGAGATCTGGAGAACGCATGGATCATGTTTGATCACGTCAAACGCGTCAAAGACTGGACCACAATGGCTTGCCACGTCTATGACACAGGCTGCAGGAAGGTCATGACAATTGCTGTCTGTGACATGTAATCTGAAGACACGGAGATTCAATGCATCTTTTGGAGGTTATTGAACAATGTCATGAAACTCAATGGCGTGGAGAACACAAACTTCAAGGGCTTCATGGCGGACAGTGCACAAGCAAATTGGAATGCCGTTCGCACTGTTTACGGTATTGGAAATACAAAAGATGAAATGCTGAATCGTGAGCGAACTTGTCTTCTACACTAGAGTACGTCCATGCATCGCCATACGCAGAAGCTCATCAAACCGGACTTGCAGCATCAACATATTTGTCTCTGCAAGCAGTACAAGGACTCCAAGTCTATGGATGAAGCTGAGACTCAATTCTTAGCGCTTCGATCCTGGTGGTTATCATCTGGAGCAGCCTCGGAAGATGCTATGCGGGAACTAGAGTTGTGGCTTGCGTTTTGGCATTTCCGATATCGTCAATGGGGTGGCTTCATGCAAATGGTATTTTGCTCTATGTGGTTTCTCTTATAATGTCTTTCTTCTAAATCCAATTTCCTTCTATTACAGTGTTTTTTTGTGAGTGATTATCACTTGTCGATTGAAATTTTGATCACTCCAGGTAGTGGGTGAGGCTCTCCTTGCCTACGAGGGGAGCCTTGGCCTCTACCACGAGTGATCAAAGTTTCTATTGTTCCGTTGTAACCAACCCTATGATGGTATACAATTTCATTGTACTTGCTTTTGTAATTATTTTGGTACTAGAAAGCAATGTACATCACTAAAGATAGTTGCCAAGGTTCCCCTCGGCGCCGAGGGGAGACTTGGCTACATATAGGAATGATCAAAACTGTTTTAATTTGTCAGAACAAAAACTGTGACAACCTCCATTGTTTCTTTGAATTTGTCTTGATTCTCATTTTTTATGTTTATTTTTTTCAGGATTTAAGTGTAGAACAAATTGCGGATTTGCCATCATGCAACTTATCCGAAACAGTTCACAACAAATGGTTGCAGTAGTCCGGTAACCGAGGTAATGATTTGTTTGCAGCCACTTCCGATGATTGCATTCGAGCTTTCATGCAAATGACAAATTACCGGGCTTTTCTAAAAGGCAATTCGTCAAGGTCGGGGCCATCTAAAGAGGAGTTGAAATTAAGAGGCGCTAGACGCAGTGGAGATCCGAAAAAGATTGCGGAGGCATTGAATTGCCTTCCTGGAGCGGCGGAAGTTACAACTCGTATTCCTCATTTGGAAGGCGAAGAAGTATTTGGTAGTAGTAAGCGCAAGCTTGACCTTCCCATTGGATAGGATGGTGACTCTCACCGTCCCGACAAGGTTAACTTCTCCCAGCCACGAGTGCAGACACGATCTACACGTACACCTGCGGCGGCCTTTAATGAAATAGACACACTCGCAAACTCTGCTGAGGTACCACATGTGACAACAGCCATGGAGAGCGATTGTGACATTTCACAGTGGCATATTGCCTGAATTTCGCATAAGTTGAGTTGCAAATGTCATGCGCAGCAAAGAGGTTCTAACATCCGTTGCGTTGCCAAGATTGCGAAGGGGTCGAAAGGCACTCCAGCTCCAACATATCGTGGTAGAAAAAAACAATATGGCGGAAACAAGGAGATTATCACCGACTTTTGGTTTTGTCCAGATGATATAGAACGATGTGTACGAGGCTCTAAACGCGGTTGGGTAATTGATTGGCCCCAAATACCAGATGTGTGGCCTGTATTAACTGGGACCAATTTGACTCGCCACGAAACATTGCTGCTGCAAGAGGCCAGATTTCAGCTCCAACAGAGGCCACCTATATCACCTCGACGTTTGTTCACGATGTCTAATGTCTTCAATGTGATTCTATATGATCAGCCAAGTCCTTTGCATGCGGACGCATATCCAACAACTCGAAGGAGCAAAGCGATTCGACGTATTGCAAATGCTCCTACTACAGAGCATCGCAATAAATGGGAGAGTGCTGGTAATGTCAAAGGATCAATCTTGGGAGTAACCATGCTCCCCTCTCCCGGAATTGGAGCCATAATCTCCCTTCAGTTTGAAACTGAGCCCTACTAGAAGGTTTATCGTATCACACTTGGCATGTATTCGGAATGTACTTGTCCCGATTTTGTTGACATGGCCGTCTCAGCAATTGGTGGACGTCATCAATACGTGAACTGCAAACATCTTTACTATTTATTTTGTTACTTCTACAAAATGAATCCAGTAGACGATAAGTTTATACATTCTCCAAGCTTCAGCTTCAATGAAGTGAAGCTTCTTCTTACGAAGGCCGGTATCATCAAGGTTCCAGACGACAGTCTGCAACATGCCTAGAGGACCATCAAACTTGAAGTGATTGACATCTGAGATTGAAAGGCTGAAGTTAAATATGAAGCTTTAGAAATACCAATTTCTATTTGGACGAATACTGTAATTTTTCGGAGTATTTAATACAACCTGTTTTCATTCTCAATTTGCATTTTCATGTAGTTCACTTGTTTGCCTTCAGAATATATATTTCTATTGTTTTTGACAATATTGAAAATTAAACTATACATCACCACAGTAATAGGTCCTGGGTAATAGGTTCATAATAATAGCCCCACAGTAATAGCCCCACGCTTATATATGCATGATAATAGGTCCACGGTAATAGGTCCACGGTTATAGGTATTAAAATTTACTAAAAATAATAAATTTTTTTATAATTTTTAATATATTTTCTATTTTTAGAAATATTATTGAATTTTTCCTAATTTCAGAATTCCCCGCTCACATAATCCCCGCTCTACGCTCATAGGCTCGTGCTCGCAAGCTCACAATCTAGCACCGCTGCAATGGGACTTTAGGGATTAAACTCAAAAGAACTATACATTTATTTTTTTAAATTCGTGAAGTAGAAATTGGTGCACTATTAAATGAAAAATAATACGCGAATAACTTTTGGAAGAATTGAAGAATTGTTAATCCCAATGAAAAAAATATTCTAATAGACAATTAATATTCTTTGATATCAATTTTGAATAAAGAATTTTGAATTTTAGAAACATAAGACAACTCTATATGTTATTTCTAACTTCATGGTCCGCACTTTGCAAGATTGCAACATATAATTCCAAATGATTTTTGGCAACATTATTTCATTTATTTGACATTGAATGGGGCAATTTCTTATAAGTAGGTAATTAGGTATCAATCTATACTATCATGACCAAAATGATTCTTTAATATTACATCAAAATATTATCACACGTCCATTTTCAAAATACACTTCTAATTTGGACAACATTTATATGAATGACATGAACCCTAAACCCTAAATCCTAAATCCTATATTAGAACTTTGCATACAAATATCTTAGAAGATCGTGACTTTCATGCAATAGTATTATATAAGTACATAGCAATTGTTTTTAGTTTCATGACATTAAGTCGGATTTGGCTTACTTTGACAAATTTCTTCATAAAAACAATTATTTTAAAATTGAGATGTCTTACAATATATAGTAATATATGATTAAAATCCAAATAAATTTTTGAATATAATTAAATCTACGATCTATCATCAAAAATTTAGAAAAAAAAATTTAGAACTATAGGTAGCATTTCATTTTGATCTTTCAAGATGGTCATTTCAAAATATCATTGAGATGTTTAATTTCAAGATTGCACCTAAAAATATGATGTGCACATTGAAGAATGAAGTTTGATGTCGGTGCCATGAGGAGTTCAATGTCTTTGAAGTATTCACATTGGATGCTTGTTGTCAGGAAGGCACACTCTTTGGAGATCACCTGGCCATTTCAGGAATTCTATGCTGCACTAAATGAGAAAAAAACATGAACTGTGATGGTCCGATAGGCGGTCGGACGGAGGTGACCAAGGCGCGGACGGGCTACCAGGCGGACAAGCGGTCGGACCGTCCACCCGTTGGACGGAAGTAACCAAGGCGCGGACGGGCCATGAGGCGGACGGGTGGACAAGTGGACAGACGGTCTTCGCTAGTTTTAAGGTATTTGAAAAAACAAAATTTTGATGGTGTGCACAACATGAATGAGCAAATTTGTATTACAAACTTAAAGTTCAAACAATGAATTGTCATAACATAATGTGTTTAGGGTAAAAAACTAAACACCCAAGTTTACATCTTCTCAATCTTTATGGACTATGGCTGGTAGTCACTATCTCCTTTGACTTCAGCCCTGCTATTATGACCTGTTGTATCCCATCCGGAATCATCGTCACTGGATGAATTTTGCATACTATCTGATGAAGATTATACAATCTTCCCTCCTTCTTCTTGTACTTGTTTCGATGCGCTTGATTTCACTGGTCTACCTAACTTATGATCCCTTTTGACTTTTAGTAGAGACTTTCCAATACCTCCCTTAAGATCATGGATTGGTTTTGCCTTTCGCTTGGTTAGAGGCAGACTTGCATCAAGGGGGGTTCTACCTACATTTTGTTTTTTCAGTGGAGAGATTGCAAAAGGCTCTATTATTCTTTTCCTCTTAGCTTTTTTGGACTCCTTCACCGCGGGTGAACGTGCTTCCGAATCTCCTGAAATGTTTGTCTTCTCTGCGGACAAAGCTTCCATTGTAGGGTTTGAAGATTTGATCGGAGAATGCTTTGCATGGCCAGAAAATCGACGCAACATACACTCCAATGTTTGCACATCATCGTTGTCTGATGAAACGGATGGATTGGGATTGGCACCAATGCGCAATTCTTTCAAATTGCTCAAATGTTGTTTTTTAAACCGTGAGTCTCCAGGACCATTCAAAGTCGTGCTACCGCTTGTATATAGTGCATGTCGAGGACTGCTACGTGGTGGTAATTGAGGATCTCGCACGAGTTGCTTCATATCTTTGGCATTGTGGTTTGGCATTGGGCACATGGATTCCAATACACGTGGATCTTGACTTCCCTCTATTCGAGGTGCTTGGGCATTTTGAATGCCGAAAAGTCCAATAGTTTCACTTGTCAATGCCCTTGATAAATCAATACTTTGGTTGACCACATTTGTGTGGGACTTCACCCCACACTCCCTCATGTCTTTGTGTTAATCATTTTCTTCCGCTCCTACCGTTGTCATGGATGGACACTCGGGAATTCAAATCACTTCATCCATTTGGGGAGTTTCATCACCTATAAACATTTCCTCATCTTCCTCTGCTATCTTCACATGAGTATTTTCCCTATTTGCTAGAATGTTTTCACTATGCAACAACCTAGTCCCATCTAAGTATTTAGCTATGGAAGATTCACCTTCATCATATTCACAGTCGTCCTCATCCAACGGAAACTTGTAAGGGTCTTCACAATCATCTCCAATGTCTCCATCATAACGAACTGGGCTACAAAGCGGTTCATCATCCAAATTGCGAATGCCGTGGTCATCTTCATCGTCTATGAAGGGATCAACTTCTTCACCAAATTCACCACCCTCATCTTCCGATGAAGACAAGGCCGAATCCTCCGACTCTAGGTTCTCATCGTACCACTTCTTTTTGTCATTTTGCTTTGATGCAACGAGGACTTTGGAATTGGTATACATATATACCAAATTCTGTGTTCTTTGTGGCTTCAACTTCTTCCGATATTTGTTGTGAACAAAAGAATAGCTACTCCAATTTCATTCACATGAAGACGATGATACCGGTTGGGCCAAAATCCTCTTGGCAATTGGAGCAATGAGCTTCCCGCACGCGCCCTCAAAATCCCACCAAGCATGCACCGACAATTATTGTTCACCCGGATCCAACATGTTGTGGAACGGAGGTTTCCTATGGTGGAAGGCTACAAATTCCTTCACAACCTTCGCGTACTCTAAAAGTGTACATATTTGTATTAAAATGCGCTTGCATGCAGCCATGGCATTGGTGTCGTCGGCTAGCTCTTTGTCTTCAAGAAGGTAGGGATTCAAAAGTGCTCCTGCATAATGTAAATCGGTCTTTACCATATCACGTTGTTCGTAGAACACCTTCACCAACGGGATGGCTTTGTCCAAAGCCAAGCAAAAAGGCTCTTTGTCTAAAGCAAGAATGTGCTTCTCTAGTTTCTTCATAATATGTAACACCTTGTCCATGCATGATATCTTTGCATCCAAATCACGAAGAGCATTGACAATTGGAGTTGTCACATCTTCAAAATTTTGACAACGATGCCAAAAATGCCCACTTAGAATGGTCTTCTTCACCCGTTCGGATTCTAAACGAGTTTTGGATTTTCGCGAGTGCTTTCTAGCATATTCCTCCCATTGCGAGTCCGTCACAGTTTGTTGCAATTGTGCTTTCACCTTGAGCATACGTGCAACCATGTTGTAATTCGAGGCAAATCTTGTTTCCACCGCCAACAACAAGTTGTACTACGTCGAATATTTCCGAAGTATCGCAAGCGGCATGTGCCTCTTCTTGAAGAATTTGACTATCTTTCGGGAATCTTTCACGACGTCATCAATCCATTGTTCGTTTGCCCAATCTTTTAGCAACAAATTCAAGGCATGCACCACGCAACCTTGGAAAAAAATGTGGGGATAGGTAGTAGATACCAAACTCCATGCTGCTAGATTTACAGCCGCATTATCTGTACTCACCTGCACTATGTTTGCAGGGCCCACTTGTTCTATAAAACTCTCTAATATGGAGGCCAAATATGGAGCATCTTTAGTTTTCCCAGTTGTATTTACCGATCCTAGGAATTGCTCACCCGCGGATGACACAAGCATGGCATTTATCAATAACCGATTCAAAACCGAGGTCCATCCATCAATAGACAATGTGGCTCCAAACTTCCTAATATTGGTTTCTATCTGCTTACGGAGATTGACCTCTAAGTCTACCTTTGTTTGGTTAAGCAATTTATGATGTAGGTCATGGTATGATGGTGGGCTATAAGGTTGGTGAAACTCCGTCGTTTTCTTCACTGCTTCTTTGAAGGCTGGATTTCGGGCTACAGCAAATGGTATGTTTGCCGCATAAAAGAAATTGGCCCACATTGCATTCAAAATGCATTTATTTTCTTCTTCGAATCCCGCTACTAGCCTACTCTGTCTTTGAGGCCTACTACTTGATGTCCGCTGAGTTCCACGTCCACCTGATGCTTGTGTACTTGGATTTTCTTGGGAAGAACCACCAACATATTCCTCTGGTGCCATGCATGAGTCTTCTTCGGTAGAGTTCACAGTGTCTCTCGCATTTGACATAGCACGAACAACCATAGGCATAGGTGTGTTGTTGCCATCCACATTATATGGAGTACCTCTTTGTGGAATCACTCCATTGCAACAAACAAATAGACCTCAAACTTCAGATGTCATTTGGGTACAAAGGCTGATTCCTTTGTCACGACTTCCCGATGTGCCTGCATATCCCAAATGACTAAACATACGGACCGGCTTCTTGGCAAGTATCAATTTGCAAGCCTTGCATTGTACTTTTCCATTTGATAGGGTTTCGTACCAAGAAGACCAATCCTTGCTCATGGTGGTTGTTTTAGGCTCTGTGTATTGAAACCCTAAATTCAAAACGTAATGATAACAATTGGGTAAAATCGTTCAAATGTTTATGCACAAAGCCTTGGAAAACAAGGCCCCGCTTTCCACAGAACTATGCATTATCAAGCAAGGGACACAAAAAATTGCAACCCGTAGCCCTTGGAAATCTTAGCTTTCAATTTTTTAGGAGTGCTTGTAAATGTCAATTTCAGGATTTTTATAGTCTTCATCTGTTGATGACCGTTGAACATGGGAAAAAAAAAAATCTTCCCACAACGGTGGGGCGGACAGCGGATGGCCAGCTGGGCCGTCGGAACAGCGGACGGTGGACACCAGACGGGAATATGGGTTGTCAAAACAACGGACGGGCGGACGGTGGACGGGAAGCTGGGCCGTCGGAACTGCGGACGGGTGGACCGTGGACGGGAATCTGGGAACTGTGGACGGCCAGTTGGGACCTGCGGACGGGAAGCTGGGACCGAGGCCATTGAAATAGCGGACGGGCGGACCAGACGACGGAAAAGCGGACGGGCAGCGGATGGACGGACGGACCTAAAACCGAATAGGCGGACAGGCGATTTTTACAATTTCGGTAAGATGTTTAAAGTGTGCAGGCAGGCGGACAAGTGGATTAGGCGAATAGAAATGTATGTGCAAATGAAAATGGGTGATTTGTAGGCACGGGGTTATAGAAAATAATATAACAATAATATAAAATGATCTGGTACAAATGTACAATAGGTATGATCTTCTGCAATAGGTACTCAAAAGAAACATATTTGACAAATAAATAAGGCAAAATTTACCATTATAAAAAAACAAATCCAAACATATTTGTATTGCATAAATATTTATACATTAATTAAAAGCAACTCATGACATACCATGAATGTTGTGCATTACTAATATTGAATCTTCATGAGATTCAAATAAGTACAAAACATTTTTTATTGGTTATCCCCCTAATACAAACACTATTTTGCATCATCGCTACCATTTGCAGAAATATAAGAAGCACCCTCTTGCTTCTTAAGTCTTCGACTTGTTCAACGAGTTTGAGGACCACCCAACCCAGAGCCTGTGCCCCCTCCTGATCGGACTTCCATGTCCACGGCGATGAATTGTCGTTTGGTTTCTGGAGAGTAGTCATCTTGGTCTTCCATCTTCCGTTTATTTTTCCTTGTGGGAGACAAATCTACTTCCTGTGCCTTTAATGCTCTCAAAGCCGAATAAATCTTTTCTATCATAGCATTTATCGCTTTGTCATCATCTCAAGGGGTCAACCAGATCGCTTGCCATGTGCCATGTAGAAAAGTCCTCCACGTTGTTATAATGTCGGTGATCCTCTTATCAAATGCACTTGCCACCTCCACGAGTGCATGTTTTGTACTTGATAGCCCATCTACATTAAAAGCAGCACGAACTTGCGCAGCTTCTTCCAATTTTGATAAGAATAGGGCCCTCCCTATTAAGCTGTGATTGTATGCTCCGTACTGCTTGTTGAACTCTTGGGATGGTTGCACTTCTATGCAGACGCCATCTTCTCCTTTCCGCACTTCTTTTTCAGGAAATCGGAAGAACTTTTGATGTGAGATGCTCCAGTGTCCCCCATGCTACGACAAAACAATTCTCAAGCCTCCAAGTCTTCAATACCCTTGGCCCGCAACTCCACCTCTCTATTGCGCGTCATCTAGTCAAAGTCATCCAATTCGTCATTGTAGTTCTTACCAACATCATGCATGAATTTTTGCGCATTCCGAATGAGAGGTCGCCCCCAATGAATGTAATTTTGGAATAGAAATGGCTTTTGGTCAAGTAGAAGGGTCCATCGATTGTGTTCGTGGCTAGGGGGCATGCTCTCCTCGTGCCCAATCATTTTGTAAAACCTAGGGCTCAAAGGAGATTGACACTCGGGACAAACCGAACAAACAAGGGATGATTCCACCATACACGTGATATGATAAGTGTGGCGACATTGGTCCATGATTAAGGCGCCCTCGGGACCAAAATGATTTAGACAAAGGCTGCATTTACCCTCCAATAGTTCCGTATTTGAACTTTCACCATGCACTACTATCTTGTCTGCCTCTTTGATGTGTGCTGAATGCGTGTTGTAAGGGGCCCAACCTTCTTCTACTTCCAAGGTCCAATTGATGGACTTTGACGCAATCTTCTGCACGTCATTCAATCGCTCAAACATTGCCTCCATGTCCCCCCAATATGTGACGTCAATTGAACCTCTATGATGTACCTCAAACATCCTTCTAATAGATAGGAGGTTGGAGGAAATGGCATCGCATTGCTCCTTGGACTTCATGGCTAATTTGAGAAGCCCCTTCATTGCTCGGGTTACTACAGACGGTTTGTCTTGTAGTTTTTGAATCCACGTCAACCAACAAGTGTCGGAACTACTCTTTGGCAAGCATTTATCTAGCTCCACTACTTGCATCATTTTCTGATATTGTGCTTCCAAATAGACGTTTTGTTGAGTTACCGACTCTAGTTCATGCTTCCCCTCTTCAAATTCGTGGCCTTCCGTTTGCATGGACGCGTCTCGGAATGTGGGAGGAGGATTATCCATGGCGGTTTCGGATATTACTTCCTTTTGGTTGTTTTCCTCAACCGCTTCTATACGCACGGCTCCGCTGGTCTTTGGAAGAACACATCCTCCATCCTTGAAATTCTTTTGCTTGAGCACTACCATTTTGTATTCCAATTTCTCGATAAATTCCCTCTGAGAAACTAAAGCGTCATATCGGCGATCTTGTGCATTCGCAAATCTTTCATAATTAGCGCACACTCCTTTGAATGCACCAATCAATTGCTTGTGCTCTTCTTTCAATTTCTCGTGCTCTACCTTCAAGGCCTTGTATTTCTCATTCTCTTCATTCAAGATGTGCAGCTTGCGATTATTTTTGACCCGCTCCTCCAATAATGGTTTCATAGACGTGACGAAATCCCAAAACAACAAGACACCTTCCACCAACTCGGGCCCGGATTTGGTGAATTCCTGAGCAACTTCCATAAGTTTGGGGGCAATGCTAGCTACAAATTTAGCTATAATCGACAATCTTTTCGAGGTGATCACAAAATTGGGCCATTGATCACTGTATTCAGCGAAGAGATTACTCGGTCCGGCCTCGTTTGCGATTTCAGTCAAGCCCGCCTTGTTTGCGGGGTTACTAGGACCGGCCTCATTTGTCTCGATTACTTGGTTTGGTTGAAGAGAGATGTCTTGTTGATGTGCCCCAAACAAATAAGAAGCTTCCAACAAGCTTTCCAATTCACTCACCATTGGCAAATGACAAAGATCCTCCAATTGTGCCATATTTTGAGTTGACAAATGCGGATAGCTTTTATTCAATGGGTTGTCATCAATGGACACATTTTGCGCCATGCCATCGAGTTGCTTTCCATTTTTTGGCAACATCTGCCCTTCAACTCTTGGGCTCGATACGGGGCCCAGCATGGGGCTTGATACGAAGCCCAATACGGGGCTCAATACGGGGCTCGGTGTGGTTGGCAAGTCTTGATTGCAAGGTACTTGTGTCAGAAAATTCGTAGCATCGCTCTCTATGATATTATCAATTGATGCAATGGCCTTTGCCATTTGTTCGGGACGAACCTCTTCCCGACGTTTTTGTAGTGCAGACGGGGCCACCGGTTCTTCAAAAATGGGCCGCATGCTTGGAAGACCACTTTGTTCACCCACGGATGTAAAATTGCGTGTGCATATCCAATCCGCCCGAGGAGTTAAAAACACCTCTCCGTCAACACCTTCCACCGTGGCATTTGACATTGTAGTTGGAATCTTCGTAGAATCCAAATGTACTCCAATATTTCCCCCCTCCATGATCTCTTTATTAACCTACATTAAAGCATGTTTTTGTCGCTTCTGCGATTTTGGTGCCTCACTTGGACTTGCCTTTGGATTATACAAATCCGGAATATCTTTTTGCCCTACTGTAAGCAAAAGCGGAGCCGCAGTTGTTGTTGGATATGTGCTCCAGTCCACCTTCCGAGCCAATATGAGCTCAGCATACACCATAGAGGCCAGGCTGTAGTTTATGAGACCCTTACTCATTGATTTGTCCCCGAAGAGGGCCCGCCAAACCTCAAGTGATCGATGGACAAAATGTCCATCCTTGCAATTTGATGGCTTGCAACAGAAACCTCATGTATGAATAATGTGGACCTCACAAGGCCACAACTTGTCAATGTGATACATTTTTACATATTTTTTGCACATTTTGGAGGTCCAATAAGTTTCTTCCTCCTTCTCCCATTCGCTCTCCGCCTTAATATTTGGATCATCTAAAATGTCCCAGTGAAGCTCGTGGGCAGTCCCCTTTGATTTTGTCTTCCCGGGATTGCCACCTCTTGAAGTCATCGCTACAGTACCCTTGCTTGTACCTTCCGTTGTCATGACTGACGGCAAGTGATATCAAAATAATTGACCTCACTCTCCACTCGTATAGGAGCAACTAGCACAATGAAGCAACAGTTGTAACTTCCGACACGGGTTCCACCTCTAAAATGGAAAGAAGAAGTGAGGAAGAATGGAACGGTCGTCCGCCTTTATACCCATCTGCAACCAAACCTAAAGTAGGTCCGGCGGCGGACGCCTTCCCAAACCTCCCGAAGCGGACTCAGTCGTCCGATTCATCGGACGAACCTACCGTCTGCTTCATCAGACGGTCTGACTGTCCGCTGGATTGAGCGGTTGGACCGTTCGATCAAACGGACGATCTGACCGTCCGCTTGACTGGGCGGCCGGATTAGACGGTCGAATCGTTCGAGTCGAACCGCCCGTTGGCCGACCACCATTCGCTCGTCTGCATCGTCTGCCATTTGCCCGTTCGCTCGTCCGCACCGTCCGCCCATTCGGTGGTCGCCGTCCGTTGGATAGTGGCCACTACATCTGCTGCGTCCGCAACAGTGTCCGCAAACGCTGCGTCCGGACGTCCGGACGTCCGATTTTTGGACATGATTTGCCCCCGGACGTTCCAATTCATCAACCCTGGGAATATGCACAATGAACACTGTTTGTGTGCACATCCTCAAGATCATATCCAAAGAATCAAACCCGAACGACTAGAACATGAATTTCATACTAAGCGAGTCAGTCCGGCGAGGTCTCAAGCCTATGACACAAACTAGTTGTTTGTTCAACGGCGAGACGGAATAAGACGTTATGGGAAGAGCATTACTCCCCTGACCTCAGAACCCCTTCCAGTATCGAGACAAGTGGGCATTCTAACCAACATATGCTCGGGCATCTTGCAGGACCAATCGGCCCCGTAGGCGCCGTGTGTCGTACGCGTAATCTAGAAGTAAGCACCTTTAACACACAATTGTGGTTAGATGACACGGAAAATCGTCCCAGGGACTCTACTATGTTGCTATGAATTTGAATTTAATTGGATTATCTCTCAAACACCCCAAGGGACCCTAAAACCTCTCTTTCCCGTTTCCGGAACTTTACTTCTTTCCGATTTCTAATCCGAATCCGTCCTTTTCCGGAATCCGGATACAGTAACTCTTCGGTTTGTAATACCCCTGTTTTACCTTCAAGGGGTCCGCTTTTACACTTTAAAGGGGCAGGGATTCCACCACTTATCAATCACACATTCTAATATCTACAAAACAACCCAAGACATTCAATAGATCTAAATGTTGCTACGAAGTAGGTTCCCGTCTCCTCACGGCTTTCCGGATTTCCTATCCGGGAAGCAGGTCACACAGAATCCGGTTCTCCCTCTCCACTACAACGACAGATACACGATCATCCGATATAGACACAAGAGAAAATCCACGAAAAAGTAGTTGGTGCTATAGTTGGCAGATCTTCCGGTAAGTGGGGGTATTCCCCTTGGCGGCCGCTTAACTCCGCACGGAACTAAGAATAGTTCCGGATCCTCACCCTCTTCACTCCAATTGGATTACTGTTCTAGTAATTTAAAGACCCTAAATGCACAAGTCCCACAAATCCAATCTAACTCCTTCAAGGATCCTCTTCTAAGATCTAAGTCAAAACAGCCATGAATCCGGATTCCTCCTTCCCAGTTCCTCACAACTTACAAGGCACACAAACACATCACTCAAGTCTTTTAAAAAATACTTTAGAATATGGATAGTTTACTAAGAGGCTTGGATCAAAGTAAGGTAAATGAAATGAAAACTGAAATTGCATAAGGATGGAATGAATGAGCAACAGACCTGCTCACCATTTAAAACCAAAACAAAAAGGAAAAAGACAACCGAAAATCAAGCTAACCAACCACAGAAGCATCCGAGATATCCGGAGTGCTACTGTAGGTTATCCCTAGTATTCCAGAAACGGGCCCACATACGGAAAATCCATTCCGGAAAACCCTAAGTAAAAATCTAACTTCTAAACCCTACTTTCTTCGCCTTCTTCGAGCTGCTCCCCGACTGCACCAATGATGTCCTCGCCCTGGTCTTCGGCAGCGGTGTTAGCTTTCCGGCCGCTTGCATCTGGATCTTCCGCTTCTTCGGCGGTGAGTCTTCTTCCTCATCCATCTCCGTCGCGGATTCTGTCTCAAAGTCCTCCTTCTCGGATTCGAGAATCTTCATCTCCCGGATTGGTGAATCCAAGTTGATCGGCTCGTTGACAGCCTCCGGGGAGGATGGCTTCGCTGGTGTTTCCTCTCGCATATGGACGAAGTCAACCGGATGCGACTTGGCCGGATTCTCCACTGCTCCAATCCGGTTGAGCAGATTATCCCGGATTTGCGTCCCCTCTTCCGGTGTCTGAGTTTGATCCGGCGTGGAAGTTCCGCCTTGTTCGGGAATGCTCTGCCCCTCCCTTTGACTCTGTCCCGGAGAGTATGTCCTTTGAGCCAGCCATTCATGCTGCACAAACGGCTTCAGGAGAGACTGTAGTCCTTCTGGTTTCGACAGTACCGGAATCCCCACAACTGGTTTCGGCGGAGTTTGGAGATACAGGTTGGTGGTGAGATCTGCTTTCGGAAAGGTCGAGAAGTCCATTGCCCTATCCGGATCGACTCGAGCCACCAGAGTCTGCATCTCTTGAAGTACCCTCTGCATCCGGGCCTCGAAATCCATAAGGATCATTATGATCTTGGATCCGGCCACGTGTCCCCCTGCTACCAATTGGGCGTCGTAGAGCCTTGCCTTGTTCACAACCTCCGCCGGTTGTTCGATCAGGGCTTGGAGGTTCCGGACCATCTATATGGCGTCTTTTTCGTTCTTCTGTGCCGCCTCGCACTCTCCTTGTGCCCAGTTCCTCCGGCTTTCCGCCTCCTTCCGGCTTCTCTCTAAATTCCGGATTTGTTTGTCCTTTTGACGGATAACTTCCGGATTTGGCCTCCGCCTAATTTCCTCAATGATTTCCGCAGGTGGCACGTTCAACTCCGTCGCCACCTCCTCCATGAACTGGATGGCCTTGTGGTGGAGGTTCCGGGCTTGATGCATCCAATCAAATCCGATGTCAAAGAATTCCCTAAGAGGCGGCTTCTCCTCTTCCGATACTGAGATTGGTTCCACTGGTTCCGTCTCAGGCTGCTTCCCCCGTGAACCCGGATCCGTGGATTTCCGCCTAGGCTTCTTCCGCTCCAAGGCTTCCTCTTCCGGATCATCTTCCTCCTCAGGCATCGGCTCGTCCTTCTCCAGCTCATCCGTAAGGTCATATTTGAGCAATTCCAACCCGGTGTTGTACACCAACATCTCATCCGTCGTCAATACGTCACCGTGGTGGTAGATGTGGAAGAGGTAGGGGCTGATCGGGCTATACCGGCTTTTGGATACGTGGTTCGCGAGTTTTGACACCACCTGTGCTATGATGCGTCCCCAGTGCACCACTCTCTCTTCCATCGCTCCAAAAATCGTGTTGGCCATCGTAACCCTAACCCGGGTAGGTTTTTCCGGATACAGTATCGGGATGAGGAAGTTCAACACCCTCTTGTGGCACTTGTCCACCCAGTCGCTGATCGCGTATCCTTCCTTCGCGTGAGGAGGGTTCCGGAACTTCCCGGTGGCATACTTATCTGCCCGCGAGGCGAACCCGTCTCCGAACTTCCGGAATGAGTAGACTTCCGCCCACACGTCCTCCGTCCACCCCTTGGGCTGCCCTCGCACCGTCAGCTCGTACTGGTTCGAAGTCCCGTTGATCAATTCCTGAATCAACTCTTCCCCTCTCAGATTCCACGGCTGGTCGATCAATCTGGCACACCCTAATCTCTGGAGATCCTGCTCCAACTCCTACCTAGCAGTGGGGTCTGTCGGTATGGACGGACTCACCATCCGGGCAACCACCGACGATTTTGCGAATCGCGCCGCACTAGTTTCCGCCATCGCTGCACCGACCAAGTAACCCTAATCCGGCCTCACCTCTCTCTATTCGTAAACCCACTCTCACCAGACTTTCACTCAACTAGCTACGTGCGGACGAGTTTCGAAACTCAAAAGATGGAGAGAGAAAGGCGGGTGGTAGCCTTTAAATAGCCAAAACAACGCCACGAGTTCTCGGATTGGAACTGGATTAGGTTTCCGTTCCCGAGGCGTGTCCCCTAGCCTCGTAGGCCGGATCCCTAGTCCGTAGGTGGCGACGTTCCGGTTCATTTCCGGAAACCCTAATCTGGTCGGATCGGAAACTAATTTCCGGATGAAGGCTTATTCCAAACGTAAGCTTTTCTGGAAGACATCTATCATTTCTTAACCGAAAAAATTTTAAAAATCTCTATCTATTCCATCTATTCTACTCTATCTATACGGAAATTAGGTTTCCGTGTTGTGACACCGTGCATACCACCCATGTCCTCAAGACCCCATCCCGCACTGAGACGTGCGTGAATCCCCGACTAGGTATGCTTGAAGTCGCTCCCGAGCTGTCCCTCCCATGGACGCCGTGCATACCGCCCCGCATCCTAGGGCCCCTTCCCGCACCGAGATGGTCTCGTACCCCCGAGTGGATAAGCTTGGGGTCACTCCCGAGTACACGGCCCCATAGACGCCGTGCATACCGCCCCGCACACCAAGGCCCTTTCCCGCACCGAGACGGTCTCGTACCCCCGAATGAGTATGCTTGGGGTCGCTCCCGAGCTATCCCTCCCGTGGACATAGTGCATACCGCCTCGCACCTCGGGGCCCCTTCCCGCACCGAGACGTGCGTGAATCCCTGACTGGGTATGTTTGAGGTCGCTCCTGAGCAGTCGGCCCCATAATCGCCGTGCATACCACCTCGCACTCCAAGGCCCCTTCTCGCACCGAGACGGGCTCGTACCTCCAACTGGATATGTTTGTTGTCGCTCCCGAGCAGCCGGCCCCGTGGACGCCGTGCATACCGCCCCGCATCCAAGGGCCCCTTCCCGCACTAAGACGTGCGTGAATCCCCGACTAGGTATGCTTGGGGTCGCTCCCGAGCTGTCCCTCCCGTGGACGCCTTGCTTACCGCCCCGCACCCTAAGGCCCCTTCCACCCTAAATCCTATTTCGCAGATGGCCTTCTTATACCAAGAGTGCTGCAAATCCTCACCTATGCATGCTTGACCTCCACACCCGACCACTGCGTCCGCGGTTTCTGACCACACCGCCCTTATCATTAGGGCAGAGCAGGGTTGTCTATCCAGACATGATGTGGGCTTTTCACATCCGAATGTCATGACGCGTCTTTCTTGACATGTCAGGATCCGTCGCCAATGCTAACGGGACCGTCCACAATGCGGATGACGTCTGTTCTGACACGTCAAGATCCGTCGCCAATGCTAACGGGACCGTCCACAATGCGGATGACGTCTGTCCATCTGTGCAACGGCGTTTAGACGGTCAGTTCGTCATCTAGACGGTTAGTCCGTCGCTGGACGGGCAACTGTCTCCTGGACGGCCAGGCCATCGTTGGACGACAACCGTCTCCTCGACGGTCAGTCTGTCACTGGACGGCAACTGTCTCCTGGACGGCCAGGCCGTCGCTGGATGGCGACCGTCTCTTGGACAGCTTGGCCGTCGCTGGACGGACATTCCGTCCCATCAGGCCATCATTTCGTCCACCTTTTCTTAGGGTTTAGGGTTTAGGGATGGCTTTAGGGAGTATATTAAGGACTTCCGCCTATTCCAAATTACTTTTCCTTGTTGATTTTGCCTCTCATGACTTGCTTGGAGTACAACCATTGCTGTAGAGCAAAGTCCAAGAAGACTGTGTTGTGGTGGCACTTATTGTGAGAGCAACAAGTGTTGTTTCCACATCACATTTCAAACAGAATACTAATCTTCTTGTTTTCTTTGCAGGAGTAGGTAGAAGAGAGCCGATAAGAGCAATAGGAAGAGGAAGGTCACATTGAGAACCTTGGTACACACTACGACCAGATGAAAAAGTTTCATGCAAGTTTTGCAAAACTTTGCTAAGTTATCGAAAAGATTGGTTGCTTTTCTATTTGGGGTATAGACAAAATGACAACCTCCTTGGAGTGAGACCGTGCAATAAAACTAGTGCGGCGGTAAAGTTAATGTTTTTTAATTGTGGAGGACATATATCTGCGGTCACTCTGGACGGAAATGTAGGCAACGTGTAAGTGACATCACCATCACCAACACGACCAAGTGGAGTACGTGGTGAGCAAGAGCATGATGCCTCAATTTCAGCAAATGATGGAGGGGAAAACACTGGAGGCCAAAGCTCGCAAGTACGATCATCGGAGGCACCCAACCCTAGTTTGACCCACAATCGGGCAATGAGGCAATTATCTGTACAAGAAGGAATGAATACATCAAACAAACAAGTAATAGACAAGAAATGGGCTAAGTTTTTCTATGAAGCCAATATACCATTCAATGTAGTGAGGCATCCTGCTTTTCTGGATGTAGTGAAATCAACATCGGAATTGAGAGTTGGCTACAAACCTCCAGCATACCATGCACTTCGTACAAAGCTCTTAAAATCCACAAAAGACAAAGTGGCTGCAATGGTAGCAGAGAAGACAAGGGCACTAATCCACAAGTATGGCGTGACAATATGCTCTGATGGATGGGACAGTGTCATACATCGACCATTGCTGAATGTTATGTTGGCATGTACAAGTGGAGAGGTATTTCTTAGATCAATAGATACAACAGGCAAATGCAAAGATGCTACTTACGTGGCTAACTGCATGGATGATTACATTGACGAGGTAGGGGCACAGAACCTAGTACAAGTTTTGTCACAACACGGAAACCTAATTTCCGTATAGATAGGGTAGAATAAATGGAATAGATAGAGAATTTTTTAATCTTTTTGTTTAAAGAATGGTAGTTGTCTTCCGGAAGAGCTTATGTTTAGAATAAACCTTCATCCGGAAACTAGTTTCCGATCCGGTCAGGATAGGGTTTTCGGAAATGTACCGGAACGCCGCCACCTACGGACTAGGGATCCGGCCTACAAGGCTAGGGGACGCGCCTCGGGAATGGAAACCTAATCTTGTTCCAATCCGAGAACTGGCGGTGCTCTTTTTGCTATTTAAGGGCCACCACCGGCCGTTTCCTCTTCACATTTTGAGTTTCCAAACTCCTCCGCGCATAGCTAGTTGAGTGAAAGTCTAGTGAGAGTACAATTACGAATAGAGAGAGGTGAGGCCGGATTAGGGTTTACTTGGTCGGTGCAACCATGGCGAAAAGTAGCGTGTCGCGACCCGCAAAACCGTCGGTGGTTGCCCGGATGGTGAGTCTGTCCATACCGACTGACCCCACCGCTGGACAGGAGTTAGAACAGGACTTGAAGAGATTAGAGTGTGCCACATTGATCGAGCGACCGTGGAACCTGAGAGGGGAGGAATTGATCCAAGAGCTAATCAACGAGACTTCGAACCAGTACAAACTGACGGTGCGAGGGCAGCCCAAGGGGTGGACGAAGGACATGTGGAAGTCGACTCATTCCGGAAATTCGGAGATGGGTTTGCTTCTCGGGCGGATCAATACCAGGGTTGACAGGACGTCTGTCCGGCGGACGTGGGCGTTGACCCCCGGACGTCTTTCGACATCCCTGGACGGGCCGTCTGCACGGACGGCCCTCGGGCGAACAAGGCGTCGGGCTCGCGGACGCGATCGTGCGGACGGATCTTGCGGACGGGATCGCACGGATGGGCATGTGCGGACGGGACGTCCGCGCGATCCCGTCCGCACGATCTGTCCATCCGATTCTGGGCCGTCCGATTCGCACGTACGCGTCCGCATTGCCTGGTCCACCTTCGAACGCCATAAATAGCACGGCGGATGGCTCATTCCTCACAATCGTTTCCCTTGCGGAGTGGGTGATCCAGTGCCTCTCAGTGGCTCTGCGTGCCTCTTTCGTTTTGGTGCGTGAACGATTGTGCTCGGATACTGAATTGCACCAAATTCTTTTGGTGATTACTTGGTTTTGAAGGCCTTGTTAACAACTTCACCTCGTTTCATTGGCAAGTGTCAAACATTTTGTTCAGTTCTCCTAAAGATTCATGTGAATTTTGTCATCAAATCATTTCATTTTAATCAAGGTTATCATGCCTCGCAATAGTAGTTCAAGGTCCAGTAACAAAGGCAAATCCCAGGACATGAATTGGGGAGATTGGGCAAATCCAATGTGTGTGCTGAACCTGGATGGAAAGAAGAGCCCAAAAAGATTTGGGATTGCACAATGTGCAAAAAGTACATCAAAATGACGCACCTCTCCAAATCGTGGTCACAAAAAAGAGCAGACAAGCAAGTTCGACGCTGGGAAGGACAAATTTCCACGTGCGAGAGCCAACATTTAGTGCACCGATACGAGGAAGTAACACGATGCACTGAGCTGCCTGACTCCAACCAAATGTTATGAATTATTCTAACATGGCCATGGTTTGGACAGAGATTGTACTCCACAAAGATGTAGATTGGCGTACAATTTACGAGAAAAATGTTGACAATATGAAGCACACTGACGCTGTTATTTATACGAGTTGGACTCAACCGAGTGATTGTATGCAAATGTGGTCCAATCAAGGGCAGTTTGGATTTCCGCCGGTTGTATTGTCGGATGCTAAGGATGAATGGTCGGACGACGATGATGTAGACGACAATCCAGTACAAGTAACATTTACAGTGGGACATGAGCGTCAAGAAGCTCGGGAAGACATCGAGTTCAATCAACAAATGCAAAAAGCTATGCGTAGAAGCATGGAGGATCGGGGTCAATAACACGGGCATGACAAGTCCTACCAACATAATTGTACTGCATCTGGTTCACTAGATGGTCAAAGGGACTTACACTACGCTAACGACCCCCGAGGTACTTATTACAACCCAGAAAGAAGCCATGGAACCACATTTGATTTTGGATCTAGCCAAGGAGGCTCCCAATACTATCCCGGATCTACTACGGGTGGTTCATATGAGCGCCACACAGGCTCTCGTCATGTCGAACTAAGGCAAGGAAGGTCTCAGCACCGTGATGTAGTTCCTCCTCCAACTTTTGGAGGTCCTTACTATGGAAATCCCAATCAAGGAGCTACGCCAAGCGACTATGGATGCACTTGGGGCGGAAGACCATATCTTGGCACTTATGGATCCGGTTCCACACCACCGAAACGTAGAGATGACATCCATTCAGATTCCGAGTAAAGTAGGTAGAGCTATTTTAGTCGTTGTCTCACAATCGAGTGGGCCTTGGAATCTTTTGCCATTGGATTATGGAGTGTGGCAATCATAGTACAAAAATATTGGCATCTCGACGAATAGCATTTACGTACTAAATTACTTTGATGTAAATATATTGTATAAAAATGTATTTGGACGTTAGTACTTGGTATCATCATAGTGGTATCGTTCAAGTATCAACTGTATTGCTTTTCAATATAAAAAATACTTGCGTACGATGAAATTCTATTATCATTATCCCCTAATTGTTTTTGACTATGTTTTCACCAAAAATGTTCCAAAACTGCCATTTCTAATACTACTATCAAATTTTAGAAAAAAAACATTCTTGGACACATGTAACCATAGGACCTTGTAGTAAACTTGTTTAAAAAGATGTGGAAAAAATTTCAGAATTTTCCACAATGTGGATTGCAAGATAATAGTGTTTGAATTGACAAAAATCCTTTTTTTGTCCCTGCAAAAAAACGGGCAGCTGCCCTTCACAAGGTCACATTTATATGAAAAAATGTCCAAAATGGTGGTTACTCTTTGGATTTATTCTTGAAGGCAAGTTGGCTACATGCTTGAAAATTTTCAGATCATTTGGAATTGTACAACATATAGGAAAAAAATAGTAAGTAGGAAGAGGTAGAGATTAGAGAATGATTCAAAACACTAAATGGTGAAGAATTTATTTATGGAATTGAAAAATGCCAATCCAACAGTTGTAATGTTGTAATAAACAATCTACACCCAATGTTTTTATTTTTTTTCAAAAATATTGAAAATTGAGTTAAATAAAAGACTTCAAAGTTTATTTTAGAGTTGAAATTCCATAACTACCCTTAAACTAAGAATCCTCATAACTTTTGACTCATAGATCTAAATGGAATGATTCAAAGCTTCCCACGTACATATAAATCTAAAGAACCAGTTTCAAATTTTTATTTTTTGAAAAAGTGATTTTTGAAGAAGTTTTTTTTGCTGCCCGTGCTGCCCGCCAAGGACTGAAAATGACATATCATGCAATAACTTTTTAACCATGTAGTCAAAATTTATGAGAATTGTTGGGCCTTAAAGCTACTCCTCGGGCACGTGTTGTATGAAAATTTTAAAGAAAAAAAATATAAATTCCATTTGTAGTGAGCTGCCCAAAATCGCTATGTTGCCAAAAAAAACACTTTGGTCTTTTAGGGGTTATATGTGTTCAACATTGATTATACAATTTTGAACCCAACCATACCAAGCTAACATCCATCAACAATAATTGTTGCATTGCACTTCTCATCCAAGGATTTCAAGGACCGCATATGATGAATGCATAAATACATGGTAGACATTGGACATTGAAAGTTTCAAAACGCACAAACATTTCAAAACTTTATATGAATTATAAGGGTGCACATATATTGGCATACATTGATGGTGCATATATATACTAAATAGATTGCAAACAATCATGCAAATTTATGTACTCACCTCTACATTTACCTAATACTTCTATAGTTCTATCACTTCTATGTCGTTCACTAACATCATAGACACTAATATGAGTGGCGGAAGTGTTCATCCGGAATAGGCCAGTTGTAATTATTGGTAAATCGATGGATGATTTCGGACAAGCTACCGCAAGAATCAATCACCAAATCACAAAGGCGCTCCAAGTAAAGGTGAAAAATCTTTGCCAAATCCTCATGGCTAAATCTTGTATGTCCTTCATTTTCCCGATGTAAGCTCACATAGTCCGCCGACATGCAACCATTGTTGATAGCTTGAGCTATTCGACCAACCGCATATTCCTCCGATTTACGTGATAAATTCGGTATCATTGTCACATCCGCATCTCTTCTATGCAAGTATGCAATAGAAGGGTCCATCCACCACCTCTTTTTCAAGGTCTCAGTCCGCTCACTCTGAGAGGTGAACGTGTACAAGGACTTCATTGGTTCATTACGTAAAGTAGTCATGCCCCAATCGCAAACTCCAATGTAAACACGTGACTCATCATTGGGAAAGTGAAACATAATGTTATCCAGTGAAAGATCATTGTGCAAATGTCTAGCGCTGTGCACTGCATTCATGAGGTGCACCAATGCCCATGCAAGCTCTGTGCGCTTCTTCCTCCAACGACCAAGAAAAAAAGCTTTGGTCACCTCTTCCGAGGTCGGTTGAGAATAAGCCAACCGAATGCCAATGTTATCGGGATATTCCTTATCCATTTTTAACATTTGCCTCAATGTTCTACCATTCCACCAATACAAGTACCCTTTGTTCTGCGTTGCATGAACAGCAGAAAATCGGATAACTCCATCATGTGGAATTCTCACTGCCATTGGCTCGTTTTGGTGTTCCAACCTTGCGATTGGAGGTTGTAAGCGTTGTTGATAAGATACCTTTGCTGCAACCTCCCAAAATGTGGGTATCTCGCGACATCCTTCAATTCGGACCCTCCGAATTGTTGCGTATCCACCCCTCAGGATTTGATCATCTTGTGGAATCACCTTTGTTGTTTCCGGAAGCGCTAAGAGATGTCGTCGCCCACGTTGCAACTCCACAAGTCCCTCATCACTATTCCACCAATCCATTGAACCTCGCCTATTTTGGTTCTTTGCAAAAGGGGCGCACTGGCAAACAAACAAATCTGCCCTCAAAATGACCTGTTCAAAAGCGCCATCACCTACGTGGTGTTGCTTCCCGTACTTCTCTATCATCACCTTTGCATTCCACAATGCATCATGGACCTTGTTCTTCAAAAATTGTTGAAAGCCCTTACTCTCCATTTCATGAATCCAGTAGAGTACGTTTAAAGCATCCGTGAACTTCTGTGCCATATCTCCCTTGAATTTAGCTGGGCACTCGTTTTCATACCTCGCATATTTGGTATACAACGACGCAATGGTTTTTCGACTCATAAAATTTGATAATGCACTCAATGAGAAATGCTTTGCAAGTGAGAGAGGGAGCGTCCATACTCGCCTCACTGTCTGGCTTCACTCGTTTGTCCTTCGCAGCCTTCTTTGATCTCGGCATCGTGATGAAATCACGTTTAGAAGTGCACTTGCAATTTGTAATCCAAAAGGCAATATACGATATGCCAAATGATCATACACGAAATGTAGAAAAAAAAAGCAACAAGTATCCCCTAGAAATCACACTCTTATCTTCCCTTAGAAAGGAGCCAATGGAGGATAAACCACCAAGATATCCGCTCTCTCTTGCATGACACAAGAGGGAAGATAGAAGTGAGGAGCGGACGAGCCGTCCGACTCTTTTATGCAAGGCGGACGCCTCGACCGTCCGCCTGATCAGACGGACCCGACGAGGCGGGCGGATCATCGTCCGCCTTATCAAGACCGTCCGACCAGGCGGACGCCACCCATCCGACACATCGGACGGCCCCGGTGAATCGGACGGCCGCTGTTCGCTCTGGGCCGTCCGACCCTAAAATCGAAGGCGGACGCCTCGCCTGTCCGCCTGATTGGGCGGACGAGACGACGCAGACGGACAGTCGTCCGCATTGTAAGGACCATCCGACTCATCGGACGGCCCCGATTTATCGGACGGCTGCCGTCCGCCCTGGGCAATCCGCCTGATCGGACAGCCCCTCTCAAGTGGAGCTAAAACTGAAAGATTTTTCGAGGTCGTCCGACTAAGCGGACGGCTGCATCATCTGACTCCTAAAACAACCTCGACCAGCAAATAATGACAAGGATGGGAAAGACAAAAATCTCATCGAGATTCACTTTCTTACTTAAAAAACTTGAATCATTAAATAGAACTCCGGTGGTTTTTTAATGCAATGATCTTCAATTTTATACACTAAGTCCTACATCCTAAACCCTATACCCTAAACCCTATACCCTAAAACCTAAATCCTAAATTGTACTCTAAAGTTACAAATGTAAGAAATCATAACTAATTAAAAATATGAAAACAAATGCAAATTAAGTTCCTCAAGAAATATATGGACCATCTTCAATTAAGAACTTAACTTGAGGATTCTTGATTGGATTTAGGTGTTTCTTGAATTCATAGCACGCACAAGTTCGCAAATAAAGCTTTGAAGTCAATTTTTTAATTTCTTATGTGAATATATTTTGTTAAACAAATTCAACAATAGACTTTTTATGTAACTTTATCAACACCATTGTCCCACATTAGTTGAATGAATTTATACCTTAAAGAATTCACCAATGTGCAATTGTGCATGGAATTTAAAAATTAAATTTTTACTTCTGTAGCTTTTCTAAATTGGGATGTTTGGTCATTCAACCCTTTGAGGAATATTCACGTACGTCTTTCACCTTGTGCATTTTAGCCAAAATTTAGGCAATTGAGTTATGAATAAATGATTAATTGTGAAATGTTTAACCCCTACTTTTTAGGCACCTTGCTTAACTACATTTTTTTGCGATGAACCTTTTTAACTAAAAAAGGCTACTCTAGTGATGGTGAATGTTTAATTTTATATGATAAACAATTGAGTTGAGAATCTCAAAAAAAGATATTTAAAAAGAAACACTTAGTTTTCACTCATTAAAAAATTGTTAGGTAGAAGTAGATTCAAGATCGAAGGAAAAATTAAATCATTAATAGCTCTAAGATAGTAAGATAGAATTGAAATATACTAATTTCCACTTTGAGATTATTCTAGCAAGGAATCTAGACCTCATGAAACTTTTTTTTTTTTTTTAACTCTTAGAATTCAATTCAAAAATGAATACTTCAAGTTATTTATTCTAAATGATACCAAAAAAACTCAGAAAATTACAAAAAATATTGAGGCCATAGGAGCCTCCCTAAAAATCTTACATCCATTTTGTCCCCCGATGGGACAATGGGACTTTAGAGAATTAGAGGTTAAATTCAAAAGAACTATACATTCATTTTTTAAAATTTCTGAAGTAGAAATTGATGCACTATTAAATGAAAAATAATATGCTAATAACTTTTGGAAGAATTGAAGAATTGTTAATCCCAATGAAAAAAATATTCTAATAGACAATTAATATTCTTTGATATCAATTCTGGATAAAGAATTTTGAATTCTAGAGACATAAGACAACTCTATATGCTTTTTCTAACTTCATGATCCGCACTCCGCAAGACCGCAAGTCCACAACATATAAGTTATATAACTCCAAATGATTTTTGACAACATTATTTGACATTGAATGGGGCAATTTCTTATAAGTAGGTAATTACTAATTAGGTATCAATCTATACTATCATGACCAAAATGATTTTTTAATATTACATCAAAATATTATCACACATCCATTTTCAAAATACACTTCTAATTTGGACAACATTTATATGAATGACATGAACCCTAAACCCTAAATCCTAAATCCTATATTAGAACTTTGCATACAAATATCTTAGAAGATCGTGACTTTCATGCAATAGTATTATATAAGTACATAGCAATTGTTTTTAGTTTCATGACATTAAGTCGGATTTGGCTTACTTTGACAAATTTCTTCATAAAAACAATTATTTTAAAATTGAGATGTCTTACAATATATAGTAATATATGATTAAAATCCAAATAAATTTTTGAATATAATTAAATCTACGATCTATCATCAAAAATTTAGAAAAAAAAATTTAGAACTATAGGTAGCATTTCATTTTGATCTTTCAAGATGGTCATTTCAAAATATCATTGAGATGTTTAATTTCAAGATTGCACCTAAAAATATGATGTGCACATTGAAGAATGAAGTTTGATGTCGGTGCCATGAGGAGTTCAATGTCTTTGAAGTATTCACATTGGATGCTTGTTGTCAGGAAGGCACACTCTTTGGAGATCACCTGGCCATTTCAGGAATTCTATGCTGCACTAAATGAGAAAAAAACATGAACTGTGATGGTCCGATAGGCGGTCGGACGGAGGTGACCAAGGCGCGGACGGGCTACCAGGCGGACAAGCGGTCGGACCGTCCACCCGTTGGACGGAAGTAACCAAGGCGCGGACGGGCCATGAGGCGGACGGGTGGACAAGTGGACAGACGGTCTTCGCTAGTTTTAAGGTATTTGAAAAAACAAAATTTTGATGGTGTGCACAACATGAATGAGCAAATTTGTATTACAAACTTAAAGTTCAAACAATGAATTGTCATAACATAATGTGTTTAGGGTAAAAAACTAAACACCCAAGTTTACATCTTCTCAATCTTTATGGACTATGGCTGGTAGTCACTATCTCCTTTGACTTCAGCCCTGCTATTATGACCTGTTGTATCCCATCCGGAATCATCGTCACTGGATGAATTTTGCATACTATCTGATGAAGATTATACAATCTTCCCTCCTTCTTCTTGTACTTGTTTCGATGCGCTTGATTTCACTGGTCTACCTAACTTATGATCCCTTTTGACTTTTAGTAGAGACTTTCCAATACCTCCCTTAAGATCATGGATTGGTTTTGCCTTTCGCTTGGTTAGAGGCAGACTTGCATCAAGGGGGGTTCTACCTACATTTTGTTTTTTCAGTGGAGAGATTGCAAAAGGCTCTATTATTCTTTTCCTCTTAGCTTTTTTGGACTCCTTCACCGCGGGTGAACGTGCTTCCGAATCTCCTGAAATGTTTGTCTTCTCTGCGGACAAAGCTTCCATTGTAGGGTTTGAAGATTTGATCGGAGAATGCTTTGCATGGCCAGAAAATCGACGCAACATACACTCCAATGTTTGCACATCATCGTTGTCTGATGAAACGGATGGATTGGGATTGGCACCAATGCGCAATTCTTTCAAATTGCTCAAATGTTGTTTTTTAAACCGTGAGTCTCCAGGACCATTCAAAGTCGTGCTACCGCTTGTATATAGTGCATGTCGAGGACTGCTACGTGGTGGTAATTGAGGATCTCGCACGAGTTGCTTCATATCTTTGGCATTGTGGTTTGGCATTGGGCACATGGATTCCAATACACGTGGATCTTGACTTCCCTCTATTCGAGGTGCTTGGGCATTTTGAATGCCGAAAAGTCCAATAGTTTCACTTGTCAATGCCCTTGATAAATCAATACTTTGGTTGACCACATTTGTGTGGGACTTCACCCCACACTCCCTCATGTCTTTGTGTTAATCATTTTCTTCCGCTCCTACCATTGTCATGGATGGACACTCGGGAATTCAAATCACTTCATCCATTTGGGGAGTTTCATCACCTATAAACATTTCCTCATCTTCCTCTGCTATCTTCACATGAGTATTTTCCCTATTTGCTAGAATGTTTTCACTATGCAACAACCTAGTCCCATCTAAGTATTTAGCTATGGAAGATTCACCTTCATCATATTCACAGTCGTCCTCATCCAACGGAAACTTGTAAGGGTCTTCACAATCATCTCCAATGTCTCCATCATAACGAACTGGGCTACAAAGCGGTTCATCATCCAAATTGCGAATGCCGTGGTCATCTTCATCGTCTATGAAGGGATCAACTTCTTCACCAAATTCACCACCCTCATCTTCCGATGAAGACAAGGCCGAATCCTCCGACTCTAGGTTCTCATCGTACCACTTCTTTTTGTCATTTTGCTTTGATGCAACGAGGACTTTGGAATTGGTATACATATATACCAAATTCTGTGTTCTTTGTGGCTTCAACTTCTTCCGATATTTGTTGTGAACAAAAGAATAGCTACTCCAATTTCATTCACATGAAGACGATGATACCGGTTGGGCCAAAATCCTCTTGGCAATTGGAGCAATGAGCTTCCCGCACGCGCCCTCAAAATCCCACCAAGCATGCACCGACAATTATTGTTCACCCGGATCCAACATGTTGTGGAACGGAGGTTTCCTATGGTGGAAGGCTACAAATTCCTTCACAACCTTCGCGTACTCTAAAAGTGTACATATTTGTATTAAAATGCGCTTGCATGCAGCCATGGCATTGGTGTCGTCGGCTAGCTCTTTGTCTTCAAGAAGGTAGGGATTCAAAAGTGCTCCTGCATAATGTAAATCGGTCTTTACCATATCACGTTGTTCGTAGAACACCTTCACCAACGGGATGGCTTTGTCCAAAGCCAAGCAAAAAGGCTCTTTGTCTAAAGCAAGAATGTGCTTCTCTAGTTTCTTCATAATATGTAACACCTTGTCCATGCATGATATCTTTGCATCCAAATCACGAAGAGCATTGACAATTGGAGTTGTCACATCTTCAAAATTTTGACAACGATGCCAAAAATGCCCACTTAGAATGGTCTTCTTCACCCGTTCGGATTCTAAACGAGTTTTGGATTTTCGCGAGTGCTTTCTAGCATATTCCTCCCATTGCGAGTCCGTCACAGTTTGTTGCAATTGTGCTTTCACCTTGAGCATACGTGCAACCATGTTGTAATTCGAGGCAAATCTTGTTTCCACCGCCAACAACAAGTTGTACTACGTCGAATATTTCCGAAGTATCGCAAGCGGCATGTGCCTCTTCTTGAAGAATTTGACTATCTTTTGGGAATCTTTCACGACGTCATCAATCCATTGTTCGTTTGCCCAATCTTTTAGCAACAAATTCAAGGCATGCACCACGCAACCTTGGAAAAAAATGTGGGGATAGGTAGTAGATACCAAACTCCATGCTGCTAGATTTACAGCCGCATTATCTGTACTCACCTGCACTATGTTTGCAGGGCCCACTTGTTCTATAAAACTCTCTAATATGGAGGCCAAATATGGAGCATCTTTAGTTTTCCCAGTTGTATTTACCGATCCTAGGAATTGCTCACCCGCGGATGACACAAGCATGGCATTTATCAATAACCGATTCAAAACCGAGGTCCATCCATCAATAGACAATGTGGCTCCAAACTTCCTAATATTGGTTTCTATCTGCTTACGGAGATTGACCTCTAAGTCTACCTTTGTTTGGTTAAGCAATTTATGATGTAGGTCATGGTATGATGGTGGGCTATAAGGTTGGTGAAACTCCGTCGTTTTCTTCACTGCTTCTTTGAAGGCTGGATTTCGGGCTACAGCAAATGGTATGTTTGCCGCATAAAAGAAATTGGCCCACATTGCATTCAAAATGCATTTATTTTCTTCTTCGAATCCCGCTACTAGCCTACTCTGTCTTTGAGGCCTACTACTTGATGTCCGCTGAGTTCCACGTCCACCTGATGCTTGTGTACTTGGATTTTCTTGGGAAGAACCACCAACATATTCCTCTGGTGCCATGCATGAGTCTTCTTCGGTAGAGTTCACAGTGTCTCTCGCATTTGACATAGCACGAACAACCATAGGCATAGGTGTGTTGTTGCCATCCACATTATATGGAGTACCTCTTTGTGGAATCACTCCATTGCAACAAACAAATAGACCTCAAACTTCAGATGTCATTTGGGTACAAAGGCTGATTCCTTTGTCACGACTTCCCGATGTGCCTGCATATCCCAAATGACTAAACATACGGACCGGCTTCTTGGCAAGTATCAATTTGCAAGCCTTGCATTGTACTTTTCCATTTGATAGGGTTTCGTACCAAGAAGACCAATCCTTGCTCATGGTGGTTGTTTTAGGCTCTGTGTATTGAAACCCTAAATTCAAAACGTAATGATAACAATTGGGTAAAATCGTTCAAATGTTTATGCACAAAGCCTTGGAAAACAAGGCCCCGCTTTCCACAGAACTATGCATTATCAAGCAAGGGACACAAAAAATTGCAACCCGTAGCCCTTGGAAATCTTAGCTTTCAATTTTTTAGGAGTGCTTGTAAATGTCAATTTCAGGATTTTTATAGTCTTCATCTGTTGATGACCGTTGAACATGGGAAAAAAAAAAATCTTCCCACAACGGTGGGGCGGACAGCGGATGGCCAGCTGGGCCGTCGGAACAGCGGACGGTGGACACCAGACGGGAATATGGGTTGTCAAAACAACGGACGGGCGGACGGTGGACGGGAAGCTGGGCCGTCGGAACTGCGGACGGGTGGACCGTGGACGGGAATCTGGGAACTGTGGACGGCCAGTTGGGACCTGCGGACGGGAAGCTGGGACCGAGGCCATTGAAATAGCGGACGGGCGGACCAGACGACGGAAAAGCGGACGGGCAGCGGATGGACGGACGGACCTAAAACCGAATAGGCGGACAGGCGATTTTTACAATTTCGGTAAGATGTTTAAAGTGTGCAGGCAGGCGGACAAGTGGATTAGGCGAATAGAAATGTATGTGCAAATGAAAATGGGTGATTTGTAGGCACGGGGTTATAGAAAATAATATAACAATAATATAAAATGATCTGGTACAAATGTACAATAGGTATGATCTTCTGCAATAGGTACTCAAAAGAAACATATTTGACAAATAAATAAGGCAAAATTTACCATTATAAAAAAACAAATCCAAACATATTTGTATTGCATAAATATTTATACATTAATTAAAAGCAACTCATGACATACCATGAATGTTGTGCATTACTAATATTGAATCTTCATGAGATTCAAATAAGTACAAAACATTTTTTATTGGTTATCCCCCTAATACAAACACTATTTTGCATCATCGCTACCATTTGCAGAAATATAAGAAGCACCCTCTTGCTTCTTAAGTCTTCGACTTGTTCAACGAGTTTGAGGACCACCCAACCCAGAGCCTGTGCCCCCTCCTGATCGGACTTCCATGTCCACGGCGATGAATTGTCGTTTGGTTTCTGGAGAGTAGTCATCTTGGTCTTCCATCTTCCGTTTATTTTTCCTTGTGGGAGACAAATCTACTTCCTGTGCCTTTAATGCTCTCAAAGCCGAATAAATCTTTTCTATCATAGCATTTATCGCTTTGTCATCATCTCAAGGGGTCAACCAGATCGCTTGCCATGTGCCATGTAGAAAAGTCCTCCACGTTGTTATAATGTCGGTGATCCTCTTATCAAATGCACTTGCCACCTCCACGAGTGCATGTTTTGTACTTGATAGCCCATCTACATTAAAAGCAGCACGAACTTGCGCAGCTTCTTCCAATTTTGATAAGAATAGGGCCCTCCCTATTAAGCTGTGATTATATGCTCCGTACTGCTTGTTGAACTCTTGGGATGGTTGCACTTCTATGCAGACGCCATCTTCTCCTTTCCGCACTTCTTTTTCAGGAAATCGGAAGAACTTTTGATGTGAGATGCTCCAGTGTCCCCCATGCTACGACAAAACAATTCTCAAGCCTCCAAGTCTTCAATACCCTTGGCCCGCAACTCCACCTCTCTATTGCGCGTCATCTAGTCAAAGTCATCCAATTCGTCATTGTAGTTCTTACCAACATCATGCATGAATTTTTGCGCATTCCGAATGAGAGGTCGCCCCCAATGAATGTAATTTTGGAATAGAAATGGCTTTTGGTCAAGTAGAAGGGTCCATCGATTGTGTTCGTGGCTAGGGGGCATGCTCTCCTCGTGCCCAATCATTTTGTAAAACCTAGGGCTCAAAGGAGATTGACACTCGGGACAAACCGAACAAACAAGGGATGATTCCACCATACACGTGATATGATAAGTGTGGCGACATTGGTCCATGATTAAGGCGCCCTCGGGACCAAAATGATTTAGACAAAGGCTGCATTTACCCTCCAATAGTTCCGTATTTGAACTTTCACCATGCACTACTATCTTGTCTGCCTCTTTGATGTGTGCTGAATGCGTGTTGTAAGGGGCCCAACCTTCTTCTACTTCCAAGGTCCAATTGATGGACTTTGACGCAATCTTCTGCACGTCATTCAATCGCTCAAACATTGCCTCCATGTCCCCCCAATATGTGACGTCAATTGAACCTCTATGATGTACCTCAAACATCCTTCTAATAGATAGGAGGTTGGAGGAAATGGCATCGCATTGCTCCTTGGACTTCATGGCTAATTTGAGAAGCCCCTTCATTGCTCGGGTTACTACAGACGGTTTGTCTTGTAGTTTTTGAATCCACGTCAACCAACAAGTGTCGGAACTACTCTTTGGCAAGCATTTATCTAGCTCCACTACTTGCATCATTTTCTGATATTGTGCTTCCAAATAGACGTTTTGTTGAGTTACCGACTCTAGTTCATGCTTCCCCTCTTCAAATTCGTGGCCTTCCGTTTGCATGGACGCGTCTCGGAATGTGGGAGGAGGATTATCCATGGCGGTTTCGGATATTACTTCCTTTTGGTTGTTTTCCTCAACCGCTTCTATACGCACGGCTCCGCTGGTCTTTGGAAGAACACATCCTCCATCCTTGAAATTCTTTTGCTTGAGCACTACCATTTTGTATTCCAATTTCTCGATAAATTCCCTCTGAGAAACTAGAGCGTCATATCGGCGATCTTGTGCATTCGCAAATCTTTCATAATTAGCGCACACTCCTTTGAATGCACCAATCAATTGCTTGTGCTCTTCTTTCAATTTCTCGTGCTCTACCTTCAAGGCCTTGTATTTCTCATTCTCTTCATTCAAGATGTGCAGCTTGCGATTATTTTTGACCCGCTCCTCCAATAATGGTTTCATAGACGTGACGAAATCCCAAAACAACAAGACACCTTCCACCAACTCGGGCCCGGATTTGGTGAATTCCTGAGCAACTTCCATAAGTTTGGGGGCAATGCTAGCTACAAATTTAGCTATAATCGACAATCTTTTCGAGGTGATCACAAAATTGGGCCATTGATCACTGTATTCAGCGGAGAGATTACTCGGTCCGGCCTCGTTTGCGGTTTCAGTCAAGCCCGCCTTGTTTGCGGGGTTACTAGGACCGGCCTCATTTGTCTCGATTACTTGGTTTGGTTGAAGAGAGATGTCTTGTTGATGTGCCCCAAACAAATAAGAAGCTTCCAACAAGCTTTCCAATTCACTCACCACTGGCAAATGACAAAGATCCTCCAATTGTGCCATATTTTGAGTTGACAAATGCGGATAGCTTTTATTCAATGGGTTGTCATCAATGGACACATTTTGCGCCATGCCATCGAGTTGCTTTCCATTTTTTGGCAACATCTGCCCTTCAACTCTTGGGCTCGATACGGGGCCCAGCATGGGGCTTGATACGAAGCCCAATACGGGGCTCAATACGGGGCTCGGTGTGGTTGGCAAGTCTTGATTGCAAGGTACTTGTGTCAGAAAATTCGTAGCATCGCTCTCTATGATATTATCAATTGATGCAATGGCCTTTGCCATTTGTTCGGGACGAACCTCTTCCCGACGTTTTTGTAGTGCAGACGGGGCCACCGGTTCTTCAAAAATGGGCCGCATGCTTAGAAGACCACTTTGTTCACCCACGGATGTAAAATTGCGTGTGCATATCCAATCCGCTCGAGGAGTTAAAAACACCTCTCCGTCAACACCTTCCAGCATGGCATTTGACATTGTAGTTGGAATCTTCGTAGAATCCAAATGTACTCCAATATTTCTCCCCTCCATGATCTCTTTTTTAACCTACATTAAAGCATGTTTTTGTCGCTTCTGTGATTTTGGTGCCTCACTTGGACTTGCCTTTGGATCATACAAATCCGGAATATCTTTTTGCCCTACTGTAAGCAAAAGCGGAGCCGCAGTTGTTGTTGGATATGTGCTCCAGTCCACCTTCCGAGCCAATATGAGCTCAGCATACACCATAGAGGCCAGGCTGTAGTTTATGAGACCCTTACTCATTGATTTGTCCCCGAAGAGGGCCCACCAAACCTCAAGTGATCGATGGACAAAATGTCCATCCTTGCAATTTGATGGCTTGCAACAGAAACCTCGTGTGTGAATAATGTGGAACTCACGAGGCCACAACTTGTCGATGTGATACATTTTCACATATTTTTTGCAGATTTTGGAGGTCCAATAATTTTCTTCCTCCTTCTCCCATTCTCTCTCCGCTTTGATATTTGGATCATCTAAAATGTCCCAGTGAAGCTTGTGGGCGGTCCCCTTTGATTTTGTCTTCCCGCTCTTGCCACCTCTTGAAGTCATCGCTATAGTGCCCTTGCTCATACCTTCCGTTGTCATGACTGACGGCAAGTGATATCAAAATAATTGACCTCACTCTCCACCCGTATAGGAACAATCAGCACAATGAAGCAACGGTTGTAACTTCTGACACGGGTTCCACCTCTAAATGGAGAGAAGAAGTGAGGAAGAATGGAAGGGCCGTCCGCCTTTATACTCGTCCGCAACCAAACCTAAAGTAGGTCCGACGGCGGACGCCCTCCCAAACCTCCCGAAGCGGACTCGGTTGTCCGATTGATCGGATGAACCTACTGTCCGCTTGATCGGACGGTCTGACCGTCCGCTGGATCGGGCGGCTGGATCATCCGATCGATCGGACGGTCAGATCGTCCGAGTCGAACCGCCCGTCTGCCCTGTCCGTCCCGTCCGCCGTCCGCCCGTCCGCCCTGTCCACCGTCAGCCATCCGCTCGTCCGCCCATCCGGTGGTCTGCGTCCGTCGGACAGTGGCCACTACGTCCGCTGCGTCCGCAACAGCGTCCGCGGACGCTGCGTCTGGACATCCGGTTTTTGGACGTGATTTGCCCCCGGACGTTCCAATTCGTCAACCCTGATCAGTACGCCACTGAGAAGTTCCAGAACCCTCTTCACGCGAAGCAAGGGTACGCAATCAGTGACTGCGTGGATGAACGCCATCAGCGGGTGTTGAATTTTCTCATCTCCATATTGTATCCTGAAAACCCTACCCGGGTCACAGTTTTGATGGCCAACACGATTTTTGGAGCGATGGAAGAAAGAGTAGTGCACTAGGGACGAATCATAGCGCAAATGGTGTCAAAGCTCGCGGATCACGTGTTCAAAAGTCGGTACAACTCGATCAGCCCCTATCTCTTTCACATCTACCACCACGGGGACGTATTGACGTCGGATGAGATGTTGGTGTACAACACCGGATTGGAGTTGGTCAAGTATGACCTTACGGATGAGCTGGAGAAGGACAAGCCGATGCCTGAGGAGGAAGAGGATCCGGAAGTGGGAGCCTTGGAGCGGAAGAAGCCTAGGCGGAAGTCGACGGATCCGAGTTCACGTGGGAAGCAACCTGAGACGGAACCACGGGAACCAAGCCCAGTTCCGGGAGAAGAGAAGCCACCTCTTAGAGAATTCTTTGACATCGGATTCGATTGGATGCATCAAGCCCGGAACCTACACCACAAGGCCATCTAGTTCATGGAGGAAGTGGCGACAGAGCTGAACGTGCCACCCGAAGAAATCATCGAGGAGATTAGGCAAAGGCCGAATCCGGAAGTCATCCGTCAAAAGGACGAGTAGCTCCGGGCTTTGGAGAAGAGCCGGGAGGAGGCGGAAAGCCGGAGGAATTCGAGGTGGCACAAAAGAATAAGAGGGACGCCATACAGTTGGTCCGAAATCTCCAAGCCCTGATTGACCAACCGGCGGATGTTGTGAACAAGGCGCGACTCTATGACGCCCATTTGGTAGCAGAGGGACACGTGGCTGGATCCAAGGTCGTAATGATCCTTATGGATTTCGAGGCCCGAATGCAGAAGGTACTCCAGGAGATGCAGACCCTGGTAGCACGAGTCAATCCGGACAGGGCGATGGACTTCTCGACCTTTCCGGAAGCGGATCTCACCACCAATCCGTTTCTCCAGACTCCGCCAAAGCCAATCGTGGGGATTCCGGTCCTGTCTCAACCAGGAAGATTGCAGTCTCTCCTAAAGCCGCATGTGCAGCAGGAGTGGTTGACTCAAAGGACTTATCCTCCGGTCCAGAATTAGAGAGATGATCAGAGCGTTCCGGAACAAGGCGGAACTTTTACGCCGGCTCAAACTCAGACATTGGAGGAAGGGAAGCAGATTAGGGGTAATCTGCTCAACCGGATCGAAGCTGTGGAGAATCCGGCCAAGACACATCCGGACGACTTCATCCACATGCGGGAGGAAACTCCAGCCAAGCCGCCATCGCCAAAGCCTGTTGACAAGCCAATCGACTTGGACTCGCCAATACGGGAGATGGAGATTCTCGAATCCGAGAAGGAGGACTTCGAGACGGAATCCACCACGGAGACAGATGAGGAGGAAGATTTGCCATCGAAGAAGCGGAAGATCCAGACCCGAGTGGCCGGAAAGCTCACACCGTTGCCAAAAACCAGGGCGAGGACATCACTGGCATAGTTAAGGAGCAGCTCAAAGAAGCCGAAGAAAGTAGGATTTAGAAGTTAAATTTAGACTTTAGGGTTTTTCGGAACGAATTTTCCGTATGTGGGCCCATTTTTGGAATTGTAGGGATAACTTTCATTAGCATTCCGGATATCTCGGATGCTTCTGTGGTTGGTTAGCTTGATTTTTGGATGTCTTTTTTCCTTTTTGTTTTGGTTTTTAATGGTGAGCAGGTCTGTTGCTCATTCATTCCATCTTTATGCAATTTGAAGTTTCATTTCATTTTCCTTACTTATATCTGAGCCACTAAGTGGACTTTCCATGTTCAAAGTATTCTTGGAGGACTTGGGCGGTATGTTTGGGTGTTTTGAGAGTTGTGAGGAACCGGGAAGGAGGAACCCGGATTCCATGATTGTTTGGAGTGAGACAGTAAGGGAGAATTTGTAACGAAGCTAGGATGGATCTGTAGGACTTGTGCATTTAGAATCTTTAAACTACTAGAACGGTAATCCGATTGGAGTGTTGAGGGTGAGGTTCCGGAACTAGAAGTGGTTCCATGCGGAGTTAATTAGCCACCAAGGGAAAAAACCCTGCTTACCAAAATATCTGCCAACTATAGTGTCACCTACTTTCTCATAGCCTTTCTCTTGTGTTGAATCCGGATAGTTATGTATCTATCGTTGTAGTGGAGAGGAAAGACTGGATTCTGTGTGACTTGCTTCCCGAATAGGCCATCCGGAAAGTTGTGAGAAAACGGAAACCCACTTCGTTGCAACATTTAGGACTGTTGAGTGTCTTGGGTTGTTTTGTAGGTGTTAGAGGGTGTGATTGATAAGTGGTGGAGTCACTGCCCCTTTAAAGAGTAAAAGCGGACCCCCTGAAGGTAAAACAGGGGTATAACAATCCAAAGAGTGAGTGTACCCGGATCCCGGAAGAAGATGGATCCGGAGTAGAATCTGGAAAGAAGTAAGTCCCGGAAAAGGGAAGAGAGATTTTGGGTTCCTTTGGGGTGTTTGAGAGATAATCCGGACAAATCCAAATTCATAGCAACATAGTAGAGTCCCTGGGACAATTTTCCATGTCATCTAACCACAATTGTGTGTTAAAGTTGTTTACCTCTAGGTTACGCGTACGACAAGTTTGTACAGACAATGCAGCAAACATGTTGGCCGTTGGCGCTTTGTTACTTCGTAGATTTCCACACATATATTTTCAAGGTTGTTCAGTACATGCACTTGACCTTCTACTTGAAGATTGGGGAAAGTAGGATCGGGAAATAAGTATGGTCAAAAAGGCAAAGTTAACTATGAAATACATATGCACGCATCACATGCCACTTGCAATTTTTTGGCGACATTCTCCTAATCACGTTTTGAAAAATCCCGCTCAAACACGCTTTGCGACTATGTTTCTCATGATCGAGCGTTTGGTGGAGGTGAGGAAAGCGGTAGAATTGACGATCCACGGTGCGCAATGGAATGAGTACACAAGGAAATTGACATCAATTCAAAAGCAAAAAAAGGATAACAATGTGCAACGATATGTGCAAAATGATGAATTTTGGAGGAGATGTTTGAATTTTGTGTACATAGTCCAGCTCGTATTGGTTGCTCTTTGGGAGTTTGATAGCAAGCACCCGTACATGGACAAGCATGGCTTGTGATGAAAATGGTGGAAAAACATGTTTTATCTTTGGGGGATCCACCATTTTCATTGGAACGACGGTATGCAATTCCCGCCATCGATGATTTCTACAAGCGTTGGAACATGCTTAGGATAGATCTGCATTACGCAAGGGCTCTATTGAATCCTTTTTTGCTTAACGAAGTCATGCTAATGGATGATGATGAAGCAGGAGAAGCCATATTGAGAGTGTTGTGCAAATTGGCAATTGGAGATCAAGCATTTGCTTCTGCTTTGTCTGAGTACCAAGCATTTCAAGCCTCACGAATTGTGGGACCTTCTCGAAGTCGGTGCTCGTACACTTGCACCAATTGTCAAAAAGATCCTCGCACAAGTGTGTTCTGCATCGTTGTGTGAGCACAATTGGAACATGTATTCATTTGTCCATAACAAATCCCGCAACAAATTGACATTAAAGCATGCTGAGGAATTGGTTTACATTTATACCAATTCCAAGACTCTTTGAGAGAGGGCTGCAGAAAATCCGACAAGGTGGTACAACAAGAACATGATGTCAGAAGATTCCATGACAGATGAGCTTGATGGGCTAGACCGTGGTTTGGTTCTCTCTGACCCCAATGATGATGATTCAGATGATAGTTCCAATGATGGTGATGATCCTCTGTTTGATAGATTTGGTGGGGCGAAAAGAGTCCGTCCTCTAATTGATGCATCCATATTTGACTTTGAAGAGGGGGATAATAATAACAATGACCACAAGGGACATGAAAGAAGTCCACCACAAATGCCACAAACGTGGAATGTTGGACCAAGTGGGGGAAATACAAATGAGGACGTTGTGGCACCAAGACCACTAAGTCCAGACCCTATGGATGTACAAGTTGATGCCACAATAGAAAGAGATGGTGTTGACGTTCAAAGAGGCCGTAAACAAGACGTAGTAGTACCACAGTCTTTGCCTATGAGAAGCCCTCGTGGAGAAGGATCCCCTCATAGTGGAGAATTAGATATGCCCCCTCTAAATCAAGCCTCGGTTGCACTACAACGTCAAATGCCAGTATTGGATAATCCACAAATCCAAAGTTCATCAAGGCCGTCTAGTTCCGAAGTTCGTCCACGAACCAACTTCATCGATAGGTACACGATTGGCTAGCATCGGCCGGACTTTGAATGTGTCAGAGCGTACAACTTCAACCCAAACTTCATTGTGCCCGCCTGCACGTTCTAATACTCAATCTAAGCGTCCACGATAAGAAGGTACTACCAGTGAACGTGTGAGTAGGAGAACACGTAGAAGGCTGAGGAGGAAAGAAGCAGTAACCTAACCATTTTAAAAAGAAGTTATGCTAGGAGGGCCCAATACAGATGGTGTTATGGACGCAACGGGCCAACGAACTCTTCGAACGTTGTCTTCTATAGTTTGTCCACAGCAAAACTGCAATTCAAATGCGTCCAGTGAAAGTTGTAGTGCAACATCCAATGATGATGGTGAATCCATTGGTGGTACTATAGGTGAAGATGGTAAGGTTCCAGGAGATAGTGATTATAGGGTGCCTTGACAAGGTCCACTTACCGGAGTTGGTGGTAATCAACCAACTACAGAAGAAGCAGATGCAAACATTTATGTGCGCAATCTTAGGCATAGAAGACGTTGAGAGTTTTTTAAAAGACAATAGTGTCTTCATGTTTCCAAATGCAATGGTTTTTCACTTTTTCCGGTTTTGAGGCTCATTACCTTGCATATTAATATATTATATTTAGCATTAATAAATATTTCTTTTGTTCCTTTCATTCTTGTAAAGGATACAATATTACAATTAGGAAATTTCTACCCTTCAATGTGTATATGAGACATACCTTCTGGAATGGCAATTGGACATCTTTGGAATTATTGTGTTTTGATTCCATCTTGAAACTATTAACTCCTACATTTCCAACTCCCAAGGTCATTACACTATCCACAAAACACTCAAAACTATCATTTTTGTTGCATTTCCCTCAAAATATTAAAAAAAATGTTTTTCACAAAATCTAACCGTAAGATCTTGTACTTCACTTGTTTTTTATTGCGTGGTAAAAATTTCATGAAGTTTGACCATGTAGATTGAAAGATATTAGCATTCGGAGTTGAAACAAAAGGATTTTTGAATGCTGTCTTTGCAATTTTAGATTTACTTTGGCCGTGATTTGTGGAATTTTTTGGCACTATTGATTTTGAATTGAAATTTTTTTAATGTAATGAATCGAGTTGAAAATATAGGAAAAAAATTTGAAGAAAAATATACTTCATTCTCATTCTTTAAAAAATTGATAAGTAGAAGTATAGAATTGTCAACTGTAGAGGTTGGTAGGCTTGAGATTGAGTAGAGCCTTTAATTGTTAATAATTTAGTTATAGAATTAAGAAGTGCCAATTCCAATTGAAGTAACGGGTGTAATGTTATAATAAATAATCTACACCTTATGACGATATTTTCTTGCGAAAATAGTGAAAGCTGAGTTAAAAAGACTTCAAAGTGTCATTGAAGTACAAATTAAATATTCCATAACTATATTGTCAAACTAAAACTCCTCATCACTTTTATCTCAATAACCCCCTAAAGGACCAAACTACGTATTTTGGCAACATAGCGATTTTGGACAGCTCACTACAAATGGAGTTTTTAATTTTTTTGCTTTGAAATTTTCACGCAACATGTGCCCTGGCAGGGGTAGCTTCAAGGCCTAATAATTTTCATAGCTTTTGCCTACACAGTTTAAAAGTTATGGTATGATATATTGTTTTCTTTGCTGGGCGGGCAGCTCGGGCAGACCCTAAAACATCTTCAAAAATCACATTTTTGAAAAAGTTAAATTTAAAATTGATTCTCTGGATTTTTATATATATGAAAAGCTTTGAATCATTCCATTTGGATTAATGAAACGAAAGTTATGGGAGTTTAGGGTTTGTGAGTAGTTTATAAATAGTTTAGGATTCTCTAGTCTAAAATAAACTTTGAAGCTCTTTATTCATTAAAATTTGAAATATTTTGGATAAGAAATTTAAGAAAGGGATGTGGCTTGTTTATCACAACATTTCAACCATTGGGATTGGAAACTTTCAATTCCATAAATAAATTACTAACAATTTAGTATTTGGAATCATTCAATCGTTCTTTGTACTCACTATTTTTTTCCTATATGTTCTACAACTCCAATTGATCTGAAAATTTTGTAGCATTTAGCCAACTTGACTTGAAGAATGAATTTAAAGAGTAACCACCATTTTGAACATTTTTTGATACAGATATGACCATCTGAAGTGCAGCTGCCTGGTTTTTCGCGAGGACCCCAAATGGGGTTTTGTCAATTCAAATGCTAATATCTTACAATCCACATGGTGGAAATTTCTTTATTTTTTTTTACATCTAATCAAACAAGTTTACTACAAGGTCATACGGTTACATGAGTCCAAAAAAAGTTTTTTTGGGAATATTTGGTACTTGTAGTAGAAATGGCAGTTTTGAGTGCTTTTTGCAGGAAAAACACCATGGTCTTCTAGGGGTTAATCAAAATGAAATGATTTAAAATTTTCAAGGGGTTTTCGATAGAAAAAAGGAGGTTGGGCTTTAGAGCTAACAGTCTCTAATTTCAAATTATATTTGGCAATCCACATGACCACATCAATTCATTCACTAATCACTATTGTATAAATGGGTGGAATTAGGATTTGTAGGCAACACAAAAAAAGTAGCACAAAACCATTCATTTAAATAAAAAATTGAAAGGAACTAAATAAAATTACACTCACTTGTTTAGATAATAAGTGTTTCATATAAGCCAAATTAGTACAAAATGGATTAAGGCCACAAAGCATGCTACATTGGTACAGATGTCCTCAAGCCTATACCATAATAACCGCATGTGCTAAATAAACACTACTTTGGCAAATATAATACTATATTGTAATACACTATTATCTAGTCTTCATTTCCTGCCTGTTGGTCTTCAAGTTCTTGTTCTTTACATGACGTGCGGTAGCAATCCACGGGTGGTGTCCAAAACGTCGGAGCACCACTTAGTCGTTTCACGGCATATGTCACCGAGCGTCGTTGTAGTGGCTCTACCATGCACAAATCACCCAGTGTTGCTTGAAACATATCAAATGCCATATGGTCAGGAATCATCTCTTAATTTACACGATCTTTTTTCCACACCTTCATAGCCAATTTCCCTATGGAGCATCCGTCCGTGTGTATACTAACACACGATGGCTTCACCATGCGATTTGGAGATGATGAAGTTCCAGTCTGACTAGTCAAGTACATCAACTCTGGAGCCACCCACCAACGTTTCGCTTGGGTGGTTTGCAACTTCCTTGGACAATTGAAATGGTAAAGAGAAGGGATTTCTTCGTTGATGCGGCTACCGATTCCCCAATCACATAGGCCAATCCACACAGTTCTTCCATCATCGTTTGGAAAGTGGAGCATAATGTTCTCCGGTGTGATGTTGTTGTGCAATACAGAGCACTGCTGCACTACATCCACCATACAAATCATCGCCCACGCAAGTTCGGTGCGCTTGCATCTATATGCCATGAGTCGTTTGGCTTCTTGCATTGTTTGAGGAGTTGCATAGTAAGCCAATTCCCCAATTTCATCTGGATCTTGATTCTTCTCATCAAGTGTAAACATGGCATCAAGAGTACCTCCATTCCACCATTGAGAATAGCATTCCATGGTCATGTCATTCATAGCAAAGAATTTAATGACCTCTAGATGATCGCATGGACAGACCAATGCCTCAATAGACAACTTCTCCCTTGACTTCTTCAATTGATCAACATGCAAGGCTGACTTCCCAGCTAATTCCATCTTCTTGAGAATATGTTTTGAATTTTGAAGACAAACCTTGCGCACCCTTCTGTTCCCCCCTTGTTTGGTATGGCCGGACAAAAGAACCATCACCACTCCTCTTGCAACCACTTGACCAAACACCAAGTTTTGACTTCGTTGAAACCACAGAGCAGAATGGACGTTGTGTAAAGATAGTGGTCGCATTGCGTCATGCCACCAATACACCTTCTTGTGCAACAAATTCAATGCTTGTTGCCTGGGCACTACACTCCTTTGAAAGCCTTTTAGTTTTTCCGCAACTTGGGCAAGGTTGAAGACACACGTTTGCACTTGTGCATCCAACCAACGAGTGAATTCTTCCTTTGTGCGGTCTTCCAGCCACTCATCTTTGCTCATTATTGTCCAAAACATGTGGTTCAACTTGGCTTTAATGGCATCTACGCCCTGTGCTCCGCGTGCTACATATGTTGTGTTCAATTGTCCAATCGAATACTACTCCCAAAAATCCAATGCCACTTCGTGCAATTTGCATGTTGCAACCTTGCTTGGCCACTTCTCCGGATTTGCGGCTTTGCGCTTCTTTTGTTGTTTTTTCTTTCCCTTCGACGACTCTCGAACAGCCACAACGTTGTCCCCTTCTGCAACTACAGCCTTTGAAACGCAATCTGTTGATTCCGGAGATGGTTCGGAATTTGATGCCTCTCCAACCCCTGTAAACCATTCATCAACCTTCTTCTTTGAGAAATCACGACCAGCCATCGAGACAGAAACAAATAATCAAAATGGGTCAAGGAATTAGGGTTTCGGGTTCCACAATGTTAAAAACCGCCCCCCTTATTCCTCAAATCAGCCTCTAATCAAGCACCCACACTCCCAAGCAAGGACTGAAACCAAATTAGGACATGAGAGCATCGTCAGAGCAGGAGAGACTGGTTAGGGAAGTTAATCAAAATTGCACTATATACCCATTTCGAAGGACGGGGAGGCCGTCGAGGGGACGGATAGGCCGTCCAGATGACGGACAGGCCGTCGTGGGGCGTCCAGGGCTGTCGAGAGGATGGACACTGCGTCTTGGGGACGGACAGGCCGTCGAGCAGCGTCCAGAGCCGTCGAGGGGACGAACATTGCATCCAAGGGACAGACAGGCCGTGGTGGGGCGTTTAGGGTCGTCAAGGGGACGGATAATGCATCTAGGGGACGGATAGGCCGTCGAGCGATGTCCAGGACCGTCGAGGGGACAAACATTGCGTCCAGGGGACGGACAAGGTGTTCAGCGGACGAGAAGGCCGTCGAGCGTGCCGTCCAAAACAGTGGAGGAAGCCCCTAATTTGAATTAAGGTAAACCAGCCTATTCCCGCCAGCTTCCTATTTCCAACATCTTACTTTTGGCCCCATTACCACCCTGAAACTCATCTAAGTCCATATATTTTTCTGACAAAATGAGTTCATTAATTTCAGCTTGGGTAACGTGTCTACCATTGATTGGTAGATATCCAAGTACTCATAGATACAATCTATGGCGGTAATAGGTTGTTGATCTGACTTTTATAAATTAATCCATAGGCGGATTTGTAATTTCAGGACTGTCAACTTCAACAATTCATAGAAACTTCAATTTTCATCAGAAAACTATAATTCCACTTGGGTTTGATTTGTGAAACATGCATACACCTTTGAAAAATAGGTGACCCCATTGAAGTTGACTCCAACATAGTCAGATTGCGAATCAGGGTGGTAATAGGCTTGTCTACCTTAATGCTGAATCCTTGTTTGTGGGATTATTCATTTATCTCGTTTGCCATTCTCGGACTTGTCAGGTCTAGGGGGGGTGAATTTTGCAATACTACATTAATCTACGGTGGCAGGAATTTTTGGAGTACTAATTCAATTTTCATGTTTGTTTCAATTATTGGACAAATAAATACCAATTATTATTTGCACCTTTAAAATTAAAAAGATAATGGGGAGTGCATGGTTTGGTCACTTGGTGGCCCTTTAATGTGCAACCTTAGAATCAAAAAAGAAATTGTGGAATGCATGACTTTATTTGAACAATTTGTTCTAACACCATTGGAATCAAAAAGAAATTCTAGAGTGCATGATTTTATTTCAATTTGTTCTAACACCTTTCAAGATACAAAAAGAAATTGTAGAGTGCATGATTTTATTTCAATTTGTTCTAACACCTTTCAAGATACAAAAAGAAATTGTGGAGTGCATGGTTGGGTGGCCTTTTGTTAAACATGGAATCCCTTCATTGTTTTTTTCTTTTTTCTTAATCCAATCCTCTCTTATTTGCTTAAGTTACATACTTACATAAACTTTCCCGAGATCAAATTGTGAATAGTCACAAAATTGCAACAAAAAGAAGGGTTTAGGGTTTAGGATTTAGCGTTAACTTCAAAACTTAAGTTGGAGTGAAAGCTAGAGTAGAAGACCTTCATTTTTTTAGTTGGGATCAAAAGTGCAAAACTCGGCTGAAATGTAGACTTTGAATTAAAAAATTAATAGCTTGAGGAATTAAATTCAAAGTTTTAAAAAATATATTGAAGACCAAAAAAATTTCATAACAATATGTCAATATCTTTAAAACATTCTTTGATATAGGTAGGTTTAAAATGCTAAATTGTTAGGTGCTCTTACATGAAAGAATGGAATTGAAATACAATAATTCCAAAGGTGAAATTAATCCACAAGAAATTTGAAAATTCATTTGCATTCAAATTTGAGCCCTAATGCCCTACAAATAATTTTAGGCGTTAAGAGATGCTTTAATTGCCGGAACACATACATTGTCCACAACTTTCTCATTATAGGTGCAAACAGAATGAATCAAATGTTCACATGTACGTAAAAGTATAATTTTCTAAGACAAAAATTAAGAAGTTCTGAATTTAAGCTTCTGTGATTTTTTCCTATGTTTCTCCCTTTATTTACGTGCAATTGAGTAGAATTCCATTCTAAATGAGAAATAAGTCTGGTTCAAAGCATTTGAATGTTATTTTACAAAGGGCCACCAAACCATGCACTCTACAATTTCTTTTTTGATTTTATGGGTGCAATGTAGTCTTCCCCAAAATGAGTCAAGGAAAACCATAAAATATTACCTTTTCCTTTTATGTTTTTTTCTCAAAATGGTACATTGAGTATATTAACTCTACATTTTTGTGATATATATGTTTTTTTGGATATTTGACAAATTATAATGCAACAATCCACTAAGTACTACAGCTTTTTCTTAGGGATTGATTATTATGTAGTACCTTATGTAGTTATGTTTAACCCCTAAAGTCCCATGACTCCCATGGCCTCTATTCCATCCAAAATCACTCAAATTTGCCAATTCTATCGCTAATATATCAAAAATCAAATTTAATGTACTTTTTTGCATTTCTAATAGAGTAATGGTAGGATCTTGTACAAGAGTAGTATAAGAATGTATAGACGAAATTTCACAAACATCGACTATGTAGATTGCAAGATATTTGCATTTAATCTGAAAAGATCCATTGTCTCTACGGGGGCCAAAATGGACTTTGGGCAAGCTCTTACGGTCTCAATATTTATCATAACTTACTGCCTTTCTTGTGAAGATAGAAAAAAACATTAGCTTTCAATAAATACAATTTTTATTTCAATCCGAGCCCATGAGCAAAAGTTATGGTACAAAAAGCCCTTTTTTTAGTTTAACGGGCAGAAAAAAACCTTCAAAAAAACTAGAAGTAAAAAATTCTCCGGATTTGTTTTGTATAGAATATACTTTTGTGTAAATGGAAAGCTTTGATTCATGACATCTGGATTTGTTATGTGAAAGTTATGGACAATCTTGTTTTTCGGGCAATTAGAGCATCTTCTTGAAAAAATAACTTGTTGGATTCATTTTTGACCTCAATTGTCACAATTTTCCCCCAAAAATAGATTTACAAGGTTGAGATCTCTTGCTAGAAGTCTCGAACAATCCCACCATTGAAATTAGTGTATTTCAATTCCATCTTAGACAAATTAACAATTTTGATTTTCCTTAAATCTTGAACCTAGTTCTACTTAATAATTTTTCAATGAGTGAAAGCTAAGTGTATTTTTTTGGAATTTTTTTCCTAGACTCTCCACTCAAATCTTTATTATTTAAAATTAGTATTTTTGGATCTGTAGAGCAATAATTCTAAGTTATGAAGGTTCAAAGTCCAAAAATGTAGTTGAGTAAGGTGCAAAAGAACTTGTTTCCTTCACCCTAAACGCAAATATCTTGCAATCTACGCAGTCTTCCACAAATTCTTATACTAGGCTAGTACAAGATCCTACGGTTAGATATGCAAAAAAAAAAATTTCTTCAACTTTTTGTTCTTTGCTATCAAAATGGCCGTTTAGAGTGTTTTTTCATGGAAAATAGGCCTTGGCACTTTAGGTTTAATTGGTACCTCAACGATCATTAGGTCCAGAGCTAATTCAAGCCATCCAGGGGGACGGACTTTTCGTCGAAGTCGATGGATAGACCCTAAACCGCTAATCCTAGCCGTCGAGATGGACGGATAGGCCGTCGAGGTGGACGGACAGGCCATTGAGTGGACGGACAGGCCGTCAATGTCAACATCCAGGCCGTGGAGGTGGACAGACCGGCCGTTGAGAGGACGGGCAGGTTGTCGATGTTGACGTCCATGCCGTGGAGGTAGACGGACCGGATGTCAAGAGGACGAGCAGACTGTCGAGAAGAAGGGCAAGTCGTGCACGCGTCCGTCCAGCATCTGTCCTATTTGCGGATGGAGGTATGATGACCTGCCAAACTTGTTGACGGCGCCTCGATCCTGGTTACGGCTCCCCAAAGCTGTGGCAAACCTCAGTCGACGATTTGATCGTCGATCTTCGGGCCGTCGTACGCACTGGACGGTCTGGATGTGGCCCATTTATTGTGATTTGATGTGTATTACACCCCCTAATTGGTTTGGTAATTGGGGGTATAAGTGCTGTTTTGGCAGGCCGTTGACCTTGCTTTTTCTCTTGAGTCGCTCTGTCCTAGCTTGAAAAAGCTTTGCATTGCAATTTGAGAAAAAGTGTTATATATTTGGCATTTGTTTTGGCACATTTCAGCTACCTTCATGCAACAGAAGGCAAAGCAATTTGTCATTGTATTCGCATACAGATTGTGTGTAGCATTGTGCAGGTATCAAGAATGGACGCAGAGGGTGGAACAGGTTCAGGACATGGAGGTGAGTAAAAAGAAGAAGGGGAATAGGGCAACCTTGGATTGTGGCACGTTCAATGCCTCCAAGATTTTGGCAAATCTTAGGTGGATGCAAGCGGATGATCCGTGGACAAGAGGGACATGTTGGACATATGTAGATTGGGCCCACATCAACCGCCATTGGCCACAGGAACGGTACGAGGTGCATGTGAAATCTGGCGTGGTAAATTTTGACCAATGCCAACATTCGGCCTTCAAGAAGTGGTTGATTGAAGTGGCATTGGCAATTTGGGGTCATAGATCCAAAAAAGATGGGACTCTTTCATTGTGCCAAATGGCATATGCGGAGGTTTTTCTTAGAAAGGATGTGGATTGGACAACCTTCTTGTCCAAAAAACAGAATGGTCAATTGCCAAATAGACCTCGTCACATTCCACCAAATCCTCAAGTGCCATTGGATGATTTATAGCATGTGCACGAGAACGTGCAAGAAGGAGCTCATCAACCAAGGATGGAATTGATGGAGGTAGAGGTTGAGATGGGCCCCGCCGCAAAACTTGACCAGCATAATCTAATTGGTGGAGTGGAAGCTGTTGGTGAGGAAGTGGTTTGTTTGCGCCAATTAGTCCAAACACTGCAAGTAGAAAAAGAAGAAGCAATACAACAACATGCTGCAGAGTTGGAAGGTCAAAGAGCAAGGATTCAGGCCCTTATGGATGAGAATGTAAGACTCGTCACACATGAAGCCGACCTTGTAACGCGTGAAAGGCGGTTGAGCACAGAAATTCCACCACTAGATGTGGTAGTGGAACGTGCTACGTATGGTGCGGATGAAGACAGGCCAGGCCCGAGCAATACGAATGTGTTCACGATGCGGCCTTGAGCAGTTTTTCCAAGTGTAGAGGGTGGCACGTTGGATGCTATGCGTGCACGCGCTGAGCGAGTTGAAGCAGAGGTTGGAAATACAAAAGCTAGCATTGAAGAATTAACAAATTCCATGCGCGCTTTGGAACTTTGCACCAACAAAGTTGAGCAAGATGTGGCGGTTCTTACTTCAGCTCGAACAAACATGGAGAGGACTATGACCGAATTAAGTGCTTTGAATATGTGGTTGGTCCAAAATCCTCAAAAGGAGCAGACGCTGCTTTTACTGTGCAACTACAAGTTGGCATGTAGCTTAGCACTGAATGAGGCCCAATAAAAGCAACGTGAAGTGAAGAGAGTGGCTGCGGAATTCAATGATGGAGATGAACGTTATTTTGGCTTGACCTCGTGGCCTTGGGTGCAGGAAATGTTCACTGGTGATCTGCCCCAACTAAACGAAAGTTCAAGCATTGATTGGAACCATTCTCCAGCCTTGGAATTCCAATATAATACCGAGCGCTACCGGTACGCGGATGTACTTTGTGATGGCACTAGGCCACTAGTGTGGCCTGCCGTTCCCGATTTTGTAAAAGCTGGAACGACATGTATTATATGCCAAGAACCATTTGGCCCCGAGGGTGGATGGAATCTTGGAACATGCAGACATTTATACCACCCCATGTGTCTCATTCCCACATGGTCACCAGAAAAAGATGTGCGCAATGCAAGGCTCCATTTCATCCACGACTCTACAAAATGTTTGGCCTCCAAGACCACATGCCTACACATTATAAGCATAATGAAGAAAATTTACCGGGCCTCGCTAATACGGCACATTGGGGGAAAGACATGACGTGGCTTTGGAAGTGGGGCGGCAACAATCGACACCTCCCCGCACAAACGGTCGCGGCCATACATTGGAAGAATGACGCCCACGTGATAGAGGTAATCAAGAGGGTGTTTGGAAGAGGTGATCCAGGGAATCAAATCTACTTTGCTCAAATGGCCAGTGGACATTGGGACATAGAACGCTCCATTTTTGTGCGTGCATCGCATCCACAGGACATATTGTTTAACTCTCATGGCGTGCCTGTTGGATTTGAGGGTGACTTGAGTTTTGACGACCAGATGAGTTACATTGAAGACAATACCTTCCATGAGGCTGCACTCGTGGATGAAATTTATTCCCACCTACACAATAGATACGACGAAGCCACACTTCAGCTTTTGAGGACTTTGCAATTGAGAGAAGAGTTGTAGAGATTTTTGAAAAATAGCATAGCACAAGGCATTGTAATAAAAAGAATAGAATAGATAGTTTTGAGTGAGAGAGTGTACAACTAGATAGATGTATAGATTTAAATACCGAAAGTAATACAAAGCAAACATATGTAAAGGTTTACTAACCTTTGTTGGATTTATAAAACATTTACCTTTGTAATTTTCTCTCCACCTTGTGTATTCTTGCTTTGCCTTTGTCTATTGGCATTTTTGTAATAGTGTAGAAAAAACTTGTATACATAGATGGTAGGTAAGATAGTCTTCTATTTAATTTTTGGCTAACCCCTAAAGTCCCACGGCCATTTTTTTTCCTAAACCACCCTAAACCACCACTTTTAATACGTTCACCTATGAAATAAATTATTTAAATATTTTTTATAATCTAACTGTCAGATCTTATTCTACACTTGTCTTAAATCACGTGATACAAAAATTGTGATTTTTGACCGTATAGATAGAAAGTTATTAGCATTCAAAGTGAAAGAAGCAAATTTATTTCAAGAAGTTGCTATGATTGCCCCTTAAACAAAAAACTCCATAACTTTCACATTACTAATCCAAATGGAATGAATAAAAGCCTCCCATTTAGAAGAAAATGTAGTCTACACAAAAAAAAATATTAAAATTTTTACTTCAATCTTTTGTGGATTTTTTTTGCTGTTCGGAGTCCCCGGATAGCCCGGTGACCCGGTCTCCCCTATTTTGAGGTTATTGTGGCATAACTTTTGCTCCTAGGCACCGATTGTAATAAAAAATTTAATCCAAGGAAGCTCATAAGTTTATCCATCTTATGAGAAAGTTTCAAAAAAATTCAGTAAAAATTGAGATCATAGGAGCCTAGCCAAAATGGCAAAATCCATTTTGTCCCATGTGGGGACAATGAGAGTATGGGACTTTAGGGGTTAAGAAATAAGAACGATGGAAGTTCCTTACCAAAGCAATAAACCAAAACAATTAATTTTGTTGCTCAATCTTTGATGAAATCCTATTTAAATCTTTAGAATGAAAAAACAAACAAACCAAGTTTTATTCTCTTGGTTTTTTTAGTTAGACTATTGATTGACTACTCCCTCATATTTATTTTTAAATTCAAAGTTTACAAATCAAATATTTTCCTCAATTGGCAATGAAATAATCAAAGTCTAATATCTTTCAATTGCTAACTTGATAAGGTCACACTACTTGAAATTTTTGGCAAATCAATTGAAATAAATGACTTTGTGATCCTATACGGCTTTACTTAGATTCTAATTTTTTCTTTTCTTTTCATTTGTAGATGAATGCAACAAAAATGGCAACTTGGAGTGGTTTTGAGGCAATAATTAACCTAGGGCCCTCATGGATTAATGTCTTTGAATTTCTTGCTGTATAGTGTAAATTATAAAATCAATTTAGTAACTTCTCTATTTAGAAATTCAATAACAAACTTTAATCCCTAAATGCTTAAGGCTTGTTTTGAGCTTCTTGGAATTTTCTCTAAATGATCTAAAATGTCCATATTTTGATAAAATGTATTAATTTTTTTTTAAATTATAACCGTACAAATTCAAACTAGACATGTTAGAAATCTCATACGAAAAGAAAACACAACAATGTCATTTATGGAGTGAAAGATTATAATGTTTGACCATGAGGGTGTTAAAACTAGTAAAATGATCTGAAGTCTTCCAATCCTCTTTTCACAAGTCAAATCAATCAAGTTGGTACCCGCAAAAATTTGGGTTTAAAGGGCCTAACATGTATAATTCCAATCAATTTATGCCTTCATGACTTCTTAAAATCTATACTATTATTTTTTTAAATAAATTTTGAATGTGATTTTTTATCCAAAATCCAGTGTATGTGAGGCTCATTTCCAAGAGCTCTCAATACTACACAAAGTGAAGATTGCAATGGGTATCCATGCACAAAATCTTAAATAGAAAAATCACTATCATTTATTTTAAAATTTTAAAATCCATCCTTTTGATGCTAAAACTAGACTTCAAGAAGAACTTTTCAAGAATATATACTACTAAAAATAGCAACTTGGTTAGGTTTTATTTAACCCCTAAAGGTCCATGCATTCAAAAAATGGATGCGCCTTGGTCAACCTTGATTGTAACTTTCAAAATAATTACTTTTAGAATTTGATTTCAACTGAAGAAATGAAGCTTGATAAGTGTTTTTCCTAATCCATTTAAAATTTTTGAGAAATGTCAAAAATTGAAATTGTTATTGCAACTGAAAGCTCCACGTGTTAAAATCCAAATAACACAATACGGCATGTTTTTCATTCATATTTTATATTCTTAAAATTGATTTGAAAAAATTATGAAATTATATTCCTGATTATATCCTTCATTTTTGTTAAAAACTATAGGTAATTTTCATATATTATATAATTGATATAATTTTATTTCCACCTTTAGCTTCAAAAATTGCAATAATTTGATTTCTTCATCATTATTGAAAAAATATAGCATGAATAGAATTTTTCTTTTTCCACTAAAAAAAAATATCAAAATTTTACACATAGATTATATAAAAGGATAAATTTGGTTTGATAGTCAAATTTGACATCAAGGTCTTTGTTGTGGTTATTTTGGATGTAAAAAATAAAATAACCGATTGAAAATTTTTCACATAAATTTTCATTGTTGCTTGTAATTCTTGAGATTAAATAATTTGGATTGTTTTTGTTATTTTTACTCATTTATGTTCAAATTTTGCAAGAAAAATGATAACAATTACAATTTTTCATGAAACAAATTGAAATTTCCCATGGTGATATAAAATTAAGAGCTTTAAGTAAAAAAAATAGAAGATTATTGTTTGAACACAATTTAGAAGGCTAAATTTAACTCAAACACAAAGTTTGACCACTTCTCAATGAATTCGGTCCTTCAAGGGTTAACTTCAACGCTCGTCCAATTCGCCCGTCCAAATGCCCGTCCAGAGGCTCGTCGACGGAGGCCCGCTCGTCCAGATGCCCGTTGACGGAGGCCCGTCTATCCAGTGCGCTTGTCGACGGTGGCCCGCCCGTCGAGAGGCCCATCGACGGAGGCCCGCCCGTCTAGACCACCCATCGACTAAGAAAGTCCATCGTGTCTGTCCATCCATCTTTGTAGTTATTCATCCTCTGTCAACGGTTCTCGTCGAGATTTCATCCTGACGGACGCCGAAGTTGAATCCTGACGTCCGTCCGGACATCCTGATAGACGGACAGGACGTGACGGGGACAACCCTAGGACAGAAGAATCTCACATATGTAGGACACGAACTGGAGAAGCCTCAGTGCAAAGTGAAGTTTCTCTTGGGCAATTCACCGACGAGTCGACACACCCTAACATCCCCGGACAACAGGTGGGCTAATAGGTTGGCACAGACCCCAAACCCTTTGCCTTGGGATGAGCATACCTATGACAAGAGGGCAGAGCTCAGACTGAGCTAATCTGAGTATGCTCTAAGACCTCTTCCCAACCGATCAATGCACTCAGACTGAACTACCCTAATTTGTCTAGGACAATCACTACCGATCTCGCTCTTGCAGTCTCAAATCCGGCCGCACAGTTTCGGACAAGAACACTTGTTGACTTCTCACTAGTTGAGTGGCAATACGTGCCGTTACATCGGATCTTCTCTCGGTACTGAGAGGGTAGTACTTGCTCACTCGCGTATGTAAAGATCTTCTTACAAGATTATATCATTCGTGCATTTAATTACAGGAAAACGCATTAACTGATTTGTGGCATAGTTTTTCTTCAACTTATTTCAATAGCAATTGCAACCGAATCTCCAGCAACTCGATGGCGACGCGATCTTAGCGTAGGTCCTTGATGCTCCATGTTGACCTGCCAAGCAAAGTTAATCAGGAGTAGCTTAGCAATGATGGCAGTGACCCAAGTAAACATTAGTAATTCTTGCTGGTGAGTTACGGAAAAGAAGCGCAGTGTCGCACGCGTAGTTAGCGTGTAAGCATCTTTACTTCTAAAATAGTGTAAAATGACAAAAGTTATCGTCCCAGGGAATTCAACTATGTTGCTGCAAATTTTAACTATCCGGATCTTCTTCTTCTCTTAAACAAAACCCCAAGCAATCCGTACACTATATTGTTTGCTTTCCGGAACTAACTCTTTCCGGAATTCTATCCGGATCACTTCAATCCGGATTCCGTATTTCCTCCTTCTTGATTCAAATATCTGTTTTTTGGTACCCCTGTTTTATCCTCAGGGGGTCCGCTGTTGGTCTTTAGAGGGGTAGGGACTCACCACTCTTAACTCATATTCCTAAATAAGAAAACACAATCAAAAACCCGTATTACTTTGTACTAATAGTGACGGAAGAGATATGATCCTCACAACTTCCCAAGGTAGCTAATCCGGAAAGAAGGTCACTCAGAACCACACTCTATCATTCCCACTACAACGACAGATCAAGGCAAATTGGAACTGGATCTAAGGTTAGGTTACTGGATAACTAGGCTCACTTTTAGTTGGCAAACCTTCCGCTGGATCGAGGAACATTCCGCTGACGGAAGCTTATCTCCGTACGGAACCCTTCTTGAGTTCCGGACTTGCGCCCTTTCTTCCCAACCGGATTACTATATTAGTTATTTTAAAGGCACAGTGCTCTACCTATTCCATGAACCCATGATTCGCTCTTCACACAATCTTATCAACCAGATTTCAATCACTTAAAATCTAGACTCCTCACCCGACCTTCTTCCACATTACCTTTGCATGAACAAAATTGATATACACGCACTTATAGATAAAAGCAAGAGAAATCCACGGATTGGCTTGGAATTAAAGAAAGCTTCAAGAAACATAAACTAATGTACTCAAAAATGGGCTTGGAGAGAATGTCTTTGCCACATACCTGTTCTTCCTTAAAAACTACAATAAAAGGCAAAAAGGGCACCAAAAATCTAGGCAGCCAACCAATGACACTCCAAAATACCCGGAATGCCAAGGGCAGTTACTCCTAAAAGTCCGAAACCGGGACCCACACATGGAAAATCCGTTCCGAAACAAAAATTCAAATTAAACTTCAAATTACTAACTATTTACCACGGCGCGGCTTCTTGGAACTACTATCGCCTTGGTTTGATGTACCCTTGGGGGTAGCTTTGACTGGCGTCGAACGGAGAGCTACACGAGTCTGGATTTTACGCAAAGGGGGCGGAGAATCCTCATCCGTCTCCATTGCTGATCTGGTTTCAAACTCCTCATCTTCCGAATCTTCAATGCATTCCACATTCGTCTCCTTCTCCAGATCCGTCTCCTCCAGGTCGACCATTGCGCTATCCCTGTTCGGCGTCATCTGCTGCATATGTGAGAAGTCCGCCGGGTGGGTGCGAGCCGGATTCGTTAGGCCCCCAATCCGGTCAATCAAATCTCGACGAGTCTTTCAACTTGCTAAGGAGATTGACCCCGTCACATTCGATGGAGTTGGCGATACGTTCCGGACAACTTCCGTTTGTACTAGAACAGCCTTCGCAGCGGTTTCTCTTCCGACTTCAACAGGAGAGAGTACAGTCGTAGTCGTTGCTTCCACTTGAGTTGCGGAAACTCCTCCGGTTGGCTTTAGAAGGGATCTCAGACCTTGGGACTGAGATTGGATCAATCCGGTGGTTACGTTCTTCACTGGGGTTGTCATGAACATCGATGTAGGAACTTCCGGAAACTGTGAGAAACCCATCGCCTTTTCCGGATCCAGATGTCCCAACAATTTGTTCAATTCCCCTAGCACTCCCTCCATTCTGGACTGAAAATCGACCAAGATGGTTACCACCTTGGATCCGGTGATGTGTCCTTCCTTCATCAGTCGATCACTGAAAAGGTGGGATTGTACTACAATTTCCGTCGGTTGTGTGACTAGTCCGGATAGATTCCGGACCAGCTGAAGCGCCTCTGCTTCCTTCTGCCTCGCAACTCCCAGTTCTCCTTCCATCCAGTTGAACCGGGTCCGCAGATCGTCTCGTTCCTTCTCCAAGTTCCAAATCTGCTCGTCTTTTGCACGTAGAACTTCCGGACTAGGTCGTTTCTTTATTTCCTCGACGAGTTTATTCGGCTCGACCTTGACCTTGTCCATGATCTCAATTAGCAGATCTGACATGTTGTCATGGAGATTTTGGGCCTGCCGCATCCAGCTCATTCCGACTTCATAGAACTTAGATGTTCCTTCTCCTTCCGGAGCCAAGGGGGGCTCTTTTCCTCCGAAAACGGAAGCTTTCCTCTTGATTCTGGATCAGTCGACTTCCGTCGACTTTCTCTCTGTTCTGGTTGTTCCGTCCTTTCTTTCGGAACATCTTCTTCCTCAGAATCCAGACGGACTTCTTCCACCTCTTTCGTTAGGCCATACTTTAGAAGGGTTGCTCCTGTATCGTACGCGACCATCTCCTGACCACTTAGGACTTCCCTCTGATGGTAAAGGTGAAAGAGATACGGGCTGATGAGACTATTTTTCCCCTTTGCGACATGTTTCGCCAGTTTTGCTACTACTGCAGCAATAACCCTTCCCTAGTGTACCACCCTATCTTCTAATGCATCAAAGATGGTGTTGGCAATTGTAATAGTGACCCGGGTTGGCTTTTCCGGATACAAAATCGGAATGAGAAACTCTAGTACTCGTCTATGCCTGTCATCTCGGCACTCACTAATCGCATATCCCTCTTTGGCATTGGCCAGACTACGGAACTTTCCGCTCGCATACTTGTCTGTCCTAGAAGCTAATCTGGATCCGGTTTTCTTGAAACCGTATACTTCCGCCCATACATCCTCATTCCATGCAACGGGCCTACCCCTCACAGTCAACTCGTATTGATTCGGAACTCCCATGATGAGTTCCTGAATCATCTCGTCACTTTTCAGATTCCAGGGCCTCCGAATCAATCCTACACACCCTATGTGCATTAGGTCTTCCTCTAACTGTTTCCGGGCATTTGCGTCGGAAGGGATACCGGGACAGACCATTCGCACTACAACCGTAATCTTACAACTACACTCCGCCATCTTCACCGACACGTACTGTAGAATCCGGTGCAATCGGCATCGACCTCACTTTCCACTCTCTGTCGCGAACTAACTCACCACTCTTTCATTCTCTACTTGCACTCGTAGACAGCAGCGGAGAAAGAGAATGAGAGTGCGCGGCGGAGAGGTATATATACCCGACGTTTGGTTGACAGTTCCCGGTGGAGAACGAGAATTGGGCTATTCCCATAACGGTCTCCTAGTTCTCTAGACCGGATGCTAGGTAGTAGGTTCCGCTCATCCGGCATGTTTCCGGATTCCAGATTTAATCCTATTACTAACTGTTTAGCCTTTAAACTAGTACTAGCAATTCGGAATTTAGTTATCCTCTCCTTACGTTCTATTCTTTTCGGATTGCCCATTCATATACAAAAATTGAAAAATTCTAGCCTATTCTAACCCTATTCTAGTCTATTCTTCTCACTTTTGAATTTCCGTCACACGACACGCAACAACTTAGGTCTTACGTGGGATTGAAACGTACGAGAGGAAACAAAATATGATGCGCAAGTAAGCCACATTTGTTTCTGTTGGTCGGAATGAGGATAGCACCGACGGCTAGTCGGCTTTGCGGTAGAAGCTCTGGGAGTCTTAGCGGCTCCGAAAGCTTTAGGATTTTGGCAGCCTGTCAGTCAATTCCCGCACATTGTCGGCTGTTGAAGGCTGACGGATGTGGCCCTGGGTGCATTTGAAGTATAATCGCTTATACCTAATACTCGGGGGTTGCTATTTTGCATGTGTAGAGATGCAAGCGGAGAGTGGTGAGCGTAGATTTGCGAGCGCAAAGCGTTTGAAGTTAGTTAATTTTTGGGCTTAGGCTAATAAAGTAAAAGTTATAGAATATTTTAAGGGTTGATACTCTTGGAATTTATATTAATGATGGACCTATGACTGTGGTGTAGGTTGCAGGAATATGGTTTAGGGTAAGGTATTTTGTCAGTACATGTACAATGAAGAAGACAGAAGTTGCAAGTATCGGTTTTAGGGTCCTATGACCGTGGTGATAAGGGTTATAAGAGGTGAGGAGATATAATATGTGTGGTTCTGAATTGAAGCGAGAAGAAGATCGAAAGGGAAGCCGAATGGAAGTGAGGAGGTATTGTTGAGGGAATTGCTAAAGTTAGGGAGAGTTCGTGATGGAGAATGGGCGCGGAGTAGTGAAGAAGAGCAACTACCGTGCTGGTAGGGTTTCAATTTTTCTGGCGGTTTATCGGTTTAAAGTTTAGAAGGTGTAGGCGAAAAGCTTAGGGTGCTTAGAAATGATGGATTTAGGATTTAGGGTAGTTTGAGGGAGAATCAAGATGCAGGAAGAGGGATATAGGAGTAGAAGTGAAACAATAGACACGCACAGTTTTAGAAGGGAGACCGACTAATGGAAAGTAGGATAGTTCCGAAGTTTAGGGTGTTATGAACTTACATGATGAGTGAGAAATACTCTAAGAACTTCCATAGAATTTGATTATGGAGCAAGTTGAAAACAACAAAATTTGCATGCACAGACTATGGCAGTGGCCCTTCAAGTCTCACTGCCTTCTGTTTAAAGTAGGGGAGAGGATCACACTGCTATACTGGAACTATTTATGCTCACTATACACCGTAGTGTTTTAGTAGCAGGATCTGTAGAACTTGTTTTATCTCATTCCAGCTGAAATTAGGAGCGTGCATAAAGATATTTACCTCCGGATCGAGCCCACAAACAATGACAAATATGTAGTACAAGTGCTTACAATACGTCCATGCTCCTCGCTTGCCAAGTGACTTTTGTGACATGTCTTTGAACGATGGGCAGTCGCAACTTGGGAATTGGTCAATCGTCAGCAAATACCTAGATACCTTAGAAATATTTCTAGACTCTAATGTAACAATGCAGTCGAGAGCTGTAGGAGGAACCATTAGAATACTGCAGATCTCCCCAACAACGGACAGAGCAGAAGCGCAGTTGTTGTGGTGCTTTGTTGTTGGAGCGGCAGGCTTCCTTCAAATGTTCTTCCCATATCTCTTGGTAGGGTGATCGGAAGGGTTTGGCGGAGGAGGATAGTCGTTAAGTTTTATAGAAAAGCCTTCCGCAAACAACTTTTGAGGGGATAACTCAACATGCTCCATGAGGTGGAATCCGGCATTTTTGAGAGTTAGAATCTCTTTCTTTGTCAAGTTTGTGCCCATTTTAACAGGCCATACATCAGGGACAATAGGTTTAGAAACTACCCATTTCCGCCGAGTTCCATTGACATAGCAATTGATGTCATCATTGCAGAAGAAGAACTGCATTTTCTCCAAACTGACCTTCTTGTAATTGTCCATCAAGCCGGTGTAAGTTGGGGCAGCTGTACTTTGATTGTCTTGCACAATCCTTGCCACGCATTTCTTTTTCATCTTGACTTGCAGAGCAAAGCAAGCTTTTGCAGACGTCTTTGGTAGTCTTGCAATATGCCACTGCCGCTCATTGCAAACAGTCTCTTGAACTGATTTGACATGCTTTGCCGGAGAGTGAGTCAATGGTGACTTCAGTGGGGGAGCACTGCCTTCTCCTGGTCAAAGTTTGAATACTGATTTTGGATCCTCAGCAGTGAGATCAACAATCTTTGGATTGAGCCGCTGGGCTTTCCGCCTCGGTTGGGAGACACTGATCTTGTTAGGGCGGTGCGAGTCGAATTCTAATCCCGAAGGGAGATTGGACTTTCGCTTCAAGGAAACGAAAAATTTCTTCCTCTTCCAGATGAGGATCACGTGTGCAGAAGATGTCAGCACCAAGCATATTGGCGAGGGCGGCATGAAGAACCTTTGAATTTCCGGAGCGTTGAGCCGTGTGTTGAGCTGTACAAAGACGAAGTTCCTCTTTCCCGGGACTAGTACCTAGCTTTTCACCCTTCAGGAACTGGAAGTAGGCAACCACCTGCATGAATGCTCTGACCATATCATCGACGGACGCAACATACAAATCATTCCTTCTTTTGCCTGATTGTTGCAACCACTTATTGTGGACGGACTTTGCCAAATTACATGACGGCATCTCGGCCAATTCAAGAAGTGAAAGATCCTGCACAAAATCTTACATTATGAGTGCTGCAATGAATTACAGGAATACAAAACATGTAGTGAATAAGAGGAAGACATGCAGGAACTACCACTACCTAGGAGTACTGCCGATATCGGCTTTAGGAGTGCAAGGTGGACGAAACAAAAAGAAGAACAAAGTAAAGCTTGCACTTACCAGTTCCATGAATCCTCCCCATTGGCAATATCAAAAATGCCAGAATGCAAGCCATAAGTCGAGTCTTGGAAGTCCTTCATCAGTTGTAGCTCCAAAGGATAACCACCATGCACGGATGGCCAAATACCTACTCTGAGCCTCTTCCAGTGATACGAAACTCTTGTATTCTTTACAGAGGCGTCGATGTTGATCCTGCAGATCTGCTCTGATATCTGCCTTGGTGTGCTTCTCCAGTGATTGGGTCCAATGGAAGAGGCAAGTCCTCTCGCGGTTGACCATGGGGATTGTTGGGTCCCCACCACCGTACACGATACGTACAACATTCCAGTTTGCCTGGGCACTGTCAGCCATAAACCGTTTGAAATTTGGATTAAGAATACCATGCTTAGAAGATAAAGCATTCAGATTTTTCCAGAACACTAGTAGAGTTGCCACATCTTCAGATTGCATTAGGGTTGTCCCTGTCACGTCCTGTCAGTCCGTCAGGATGTCCGGACGGACGTCAGGATTCAACCCCGGCGTCCGTCAGGATCCAGAAAAAAAAAAAAAAAAAATTTTTTTGATCCTGACGCAATTCTGACGCGTCAGGACTGACGCCGACGGACATCCGGACGTGAAAACCCCACGTCATGTCTGGATAGACAACCCTGGATTGCATATCGCAAACAACAGTAGTCATGACGCGGCAATACGTGGAGTCATAAACATGACAAGCCATTGTGGTCCAGGACTTCACCCGCTTGACATGGTCAAACATCATCCAGGCGAGTTCTAAGTCACCTCTGGGTTGCCTACGCCGCACCAAGTTGACCCCACTTCCGGAGCCCAACTCCGCCATCTTGAAAATGAATACCTTGTCGGAGTCCGTTCCTTGTCCCGAAAATCTATTCTCTTAGATGAAAGCCCAATTGCTGGATCCTCTGAGTTTGGTGATGCTGTCAAAGACACCAAAATGACAGAGGTATTGGAAAGTGGCGACCTCGTTTCGAATACTCGGAGATGACATTTGCTTAAACTTGTCGAGGACAGGGATTAGTTCTTCAATTACTAGACTTTTTTGAGGCACACCTTCAAGATATAAAAGTAGCTCTCCAAGGTACTCCTTTGTCGCCTCAAGAACAATGGCAGAGTTTGTCGCTGAAGGAGTCGTTTCCACATGTTCGCCAATAAGAGTACGGAGTTTGGCAGCTGACTCTCGATAATTTCCATGTTTCACAAGATACAAATGGAATCCGAGATGGATACAAGCACGGGTCATGTGACTTAGGCCATAAACATAATATATCTTGGCAGGGCAACTATCTAGGCAAGTAGGCTTCACGAGGCAAAGAGCACAAACAACAGTAGAATTAGAGGGAGGATCAGATTCGGGAACGAAGGTAGAGGAGGCAAGACCATCCCACTCAGTTTCGTTTGACAGAGACAAACGGTTGGGTCGATTTACATATTTGCAAGCAGAATTCGTGCATCGTAGATGTCCCAAGCAATAAATTAGACAATCTGAATGAAAGTTGAGATGCTGATTGGATATGTATAGTAGCTGTTTGAGTCCAAGCGTGTCCGTCATCCTTTTTATCCATGCTATATAGCTTCGTGGACAGCGGGTACTTCCCCATTGGAGGGAGCTCGAAGATAATATCATCGTTAAAATTTGGGGGCAGATACTGTACCTTCTCTATTGCAATTGAATTGTAACCTATCTTGCTAAGAATGGACCTAGCGCCCTTGCTAGTCTTCAACTGCCGTAGGCAGTTGATGATACTCTCAGTAGGTGACAAGGGAGGCTTAGAGGTAGATGAACTTGAACGGCAGGAGGGCCCAGACTCAGGAACAGAAGGTGCGTGCACGACCGGGGGTCCTACAGGGACAGGAGCACTAAAGTCAGGTCTGGAAAGGATGCAGTTACTATCAGAATCGTCACTGAGAACAAGGACTGGTCCATCGACATGCTCTAATTTAACGTTCCGAAGCATTGGGGTGACCTCTGATATTGCAAAAGAAGGTCTGGCAATAGAATCAACAGGATTGTTCTTCATTCCATATACGCGATAGTTTCCGGGAGACAAAGACCAGACCTCGCCGCTAAGAGATTCACAAGACATCTGTGCTACAGTGTGAGAGACCTGCCCTGGAACAGGGTTAACAACATCTAAATCTAAATGCAAAGTACCTTCCATAATCCGAAACCTAGAAGCCAGACGAGAACTACTAACTGAAGCAAAGCCATCCTCCTCCATGACGAAGGAAATAGGCACTGTGGTTCCATCTCCTCGAATTAGACTGAGCCGTATTCGAAAAGGCATCCTCCATGTTAGACTGGACAACCCTTGCTCATAAGAAGACAATAAAAAAAGCCTTGCAACTTCAGTGTAAAACAAAAAACAGGTAAAATGTAGTTACTCGATGACATTAACAAATAACTTAGGATTGTAGGACTACGTCAATACAATTTTCTCATTTCATAACTATAGCGATGCCGCTATTTAGGAATTTATTCATGACAATGTAGTACTAAATTGAACTTGGTGGTACTCGTTCTATTCAATTAGTATCCGTTCCTAGTTGAAACGAGCATTGACAGAGTTGCAGCCAATTGAAACAGGGAAGAATTCTAGAAGCTGCTTGACATACAGTAAATAAACTAAACCAGATATTAAAATTATGAGTGGCTGGAAGACTAGACCCGCATTTTATTATTGAATAGCGCACCATAAATTGACCAGCTTCAATTATTGTGGATGTAATTAGGAGGCCGTTGGTCCATAACTAGTTGTTCATCATGTCTCTGAATTGCCTCAGGACAACCATCAACTGAAGTGTCAAAATATTCAAACTCGCAAACTGATAGACAGATGGATTCCGCATAATTTGGCTCCATGAAACTTAGCTCCATGTTAAATGAGGAGTAACGGCGTCACGGCTTCGAAAGGACCGACCTGCCAATTGTCACCGTCGTTCCACAAGAATGCAATAATGCCATTAGTGATTCTATCATGCGCTGTACAACTGCAATCATACGTGGTTGTTGGCATGTCTGAAGTATTAAAGACCCCAAAAGGCTGCGTAACTAAGTTTATACGACGCAAGCACTTGAAATAATACATAAATAGATCTGAATAGCTTCTACGTCACATAAATAGGAATAGGGTAATTAGTACTGCGGAAAGTGGAAATGTCAATGAATATCTACGCCCTTTAGAATGCCAAAGAAACAAAAGCGGCAAGCTCTGTATTTTACAAATTCGAAGCGCCTAAAGAAGTCTAGGATTATGAGGGAGTTGCGATCAAAGGCTAGGATAGCTGATGCCGAAGAAACGGTAAGAGTCCTAGAATTTACAGGTAGAAAACCATCAAGCAACGGAATGCAGGGTGCTCTTTCATGTAGACACTCAGAGATTGAGGAGGACACGAGGAGCCGAGGAATCACAGCAAATTTGTCCCTGGGTAGCAGCAAAAGTGGAAGTACACCCGACAAGTGTGCTGAAAATACTGCAGAAGGGTCGAGTAGAGAGACCACTCCAAAGCAAGGTAATGTGACGATCGGAACTCTGGCTGCTCTCTTAATATCATTCTTTGTGTTGTCGAAGGTGTTTACATTAGTATCTTCTACATTGAATATGGGCAGTAATGTAGACCCGTGAGTTACTATTTCAAGAGTCTCCATGTCAAGTTGCGCACTCTAGAACTTGGAGGAGCGTCTTTGGATTTGCAAGATTTTAGTGTAATAGTTTGATAAAAATGTCGGGACCGAGCGTGACGTGCTTATAACCTCCGTTGGAATGAATTCTATTGCACGCGTAGTTAGCGCGTAAGTATCTTTAGCACAAAAATGTGGTAAGATGACACGAGTTATCGTCCTAGGGAATTCTAGTATGTTGCTGCAAGTTTTGGGTATCCGGATCACTTCCCAAAACACCCCAAGATATCCGTACACTCTATTGCTATCTTCCGGAAACTAGTATTTTCCGTTGAAGTTCCGGCCCCATGAGTTTCTTGGAACTCTCCTCCCGGAAGATCAGCGAACATTGCTTGGTCGAGCAGGTTCGGGTCGAGGCTTCCAATGAGCTGTCGCATCTCCTTCAGCACTCCCTCCATCCGGGCCTCGAAATCTGTCAAGATGAGTACAACCTTCGTTCCGGTAATGTGGCCTTGGGCCACCATCTGTGAGTTCCAGAGTTGGGCCCTCGAGATGGTGCTGGTCGGAAGGTTGATCAGTTCTCCCAGCTTCCGTACTAGAGCCATCGCTTCCGTGGACTTCCGGTTCGCGATGTGCATCTCCCGTTCCGACCACTGGTGCTGGCTCCGGAACTGATCCCGTTCCTCCTGAAGACTCCGGATCTGGTCGTACAGAACCTTGACGTCTTCCGGATTCGGTCTTCGTGCGATGGCGGCCAAGATCTCCCTCTCGTCCTTCACTCCTAACGTATGGCAAACGTCTTGGAGTACTGCTGCCATCCGGTCGTTCACCGTCCTTGTCGTTCGCAGCCAATGTATGGCGTTCTCGACTGGATCCATCTCCTCGTGTGGGCTTTCCGGCTGGACGGAACCTTCCGCCACTTGTTTTCCTCGCGCTGCCCGGTCAGTGGATTTCCGCCTGCTGGTTCCGGCCTTCTCCGGAGTGGTCTGTGTCTCCTCCGAAACGTCCTCCTCCTCGGATTCCGGCTCCTCCAGCTGTGGTTCCGGTCTCAGCCCGTACTTGAGGAGATTTTCCCCTTTCTTGTACATAAGCTGCTCCGGCTCGCTCAGGGTCTCCATCCGGTGGTACAAATGAAACAGGTAAGGGCTAATGTGACTGGACTTCCGTCTTGCAATCCCATTCGCTAACTTATCCACAATTGTGTGAATAAGTCCGCCCCAGTTTACGGGTCTTGGGGGCGGGTTTACCCTGTTCCCTAAAGCCCCAAAAATGGTGTTCGCCACCGTGGTGGTCACCCGGTTAGGCTTTTCCGGATACAGGATGGGAATCAGGAACTCTAAGAGTTGCTGATCCCGGGCGTACACGCAATCCGTCGCTGCAAACCCCTCCTTTGGGTTGGCGGAGTTCCGGAATCTTTCCGCCGCGAACTTCTCCGTCCGGCCGGCCCATCCATGCCCCCAGTTCAGTGCAAAGTACATTCCGGCCCAGAGCTCTTGTGTCCAAGCTCTCGGGCGGCCCCTCACCGTCAACTTATACTGATTGGGAACTCCGTAAAGGAGTTCCTCAATCATCTCTTCGCTTTTCAAGTCCCATGGGCGGTGTAAGAATCCGACACAGCCCATGGTCTCTAAATCCTCCTACAACTCTCTATGGCGATCCGTATCGAATGGAATCGCCGGGCTGACAGTCCGTGCGGTCACCGCCAGTCTACGGGTTTGAGTTTCCGTCATCCTGTCGGTCCTCCGGAGTTGCACCGACCTTACTTCCGCTTCCTACCTCGATCCTATCTCACCACTCTTTCTCTCACTAAACGTACTCGCGAAAATGCCGCAGAGAAAAGAGACCGAATGAGAATGGCGGCGGGGTTTATATAGCGGCGCGAAACCCTAAGTTCCCAACCCGATGGAGTTCCCGTAAGTTCCCTAGTCGGAACCCCTACGATCCGGAACTTCCGACTATCCGGCTACTGGTTCCGGAACACTGTTTTAACCTAATTAGAGTTTTAACTTTCCTACGAAAGAGATCTTTTCTAATGTAGGTTTCTAGCGTCTAAACTTCTACACCTATGCAAAAATTTCAAAGTTCTTCTCCTATATATCTCTATTTTATGTATTAAGTTTAGTTTCTGGACGTTCCGTAACGTTACAAGTTTGGAAGCACAAACAAGGGCAAGACTGTTTTCAACGATTCATTTCTGCTCATTGAACTAGGCTGAGCTTGCGATGTCGGATTGTTCACATCGAGGCATGCAGTAAAGGGGAGAGAAATATTCGAGAGGCAAGGTCATTGTTGAACCAAGATTTCAGTTTAGGAATCAGCAAATCAGGGAACCAGTGCGAGTATATTGCGGGAGTTGGGCTTAGATGGAGGCATGTTAACCGTAAAATGAGCGTCTCGGGAATTTTGGAGACCCCGGAGAGAAAAGGTACAGCGATCTCGAATAAACGGACCGATAGGTAGAAGGAGGGGACTGTAAAATCGAGGAATTGGAAAGTGAGCTTAGGGAAGAGGACCGCGAGGAAGAGCAAGGAGACTGCGAGCTTGAGAAAGAGGACCGTAACCTGGATGAATAGGATCGCGACCTAAAGGGAGGAGAACGGGACCTCGAGCAAGCGCTCAGGCAGCTCGAGGGAGAAGATCAAGAGCTTGCGGAAGGGGGGCCGTGATTTGTTGGAGCGAGACGCGGCCAAAGGGGAGGTGAAGGCAGGCTCGGGGAAAGTGGCAAAGAGCTCACGAAGGCGGCAGGGAGCTCGCGGAGGCGGCACGAAGCTCGCGGAGGCGATAGGAAGCCGTGATGCGGAGAAGGGGTCCGAAATCTAAGGGGAGGTGACGGCAAGCTCGGGAGGCGGCAGATACCTTTCGGAAGCGAACCGGGAGCTCGCGGAAGGGGACCAAGTTGTGGAGGCAACGGAGGTGACAACCTACAGGGGGTGAAGGCGACTACAAGGAAGCGGCAGACAGTCGCGAGAGAGGACCGGGAGCTCGCAAAAACTAACCGTGATCTCCAGAGGTGGACCGCGACCTAAGAAGAGGTGACGGTACCCACATGAAGGCGACAAAATGCTCGAGGAGAACGCCGCACACTTTCTAAAGGAAGAGCCCAAGATCTGAGCAGGGGTGAAGTGAGCAGGAAGAAGCGCACAGCCAGCTCGAGAAGGTGATCCGTTAGCCTGCCGAAGCCGACAGCGAGCTTAAGACACTCAGGCGCGAGCTCGTGGAATGAGACAACGACCTCGAGAAGGTGATCTGTGAGCCCGAGAAGGTGGACCGTGAGCCAGGTGAACACAGACAGTGAGCTGGAAGAGGAGGACCGCGACCTTGATCAATGTTATTATATCCTGGGGCTTAATGATCCGATTGCTGTGTTTTGAAACGAGTCACAGCCTCGGGGTTATGTCAGACCTCTACGTTCCGAGAACTGAGGTTATTGCCGTCATGTCCTCTTCACCCACGAGGCTTGCGTATTAGGATAACGAGCTCAAGAGCGGAGCGAGTATTTGTTCTGACTTCCACCCCAATTGTACTCTAAACCCTGCAATTGATCTACAAGCGCTGTGGAGACGCAACAAAATTCCGGAACGATATTAAGCGCGGACATTACCGGTATGGAGGCTGAGGAGGGAAATGCATCCGCGAATCCGACGAAAGAAGCGCAAGTAAAGGGCGGGGACAAGGGTAGTGTCGAGGACACAACGAATACAACAGATGGTATGTAATCCAATTTGTTGATCGATTCACATGTTGCCTTGCTCTTATGTATCGTTGCCCTGTTCTTGTGATTTTGCATGTCAATTCTGTGTGTCAACAAGTGCGGCGCATTCTCTAGGGCGGGAAGCACCATTCTAAACGCAACAGCACCCCCTTAGAAGGGGTGCCGCTGTCGGCACCTCCTCTATGGGGGCACTGTCTGTATTAACAGCCCCCCCATAGGGGAGGTGCCGACAGCGGCACCGCCTCTATGGAGGGGCTGTCTGTATGAACAGCCCCCCCATAGAGGCGGTGCCGCTGTCAGCACCTCCTCTATGGGGGGGCTGTATATGCAAGCAGCGCCCCTTAGAGGGGGTACTGACAGCGGCACCCCCTCTAAGGGGGTGCTAAGCAGCCAAGCAGCACCTCCTTAGAGGAGGTGCCGATATCGACACCTTCTCTAAGGGGGTGCTGTTTGGTTGAGGAGGTGCTTTCTAAGGGGGTGCTAGAAGTTTCAATGTCTATCTTATGGTTTCTGAACTGAATTCATTTTCTATTATACATCAGGTCAATTGGAAGAAATAACGAATCCTAGAATAGATGCGTTAAAGGACGGGATGCAGTCGTCATCACAACCAGACATTCTTGAATCCGGTGCGTATCCTAGACCTCGTTATGGTATGTTTTTTTGTTTGTTTTCTTTTTCTTAACAGTGTTTGTGACGCAGAGAAAGTAGGTGACGAGGGAGTCGAGACATCCCAAGACGCTCAAGAGGCAAGCAAAGCAACGGCAGAGATGACAGCCGAGGAGCTGGGTAAGGAAATGGACAAAATGGTCGTGCAGGCTCGGGGAGGTCACTTAGCTCTACTACAACAAACCACGTGCGAACAAGTGATTTCTAATAAACTATAATTTCAACCTAAAATTTTGAGCATTGTTTAATAATGACTATAGGTTTCTATTGCCAAATTTTCCAACTCAAATAAAATATGAAATGATTTCTAGAAGAGGTTGAAAATGGGCTAAAATGGCATGTTTTTCAACTCAAATAATTATAGAGAACACATTTAGATGACCATTGAATCAATATTCAACTCAAAATGAGCTTTCAATAGAGAGTTATTTTTTAGAATTTTTTGTTTATTTTTTAGACAATTTTTTCTTATATAATATAGGGGTGTGAAAGTTATTTTTCAGTTCTACAATGTATCTTTTTACTTCAAAAATTTGTAACTAATTATCATTAACAAATAAAAATATCAATAATTCAAAACATAAACTTTCAAAGTAGAAAAATCTATTCATATTTTTTTAATTTTGTTTTATTTAAAATTCAAAAAGTAAATAGGGGGTCCAAAGTTTTGATCGCACATGGTTTCTAATGGACACTCTAAGTGACCTCCCCAAGCATGCAGGATTCCGTCAACACCAACGTTGTCTTGGACAAGCTCCGTTTTCGGCCAAGGGAGAAGTCGAAACTCAACATCCCGCTTTGTAGGATGAGAGCTCTGGCTGCAGTCCGCCCTTACCTGAAAAATGACGTCATGGCACTGGGAGCACATTTTGTGAGTACCGGATACATGGATGGGCACGGTGTCTTCTATGTGGCTTTGCAAGACAACGAGGGCAAAACGCAAGACGTGACCGATAATGATATGGCTTGTTGGAGTCTACTATGGGTGGCAGCAAACAAGAACTTCGAGAGGGAGCTGCAGAAAGAAGATGCTTGGAAACAATTCTCGGGGAAGATGTTTTCTGTTTGGGACGGCAACCATAGGCTCTCTGCCTGGCTCTCGATAATTAACAGAGACCATGGGGATGACCCGTTATGGCATTACACCGTTGAATCGATTATCTTGGAGGTTGAGGGCCAGATTGGGCCACTTTTAATAGCCTTGCACCAAGTCAACTGGTAATGCACCAGTGAGAGACCTTTTCATAAGCTGTTTTACTTTGATGAATGATTGTTATTCAGTTCTAACATTGATTTGTTAAAATAGGAGAAACCAGACCTGTCACGTGAAGTTGAACCTTGTACACAAACTATATCGGCTCCAAAGTATTGCTGGTCAACTCCTATCGTATTACGAGAATCTAGTTACCAAAGAAGAACTAGCTGACACCGAGAAGAAGCAGAAGTCAAAGTCTCGCACTTGGTACACCTTGACACTTGACGGGCTAATCAATGTTCTCTATCAGGTACGGACCGCTTATTTGCTTAAGTGTTTTGTTTTATTTACAAATATATTTGATGTTTGGGTTCATCTATCGTTAGTGTTCAGAGTTCTTAAATGAGGTGTGGATATCAGCACATCCGTCAAAGGATCAGGACACTGAACTGATTTGAGCACTATTGTGGGGGTTGCCTATGTCGGCACTTTAGTTCTGTCATTGTTAATCTGGTACCAATGTCGGCGCCCCTTTCTATTGTTTCTGGTCTTTCGGTTTGAAAACTTCATGGTTTCGTTTCGTGGTATGTGTTTTCCTAAATGACATTGGTTTTTTTTGCCTTGGTATTTGTCTTGGAGCAAGAGGTGGGTGAGGTAGTAGCTCATGCGACTAGGAAATTCAAGGAGAAATATCCCGAGAAGTCAAGTGAATGGACTACGGGAAAGCTGTATGATGTCATCGGGAAGGCGGTGGATAAGGTAAAGAAGGATATGTCATCCAATGTGAAGAAACAAGTTCCCATTGCAGATCCGCGGCAAACACCACAATTTTTGGAGCAAGTTCGGATCCACTATGAGAACCGGGAAGACGATCCAGAGATGTCCCAAGAAAAGTTGTGGTACCTTTCAACATCAGTCATGGACGCGGCAATGAAAGTGAAATGGCTTGAGCGCTGAAATAGACCTGCTTCGCTTCGGGAAGCGATGAGGTTTCCGAAAAATAGGTTTCCCGATCATGCTTTTTCGGACTGGCTTCACAAGGCCACTTGGTGGGCTCAGGTACTTCACAGTACCTATTCCTCAATTGTTTGATTGTGATCTTGCCCCGTCAAATTTGTTCCTAAGTCCCTCTTGCAGTTGGTGGGTGCTGCGCAGGAACTGTTTGACGTGACGCTCTCTAAGTTGAATGTCGCGATCAATTATCAACCACCTGATGAAAGTCCAATTCCTAGCATCGCTGATTATATAGAACAGAATTGTATTTAGCTTTGGGATACTGCATTTTCTCATGAGTTTGATGGCAAAGGAATTCACAAGAATCCTCCTCCTGAGTTTCAGATTGGCCTGGATAAGGCTGTGGTCAGGGTCCTCTACCGATACTTCAAGTTCGTGTTGTATGCACGGAACGCCACATCGAAGACGCCGTCGTTCTTCTCTAGCTACTTGGACAGACGTGCCGAGAATTGCATGATTTCGGATGAGATTGCCAAGAAGTGGAAGAAGGAGCACTGGGAAGTCTGTGGTTGGTATGTAGACTACCCTCTCAAAAATCCTCCTCCGTTTGAGATCGATTTGAGGAATAAGGTGCCACCTGATTTGGCTTTGCTGAAGACGGTTCATGATGTCACAGCACAGGATAGGTAAATTCTCCATTATACTCACAAAAATCATCCTAGAGTATAACTAAGTGACTCTAAAGATCGAACCCACAAGATTCTGTGAAGTATCTAGCCTTATTAACGAACTAAGCCAAGTCAGTAGTAGAATCCGTCTTTTCCGGTCCTCTTCCTAAAATCGGAAATACAAACACCCAAAAAACTAATGACCGGATTCTCTCTATCTTCCGATTCCAACTAGTCTTCCGGTCGTCAAATCCAACAAAACCCCAGGATCATACTACTTCCGGTCCTGGTATCCGTCTCGACCAATCCGCTCTAGACAACTCACAACTATTTCCTCTCCTATCTGGTTTGGTTTTACCTCTGTTTAGCCATCAGAGGGGTCGCCGCTTGCTTTTGAGAGTGGTAGGCCCACCACACCTTCCGTAACTTATAGTAGCTGAAGACCCACTTTCCTAATCTCTACTCTCCTAGACTAATACGGATCCGGTTTGGTCCTTCACAGCAGTCCAGATAGCGATACAGTTGCAGGTCACGCAAAGACCCCTCGTACAATCCTCTCAATACTACAACGACCCTGATGCGATCCTAATTTGTGCGAAGCTAAGGCGGTTACAAGTGCACTCGTCCGTTCCAACAACAACTAGAGTTCTTCCGTTTATCGCTAAGATGGCGAGACCTCACGAGAGATCGGACACTCGACCGAATTTCCTACCCAGGAGTTCTAGCGCGACTAAGGAATCCCTCCCTATCCGCCTAGTCTAACAATGGCTTCCTCACCCGGAATCTCAAACTCTAGACGCGCTGAGGCATTGAAGTTCACTCCCAACTCTATCCTATCCGCTCACATGCACTTAGAATCAAGAAAACACACCAAGGGGAGAAATTCCTAATACACCCATTCACGCCTCCCTAACTCCTTCTCATACCAACCTGCCAAATTTGGGAGAAAAACGTACAACAAGAGAGCAAATAGGAAACACAAAAAAAATGTAGAGGAAAGACTCCCAGTCCTCAGCACAAGGACTGACTTATATACACTTTGAGAACATCCAAAAATACAAAAGGCAAAAAGCACCTTTAAAAGTCAACCTAATTCCGGATCCTAATTTCCGGTCCGTCCTAACACTACCGGATCGGAATACTAATCCAGATCCATTCCTATCCTATGTCTACAAAATCTAACTTTACTTTACATCGCTATCCCGCAACCCAACGAAGGACTCTTGGGCTCCGCCTCCAATTGCTCGAAGACTTCTCCCAAGTTCCTGTTCCGCTCTCCGGCTATCGGATTTGGTAGATCGGAACCGGGAGAAGAATCTATGTTGATCGGCGCAGTCTGGGAGGGCTGACTCGGCTTTGACTGCGGAGTCTGATCTCTTCCTTCCCTTGGGTCCGGCACGTCCGGAAATGATTCCGGCATGGAGATGTCCGACAGGTGGACCCTCATCGATCCGGTCAGCTTCTGCGCGCACTCCTCCATCCGGTTTGCAGCTCCTCGCGCTTGGACCAAATTCTTCTCCACCTGCTCGGAGAAGTCAGTTAGGATCCGAACTATCTAGGAACCAGATAGCTTCTTCTCCTCCAAGACCTTCTCGTCGAAGAGCCTGGCCCTGACTGCCGCGCTTCCGGCCTCACCAAAAGTCGCCTTCACTACTCCTGCAACCTTCTGCGTTTCAGCCGCCATCATCTGGGTGGCGGCCATATCTTCATTGAAGGTGGCCACTTCCGCCTTCAGCATGTCGACCTCCTCCTGAAGTCGACGGATCTCTGCTTCTTGCTTCCGGATCTTGGCCGGATTGGTGATGCAATCCGCTACCTTCCCCGGCAACTTGCTGTCTGGTGCTGCGTGCACCAACTCCCTGATCTGGGTAAGGGCGATTCTCTTTGCCTCCCAATCTGCACGGATGTCACAGAGGGTCTTGACCAGCTTCTCGAACGGATCAGGAGGTCCCTTCTTCGAGGTGCCCGCCTTCTCCGCTTCCGGTGTCTTCTCCTTTCCGGTCTTGTCATCGAATGGCGATCCTCTTCCGGTCGGAGAGGTCGTCTTATGCCGCTTGGGCTGCCTCTCTGCCTCTTCTTCATCTTCTTCTTCTTCTTCGGTCTCGGATCCAGTTTCCTCTTCCTCCTCGTTCGTTTTCGATTCTCCGTACTTCAGGAGATTCTCCTGAGCCTTCCACTCCTTCTCTTCCGAGTCCAACAAGAGCTGGTGGTGCTCGTAAAGGTGGAAGAGGTAGGGACACATGGGTGTCGGCCTACTCCTTCCGACCCTCATCGCTAATTGGGCCACCAGATCGAGCATGATCTGGGTCCAATCCGCCTTCCGATCTCTGCTCAGAGCACCGAAAATTGTGTTGCTGAGGGTGATCGTGACCCTTGTCGGCTTCTCCGGATGAAGGATCGGAATGAGGAACTGCAACAACTTCCGATGCCGGTCATCGATGCAGTCCTCCACCGCGTATCCGTCCTTGGGGTTGACAACTCCCCGGAATTTGCCGTGGATGTACTCATCCTTCCGGTTCGCCATCCCGTGACCTCTTGCCCGGAACTTGTATACCTCCCTCCAGATCTCTTTCGTCCACTCTGCCGGAACACAGCGGAGCGTATTGTCAAACTGGTTCGTCCACTTCCCCTGGATCTCCTTTACCATCTGCTCATCCTTAAAACCCCACAGTTTGTCGAGCAAACCGTGACACCCCATCCGGTTGAGATCTAATCTAAGCATCTTCTTCTCCTCCTCTGTTGAGGGGAGAATTGGAATTATCTTCCGGAGTTTAACCGGAGCCGACGATGTGGATGGCCCTGGTCTATTCCGCCTAAGCTGCGGCATGGACACAGACTAGATCTAAACAGTCCTTTCCGATTCTACCTCACCCAGTCCTAGCTGCACGTCCCGTTCTCACTTTTTCTCTCTCCGATCTCAACCAAAATCCTGCACAGCAATCGGTATGCAACCGGAAACCTACCCTGCAGCACACCTCTAACACTCGCACACTCACGCACACACGCAAACACTCACACAGCGCCGAAACACGAGGAGCACGACAAAACGCTCTCATCAAACAGCGTTTGGAAAAGGAGTGCAACTGAGGAGGTGCTGGCCTTTTATAGTCTCTCCTGACCTAAAAGTGGTCATGATGACTTTTACCGGTCCGGTCCCACCAATCCGGTCCAACCCTAATCCGGTTTCCTAACCCTAATCCGCTCTTCTAACACTTCCGAACAAGGTTTCGATTCCATTCTGGTTCCTGAGTATTACTGCTAGGACCGGATTCTCTCCAACTGTTCTACTACTTTAATGTCTTTCTTAATTTGCCGTTCTCTTCTGTTTCTAAACGGAACCTGGATACTAACTAATAGTTTCCGATCCATTTTCTAGGTAAACAAATGAAAACCAAAAATTCTGGTTGTGACACATGACATTGTGCCAAAGGGGGCAGCTGGTGAGAAGACTCGGGGCTCAAAGAGAAAGGCCGAGGAATAAGCGCAGAAGAAGGCTGCATCAGATGCTGCGGTCATAGAAGAGAGTGATATTATCGCTGTTGGAAGTGCCAAGAAAGCTGTTGGACCGCCTGCATTTCGGTCCACGGATGTGGACACAGACATGGAAGTGTTGGAGGTGGTTCAGCCTGCAGGTCTGCATCTCACGCAAGGTGGTGCTCGGAATCCAAAAGTTTCTGCTCTTTGTGGGGTATCGAGCATTTTGTCATTTATCACTCAGGAGCTGAAGACCAAAGTTGCTTCCTGGAAGGGCGCTTTGTTGTCTGGATCTTCCCATAGATCATTTGTCTATGTTTTGAATTTGAGCCTCTCTCAGATTGAGGAAGCTCTTCCTCAGGTGCACACTTGCCTCGAGACGGTCAACAAGTTCGTTCTGAAGGTTTGTCTTCTCTATCACCAATTGAACTTAAGTTTTTCCTGGACTGAAGGTTGCTACGATGTGATTTTTTGTTATAATTATGCCTTTCCATTTTACGTTTGAAAGTCACTGCCGACGTCGGCACTTAGTGATTCCCCGTCGCGTTGTTGGGGCAGTCCTTCGCTTTCAATGCAAAACACTATTTCCAGTCATATTTGTTATGACATTTTGAACTAATGAATTTTATTTGTTTAAATCTCTAAGTCAAGCAAGAGGACGGTGAAAAGGCTTTGAATATGTCTTGTCCGCATAGTAGCTTTGATTTGATTCTGGGTGATATTAAGGATGGGCTTTGGGTGCCGTCTATTTCAGTGAACCCTGACGATGTACCTACCTGGAATGTGTACTGTGAGCAACAAACTGAAAGTGTTTTTGAGTTTGCGGAGCATTTCCTTCACGACGCAGGGTCTATTTTGTTGTTTGTCCCAGATGTTCCGAAAATCAGGACTGATGTGCTGTCCTACGCAAAGTGCTACAGTTTCGTTCGGCATCGAGAGTGGTGGGGAATTAATGACCTTCCCTTTGCATCGTATTACAACTCAACTAATAAGGTAACTACTCTTTTAGATGAACTGTTATAGTCACTAGATTGTACTTTAGTTTTTGCCTGATCTAATTTGATATCATCCCAATCTTCATTTCTAAAGCCGAGGATTCCAAATTCAGTTCTTTATTCACAGTGCCATGGATTCCAGCAAATTCGTGATAGCGGCTGATGAATCACTAGCAGAGTTTGGGATGGGAGTTGCTGAGTCCGATGTGCTATTCAACTTTACTACTGCGGCCTCTCAATCCATGAATGGAACTATTCTGTGGAGAGGCGCCCGTGAGAAGGATTCAGTTTTCCTACAAATGCTGATCGAGGCTTTTACCAAGCCGGGATCCGTCATCCTCGATGCGTTTGCTTCTCTTGGTGAGTAGTCTTTCTTCTCAATATGAATTTCTCCGGTTCTTTCGGTCATGTACAAAACTGATTTTCTTCTTTGTGATCCAAGTAATTCTATTCGAGCTTGCAAAGTTATTGGACGTCACATTGCAGCCCTCGAAGACGACATCATGGTATTCCAAGCTAAGCTGCAGCAGTTCCACCAGGTCGAAGCTACAGCTCCCATTCAACTCGACGCTTTCAAGTCTCCTTCAGAGATTGCACTGGATGTTCCTATTTGACATGTCACTAAGAAGAACAGATTTAGTAACTATGTCTCCTGCTTGAACCTATTATCTTTCGTTCTTCTGTTCGTGATAAATTCACTAACACAAACTTGTTTGGCTCAGAGTGATCGCCCTACTTATTTCTCCGGCCAAAGATTATTTTATGGCGCCGTGGGACGCACACATTGCTAAGTTGCAGGCGGCAGTATCCACTCTGACTTCCACGTCCAGTGATAGAGGCTTCGATAGACGCGTTCATCTTTTTATTGATGACGAGGCAGACGTTGATTTGGAACCAAGTCCAGCATATTCAGATAGTTCCTCGGATTTTTTATTCTGATAATTTCTATATCACCCGGATTATTTTAGTCTTTAAAATAATTTCTGTCACATACATGTTGTGCTTCCATTTGTAATGTTCTTGTGCTTGTTTATGTCGTTGTATTGGTTCATCTTAGCATCCATTCATAGTGCAATTGAATTTGGTTGTTCACTTGAAATATATCAATTTATTAAAGTCTTCTGGCTTGGCAACTCTCTCAAATACTGACAAATACTTTAACATACACTGCATTTACACTCGAACCCTCTATAATTTAAGGAAGTTCATCATCTGAAGTCTCCTTGATTTCAATCTTCACATTGTTCTTAAATTTGTTGCACACTCTGTTTGCTTTCTCTTTGGTAAATGCATTTAGATTATATCATTTATAAATGGATGTTATCGGAGTACATTTCTTTTCTCTTTAGTACGTGAATACATCCGCGGTAATTTCTATTTTTTTCTTCAACTGCTAGAGACACATTTTTGGCTGCAGTTTTTTTATGAATATCAAATGATTCTATTTGGATTAATGTTGTGGTAATATCCAAAGGTGCCTTAGTGTATTTGAAGGAACTCTTCCCTTGGGAAGGAAGAATTCACCCCCTCATTGCTCCAACCAGGGATAATCTAGAAAAATTGCTCCCTATTTTTTGACATTTTTTGGAGGTATTCCTTCATGACTGCTAGTTAATTTGGGGCCTCTGCTTGCACGAATGAATTTAGAATTTTTAAATTTTTTTTGTGTATTTCAAATAAATGATTCCAATGTTTGTCCCTGCAATGAGGAGGTGAATTCACCTTACCCCTCTTCCCATGGCCACTCTATAACAACAGCCTTAGGATAATGACGATCATAGGGTTTCCACGGCTATAGGATAACAACAATCATATAGTTTCCACGGCTATAAAATACCTACTCAATTTATTCCACAAATCAGCTATGTGTACCATTTAACCGCCATGTGTTGCCTATTATTGTGATCAATTTTTTCTCACACATTCAACCAATTTCACGGCTATAGGGCCCTACTATTTTACTTCAGTTTATTTTTTTACTTATTTTTTTGCTTACATTTTATCTTCTACTTTTATTTTTATAGAATATTCCGATTTTGGGGGTCACTAGGGTCGCAGAAGTACGCTCACCGCTCTATGCTCTATGCTCACCGCACGCAAAATAGCATCGTCCCCTCATACTCCTGGCATAAATTAAAAGAACTCAAGCAATGTAATGATCACCAATGAATGTATAAGAGTGCCAAATTCTAGTAATCCTACATCCTGTGACTCAATACTTATGTAAACTGACATCATTTACCACTAAGATATCATCGGTGATAAAATTACTGTAATTAATGATACAGTGTCAAACTGTTCTGAGTTCCACTTTATAGATATCGAAATCTCAGAATTGGCATTACAATGAAACTAGGTTCATCATGGTGGAATTATATTGAGAGGACTCTTATCATCTTCTCAACAAGTTTGCCCAACCTATTATTATCCAATCTATACCTGTTCACTATCGTTTGTTTGGCATACTTAATCGCATCCTCTCTCAATAGAAGTTTCTTTGGATACTGACGTAGAAGGCCTTATTCATTAAAATGAGACATGTTAGAGTCTCATTTTAATGCATTCTATATTTAGATTACAATTAGTGTTCATTAAATTGAGACTCTTCAATAATTTGAGACACAAGAATGTCAAAATAATATTTTCATATATTTCTGTAGTACCAGAAAACAAGGCTACAATCCACAATTAACAATTTGAATGTTTTAAATCATTATAAATGAACTAATAAATTAGACCAACAGGTTATGAAGCTTAACGTTTTTTACAATGAGACTTGTTTGTGTCGAAAATTAAATCTACATATTTGTAATATCAATTACTTTCACACTGAATACATTTCAAACAAAAACAATTTTGGAAGAATATATAGAAGTAGTAATTGTCCATGCAAAATCATGGAAATATAAATACTATTAATAGAAGTTGAGCCTGCTACATGGCCATAATATCATAATACAAACTACTGAACTTACATATTTATTTAGTACTTGCAAACATGTAAATACAAAATACATGATATCTAGTAAGTTCCAACAATGATTGTTAATTCACAAACTATTCTTTGCCTTTAGCAGAGGACGTATCGTTGTTGGAATCTGGAACAAATGCTGCCACCGACGTGTTGATGATGTTCACCTGCGACTTCGGAATTGTAACTCTTGCAATAGCTAGGGGAACATCATTGTTCCCCTTCTTCCCACGTGGTTTGAAAGCTGTCATGGAGGAATTACACGGTTCCCGGCGCCACACATTCCCTGCTTTTGTGTTCCATCCAACATACGTATCCATATTGATGTGACGACCTGAAGAAGGCGTCCAATATTGGATTTGGATTTGATGAACATGCCCAGGATCCGGATTGGAATTTGTAAGTGCTCTGGCAAGCCAAAACGGCTTTGGATCGTCATCAGCAGGACGGACCACCACAAAATAACCAGCAAACACATCACGATCAATACAGAACGAAGGACGTGGGCGGTCACGCCTACGCCCAACGAAAGGTTCATCCTGTGCAAACTCTTCACGCACTGTTCCATCTTCTTCCATTCGATCTTCGGGTTCTTCAGTGATCCTTGTAACGTTACGGAACGTCCGGAAACTAAACTTAATACATAAAATAGAAATATATAGGAGAAGAACTTTGAAATTTTTGCATAAGTATAGAAGTTTAGACACTAGAAACCTACATTAGAAAAGATCTCTTTCGTAGGAAAGTTAAAACTCTAATTAGGTTAAAACAGTGTTCCGGAACCAGTAGCCGGATAGTCGGAAGTTCCGGATCGTAGGGGTTCCGGCTAGGGAACTTACGGGAACTCCACCGGTTCGGGAACTTAGGGTTTCGCGCCGCTATATAAACCCCGCCGCCATTCTCATTCGGTCTCTTTTCTCTGCGGCATTTTCGCGAGTACGTTTAGTGAGAGAAAGAGTGGTGAGATAGGATCGGGGTAGGAAGCGGAAGTAAGGTCGGTGCAACTCCGGAAGACCGACAGGATGACGGAAACTCGAGCCCGTAGACTAGCGGTGACCGCACGGACTGTCAGCCCGGTGATTCCGTTCGATACGGATCGCCATAGAGAGTTGCAAGAGGATTTAGAGACCATGGGCTGTGTCGGATTCTTACACCGCCCATGGGACTTGAAGAGTGAAGGAATGATTGAAGAACTCCTTTACGGAGTTCCCAATCAGTATGAGTTGACGGTGAGGGGCCGCCCGAGAGCGTGGACACAAGAGCTCTGGGCCGGAACGTACTTTGCACTGAACCGGGGGCATGGATGGGCCGGCCGGACGGAGAAGTTTGCGGCAGAAAGATTCCGGAACTCCGCCGATCCAAAAGAGGGGTTTGCAGCGACGGATTGCGTGTATGCCCGGGATCAGCAACTTTTAGAGTTCCTGATCCCCATCCTGTATCCGGAAAAGCCTAGTCGGGTGACCACCACGGTGGCCAACACCATTTTTGGGGCTTTAGGAAATAGGGTTAACCCGCCCCCAAGACCCGTAAATTGGGGCGGACTTATTCACACGATTGTGGATAAGTTAGCGAATGGGATTGCAAGACGGAAGTCCAGTTACATTAGCCCGTACTTGTTCCACTTGTACCACCGGATGGAAACCCTGAGCGAGCCGGAGCAGCTTATGTACAAGAAAGGGGAAAATCTCCTCAAGTACGGGCTGAGACCGGAACCGCAGCCGGAGGAGCCGGAATCTGAGGAGGAGGACGTTCCGGAGGAAACACAGACCACTCCGGAGAAGGCCGGAACCAGTAGGCGGAAGTCCACCGACCGGACAGCGCGAGGGAAACAAGTGGCGGAAGGTTCCGTCCAGCCGGAAAGCCCACACGAGGAGGTGGATCCAGTCGAGAACGCCATACATTGGCTGCGAACGACGAGGACGGTGAACGACCGGATGGCAGCAGTACTCCAAGACGTTTGCCATTCGTTAGGAGTGAAGGACGAGAGAGAGATCTTGGCCGCCATCGCACGAAGACCGAATCCGGAAGACGTCAAGGTTTTCTATGATCAGATCCGGAGTCTTCAGGAGGAACGGGATCAGTTCCGAAGCCAGCACCAGTGGTCGGAACGGGAGATGCACATCGCAAACCGGAAGTCCACGGAAGCGATGGCTCTAGTATGGAAGCTGGGAGAACTGATCGACCTTCCGGCCAGCACCATCTCGAGGGCCCAACTCTGGAACTCACAGATGGTGGCTCAAGGCCACATTACCGGAACGAAGGTCGTGCTCATCCTGACGGATTTCGAGGCCCGGATGGAGGGGGTGCTGAAGAAGATGCGACAGCTGATTGGAAGCCTCGACCCGAACCTGCTTGACCAAGCAATGTTCGCTGATCTTCCGAGAGGAGAGTTCCAAGAAACCCATAGAGCCGGAACTTCAACGGGAAAGAGGAATCCGGAAATCCCGACTCACGTGGTCACTTATCCGGAGGTTACAACGCCGAAGGAAGCAAGCACACAGACCACCGTCCAGGAGGGGACAGCCGGAAGACAGGCGGCGGTAAACCTGTTTCCGCCTCTCCAGCTGACGGAGACGGAAGCTGAGGCCATAGCAGCAGCAAGTGTCCGGAATCCTGCCCGGACCGATCCGGACAGGTTTATGCATATGCAGAACACTCCACCACCAGCAAATCCGGGCAACACCCTCATTAATTTGACGGAGACAAAGACGACACGGCAGCGACACACGAGGATCGAGGAGCCGCTGGAGATCGATGAGACGGAAGAGGAATCTGCGGAGTCTCACTCCCAATCGGAAGGGACGGATTCTGATCCGCCTCAAATCCGGACTTGGTCGGCAACGAAGAGGACTCCAGCAAAGGTAACTGCCCGGAAGTCTACTCCAGCGAATCTTAGGGCCGGACCATCGACAAAGAAGCCCCGCAAATGACTAGTGCGGATGGGTGTCTTTTTAGTTAGGATTTTGACTTATTAGTTATTTCCGGAAACGGGTAACCCGGACTGTGGGCCCCTAGTTCCGGACTTTTAGGCTGTCAAGCGGCTTTCCGGTTTTGCCGGAACGGTTATTAGGACCGTTAGCCGGATTTCTAGTTGGCCGTTGGCCGGGTTTTGTGTGGGCCTTTTGGCCGCTTTTTGTTTGCTTTTAAGGGCAGGCCGGCTTGTTGGCCTGTCATTCCCTTTCTTGTCATTTAATGAAAGCTTACCGGAGATCAATTTGATCATCTCTTTGCGTATCGCGTTGATGATTGAGTCGTACACTGGTTTGTGAGTGAGAGTGTGTGAGAAGGAGTCCGGATTCTTGGGTTGACGGATACATATGCTGTGACGGAAGAGCTTTAGATGTGTGAATGAGGAGCTGTGCATGGTGCCTTTAAATTGCTGGAACGGTGATCCGGTGGAAGCCTGTTACGGGTGAGGGTGCGAGTCCGGAAGTCCAGAAGTCCAGGGAGGATTCTGTGCGGAGATAAGCAACCGCCTGAGGAATTATCCCAGCCATCGGAAGGTCTGCCAACCTCTGGAGCACTCGAGAGATACAAAGTCAGCACTACAATCCGGAAAGTCTGGATCTGTCGTTGTAGTAAGGTGGATCTAACCGGGCCCTGTGTGACCTACTTTCCGGATACGTCATCTGGAAGATTGTGAGGGTACGGATTCTCCCTTTGCTATTACTGTATAATTCTTGGGTGTTTTGTTTTGTTTGTTACGGATAGAGAGTGTGAACCAAGAGTGGCGAATCCCTGCCCCTCGGAAAGATCAATAGTGGACCCCCTGAGGGTGAAACAGGGGTATCTAAAACCAGTTACTTGAGAGAGTTGGAACCGGAATCCGGAATAGGGCGGAACCGGATTGGAATCCGGAAAATACTAGTTTCCGGAAGATAGCAATAGAGTGTACAATTGCTTGGGGTGTTTTTGGGAGTGATCCGGATACCCAAAACTTGCAGCAACATACTAGAATTCCCTGGGACGATAACTCGTGTCATCTTACCACATTTTTGTGTTAAAGATACTTACGCGCTAACTACGCGTGCGACAATCCTCGAAGCTGGCCAAAATCCATCTTTTAATGTCTCATGCACCACTAGAGGTTCATCCAAAGCGGTTCTCACACCCTTCCAATAATCTTTTATGGGATCATTCTTTTCTCCAGAAGATCCCGAATCTTTGTTGATAGCCATTCTGGTCCAATGGCCAATGAAACCGTCCAAACCCTTTTTAACCTCACCCAATGCTTTCATTTGTTGTCGAGCCAGAGGTAGTGGACTACCACTTGGCACCTTTGGACACCCATCTTCAGTCTCTGACCACAAGCGAATTCCTCTACCATGCCTTGGCAACCAATCCTTGTTTGTACACAAGTTCTTATATTCCATCAAGGGCCATCCAGTGGAATCCATATGGAACTTGAATTGTTGAGACGTAGAATGTCCTTCCAAGAAGTCCCCACCTTCGCCCAAGTATCCTTGTACAAATTGCTTAAAATCAGGAACTTCCTCAATCAAGTGAGGAATGACGGGATGGGTTTCACAATCCATGAAAGATTTCATGAGCTTGGGAACGGTTGGGTAGTTCTTGCTCTTCAACAATGTGCTCCACCGACCAAACAAAGCGTCGATGTCTTCATGAGTGTGTCCAACTATGAAGAAGTTGATGTATATTTCACGGAAAATGCCTTTATAAACCAAAAGAGAACAAAAAGCAAAAACCCATCGATTCTTGTTGTCCCCCGATGCATTGTCCAATTGGAGAGCCAAAATAGGCGGCAAAGATCTAGAAGGGGTTGGTACATTCGGAGGAGGAAGGAGGGAATCCAAGCAAATCTCTGAGCCCTCCAATAGCGCTTGCATTAAAACAGATTGGTCATCTCTCTCTGAAAACAACTTGCGCAATGAATTCTTGGGCACTCCTTCAAGATCACGCAACAACCTTGCAATTGACCCAATAGTATGATTTGAGTCTGTTGGAAAAATGTCTACGCCATAGTGAGCATACCGAACATCACCATGCCCATGAGCAATCATGCCAGTTACAGCCATAGGCATTTTTATGAATGAATCTGTCGCTTTTGTCTTGTGAGAGAAGTGCGGTGAAGCGGTCTTGGAGTGATCCATTTTATCATGGATGATACACAACATCTTGTCAGGAAATTCCTCGGATATTTGTCTAAACCCGTAATATAATTTCCTGTGGGCTTTCTGTCCATTGAGATGGGTGCTCAAAATTCGTGACCACTTCTCTTGTGCACTAGAGAGCGGAATGCAGGCACTCCTAAGTTGCTTGTACATATCACATAGACCACATCTTGCAAAAGTATCTCCACGAGCCTTTGGAGCGTATTCAGAGAACGAAGCACGCCGAATGTTGTTCAAACCACTAGACGAAATTGGAGGCAAGTTGAACCTTGCATTGGCCTCATTGATTTTTGGAAGCTGGTCACTCCAACGAAACGCTGACGGTAAAACCATTGCAGGGACTTTTTCACCAGTTTCTAGTGTTCTAGATATGTGTGGCATTTTGTCGACTTCACCTACAATCAACGTCTGAAGCGTGGCGGTTGCTTGTAGGGTCTGCGTGTGTGGCTTTTTCAACCCCAAATTTCCATGTGCCTCTGCTTCCTTTCCATCTTTGGCCATGCGCTTGAACCTATAGAAGGTAGCTTTAGAAATCCCGTGGATAGTCCACCATGCAGTGAGACAAATGTCATTGTTTCTCAAAGTTATCCATTCTTTTCCAGCATGGTCTTTGCGCGTTTGCCTTTGTGCTTCAAGAAGACAAAGCTTGCGAACATACACTCCACCATTCACATGCAGCTGACAACGTATGGCCTCAATCTCGTTACGTGGAAAATGTTGTGTGCAGTTCATCTGACAACATGGTTTCGTAGACACTTCTCGAATGGACTGCGCAGTGAGAAGGTATTCCTTTTTGGGAGGCAGCTCTGGTTCCCTCCTCTCCCGAGAAGTTTCATAAGAACGTACTCCAGTCCGAACGCGGCGGTTCAAGGCATTTACAGCTGTATTGTATATATGTGTCTAATCATGGTCGTACAAACTAACACCGTTCAAAATCACTTCCTTAATGTTCCATGAATGCATTGACCACATCCAACCCGAGGGAACTTCTGCCTTGCATAATGACTCTGCAATTTGAACTGCAACACGGTCATCACCTAGAGGCCTCCCATCCATGTCGATGACAAGGTCCAAGTCAACACATTGACAGACTCCTCTTGCAACATCATCTTCTAATTCGTTCCTCAACGTTACACCCCTTGTAACCCAAGAGGCTCGAGGTAACCCGTCGCAGGCAACAACGCCAGCAGGCAAGATGGGCACCGCATTAGTAAATTCATCAGGATCATGAATATCCATTCTGCAAGGAAATAAAACAGACATTATAAAGAATCATCTTCAAATCGACAATTAAGAAGTTCTCAGTAATATGACTCAGAGAAGACACTGAAGTAAAAGAAAATCGTCAAAAACGTTCTACAGCACATAGAGGATGTAACCAGTCAGTAGTATAAAACGACTATACATAAACATGAGTACAAAACCTAAAAATAATCATAGTACATTCATTTCCCAAGTGGATATGCATAGGTCCCTCAACCCTGGTGTAAAACTCATAAAGCCTAGTTAAGTTGACTTTCTTATCATCGAGTCGAGGATGAATAAAACAACGAACTCCAAAAAAAATCTTTTAGGATACCACGAGACAATCATACCAAAATGACTTCAGTAGCATTGAACATTACGAAATAATAATAAAAATGGATATAATCAAATAGAGACTGTCGATCATAATCGCGATGTCCAAAAAAACAGTCCAAAAATTGCATGTCAACGGCACTCGCAACGAATAAGTTAACATGGATCCCCGACAACCGTTGACAGTGTCAGCTATACAGTTACTACCGACTAGAAGATAATAGAAAAAGTCATGTGACTCAAGACACACATTGGGATCGTCGAGTCGACGATAGTGATGAAATATTTTGCTACAAACATTACTATTTTCTGAATATTCGGCTATACAATATACGAAAAATGAAGGTATCGTCGACTCGAAGATAATTGCCACGAATAACCGACGTCATCATCTGATCAGAGAACGAAGTGAACTCTAGCCCAGTCTATACATTTAGAGTGCACATATTAAATAAGAGTTAGATATTTGTCTCAACAGAACTATCGTCGACTCGACAATAAAACGTGTAGTGTTCCGAATTTCACGCCGCGTAAATCGGTACTCTAATTCCTACATCATCACTGGCGTACACGGAACATATACACAGGAAACCAGAAGCCCGTCTACTAACATGATTGTTACATCTCATTTCTCATTTCTCAGCACATAATCAAAAGTAATGGCATTGCAGAAGCCGGAAAATCAAGAGTTCCGCGAAGAAAGCATTCCGACCACTATCAACAACAAAAACGTAGTACAGATAGCGCCACAACCTAGAATCAATGTAAGTAGAAAAACAAAAAAGCATAATCGTAATCCGGAGCTGTAAAGGGCGTAATAAACCTGTGATTTACAATCAAAGTTCGGGCAAAAATAAAATTGAAGAGCAATGCGTCGGAGACGCAAGTGAAGAGGCTCCAAGACAATGGCAAAAAAAATTTCAACACCGTGGACGCGCTATGTGACCAATGTTGCCATACAGAAGCATCGTTCACGTTAAAGAGCGGGAAGAAACTGGCGCCAAAATCTGGAATTCAAAAACTCACGGAATGGACGCCATACATTCAGGTTGTTCATGCAGAATCTCTGAGATTTCTGGCGGGGCGTTCGCACACCCGCATGAAGAAAACGACACCAAAACATTCCGTTCGTCCACTATTCCCCACTATTTTTGAACTTGGTTGACTTCTGGAAGCACCTGCCTTGCCGTGACAGCTTCAAAAGCTAAAGTGGCATTCTTTCTTTAGTACTATCCCGCAGTTTACTAGATGGAACATATTATCTTTCACGTGAATTCTAGAGGTATTTAAGGTTGATGGAAATCCGATTTGAGGTTCATGCATTTCGAGTTCAGCAAGTTGTAACGTTACGGAACATCCGGAAACTAAACCTAATACATAAAATAGAGGCAAATAGGAGAAGAACTTTGAAATTTTGCATAGGTGTAGAAACTTAGACGCTAGAAACCTAAATTAGAAAAGATCTCATTCATAGGAACGGTAAAACCATAATTAGGTTAAATACAGTGTTCCGGAACCAGTAGCCGGAAAGCCGGAAGTTCCGGAATCATAGGGGATCCGGCTAGGGAACTTACGGGAACTCCACCGGGTCAGGAACTTAGGGTTTCCCGCCGCTATATAAACCCCGCCGCCATTCTCATTTGGTCTCTTTTCTCTGCAGCATTTCGCGAGTACGTTTAGCGAGAGAAAGAGTGGTGAGATAGGATCGAGATAGGAAGCAGAAGTGAGGTCGGTGCAACTCCAGAAGACTAACGGGATGACGGAAACCCCAGTCCGGAAACCAGCGGTGACTGCCCGGACTGTCAGCCCCGTGATTCCGTTCGATACGGATTGTCATAGAGAGTTGAAGGAGGATTTAGAGGTCATGGGCTGTGTCGGATACTTACACCGCCCGTGGGACTTGAAGAGTGAGGGAATGATTGAGGAACTCCTTTACGGAGTTCCCAATCAGTATGAGTTGACGATGAGGGGCCGCCCGAGAGCTTGGACTCAAGAACTCTGGGCCGGAACCTATTTTGCTGTTAATAGAGGACTGGGATGGGCTGGACGGACGGAGAAGTTCGCGGCGAAAAGGTTCCGGAACTCCGCCGACCCAAAAGAGGGATACGCGGCGACAGATTGCATTTACGCCCGGGATCAGCAACTCTTAGAGTTCTTGATTCCCATCATGTATCCGGAGAAGCCCAGCCGGGTGACCATCACGGTGGCGAACACCATTTTCGGAGCATTAGGAAATAGGGTAAATCCGCCCCCAAGACCCGTGAACTGGGGCGGACTTATTCACACGATTGTGGATAAGTTAGCAAATGGGATTGCGGGACGGAAGTCCAGTCACATTAGCCCTTACCTATTTCACTTATACCACCGGATGGAGACCCTGAGTGAGCCGGAGCAGCTTATGTACCGGAAAGGAGAAAACCTCCTCAAGTACGGACTGAAGCCGGAAGCTCAGCCGGAGGAGCCACAATCAGAGGAGGAGGACGTTTCGGATGATACACAGACCACTCCGGAGAAGGCCGGACCCAGCAGGCGGAAGTCAACTGATCGAGCCTCGCGGGGGAAACAAGTGGCGGAAGGTTCCGTCCAACCGGAAAGTCCGAACCCGGACACGGATCCGGTCGAGAGCGCCATTCATTGGCTGCAAACGACGAAGACGATGAACAACCGGATGGCGGCAGTTCTTCAAGACGTCTGCAATACATTAGGAGTGAAGGACAAGAGGGAGATCTTAGCCGCCATCGCACGAAGACCGAATCTGGAAGACGTCAAGGTTCTGTACAACCAGATCCGGAGTCTTCAGGAGGAACGGGATTAGTTCCGGAACCAGCACCAGTGGTCGGAACGAGAGATGCACATCGCAAACCGGAAGGCGACGGAGGCGATGGCTCTAGTGCGGAAGCTAGGAGACCTGATCAACCTTCCGACCAGCACCATCTCGAGGGCCCAACTCTGGAACTCCCAGATGGTGGCCCAAGGACACATTACCGGAACGAAGGTCGTGCTCATCCTGACCGATTTCGAGGCCCGGATGGAGGGAGTACTGAAGGAGATGCAACAACTGATCGGGAGCCTTGACCCGAACCTCCTTGACCAAGCAATGTTCGCTGATCTTCCAGGAGGAGAGTTCCAAGAAACTCATGGGGCCAGAACTTCAACGGAAAAGAGGAATCCGGGAATCCCGACTCATGTAGTGACTTATCCGGAAGTCACTACACCAAAGGATGCGGGTACGCAGACTACCGTTCTAGAAGGGTCATCCGAAAGGCAGGCAGTGGTAAACTTGTTTCCGCCTCTCCAGCTGACGGAGACGGAAGCGGAAGCCATAGCAGCAGCAAGTGTCAGAAACCCAGCCCGGACCGATCCGGATAGGTTTATGCATATGTAGAACACTCCTCCGCCAGAGAATCCGGACAACACCGTCATCAATCTGACGGAGACGAAGACAACGCGGCAGAGGCAAACGAGGTTTAAGGAGCCGTTGGAGATCAAAGAGACGGAAGAGGAATCCGCCAAGTCTCACTCCCAATCTGAAGAGACAGATTCGGATCCACCTCAGATTCGGACTCGTTCCGCAACGAAGAGGACTCCACCGAAGGTGACTACCCAGAAGCCCACTCCAGTGAATCTGAAGGCCGGATTGTCATCAAAGAAGCCCCGCAAATGACTAGTGCGGGTTGTTGCCTTGGTAGTTAGGATTTTTACTTATTAGTTATTTCCGGAAATGGGTAACCCGGACTGTGGGTCCCTAGTTCCGGACCTTTAGGTTTTTAAACGGCTTTCCGTTTTAGCCGGAACGGTTATTAGGACCGTTAGCTGGATTTCTAGTTGGCCGTTGGCCAGGTTTTGTGTGGGCCTTTTGGCCGCTTTTTGTTTGCTTTTAAGGGCAAGCCAGCTTGTTGGCCTGTCATTCCCTTTCTTGTCATTTAATCGGAGCTTACCGAAGATCAGTTTGATCATCTCTTTGCGTATCGCGTTGATGATTAAGTCATACACTGGTTTGTGAGTGAGAGTGTATGAGAGGGAGTCCGGATTCTATGATTTACGGATACATATGCTGTGACGGAAGAGCCTTAGACATATGAAAGAGGAGCTGTGCGTGGTGCCTTTAATTTGCTGGAACGGTGATCCGGTGGAAGCCTGTTACGGGTGAGGGTGCAAGTTCGGAAGTCCAGGGAGGATTCCGTGCGGAGATAAGCAACCGCCAGAGGAATTATCTCAGCCATCGGAAGGTCTGCCAACCTCCGGAGCAGTCAAGAGCGAAGAAGTCAACACTACAATCCGGAAAGTCTGGATCTGTCGTTGTAGTAAGGTGGATCTAACCGGGCCTTGTGTGACCTACTTTCCGGATGAGTCATCCGGAAGATTGTGAGGGTACGGATCCCTCCCCTTGCTATTACAGTATAATTCTTGGGTGTTTGTTTTGTTTGTTACGGATAGAGAGTGTGAATCAGAAGTGGTGAGTCCCTACCCCTCGGAAAGATCAATAGTGGACCCCCTGAGGGTGAAACAGGGGTATCTAAAACCAGATACTTAAGAGAGTCGGAACCAGATTCCGAAAGAAGACGGATCTGGACTAGAATCCGGAAAATATTAGTTTCCGGAAGAAAGCAATAGATTTTACGGATTGCTTGGGGTGTTTTGAAAGTCATCCGGATACCCAAAACTTGCAGCAACATACTAGAATTCCTTGGGACGATAACTCGTGTCATCTTACCACATTTTTGTGTTAAAGATACTTACGCGCTAGCTACGCGTGCGACACAAGTTATAAGGTCCAAAAATCACCCACCTAAGGGCTGGAATCAAATTTTGGGGCGTTAAAATATCTCGAAATTTTCATTTCCATAAAATCTCCTTGAACGCAAATTGGAATTAAATGCTAACTTAACTTGTTTCATATTCTGTCGACCTTCGTGAGATTAGTAATAAAATTTTGAAGTTAAACTAATGTAAGTCTTCAAAATTGTCCAACCCTGAACTATAGAATGTTTGTATATCAATGACAAAAGAGCATCTACAAACTGTGTGAATTTTACAGATGAGCAATTCATAATGCCCGAACTAATGTCAAGCCTTCCACCTTACATGGAGGAGAAACATGCCGAATGAAAATTGATTGGAGTCTTACAAATTCAACTTCAAACTAAAATCAACCAAATAGTGAACGCAATAAACATCCTCTAGTATTTGAATGCACGAAAATATATAATTTGTGTGTAAAATTTAAACCTCCCACACGTGAATGAAAAAAAATGGGAATTAAACCGAACCTGTACTTTATAAATCTACCCACATCGAATGTCATAGAATTTCATTTTGAAAGTGACTTGAATAAATTTGTGTAAATTGTAAACATGCTCTAGTATTTGAATGTACAAAAGTAATTACCTTTTGTGTAAAATTAAATGCACCCACACGTGAATAAAAGAAAACGGAAATTAAACCGGACCTGTAATATAGGTGCGGCCCACATCAAACGTCATAGAATATCATTTTGAAAGTCAGTTGAACAAATTTGTGTAAGTTGTAAACACGCTCTAGTATTTGAATGCGTAAAAATAATTACTTTTTATGTGAAATTTAATGCACCCACACGAGAATAAAAGAAACTATGAATTAAACCGGACCTGTACTTTATTAATCCACCTAGTCACATCAAATGTCATAGAATTTTATTTTGAAAGGCACTTGCATAAATTTGTGTAAATTGTAAACACGCTCTAATACTTGAATGCACAAAACTATTTAAATTTTGTGTAAAATTTAATGCACCGACACGTGCATAAAAGAAAATGGGAATTAAACCGGACCTGTACTTTATTAATCTACCCAGTCACATCAAATGTCATAGAATTTTATTTTGAAAGGCACTTGCATAAATTTGTGTAAATTGTAAACACGCTCTAATACTTGAATGCACAAAAATATCTACTTTTTGTGTAAAATTTAATGCACCCACACGTGAATAAAAGAAAATGGGAATTAAACCGGACCTGTACTTTATTAATCCACCTAGTCACATCAAATGTCATAGAATTTCATTTTGAAAGTGAATTGAATGAATTTGTGTAAGCTGTAAACACGCTCTAGTATTTGAATGTACAGAATTATTTAATTTTTCTATAAATATTAATGCACCCACACGTGATTAAAAAAAAATGGGAATTAAACCAGACCTGTACTATATTAATCCACCCAGTCACATCAAATGTCATAGAATTTCATTTTGAAAGTGACTTGAATAAATTTGTGTAAGTTGTAAACACGCTCTAGTATTTGAATGCACAAAACCATTTAATTTTTGTGTAAAATTTAATGCACCCACACGTGCATAAAAGAAAATGGAAATTAAACCAGACCTGTACTTTATTAATCCACCTAGTCACATCAAATGTAATAGAATTTCATTTTAAAAGGCACTTGAATAAATTTGTGTAAATTGTAAACACGCTCTAATACTTGAATGCACAAAAATATCTATTTTTTGTGTCAAATTTAATGCACCCACACGTGAATAAAAGAAAATGGGAATTAAACCGGACCTGTACTTTATTAACCCACCTAGTCACATCAAATGTCATAGAATTTCATTTTGAAAGTGAATTGAATGAATTTGTATAAATTGAAAACACGCTCTACTATTTGAATGCACAATAATATTTAATATTCGTGTGAAATTTACTACACACACACGTGAATAAAAGAAAATGGGAATTAAACCGGACCTGTACTTTATTAATCCACCTAGTTACATCAAATGTCATAGAATTTCATATTGAAAGTGAATTGAATGAATTTGTGTAAGTTGTAAACACTCTCTAGTATTTGAATGTACAAAAGTAAATACTTTTTGTGTAAAATTTAATGCACCCACACGTGAATAAAAGAAAATGGAAATTAAACCGGACCTGTAATTTAGGTGCGGCCCACATCAAACGTCATAGAATATCATTTTGAAAGTCAGTTTAACAAATTTGTGTAAGTTCTATACACGCTCCAGTATTTGAATGCATAAAAGTAATTACTTTTTTTGTGAAATTTAATGCACCCACATGTGAATAAAAGAAAATGGGAATTAAACCGGACCTGTACTTTATTAACCCCTAAAGGACCAAGGCCATTTTTCTGCCTAAAAACACTCAAAACTGCCATTTCTATAGCAAAGAGTTCAAAAAATTGAAAATTGTTTTTTTTTCACATCTAATCGTAGGATCTTATACCTAACTAGTATGAAAATGTGTGGAAAAAATTTCAGAATATTTGACCGCACAGATTGCAAGATATCTGCGTTTAAAGTGAAAAAAACAAGTGTTTCAGCACATTGCGGGACTAGATTTTATGACTTTGAACATTTTTAACTTAAATATTTTGCACTACAGAGTTTTGAGCTTTTAATCTTTATAGTGGAGAATTGAGTTGAGAGTCTAGGTTAAAAAAAAAAACCAAAAAAATTTAATTTTCATTATTAAAAAAATTGTTAAGTAGAAGTAGGTACAAGATAGAAAGAAAATCTAAAATATCAATATCTTTTATATGGAATTAAAAAGCCCTAATCCCAATGGTGAGATTGTTCTAGCAAAAAATCTAAACCTTGTAGAACTTTTTTTTTTGAAAAATTATAAAAATTGCATTCAGAAATGAATCCTACAAGTTATTTTTTCAGGAAGATGCTCTAAGTGCCCGAAAAACAAGCTTGTCCATAACATTCTCATAACAAATCCAAATGAAATGAATTAAAGCTTTCCAGATAGACAAAAATATAATCTATAAGAAAAAAAATTAGAAAAAATAAAAATAAAAAATTGCAAATTTTTTTTGCTGCCCCTCGACCCCTATTTTGAGCTATTTGGGCATAACTTTTTTTCCCGGGCACCAATTATGAAAAGAATTATATTCCCATGAAGCTAATCAGATTTTCTACCTCCAAAAAAAGTTTCAAAAAATCAGGACAAAATTTCAGCCCGTAGGTACCTGCCCGAAAACTCATTTGTCCCCCGAGGGGACAATGGTCCTTTAGGGGTTAATCCACCTAGTCACATCAAATGTCATAGAATATCATTTTGAAAGTGACTTGAATAAATTTGTATAAGTTGTAAACACGCTCTAGTATTTGAATGCACAAAAATATTTAATTTTCGTGTCAAATTTAATACACACTCACGTGAATAAAAGAAAATGGGAATTAAACCGGACCTGTACTTTATTAATCCACCTAGTCACATCAAATGTCATAGAATTTCATTTTGAATGTGACTTGAATAAATATGTGTAAGTTCTAAACACGCTCTAGTATTATAATGTACAAAATTCTTTAATTTTTCTATAAATACTAATGCACCCTCACGCGAACAAATTTGTGTAAGTTGTAAACACGCTCTACTATTTGAATGTGTAAAAGTAATTACTTTTTGTGTGAAATTTAATGCACCCACACGTGAATAAAAGAAAATGGGAATTAAACCGGACCTGTACTTTATTAATCCACCCAGTCACATCAAATGTTATAGAAGTTTATTTTGAAAGTGACGTGAATGAATTTGTATAAATTGTAAACACGCTCTTGTATTTGAATGCACAAAAATGTCTACTTTTTGTGTGAAATTTAATGCACCCACACGTGAATAAAAGAAATTGGGAACTAAACCGGACCTGTACTTTATTAATCCACCTAGTCATATCAAATGTCATAGAATTTCATTTTGGAAGTGAATTGAATAAATTTGTATAAATTGAAAACACGCTCTAGTATTTAAATGTACAAAAGTAATTACTTTTTGTGTAAAATTAAATGCACCAACATGTAAATAAAAGAAAATGGAAATGAAACCGGACCTGTAATATAGGTGCGGTCCACATCAAACGTCATAGAATATCATTTTTAAAGTCAGTTTAACAAATTTGTGTAAGTTCTAGACACGCTCCAGTATTTGAATGCATAAAAGTAATTACTTTCTGTGTGAAATTTAATGCACCCACACGTGAATAAAAGAAAATGGGAATTAAACCCGACCTGTACTTTATTAATCCACCCAGTCACATCAAATGTCATAGAATTTCATTTTGAAAGTGACTTGAATAAATTTGTGTAAGTTGTAAACACGCTCTAGTATTTGAATGTACAAAATTATTTAACTTTTGTGTAAAAATTAATGCAACTACACTTGAACAAAAGCAAATGAGAATTAAACCAGACCTGTACTTTATTAATCCACCCTGTCACATCAAATGTCATAGAATTTCATTTTCAAAGTCACTTGAATAAATTTGTGTAAGTTGTTAACACGCTCTAGTATTTGAATGCACAAAAAATTTTAATATTTGTGTAAAAATTAATGCAACTACACTTGAACAAAAGCAAATGAAAATTAAAGCAGACTTGTACTTTATTAATCCACCCTGTCACATCAAATGTCATAGAATTTTATTTTGAATGTGACCTGAATAAATTTGTGTAAGTTGTAAACACGCTCTTGTATTTGAATGTACAAATTTATTTAATATTTGTGTAAAGATTAATGCAACTACACTTGAACAAAAGCAAATGAGAATTAAACCAGACCTATACTTTATTAATCCACCTTGTCAAATCAAATGTCATAGAATTCCATTTTGAAATTGACTTGAATAAATTTGTGTAAGTTGTAAACACGCTCTAGTATTTGAATGTACAAATTTATTTAATAATTGTATAAATATTAATGCACCCACACGTGAATAAAAGCAAATGGGAATTAAATCAGGCCTGTACTATATTAATCCACCCAGCCACATCAAAGGTCATAGAATTTCAATTTGAAAGTCACTTGAATAAATTTGTGTAAGTTGTAAAAACGCTCTAGTATTTGAATGTACAAAAATATTTAACTTTTGTGCAAAGATTAATGCAACTACACGTGAACAAAAGCAAATGGGAATCAAAACCAGACCTGTACTTTATTAATCCACCCTGTCACATCAAATGTCATAGAATTCCATTTTGAAAGTCACTTGAATAGATTTGTGTAAGTTGTAAACACGCACTAGTATTTGAATGTACAAAAATATTTAATATTTGTGTAAAGATTAATGCACCCACACGTGAATAAGAACAAATGGGAATTAAGCCAGACCTGTAGTTTATTAACCCACCTTGTCACTTCAAATGTCATAGAATTTCATTTTGAAAGTGACTTGAATAAATTTGTGTAAGTTGTAAACACGCTCTAGTATATGAAAGTACAAAAATATTTAACTTTTGTGTAAAGATTAATGCAACTACACGTGAACAACAGCAAATGGGAATCAAAACCAGACCTGTACTTTATTAATCCACCCTGTCACATCAAATGTCATAGAATTTCATTTTGAAAGTGACTTGAATAAATTTGTGTAAGTTGTAAACACGCTCTAGTATTTGAATGTACAAAAATATTTAACTTTTGTGTAAAGATTAATGCAACTACACGTGAACAAAAGCAAATGGGAATCAAAACCAGACCTGTACTTTATTAATCCACCCTGTCAAATCAAATGTCATAGAATTTCATTTTGAAAGTGACTTGAATAAATTTGTGTAAGTTGTAAACACGCTCTAGTATTTGAATGCACAAAAATATTTAATTTTCGTATGAAATTTAATACACATTCACGTGAATAAATGAAAATGGGAATTAAACCGGACCTGTACTTTATTAATCCACCCTGTCACATCAAATGTCATAGAATTTCATTTTGAAATTGACTTGAATAAATTTGTATAAGTTGTAAACACGCTCTAGTATTTGAATGCACAAAAATATTTAATTTTCGTATGAAATTTATTACACATTCACGTGAATAAAAGAAAATGGGAATTAAACCGGACCTGTACTTTATTAATCTACCCTGTCACATCAAATGTCATAGAATTTCATTTTGAAATTGACTTGAATAAATTTGTGTAAGTTGTAAACACGCTCTAGTATTTGAATGCACAAAAATATTTAATTTTCGTATGAAATTTAATACACATTCACGTGAATAAATGAAAATGGGAATTAAACCGGACCTGTACTTTATTATTCCACCCAGTCACATCAAATGTCATAGAATTTCATTTTGAGAGTGACTTGAGTAAATTTGCATAAGTTGTAAACACGCTCTAGTATTTGAATGCACAAAAATATTTAATTTTCGTATGAAATTTAATACACATTCACGTGAATAAATGAAAATGGGAATTAAACCGGACCTGTACTTTATTAATCCGCCCAGTCACATCAAATGTCATAGAATTTCATTTTGAAATTGACTTGAATAAATTTGTGTAAGTTGTAAACACGCTCTACTATTTGAATGCACAAAAATATTTAATTTTCGTATGAAATTTAATACACATTCACGTGAATAAATGAAAATGGGAATTAAACCGGACCTGTACTTTATTAATCCACCCAGTCACATCAAATGTCATAGAATTTCATTTTGAAATTGACTTGAATAAATTTGTATAAGTTGTAAACACGCTCTAGTATTTGAATGCACAAAAATATTTAATTTTCGTATGAAATTTAATACACATTCACGTGAATAAAAGAAAATTGGAATTAAACCGGACGTGTACCTTATTAATCCACCCAGTCACATCAAATGTCATAGAATTTCATTTTGAAATTGACTTGAATAAATTTGTATAAGTTGTAAACACGCTCTAGTATTTGAATGCACAAAAATATTTAAATTTAGTATGAAATTTATTACACATTCACGTGAATAAAAGAAAATGGGAATTAAACCGGACCTGTACTTTATTAATCCACCCAGTCACATCAAATGTCATAGAATATCATTTTGAAAGTGACTTGAATAAATTTGTGTAAGTTGTAAACACGCTCTAGTATTTGAATGTACAAAATTATTTAACTTTTGTGTAAAGATTAATGCAACTACACTTGAACAAAAGCAAATGAGAATTAAAGCAGACTTGTACTTTATTAATCCACCCTGTCACATCAAATGTCATAGAATTTCATTTTGAAATTGACTTGAATAAATTTGTGTAAGTTGTAAACACGCTCTAGTATTTGAATGCACAAAAATATTTAACTTTTGTGTAAAAATTAATGCAACTACACTTGAACAAAAGCAAATGAGAATTAAAGCAGACTTGTACTTTATTAATCCACCCTGTCACATCAAATGTCATAGAATTTCATTTTGAAATTGACTTGAATAAATTTGTGTAAGTTGTAAACACGCTCTAGTATTTGAATGCACAAAAATATTTAATTTTCGTATGAAATTTAATACACATTCACGTGAATAAATGAAAATGGGAATTAAACCGGACCTGTACCTTATTAATCCACCCTGTCACATCAAATGTCATAGAATTTCATTTTGAAATTGACTTGAATAAATTTGTGTAAGTTGTAAACACGCTCTAGTATTTGAATGCACAAAAATATTTAATTTTCGTATGAAATTTAATACACATTCACGTGAATAAATGAAAATGGGAATTAAACCGGACCTGTACCTTATTAATCCACCCAGTCACATCAAATGTCATAGAATTTCATTTTGAAATTGACTTGAATAAATTTGTATAAGTTGTAAACACGCTCTAGTATTTGAATGCACAAAAATATTTAAATTTCGTATGAAATTTATTACACATTCACGTGAATAAAAGAAAATGGGAATTAAACCGGACCTGTACTTTATTAATCCACCCAGTCACATCAAATGTCATAGAATATCATTTTGAAAGTGACTTGAATAAATTTGTGTAAGTTGTAAACACGCTCTAGTATTTGAATGTACAAAATTATTTAACTTTTGTGTAAAGATTAATGCAACTACACTTGAACAAAAGCAAATGAGAATTAAAGCAGACTTGTACTTTATTAATCCACCCTGTCACATCAAATGTCATAGAATTTCATTTTGAAATTGACTTGAATAAATTTGTGTAAGTTGTAAACACGCTCTAGTATTTGAATGCACAAAAATATTTAACTTTTGTGTAAAAATTAATGCAACTACACTTGAACAAAAGCAAATGAAAATTAAAGCAGACTTGTACTTTATTAATCCACCCTGTCACATCAAATGTCATAGAATTTCATTTTGAAATTGACTTGAATAAATTTGTGTAAGTTGTAAACACGCTCTAGTATTTGAATGCACAAAAATATTTAATTTTCGTCTGAAATTTAATACACATTCACGTGAATAAATGAAAATGGGAATTAAACCGGACCTGTACTTTATTAATCCACCCAGTCACATCAAATGTCATAGAATTTCATTTTGAAATTGACTTGAATAAATTTGTGTAAGTTGTAAACACGCTCTAGTATTTGAATGCACAAAAATATTTAATTTTCGTATGAAATTTAATACACATTCACGTGAATAAATGAAAATGGGAATTAAACCGGACCTGTACTTTATTAATCCACCCAGTCACATCAAATGTCATAGAATTTCATTTTGAAATTGACTTGAATAAATTTGTATAAGTTGTAAACACGCTCTACTATTTGAATGCACAAAAATATTTAATTTTCGTATGAAATTTAATACACATTCACGTGAATAAATGAAAATGGGAATTAAACCGGACCTGTACTTTATTAATCCACCCAGTCACATCAAATGTCATAGAATTTCATTTTGAAATTGACTTGAATAAATTTGTATAAGTTGTAAACACGCTCTACTATTTGAATGCACAAAAATATTTAATTTTCGTATGAAATTTAATACACATTCACGTGAATAAAAGAAAATTGGAATTAAACCGGACCTGTACCTTATTAATCCACCCAGTCACATCAAATGTCATAGAATTTCATTTTGAAATTGACTTGAATAAATTTGTATAAGTTGTAAACACGCTCTAGTATTTGAATGCACAAAAATATTTAAATTTAGTATGAAATTTATTACACATTCACGTGAATAAAAGAAAATGGGAATTAAACCGGACCTGTACCTTATTAATCCACCCAGTCACATCAAATGTCATAGAATTTCATTTTGAAATTGACTTGAATAAATTTGTATAAGCTGTAAACACGCTCTAGTATTTGAATGCACAAAAATATTTAAATTTAGTATGAAATTTATTACACATTCACGTGAATAAAAGAAAATGGGAATTAAACCGGACCTGTACTTTATTAATCCACCCAGTCACATCAAATGTCATAGAATATCATTTTGAAAGTGACTTGAATAAATTTGTGTAAGTTGTAAACACGCTCTAGTATTTGAATGTACAAAATTATTTAACTTTTGTGTAAAGATTAATGCAACTACACTTGAACAAAAGCAAATGAGAATTAAAGCAGACTTGTACTTTATTAATCCACCCTGTCACATCAAATGTCATAGAATTTCATTTTGAAATTGACTTGAATAAATTTGTGTAAGTTGTAAACACGCTCTAGTATTTGAATGCACAAAAATATTTAATTTTCGTCTGAAATTTAATACACATTCACGTGAATAAATGAAAATGGGAATTAAACCGGACCTGTACTTTATTAATCCACCCAGTCACATCAAATGTCATAGAATTTCATTTTGAAATTGACTTGAATAAATTTGTATAAGTTGTAAACACGCTCTAGTATTTGAATGCACAAAAATATTTAATTTTCGTATGAAATTTAATACACATTCACGTGAATAAATGAAAATGGGAATTAAACCGGACCTGTACTTTATTAATCCACCCAGTCACATCAAATGTCATAGAATTTCATTTTGAAATTGACTTGAATAAATTTGTATAAGTTGTAAACACGCTCTACTATTTGAATGCACAAAAATATTTAATTTTCGTATGAAATTTAATACACATTCACGTGAATAAATGAAAATGGGAATTAAACCGGACCTGTACTTTATTAATCCACCCAGTCACATCAAATGTCATAGAATATCATTTTGAAAGTGACTTGAATAAATTTGTGTAAGTTGTAAACACGCTCTAGTATTTGAATGTACAAAATTATTTAACTTTTGTGTAAAGATTAATGCAACTACACTTGAACAAAAGCAAATGAGAATTAAAGCAGACTTGTACTTTATTAATCCACCCTGTCACATCAAATGTCATAGAATTTCATTTTGAAATTGACTTGAATAAATTTGTGTAAGTTGTAAACACGCTCTAGTATTTGAATGCACAAAAATATTTAATTTTCGTATGAAATTTAATACACATTCACGTGAATAAATGAAAATGGGAATTAAACCGGACCTGTACTTTATTAATCCACCCAGTCACATCAAATGTCATAGAATTTCATTTTGAAATTGACTTGAATAAATTTGTGTAAGTTGTAAACACGCTCTACTATTTGAATGCACAAAAATATTTAATTTTCGTATGAAATTTAATACACATTCACGTGAATAAATGAAAATGGGAATTAAACCGGACCTGTACTTTATTAATCCACCCAGTCACATCAAATGTCATAGAATTTCATTTTGAAATTGACTTGAATAAATTTGTGTAAGTTGTAAACACGCTCTAGTATTTGAATGCACAAAAATATTTAAATTTAGTATGAAATTTAATACACATTCACGTGAATAAGAGAAAATTGGAATTAAACTGGACCTGTACCTTATTAATCCACCCAGTCACATCAAATGTCATAGAATTTCATTTTGAAAGTGACTTGAATAAATTTGTATAAGTTGTAAACACGCTCTAGTATTTGAATGCACAAAATTATTTAAATTTAGTATGAAATTTATTACACATTCACGTGAATAAAAGAAAATGGGAATTAAACCGGACCTGTACTTTATTAATCCACCCAGTCACATCAAATGTCATAGAATATCATTTTGAAAGTGACTTGAATAAATTTGTGTAAGTTGTAAACACGCTCTAGTATTTGAATGTACAAAATTATTTAACTTTTGTGTAAAGATTAATGCAACTACACTTGAACAAAAGCAAATGAGATTTAAAGCAGACTTGTACTTTATTAATCCACCCTGTCACATCAAATGTCATAGAATTTCATTTTGAAATTGACTTGAATAAATTTGTGTAAGTTGTAAACACGCTCTAGTATTTGAATGCACAAAAATATTTAACTTTTGTGTAAAAATTAATGCAACTACACTTGAACAAAAGCAAATGAGAATTAAAGCAGACTTGTACTTTATTAATCCACCCTGTCACATCAAATGTCATAGAATTTCATTTTGAAATTGACTTGAATAAATTTGTGTAAGTTGTAAACACGCTCTAGTTTTTGAATGCACAAAAATATTTAACTTTTGTGTAAAAATTAATGCAACTACACTTGAACAAAAGCAAATGAGAATTAAAGCAGACTTGTACTTTATTAATCCACCCTGTCACATCAAATGTCATAGAATTTCATTTTGAAATTGACTTGAATAAATTTGTGTAAGTTGTAAACACGCTCTAGTATTTGAATGCACAAAAATATTTAACTTTTGTGTAAAAATTAATGCAACTACACTTGAACAAAAGCAAATGAAAATTAAAGCAGACTTGTACTTTATTAATCCACCCTGTCACATCAAATGTCATAGAATTTCATTTTGAAATTGACTTGAATAAATTTGTGTAAGTTGTAAACACGCTCTAGTATTTGAATGCACAAAAATATTTAATTTTCGTCTGAAATTTAATACACATTCACGTGAATAAATGAAAATGGGAATTAAACCGGACCTGTACTTTATTAATCCACCCAGTCACATCAAATGTCATAGAATTTCATTTTGAAATTGACTTGAATAAATTTGTGTAAGTTGTAAACACGCTCTACTATTTGAATGCACAAAAATATTTAAATTTAGTATGAAATTTAATACACATTCACGTGAATAAAAGAAAATTGGAATTAAACCGGACCTGTACCTTATTAATCCACCCAGTCACATCAAATGTCATAGAATTTCATTTTGAAAGTGACTTGAATAAATTTGTATAAGTTGTAAACACGCTCTAGTATTTGAATGCACAAAATTATTTAAATTTAGTATGAAATTTATTACACATTCACGTGAATAAAAGAAAATGGGAATTAAACCGGACCTGTACCTTATTAATCCACCCAGTCACATCAAATGTCATAGAATTTCATTTTGAAATTGACTTGAATAAATTTGTGTAAGTTGTAAACACGCTCTACTATTTGAATGCACAAAAATATTTAAATTTAGTATGAAATTTAATACACATTCACGTGAATAAAAGAAAATTGGAATTAAACCGGACCTGTACCTTATTAATCCACCCAGTCACATCAAATGTCATAGAATTTCATTTTGAAATTGACTTGAATAAATTTGTGTAAGTTGTAAACACGCTCTAGTATTTGAATGCACAAAAATATTTAACTTTTGTGTAAAAATTAATGCAACTACACTTGAACAAAAGCAAATGAGAATTAAAGCAGACTTGTACTTTATTAATCCACCCTGTCACATCAAATGTCATAGAATTTCATTTTGAAATTGACTTGAATAAATTTGTGTAAGTTGTAAACACGCTCTAGTATTTGAATGCACAAAAATATTTAATTTTCGTCTGAAATTTAATACACATTCACGTGAATAAATGAAAATGGGAATTAAACCGGACCTGTACTTTATTAATCCACCCAGTCACATCAAATGTCATAGAATTTCATTTTGAAATTGACTTGAATAAATTTGTGTAAGTTGTAAACACGCTCTAGTATTTGAATGCACAAAAATATTTAATTTTCGTATGAAATTTAATACACATTCACGTGAATAAATGAAAATGGGAATTAAACCGGACCTGTACTTTATTAATCCACCCAGTCACATCAAATGTCATAGAATTTCATTTTGAAATTGACTTGAATAAATTTGTATAAGTTGTAAACACGCTCTACTATTTGAATGCACAAAAATATTTAATTTTCGTATGAAATTTAATACACATTCACGTGAATAAATGAAAATGGGAATTAAACCGGACCTGTACTTTATTAATCCACCCAGTCACATCAAATGTCATAGAATTTCATTTTGAAATTGACTTGAATAAATTTGTATAAGTTGTAAACACGCTCTAGTATTTGAATGCACAAAAATATTTAATTTTCGTATGAAATTTAATACACATTCACGTGAATAAAAGAAAATTGGAATTAAACCGGACCTGTACCTTATTAATCCACCCAGTCACATCAAATGTCATAGAATTTCATTTTGAAATTGACTTGAATAAATTTGTATAAGTTGTAAACACGCTCTAGTATTTGAATGCACAAAAATATTTAAATTTAGTATGAAATTTATTACACATTCACGTGAATAAAAGAAAATGGGAATTAAACCGGACCTGTACTTTATTAATCCACCCGGTCACATCAAATGTCATAGAATATCATTTTGAAAGTGACTTGAATAAATTTGTGTAAGTTGTAAACACGCTCTAGTATTTGAATGTACAAAATTATTTAACTTTTGTGTAAAGATTAATGCAACTACACTTGAACAAAAGCAAATGAGAATTAAAGCAGACTTGTACTTTATTAATCCACCCTGTCACATCAAATGTCATAGAATTTCATTTTGAAATTGACTTGAATAAATTTGTGTAAATTGTAAACACGCTCTAGTATTTGAATGCACAAAAATATTTAATTTTCGTATGAAATTTAATACACATTCACGTGAATAAATGAAAATGGGAATTAAACCGGACCTGTACTTTATTAATCCACCCAGTCACATCAAATGTCATAGAATTTCATTTTGAAAGTGACTTGAATAAATTTGTATAAGTTGTAAACACGCTCTAGTATTTGAATGCACAAAATTATTTAAATTTAGTATGAAATTTATTACACATTCACGTGAATAAAAGAAAATGGGAATTAAACCGGACCTGTACTTTATTAATCCACCCAGTCACATCAAATGTCATAGAATATCATTTTGAAAGTGACTTGAATAAATTTGTGTAAGTTGTAAACACGCTCTAGTATTTGAATGTACAAAATTATTTAACTTTTGTGTAAAGATTAATGCAACTACACTTGAACAAAAGCAAATGAGATTTAAAGCAGACTTGTACTTTATTAATCCACCCTGTCACATCAAATGTCATAGAATTTCATTTTGAAATTGACTTGAATAAATTTGTGTAAGTTGTAAACACGCTCTAGTATTTGAATGCACAAAAATATTTAACTTTTGTGTAAAAATTAATGCAACTACACTTGAACAAAAGCAAATGAGAATTAAAGCAGACTTGTACTTTATTAATCCACCCTGTCACATCAAATGTCATAGAATTTCATTTTGAAATTGACTTGAATAAATTTGTGTAAGTTGTAAACACGCTCTAGTATTTGAATGCACAAAAATATTTAATTTTCGTCTGAAATTTAATACACATTCACGTGAATAAATGAAAATGGGAATTAAACCGGACCTGTACTTTATTAATCCACCCAGTCACATCAAATGTCATAGAATTTCATTTTGAAATTGACTTGAATAAATTTGTGTAAGTTGTAAACACGCTCTAGTATTTGAATGCACAAAAATATTTAATTTTCGTATGAAATTTAATACACATTCACGTGAATAAATGAAAATGGGAATTAAACCGGACCTGTACTTTATTAATCCACCCAGTCACATCAAATGTCATAGAATTTCATTTTGAAATTGACTTGAATAAATTTGTATAAGTTGTAAACACGCTCTACTATTTGAATGCACAAAAATATTTAATTTTCGTATGAAATTTAATACACATTCACGTGAATAAATGAAAATGGGAATTAAACCGGACCTGTACTTTATTAATCCACCCAGTCACATCAAATGTCATAGAATTTCATTTTGAAATTGACTTGAATAAATTTGTATAAGTTGTAAACACGCTCTAGTATTTGAATGCACAAAAATATTTAATTTTCGTATGAAATTTAATACACATTCACGTGAATAAAAGAAAATTGGAATTAAACCGGACCTGTACCTTATTAATCCACCCAGTCACATCAAATGTCATAGAATTTCATTTTGAAATTGACTTGAATAAATTTGTATAAGTTGTAAACACGCTCTAGTATTTGAATGCACAAAAATATTTAAATTTAGTATGAAATTTATTACACATTCACGTGAATAAAAGAAAATGGGAATTAAACCGGACCTGTACTTTATTAATCCACCCAGTCACATCAAATGTCATAGAATATCATTTTGAAAGTGACTTGAATAAATTTGTGTAAGTTGTAAACACGCTCTAGTATTTGAATGTACAAAATTATTTAACTTTTGTGTAAAGATTAATGCAACTACACTTGAACAAAAGCAAATGAGATTTAAAGCAGACTTGTACTTTATTAATCCACCCTGTCACATCAAATGTCATAGAATTTCATTTTGAAATTGACTTGAATAAATTTGTGTAAGTTGTAAACACGCTCTAGTATTTGAATGCACAAAAATATTTAATTTTCGTATGAAATTTAATACACATTCACGTGAATAAATGAAAATGGGAATTAAACCGGACCTGTACTTTATTAATCCACCCAGTCACATCAAATGTCATAGAATTTCATTTTGAAATTGACTTGAATAAATTTGTATAAGTTGTAAACACGCTCTACTATTTGAATGCACAAAAATATTTAATTTTCGTATGAAATTTAATACACATTCACGTGAATAAATGAAAATGGGAATTAAACCGGACCTGTACTTTATTAATCCACCCAGTCACATCAAATGTCATAGAATTTCATTTTGAAATTGACTTGAATAAATTTGTATAAGTTGTAAACACGCTCTAGTATTTGAATGCACAAAAATATTTAATTTTCGTATGAAATTTAATACACATTCACGTGAATAAAAGAAAATTGGAATTAAACCGGACCTGTACCTTATTAATCCACCCAGTCACATCAAATGTCATAGAATTTCATTTTGAAATTGACTTGAATAAATTTGTATAAGTTGTAAACACGCTCTAGTATTTGAATGCACAAAAATATTTAAATTTAGTATGAAATTTATTACACATTCACGTGAATAAAAGAAAATGGGAATTAAACCGGACCTGTACTTTATTAATCCACCCAGTCACATCAAATGTCATAGAATTTCATTTTGAAATTGACTTGAATAAATTTGTGTAAGTTGTAAACACGCTCTACTATTTGAATGCACAAAAATATTTAATTTTCGTATGAAATTTAATACACATTCACGTGAATAAATGAAAATGGGAATTAAACCGGACCTGTACTTTATTAATCCACCCAGTCACATCAAATGTCATAGAATTTCATTTTGAAATTGACTTGAATAAATTTGTGTAAGTTGTAAACACGCTCTAGTATTTGAATGCACAAAAATATTTAAATTTAGTATGAAATTTAATACACATTCACGTGAATAAAAGAAAATTGGAATTAAACTGGACCTGTACCTTATTAATCCACCCAGTCACATCAAATGTCATAGAATTTCATTTTGAAAGTGACTTGAATAAATTTGTGTAAGTTGTAAACACGCTCTAGTATTTGAATGCACAAAATTATTTAAATTTAGTATGAAATTTATTACACATTCACGTGAATAAAAGAAAATGGGAATTAAACCGGACCTGTACTTTATTAATCCACCCAGTCACATCAAATGTCATAGAATATCATTTTGAAAGTGACTTGAATAAATTTGTGTAAGTTGTAAACACGCTCTAGTATTTGAATGTACAAAATTATTTAACTTTTGTGTAAAGATTAATGCAACTACACTTGAACAAAAGCAAATGAGATTTAAAGCAGACTTGTACTTTATTAATCCACCCTGTCACATCAAATGTCATAGAATTTCATTTTGAAATTGACTTGAATAAATTTGTGTAAGTTGTAAACACGCTCTAGTATTTGAATGCACAAAAATATTTAACTTTTGTGTAAAAATTAATGCAACTACACTTGAACAAAAGCAAATGAGAATTAAAGCAGACTTGTACTTTATTAATCCACCCTGTCACATCAAATGTCATAGAATTTCATTTTGAAATTGACTTGAATAAATTTGTGTAAGTTGTAAACACGCTCTAGTATTTGAATGCACAAAAATATTTAATTTTCGTATGAAATTTAATACACATTCACGTGAATAAATGAAAATGGGAATTAAACCGGACCTGTACTTTATTAATCCACCCAGTCACATCAAATGTCATAGAATTTCATTTTGAAATTGACTTGAATAAATTTGTATAAGTTGTAAACACGCTCTACTATTTGAATGCACAAAAATATTTAATTTTCGTATGAAATTTAATACACATTCACGTGAATAAATGAAAATGGGAATTAAACCGGACCTGTACTTTATTAATCCACCCAGTCACATCAAATGTCATAGAATTTCATTTTGAAATTGACTTGAATAAATTTGTATAAGTTGTAAACACGCTCTAGTATTTGAATGCACAAAAATATTTAATTTTCGTATGAAATTTAATACACATTCACGTGAATAAAAGAAAATTGGAATTAAACCGGACCTGTACCTTATTAATCCACCCAGTCACATCAAATGTCATAGAATTTCATTTTGAAATTGACTTGAATAAATTTGTATAAGTTGTAAACACGCTCTAGTATTTGAATGCACAAAAATATTTAAATTTAGTATGAAATTTATTACACATTCACGTGAATAAAAGAAAATGGGAATTAAACCGGACCTGTACTTTATTAATCCACCCAGTCACATCAAATGTCATAGAATATCATTTTGAAAGTGACTTGAATAAATTTGTGTAAGTTGTAAACACGCTCTAGTATTTGAATGTACAAAATTATTTAACTTTTGTGTAAAGATTAATGCAACTACACTTGAACAAAAGCAAATGAGAATTAAAGCAGACTTGTACTTTATTAATCCACCCTGTCACATCAAATGTCATAGAATTTCATTTTGAAATTGACTTGAATAAATTTGTGTAAGTTGTAAACACGCTCTAGTATTTGAATGCACAAAAATATTTAATTTTCGTATGAAATTTAATACACATTCACGTGAATAAATGAAAATGGGAATTAAACCGGACCTGTACTTTATTAATCCACCCAGTCACATCAAATGTCATAGAATTTCATTTTGAAATTGACTTGAATAAATTTGTGTAAGTTGTAAACACGCTCTACTATTTGAATGCACAAAAATATTTAATTTTCGTATGAAATTTAATACACATTCACGTGAATAAATGAAAATGGGAATTAAACCGGACCTGTACTTTATTAATCCACCCAGTCACATCAAATGTCATAGAATTTCATTTTGAAATTGACTTGAATAAATTTGTGTAAGTTGTAAACACGCTCTAGTATTTGAATGCACAAAAATATTTAAATTTAGTATGAAATTTAATACACATTCACGTGAATAAAAGAAAATTGGAATTAAACTGGACCTGTACCTTATTAATCCACCCAGTCACATCAAATGTCATAGAATTTCATTTTGAAAGTGACTTGAATAAATTTGTATAAGTTGTAAACACGCTCTAGTATTTGAATGCACAAAATTATTTAAATTTAGTATGAAATTTATTACACATTCACGTGAATAAAAGAAAATGGGAATTAAACCGGACCTGTACTTTATTAATCCACCCAGTCACATCAAATGTCATAGAATATCATTTTGAAAGTGACTTGAATAAATTTGTGTAAGTTGTAAACACGCTCTAGTATTTGAATGTACAAAATTATTTAACTTTTGTGTAAAGATTAATGCAACTACACTTGAACAAAAGCAAATGAGATTTAAAGCAGACTTGTACTTTATTAATCCACCCTGTCACATCAAATGTCATAGAATTTCATTTTGAAATTGACTTGAATAAATTTGTGTAAGTTGTAAACACGCTCTAGTATTTGAATGCACAAAAATATTTAACTTTTGTGTAAAAATTAATGCAACTACACCTGAACAAAAGCAAATGAGAATTAAAGCAGACTTGTACTTTATTAATCCACCCTGTCACATCAAATGTCATAGAATTTCATTTTGAAATTGACTTGAATAAATTTGTGTAAGTTGTAAACACGCTCTAGTATTTGAATGCACAAAAATATTTAACTTTTGTGTAAAAATTAATGCAACTACACTTGAACAAAAGCAAATGAGAATTAAAGCAGACTTGTACTTTATTAATCCACCCTGTCACATCAAATGTCATAGAATTTCATTTTGAAATTGACTTGAATAAATTTGTGTAAGTTGTAAACACGCTCTAGTATTTGAATGCACAAAAATATTTAACTTTTGTGTAAAAATTAATGCAACTACACTTGAACAAAAGCAAATGAAAATTAAAGCAGACTTGTACTTTATTAATCCACCCTGTCACATCAAATGTCATAGAATTTCATTTTGAAATTGACTTGAATAAATTTGTGTAAGTTGTAAACACGCTCTAGTATTTGAATGCACAAAAATATTTAATTTTCGTCTGAAATTTAATACACATTCACGTGAATAAATGAAAATGGGAATTAAACCGGACCTGTACTTTATTAATCCACCCAGTCACATCAAATGTCATAGAATTTCATTTTGAAATTGACTTGAATAAATTTGTGTAAGTTGTAAACACGCTCTACTATTTGAATGCACAAAAATATTTAAATTTAGTATGAAATTTAATACACATTCACGTGAATAAAAGAAAATTGGAATTAAACCGGACCTGTACCTTATTAATCCACCCAGTCACATCAAATGTCATAGAATTTCATTTTGAAATTGACTTGAATAAATTTGTATAAGTTGTAAACACGCTCTAGTATTTGAATGCACAAAATTATTTAAATTTAGTATGAAATTTATTACACATTCACGTGAATAAAAGAAAATGGGAATTAAACCGGACCTGTACTTTATTAATCCACCCAGTCACATCAAATGTCATAGAATATCATTTTGAAAGTGACTTGAATAAATTTGTGTAAGTTGTAAACACGCTCTAGTATTTGAATGTACAAAATTATTTAACTTTTGTGTAAAGATTAATGCAACTACACTTGAACAAAAGCAAATGAGATTTAAAGCAGACTTGTACTTTATTAATCCACCCTGTCACATCAAATGTCATAGAATTTCATTTTGAAATTGACTTGAATAAATTTGTGTAAGTTGTAAACACGCTCTAGTATTTGAATGCACAAAAATATTTAACTTTTGTGTAAAAATTAATGCAACTACACTTGAACAAAAGCAAATGAGAATTAAAGCAGACTTGTACTTTATTAATCCACCCTGTCACATCAAATGTCATAGAATTTCATTTTGAAATTGACTTGAATAAATTTGTGTAAGTTGTAAACACGCTCTAGTATTTGAATGCACAAAAATATTTAATTTTCGTATGAAATTTAATACACATTCACGTGAATAAATGAAAATGGGAATTAAACCGGACCTGTACTTTATTAATCCACCCAGTCACATCAAATGTCATAGAATTTCATTTTGAGAGTGACTTGAGTAAATTTGCATAAGTTGTAAACACGCTCTAGTATTTGAATGCACAAAAATATTTAATTTTCGTATGAAATTTAATACACATTCACGTGAATAAATGAAAATGGGAATTAAACCGGACCTGTACTTTATTAATCCACCCAGTCACATCAAATGTCATAGAATTTCATTCTGAAATTGACTTGAATAAATTTGTGTAAGTTGTAAACACGCTCTACTATTTGAATGCACAAAAATATTTAACTTTTGTGTAAAAATTAATGCAACTACACTTGAACAAAAGCAAATGAGAATTAAAGCAGAGTTGTACTTTATTAATCCACCCTGTCACATCAAATGTCATAGAATTTCATTTTGAAATTGACTTGAATAAATTTGTGTAAGTTGTAAACACGCTCTAGTATTTGAATGCACAAAAATATTTAAATTTAGTATGAAATTTAATACACATTCACGTGAATAAAAGAAAATTGGAATTAAACCGGACCTGTACCTTATTAATCCACCCAGTCACATCAAATGTCATAGAATTTCATTTTGAAATTGACTTGAATAAATTTGTATAAGTTGTAAACACGCTCTAGTATTTGAATGCACAAAATTATTTAAATTTAGTATGAAATTTATTACACATTCACGTGAATAAAAGAAAATGGGAATTAAACCGGACCTGTACTTTATTAATCCACCCAGTCACATCAAATGTCATAGAATATCATTTTGAAAGTGACTTGAATAAATTTGTATAAGTTGTAAACACGCTCTAGTATTTGATTGTACAAAATTATTTAACTTTTGTGTAAAGATTAATGCAACTACACTTGAACAAAAGCAAATGAGATTTAAAGCAGACTTGTACTTTATTAATCCACCCTGTCACATCAAATGTCATAGAATTTCATTTTGAAATTGACTTGAATAAATTTGTGTAAGTTGTAAACACGCTCTAGTATTTGAATGCACAAAAATATTTATCTTTTGTGTAAAAATTAATGCAACTACACTTGAACAAAAGCAAATGAGAATTAAAGCAGACTTGTACTTTATTAATCCACCCTGTCACATCAAATGTCATAGAATTTCATTTTGAAATTGACTTGAATAAATTTGTGTAAGTTGTAAACACGCTCTAGTATTTGAATGCACAAAAATATTTAATTTTCGTATGAAATTTAATACACATTCACGTGAATAAATGAAAATGGGAATTAAACCGGACCTGTACTTTATTAATCCACCCAGTCACATCAAATGTCATAGAATTTCATTTTGAAATTGACTTGAATAAATTTGTGTAAGTTGTAAACACGCTCTACTATTTGAATGCACAAAAATATTTAATTTTCGTATGAAATTTAATACACATTCACGTGAATAAAAGAAAATGGGAAATAAACCGGACCTGTACTTTATTAATCCACCCAGTCACATCAAATGTCATAGAATTTCATTTTGAAATTGGCTTGAATAAATTTGTATAAGTTGTAAACACGCTCTAGTATTTGAATGCAGAAAAAATTTTAATTTTCGTATGAAATTTAATACACATTCACGTGAATAAAAGAAAATTGGAATTAAACCGGACCTGTACCTTATTAATCCACCCAGTCACATCAAATGTCATAGAATTTCATTTTGAAATTGACTTGAATAAATTTGTATAAGTTGTAATCACGCTCTAGTATTTGAATGCACAAAAATATTTAAATTTAGTATGAAATTTATTACACATTCACGTGAATAAAAGAAAATGGGAATTAAACCGGACCTGTACTTTATTAATCCACCCGGTCACATCAAATGTCATAGAATATCATTTTTAAAGTGACTTGAATAAATTTGTGTAAGTTGTAAACACGCTCTAGTATTTGAATGCACAAAAATATTTAACTTTTGTGTAAAAATTAATGCAACTACACTTGAACAAAAGCAAATGAGAATTAAAGCAGACTTGTACTTTATTAATCCACCCTGTCACATCAAATGTCATAGAATTTCATTTTGAAATTGACTTGAATAAATTTGTGTAAGTTGTAAACACGCTCTAGTATTTGAATGCACAAAAATATTTAATTTTCGTATGAAATTTAATACACATTCACGTGAATAAATGAAAATGGGAATTAAACCGGACCTGTACTTTATTAATCCACCCAGTCACATCAAATGTCATAGAATTTCATTTTGAAATTGACTTGAATAAATTTGTGTAAGTTGTAAACACGCTCTACTATTTGAATGCACAAAAATATTTAATTTTCGTATGAAATTTAATACACATTCACGTGAATAAAAGAAAATGGGAAATAAACCGGACCTGTACTTTATTAATCCACCCAGTCACATCAAATGTCATAGAATATCATTTTGAAATTGGCTTGAATAAATTTGTATAAGTTGTAAACACGCTCTAGTATTTGAATGCAGAAAAAATTTTAATTTTCGTATGAAATTTAATACACATTCACGTGAATAAAAGAAAATTGGAATTAAACCGGACCTGTACCTTATTAATCCACCCAGTCACATCAAATGTCATAGAATTTCATTTTGAAATTGACTTGAATAAATTTGTATAAGTTGTAATCACGCTCTAGTATTTGAATGCACAAAAATATTTAAATTTAGTATGAAATTTATTACACATTCACGTGAATAAAAGAAAATGGGAATTAAACCGGACCTGTACTTTATTAATCCACCCGGTCACATCAAATGTCATAGAATATCATTTTTAAAGTGACTTGAATAAATTTGTGTAAGTTGTAAACACGCTCTAGTATTTGAATGTACAAAAATATTTAACTTTTGTGTAAAGACTAATGCAACTACACTTGAACAAAAGCAAATGAGAATTAAAGCAGACGTGTACTTTATTAATCCACCCTGTCACATCAAATGTCATAGAATTTCATTTTGAAATTGACTTGAATAAATTTGTGTAAGTTGTAAACACGCTCTAGTATTTGAATGCACAAAAATATTTAATTTTCGTATGAAATTTAATACACATTCACGTGAATAAATGAAAATGGGAATTAAACCGGACCTGTACTTTATTAATCCACCCAGTCACATCAAATGTCATAGAATTTCATTCTGAAATTGACTTGAATAAATTTGTATAAGTTGTAAACACCCTCTAGTATTTGAATGCACAAAAATATTGAACTTTTGTGTAAAAATTAATGCAACTACACTCGAACAAAAGCAAATGAGAATTAAAGCAGACTTGTACTTTATTAATCCACCCTGTCACATCAAGTGTCATAGAATTTCATTTTGAAATTGACTTGGATAAATTTGTGTAAGTTGTAAACACGCTCTAGTATTTGAATGCACAAAAATATTTAATTTTCGTATGAAATTTAATACACATTCACGTGAATAAATGAAAATGGGAATTAAACCGGACCTGTACTTTATTAATCCACCCAGTCACATCAAATGTCATAGAATTTCATTTTGAAATTGACTTGAATAAATTTGTATAAGTTGTAAACACGCTCTAGTATTTGAATGCACAAAAATATTTAATTTTCGTATGAAATTTAATACACATTCACGTGAATAAAAGAAAATTGGAATTAAACCGGACGTGTACCTTATTAATCCACCCAGTCACATCAAATGTCATAGAATTTCATTTTGAAATTGACTTGAATAAATTTGTATAAGTTGTAAACACGCTCTAGTATTTGAATGCACAAAAATATTTAAATTTAGTATGAAATTTATTACACATTCACGTGAATAAAAGAAAATTGGAATTAAACCGGACCTGTACTTTATTAATCCACCCAGTCACATCAAATGTCATAGAATATCATTTTGAAAGTGACTTGAATAAATTTGTGTAAGTTGTAAACACGCTCTAGTATTTGAATGTACAAAATTATTTAACTTTTGTGTAAAGATTAATGCAACTACACTTGAACAAAAGCAAATGAGAATTAAAGCAGACTTGTACTTTATTAATCCACCCTGTCACATCAAATGTCATAGAATTTCATTTTGAAATTGACTTGAATAAATTTGTGTAAGTTGTAAACACGCTCTAGTATTTGAATGCACAAAAATATTTAACTTTTGTGTAAAAATTAATGCAACTACACTTGAACAAAAGCAAATGAGAATTAAAGCAGACTTGTACTTTATTAATCCACCCTGTCACATCAAATGTCATAGAATTTCATTTTGAAATTGACTTGAATAAATTTGTGTAAGTTGTAAACACGCTCTAGTATTTGAATGCACAAAAATATTTAATTTTCGTATGAAATTTAATACACATTCACGTGAATAAATGAAAATGGGAATTAAACCGGACCTGTACCTTATTAATCCACCCTGTCACATCAAATGTCATAGAATTTCATTTTGAAATTGACTTGAATAAATTTGTGTAAGTTGTAAACACGCTCTAGTATTTGAATGCACAAAAATATTTAATTTTCGTATGAAATTTAATACACATTCACGTGAATAAATGAAAATGGGAATTAAACCGGACCTGTACCTTATTAATCCACCCAGTCACATCAAATGTCATAGAATTTCATTTTGAAATTGACTTGAATAAATTTGTGTAAGTTGTAAACACGCTCTAGTATTTGAATGCACAAAAATATTTAACTTTTGTGTAAAAATTAATGCAACTACACTTGAACAAAAGCAAATGAGAATTAAAGCAGAGTTGTACTTTATTAATCCACCCTGTCACATCAAATGTCATAGAATTTCATTTTGAAATTGACTTGAATAAATTTGTGTAAGTTGTAAACACGCTCTAGTATTTGAATGCACAAAAATATTTAACTTTTGTGTAAAAATTAATGCAACTACACTTGAACAAAAGCAAATGAGAATTAAAGCAGACTTGTACTTTATTAATCCACCCTGTCACATCAAATGTCATAGAATTTCATTTTGAAATTGACTTGAATAAATTTGTGTAAGTTGTAAACACGCTCTAGTATTTGAATGCACAAAAATATTTAATTTTAGTCTGAAATTTAATACACATTCACGTGAATAAATGAAAATGGGAATTAAACCGAACCTGTACTTTATTAATCCACCCAGTCACATCAAATGTCATAGAATTTCATTTTGAAATTGACTTGAATAAATTTGTGTAAGTTGTAAACACGCTCTACTATTTGAATGCACAAAAATATTTAATTTTCGTATGAAATTTAATACACATTCACGTGAATAAATGAAAATGGGAATTAAACCGGACCTGTACTTTATTAATCCACCCAGTCACATCAAATGTCATAGAATTTCATTTTGAAATTGACTTGAATAAATTTGTATAAGTTGTAAACACGCTCTAGTATTTGAATGCACAAAAATATTTAATTTTCGTATGAAATTTAATACACATTCACGTGAATAAAAGAAAATTGGAATTAAACCGGACCTGTACCTTATTAATCCACCCAGTCACATCAAATGTCATAGAATTTCATTTTGAAATTGACTTGAATAAATTTGTATAAGTTGTAAACACGCTCTAGTATTTGAATGCACAAAAATATTTAAATTTAGTATGAAATTTATTACACATTCACGTGAATAAAAGAAAATGGGAATTAAACCGGACCTGTACTTTATTAATCCACCCAGTCACATCAAATGTCATAGAATATCATTTTGAAAGTGACTTGAATAAATTTGTGTAAGTTGTAAACACGCTCTAGTATTTGAATGTACAAAATTATTTAACTTTTGTGTAAAGATTAATGCAACTACACTTGAACAAAAGCAAATGAGAATTAAAGCAGACTTGTACTTTATTAATCCACCCTGTCACATCAAATGTCATAGAATTTCATTTTGAAATTGACTTGAATAAATTTGTGTAAGTTGTAAACACGCTCTAGTATTTGAATGCACAAAAATATTTAACTTTTGTGTAAAAATTAATGCAACTACACTTGAACAAAAGCAAATGAAAATTAAAGCAGACTTGTACTTTATTAATCCACCCTGTCACATCAAATGTCATAGAATTTCATTTTGAAATTGACTTGAATAAATTTGTGTAAGTTGTAAACACGCTCTAGTATTTGAATGCACAAAAATATTTAATTTTCGTCTGAAATTTAATACACATTCACGTGAATAAATGAAAATGGGAATTAAACCGGACCTGTACTTTATTAATCCACCCAGTCACATCAAATGTCATAGAATTTCATTTTGAAATTGGCTTGAATAAATTTGTGTAAGTTGTAAACACGCTCTAGTATTTGAATGCACAAAAATATTTAATTTTCGTATGAAATTTAATACACATTCACGTGAATAAATGAAAATGGGAATTAAACCGGACCTGTACTTTATTAATCCACCCAGTCACATCAAATGTCATAGAATTTCATTTTGAAATTGACTTGAATAAATTTGTGTAAGTTGTAAACACGCTCTAGTATTTGAATGCACAAAAATATTTAAATTTAGTATGAAATTTAATACACATTCACGTGAATAAAAGAAAATTGGAATTAAACTGGACCTGTACCTTATTAATCCACCCAGTCACATCAAATGTCATAGAATTTCATTTTGAAAGTGACTTGAATAAATTCGTATAAGTTGTAAACACGCTCTAGTATTTGAATGCACAAAATTATTTAAATTTAGTATGAAATTTATTACACATTCACGTGAATAAAAGAAAATGGGAATTAAACCGGACCTGTACTTTATTAATCCACCCAGTCACATCAAATGTCATAGAATATCATTTTGAAAGTGACTTGAATAAATTTGTGTAAGTTGTAAACACGCTCTAGTATTTGAATGTACAAAATTATTTAACTTTTGTGTAAAGATTAATGCAACTACACTTGAAAAAAAGCAAATGAGATTTAAAGCAGACTTGTACTTTATTAATCCACCCTGTCACATCAAATGTCATAGAATTTCATTTTGAAATTGACTTGAATAAATTTGTGTAAGTTGTAAACACGCTCTAGTATTTGAATGCACAAAAATATTTAACTTTTGTGTAAAAATTAATGCAACTACACTTGAACAAAAGCAAATGAGAATTAAAGCAGACTTGTACTTTATTAATCCACCCTGTCACATCAAATGTCATAGAATTTCATTTTGAAATTGACTTGAATAAATTTGTGTAAGTTGTAAACACGCTCTAGTATTTGAATGCACAAAAATATTTAATTTTCGTATGAAATTTAATACACATTCACGTGAATAAATGAAAATGGGAATTAAACCGGACCTGTACTTTATTAATCCGCCCAGTCACATCAAATGTCATAGAATTTCATTTTGAGAGTGACTTGAGTAAATTTGCATAAGTTGTAAACACGCTCTAGTATTTGAATGCACAAAAATATTTAATTTTCGTATGAAATTTAATACACATTCACGTGAATAAATGAAAATGGGAATTAAACCGGACCTGTACTTTATTAATCCACCCAGTCACATCAAATGTCATAGAATTTCATTTTGAAATTGACTTGAATAAATTTGTGTAAGTTGTAAACACGCTCTAGTATTTGAATGCACAAAAATATTTAATTTTCGTATGAAATTTAATACACATTCACGTGAATAAAAGAAAATTGGAATTAAACCGGACCTGTACCTTATTAATCCACCCAATCACATCAAATGTCATAGAATTTCATTTTGAAATTGACTTGCATAAATTTGTATGAGTTGTAAACACGCTCTAGTATTTGAATGCACAAAAATATTTAAATTTAGTATGAAATTTATTACACATTCACGTGAATAAAAGAAAATGGGAATTAAACCGGACCTGTACTTTATTAATCCACCCAGTCACATCAAATGTCATAGAATATCATTTTGAAAGTGACTTGAATAAATTTGTGTAAGTTGTAAACACGCTCTAGTATTTGAATGTACAAAATTATTTAACTTTTGTGTAAAGATTAATGCAACTACACTTGAACAAAAGCAAATGAGAATTAAAGCAGACTTGTACTTTATTAATCCACCCTGTCACATCAAATGTCATAGAATTTCATTTTGAAATTGACTTGAATAAATTTGTGTAAGTTGTAAACACGCTCTAGTATTTGAATGCACAAAAATATTTAATTTTCGTATGAAATTTAATACACATTCACGTGAATAAATGAAAATGGGAATTAAACCGGACCTGTACTTTATTAATCCACCCAGTCACATCAAATGTCATAGAATTTCATTTTGAAATTGACTTGAATAAATTTGTGTAAGTTGTAAACACGCTCTACTATTTGAATGCACAAAAATATTTAATTTTCGTTTGAAATTTAATACACATTCACGTGAATAAATGAAAATGGGAATTAAACCGGACCTGTACTTTATTAATCCACCCAGTCACATCAAATGTCATAGAATTTCATTTTGAAATTGACTTGAATAAATTTGTGTAAGTTGTAAACACGCTCTAGTATTTGAATGCACAAAAATATTTAAATTTAGTATGAAATTTAATACACATTCACGTGAATAAAAGAAAATTGGAATTAAACTGGACCTGTACCTTATTAATCCACCCAGTCACATCAAATGTCATAGAATTTCATTTTGAAAGTGACTTGAATAAATTTGTATAAGTTGTAAACACGCTCTAGTATTTGAATGCACAAAATTATTTAAATTTAGTATGAAATTTATTACACATTCACGTGAATAAAAGAAAATGGGAATTAAACCGGACCTGTACTTTATTAATCCACCCAGTCACATCAAATGTCATAGAATATCATTTTGAAAGTGACTTGAATAAATTTGTGTAAGTTGTAAACACGCTCTAGTATTTGAATGTACAAAATTATTTAACTTTTGTGTAAAGATTAATGCAACTACACTTGAAAAAAAGCAAATGAGATTTAAAGCAGACTTGTACTTTATTAATCCACCCTGTCACATCAAATGTCATAGAATTTCATTTTGAAATTGACTTGAATAAATTTGTGTAAGTTGTAAACACGCTCTAGTATTTGAATGCACAAAAATATTTAACTTTTGTGTAAAAATTAATGCAACTACACTTGAACAAAAGCAAATGAGAATTAAAGCAGACTTGTACTTTATTAATCCACCCTGTCACATCAAATGTCATAGAATTTCATTTTGAAATTGACTTGAATAAATTTGTGTAAGTTGTAAACACGCTCTAGTATTTGAATGCACAAAAATATTTAACTTTTGTGTAAAAATTAATGCAACTACACTTGAACAAAAGCAAATGAGAATTAAAGCAGACTTGTACTTTATTAATCCACCCTGTCACATCAAATGTCATAGAATTTCATTTTGAAATTGACTTGAATAAATTTGTGTAAGTTGTAAACACGCTCTAGTATTTGAATGCACAAAAATATTTAATTTTAGTCTGAAATTTAATACACATTCACGTGAATAAATGAAAATGGGAATTAAACCGAACCTGTACTTTATTAATCCACCCAGTCACATCAAATGTCATAGAATTTCATTTTGAAATTGACTTGAATAAATTTGTGTAAGTTGTAAACACGCTCTACTATTTGAATGCACAAAAATATTTAATTTTCGTATGAAATTTAATACACATTCACGTGAATAAATGAAAATGGGAATTAAACCGGACCTGTACTTTATTAATCCACCCAGTCACATCAAATGTCATAGAATTTCATTTTGAAATTGACTTGAATAAATTTGTGTAAGTTGTAAACACGCTCTACTATTTGAATGCACAAAAATATTTAATTTTCGTATGAAATTTAATACACATTCACGTGAATAAATGAAAATGGGAATTAAACCGGACCTGTACCTTATTAATCCACCCAGTCACATCAAATGTCATAGAATTTCATTTTGAAATTGACTTGCATAAATTTGTATGAGTTGTAAACACGCTCTAGTATTTGAATGCACAAAAATATTTAAATTTAGTATGAAATTTATTACACATTCACGTGAATAAAAGAAAATGGGAATTAAACCGGACCTGTACTTTATTAATCCACCCAGTCACATCAAATGTCATAGAATATCATTTTGAAAGTGACTTGAATAAATTTGTGTAAGTTGTAAACACGCTCTAGTATTTGAATGTACAAAATTATTTAACTTTTGTGTAAAGATTAATGCAACTACACTTGAACAAAAGCAAATGAGAATTAAAGCAGACTTGTACTTTATTAATCCACCCTGTCACATCAAATGTCATAGAATTTCATTTTGAAATTGACTTGAATAAATTTGTGTAAGTTGTAAACACGCTCTAGTATTTGAATGCACAAAAATATTTAATTTTCGTATGAAATTTAATACACATTCACGTGAATAAATGAAAATGGGAATTAAACCGGACCTGTACTTTATTAATCCACCCAGTCACATCAAATGTCATAGAATTTCATTTTGAAATTGACTTGAATAAATTTGTGTAAGTTGTAAACACGCTCTAGTATTTGAATGCACAAAAATATTTAAATTTAGTATGAAATTTAATACACATTCACGTGAATAAAAGAAAATTGGAATTAAACTGGACCTGTACCTTATTAATCCACCCAGTCACATCAAATGTCATAGAATTTCATTTTGAAAGTGACTTGAATAAATTTGTATAAGTTGTAAACACGCTCTAGTATTTGAATGCACAAAATTATTTAAATTTAGTATGAAATTTATTACACATTCACGTGAATAAAAGAAAATGGGAATTAAACCGGACCTGTACTTTATTAATCCACCCAGTCACATCAAATGTCATAGAATATCATTTTGAAAGTGACTTGAATAAATTTGTGTAAGTTGTAAACACGCTCTAGTATTTGAATGTACAAAATTATTTAACTTTTGTGTAAAGATTAATGCAACTACACTTGAACAAAAGCAAATGAGATTTAAAGCAGACTTGTACTTTATTAATCCACCCTGTCACATCAAATGTCATAGAATTTCATTTTGAAATTGACTTGAATAAATTTGTGTAAGTTGTAAACACGCTCTAGTATTTGAATGCACAAAAATATTTAACTTTTGTGTAAAAATTAATGCAACTACACTTGAACAAAAGCAAATGAGAATTAAAGCAGACTTGTACTTTATTAATCCACCCTGTCACATCAAATGTCATAGAATTTCATTTTGAAATTGACTTGAATAAATTTGTGTAAGTTGTAAACACGCTCTAGTATTTGAATGCACAAAAATATTTAATTTTCGTATGAAATTTAATACACATTCACGTGAATAAATGAAAATGGGAATTAAACCGGACCTGTACTTTATTAATCCACCCAGTCACATCAAATGTCATAGAATTTCATTTTTAGAGTGACTTGAGTAAATTTGCATAAGTTGTAAACACGCTCTAGTATTTGAATGCACAAAAATATTTAATTTTCGTATGAAATTTAATACACATTCACGTGAATAAATGAAAATGGGAATTAAACCGGACCTGTACTTTATTAATCCACCCAGTCACATCAAATGTCATAGAATTTCATTTTGAAATTGACTTGAATAAATTTGTGTAAGTTGTAAACACGCTCTACTATTTGAATGCACAAAAATATTTAATTTTCGTATGAAATTTAATACACATTCACGTGAATAAATGAAAATGGGAATTAAACCGGACCTGTACTTTATTAATCCACCCAGTCACATCAAATGTCATAGAATTTCATTTTGAAATTGACTTGAATAAATTTGTGTAAGTTGTAAACACGCTCTAGTATTTGAATGCACAAAAATATTTAAATTTAGTATGAAATTTAATACACATTCACGTGAATAAAAGAAAATTGGAATTAAACCGGACCTGTACCTTATTAATCCACCCAGTCACATCAAATGTCATAGAATTTCATTTTGAAATTGGCTTGAATAAATTTGTATAAGTTGTAAAAACGCTCTAGTATTTGAATGCACAAAAAATTTTAATTTTCGTATGAAATTTAATACACATTCACGTGAATAAAAGAAAATTGGAATTAAACCGGACCTGTACCTTATTAATCCACCCAGTCACATCAAATGTCATAGAATTTCATTTTGAAATTGACTTGAATAAATTTGTATAAGTTGTAATCACGCTCTAGTATTTGAATGCACAAAAATATTTAAATTTAGTATGAAATTTATTACACATTCACGTGAATAAAAGAAAATGGGAATTAAACCGGACCTGTACTTTATTAATCCACCCGGTCACATCAAATGTCATAGAATATCATTTTTAAAGTGACTTGAATAAATTTGTGTAAGTTGTAAACACGCTCTAGTATTTGAATGTACAAAAATATTTAACTTTTGTGTAAAGACTAATGCAACTACACTTGAACAAAAGCAAATGAGAATTAAAGCAGACGTGTACTTTATTAATCCACCCTGTCACATCAAATGTCATAGAATTTCATTTTGAAATTGACTTGAATAAATTTGTATAAGTTGTAAACACGCTCTAGTATTTGAATGCACAAAAATATTTAATTTTCGTATGAAATTTAATACACATTCACGTGAATAAATGAAAATGGGAATTAAACCGGACCTGTACTTTATTAATCCACCCAGTCACATCAAATGTCATAGAATTTCATTTTGAAATTGACTTGAATAAATTTGTGTAAGTTGTAAACACGCTCTACTATTTGAATGCACAAAAATATTTAAATTTAGTATGAAATTTAATACACATTCACGTGAATAAATGAAAATGGGAATTAAACCGGACCTGTACTTTATTAATCCACCCTGTCACATCAAGTGTCATAGAATTTCATTTTGAAATTGACTTGAATAAATTTGTGTAAGTTGTAAACACGCTCTAGTATTTGAATGCACAAAAATATTTAATTTTCGTATGAAATTTAATACACATTCACGTGAATAAATGAAAATGGGAATTAAACCGGACCTGTACTTTATTAATCCACCCAGTCACATCAAAATGTCATAGAATTTCATTTTGAAATTGACTTGAATAAATTTGTATAAGTTGTAAACACGCTCTAGTATTTGAATGCACAAAAATATTTAAATTTAGTATGAAATTTATTACACATTCACGTGAATAAAAGAAAATGGGAATTAAACCGGACCTGTACCTTATTAATCCACCCAGTCACATCAAATGTCATAGAATTTCATTTTGAAATTGACTTGAATAAATTTGTGTAAGTTGTAAACACGCTCTAGTATTTGAATGCACAAAAATATTTAATTTTCGTATGAAATTTAATACACATTCACGTGAATAAATGAAAATGGGAATTAAACCGGACCTGTACTTTATTATTCCACCCAGTCACATCAAATGTCATAGAATTTCATTTTGAGAGTGACTTGAGTAAATTTGCATAAGTTGTAAACACGCTCTAGTATTTGAATGCACAAAAATATTTAATTTTCGTATGAAATTTAATACACATTCACGTGAATAAATGAAAATGGGAATTAAACCGGACCTGTACTTTATTAATCCACCGAGTCACATCAAATGTCATAGAATTTCATTTTGAAATTGACTTGAATAAATTTGTGTAAGTTGTAAACACGCTCTAGTATTTGAATGCACAAAAATATTTAATTTTCGTATGAAATTTAATACACATTCACGTGAATAAATGAAAATGGGAATTAAACCGGACCTGTACTTTATTAATCCACCCAGTCACATCAAATGTCATAGAATTTCATTTTGAGAGTGACTTGAGTAAATTTGCATAAGTTGTAAACACGCTCTAGTATTTGAATGCACAAAAATATTTAATTTTCGTATGAAATTTAATACACATTCACGTGAATAAATGAAAATGGGAATTAAACCGGACCTGTACTTTATTAATCCACCCAGTCACATCAAATGTCATAGAATTTCATTTTGAAATTGACTTGAATAAATTTGTGTAAGTTGTAAACACGCTCTACTATTTGAATGCACAAAAATATTTAATTTTCGTATGAAATTTAATACACATTCACGTGAATAAATGAAAATTGGAATTAAACCGGACCTGTACTTTATTAATCCACCCAGTCACATCAAATGTCATAGAATTTCATTTTGAAATTGACTTGAATAAATTTGTGTAAGTTGTAAACACGCTCTAGTATTTGAATGCACAAAAATATTTAAATTTAGTATGAAATTTAATACACATTCACGTGAATAAAAGAAAATTGGAATTAAACCGGACCTGTACCTTATTAATCCACCCAGTCACATCAAATGTCATAGAATTTCATTTTGAAATTGGCTTGAATAAATTTGTATAAGTTGTAAACACGCTCTAGTATTTGAATGCACAAAAAATTTTAATTTTCGTATGAAATTTAATACACATTCACGTGAATAAAAGAAAATTGGAATTAAACCGGACCTGTACCTTATTAATCCACCCAGTCACATCAAATGTCATAGAATTTCATTTTGAAATTGACTTGAATAAATTTGTATAAGTTGTAATCACGCTCTAGTATTTGAATGCACAAAAATATTTAAATTTAGTATGAAATTTATTACACATTCACGTGAATAAAAGAAAATGGGAATTAAACCGGACCTGTACTTTATTAATCCACCCGGTCACATCAAATGTCATAGAATATCATTTTTAAAGTGACTTGAATAAATTTGTGTAAGTTGTAAACACGCTCTAGTATTTGAATGCACAAAAATATTTAAATTTAGTATGAAATTTAATACACATTCACGTGAATAAAAGAAAATTGGAATTAAACCGGACCTGTACCTTATTAATCCACCCAGTCACATCAAATGTCATAGAATTTCATTTTGAAATTGACTTGAATAAATTTGTGTAAGTTGTAAACACGCTCTACTATTTGAATGCACAAAAATATTTAATTTTCGTATGAAATTTAATACACATTCACGTGAATAAATGAAAATTGGAATTAAACCGGACCTGTACTTTATTAATCCACCCAGTCACATCAAATGTCATAGAATTTCATTTTGAAATTGACTTGAATAAATTTGTGTAAGTTGTAAACACGCTCTAGTATTTGAATGCACAAAAATATTTAAATTTAGTATGAAATTTAATACACATTCACGTGAATAAAAGAAAATTGGAATTAAACCGGACCTGTACCTTATTAATCCACCCAGTCACATCAAATGTCATAGAATTTCATTTTGAAATTGGCTTGAATAAATTTGTATAAGTTGTAAACACGCTCTAGTATTTGAATGCACAAAAAATTTTAATTTTCGTATGAAATTTAATACACATTCACGTGAATAAAAGAAAATGGGAATTAAACCGGACCTGTACCTTATTAATCCACCCAGTCACATCAAATGTCATAGAATTTCATTTTGAAATTGACTTGAATAAATTTGTATAAGTTGTAATCACGCTCTAGTATTTGAATGCACAAAAATATTTAAATTTAGTATGAAATTTATTACACATTCACGTGAATAAAAGAAAATGGGAATTAAAGCAGACTTGTACTTTATTAATCCACCCGGTCACATCAAATGTCATAGAATATCATTTTTAAAGTGACTTGAATAAATTTGTGTAAGTTGTAAACACGCTCTAGTATTTGAATGTACAAAAATATTTAACTTTTGTGTAAAGACTAATGCAACTACACTTGAACAAAAGCAAATGAGAATTAAAGCAGACGTGTACTTTATTAATCCACCCTGTCACATCAAATTTCATAGAATTTCATTTTGAAATTGACTTGAATAAATTTGTGTAAGTTGTAAACACGCTCTAGTATTTGAATGCACAAAAATATTTAATTTTCGTATGAAATTTAATACACATTCACGTGAATAAATGAAAATGGGAATTAAACCGGACCTGTACTTTATTAATCCACCCAGTCACATCAAATGTCATAGAATTTCATTTTGAAATTGACTTGAATAAATTTGTATAAGTTGTAAACACGCTCTAGTATTTGAATGCACAAAAATATTGAACTTTTGTGTAAAAATTAATGCAACTACACTCGAACAAAAGCAAATGAGAATTAAAGCAGACTTGTACTTTATTAATCCACCCTGTCACATCAAATGTCATAGAATTTCATTTTGAAATTGACTTGAATAAATTTGTATAAGTTGTAAACACGCTCTAGTATTTGAATGCACAAAAATATTTAATTTTCGTATGAAATTTAATACACATTCACGTGAATAAATGAAAATGGGAATTAAACCGGACCTGTACTTTATTAATCCACCCAGTCACATCAAAATGTCATAGAATTTCATTTTGAAATTGACTTGAATAAATTTGTATAAGTTGTAAACACGCTCTAGTATTTGAATGCACAAAAATATTTAAATTTAGTATGAAATTTATTACACATTCACGTGAATAAAAGAAAATGGGAATTAAACCGGACCTGTACTTTATTAATCCACCCAGTCACATCAAATGTCATAGAATTTCATTTTGAAATTGACTTGAATAAATTTGTATAAGTTGTAAACACGCTCTAGTATTTGAATGCACAAAAATATTTAATTTTCGTATGAAATTTAATACACATTCACGTGAATAAATGAAAATGGGAATTAAACCGGACCTGTACCTTATTAATCCACCCAGTCACATCAAATGTCATAGAATTTCATTTTGAGAGTGACTTGAGTAAATTTGCATAAGTTGTAAACACGCTCTAGTATTTGAATGCACAAAAATATTTAATTTTCGTATGAAATTTAATACACATTCACGTGAATAAATGAAAATGGGAATTAAACCGGACCTGTACTTTATTAATCCACCCAGTCACATCAAATGTCATAGAATTTCATTTTGAAATTGACTTGAATAAATTTGTGTAAGTTGTAAACACGCTCTAGTATTTGAATGCACAAAAATATTTAATTTTCGTATGAAATTTAATACACATTCACGTGAATAAATGAAAATGGGAATTAAACCGGACCTGTACTTTATTAATCCACCCAGTCACATCAAATGTCATAGAATTTCATTTTGAAATTGACTTGAATAAATTTGTATAAGTTGTAAACACGCTCTAGTATTTGAATGCACAAAAATATTTAATTTTCGTATGAAATTTAATACACATTCACGTGAATAAATGAAAATTGGAATTAAACCGGACCTGTACCTTATTAATCCACCCAGTCACATCAAATGTCATAGAATTTCATTTTGAAATTGACTTGAATAAATTTGTATAAGTTGTAAACACGCTCTAGTATTTGAATGCACAAAAATATTTAAATTTAGTATGAAATTTATTACACATTCACGTGAATAAAAGAAAATGGGAATTAAACCGGACCTGTACTTTATTAATCCACCCAGTCACATCAAATGTCATAGAATATCATTTTGAAAGTGACTTGAATAAATTTGTGTAAGTTGTAAACATGCTCTAGTACTTGAATGTACAAAATTATTTAACTTTTGTGTAAAGATTAATGCAACTACACTTGAACAAAAGCAAATGTGAATTAAAGCAGACTTGTACTTTATTAATCCACCCTGTCACATCAAATGTCATAGAATTTCATTTTGAAATTGACTTGAATAAATTTGTGTAAGTTGTAAACACGCTCTAGTATTTGAATGCACAAAAATATTTAATTTTCGTATGAAATTTAATACACATTCACGTGAATAAATGAAAATGGGAATTAAACCGGACCTGTACTTTATTAATCCACCCAGTCACATCAAATGTCATAGAATTTCATTTTGAAATTGACTTGAATAAATTTGTATAAGTTGTAAACACGCTCTAGTATTTGAATGCACAAAAATATTGAACTTTTGTGTAAAAATTAATGCAACTACACTCGAACAAAAGCAAATGAGAATTAAAGCAGACTTGTACTTTATTAATCCACCCTGTCACATCAAGTGTCATAGAATTTCATTTTGAAATTGACTTGAATAAATTTGTATAAGTTGTAAACACGCTCTAGTATTTGAATGCACAAAAATATTTAATTTTCGTATGAAATTTAATACACATTCACGTGAATAAATGAAAATGGGAATTAAACCGGACCTGTACTTTATTAATCCACCCAGTCACATCAAAATGTCATAGAATTTCATTTTGAAATTGACTTGAATAAATTTGTATAAGTTGTAAACACGCTCTAGTATTTGAATGCACAAAAATATTTAAATTTAGTATGAAATTTATTACACATTCACGTGAATAAAAGAAAATGGGAATTAAACCGGACCTGTACCTTATTAATCCACCCAGTCACATCAAATGTCATAGAATTTCATTTTGAAATTGACTTGAATAAATTTGTATAAGTTGTAAACACGCTCTAGTATTTGAATGCACAAAAATATTTAATTTTCGTATGAAATTTAATACACATTCACGTGAACAAATGAAAATGGGAATTAAACCGGACCTGTACTTTATTATTCCACCCAGTCACATCAAATGTCATAGAATTTCATTTTGAGAGTGACTTGAGTAAATTTGCATAAGTTGTAAACACGCTCTAGTATTTGAATGCACAAAAATATTTAATTTTCGTATGAAATTTAATACACATTCACGTGAATAAATGAAAATGGGAATTAAACCGGACCTGTACTTTATTAATCCACCCAGTCACATCAAATGTCATAGAATTTCATTTTGAAATTGACTTGAATAAATTTGTATAAGTTGTAAACACGCTCTAGTATTTGAATGCACAAAAATATTGAACTTTTGTGTAAAAATTAATGCAACTACACTCGAACAAAAGCAAATGAGAATTAAAGCAGACTTGTACTTTATTAATCCACCCTGTCACATCAAGTGTCATAGAATTTCATTTTGAAATTGACTTGAATAAATTTGTATAAGTTGTAAACACGCTCTAGTATTTGAATGCACAAAAATATTTAATTTTCGTATGAAATTTAATACACATTCACGTGAATAAATGAAAATGGGAATTAAACCGGACCTGTACTTTATTAATCCACCCAGTCACATCAAAATGTCATAGAATTTCATTTTGAAATTGACTTGAATAAATTTGTATAAGTTGTAAACACGCTCTAGTATTTGAATGCACAAAAATATTTAAATTTAGTATGAAATTTATTACACATTCACGTGAATAAAAGAAAATGGGAATTAAACCGGACCTGTACCTTATTAATCCACCCAGTCACATCAAATGTCATAGAATTTCATTTTGAAATTGACTTGAATAAATTTGTATAAGTTGTAAACACGCTCTAGTATTTGAATGCACAAAAATATTTAATTTTCGTATGAAATTTAATACACATTCACGTGAACAAATGAAAATGGGAATTAAACCGGACCTGTACTTTATTATTCCACCCAGTCACATCAAATGTCATAGAATTTCATTTTGAGAGTGACTTGAGTAAATTTGCATAAGTTGTAAACACGCTCTAGTATTTGAATGCACAAAAATATTTAATTTTCGTATGAAATTTAATACACATTCACGTGAATAAATGAAAATGGGAATTAAACCGGACCTGTACTTTATTAATCCACCGAGTCACATCAAATGTCATAGAATTTCATTTTGAAATTGACTTGAATAAATTTGTGTAAGTTGTAAACACGCTCTAGTATTTGAATGCACAAAAATATTTAATTTTCTTATGAAATTTAATACACATTCACGTGAATAAATGAAAATGGGAATTAAACCGGACCTGTACTTTATTAATCCACCCAGTCACATCAAATGTCATAGAATTTCATTTTGAAATTGACTTGAATAAATTTGTATAAGTTGTAAACACGCTCTAGTATTTGAATGCACAAAAATATTTAATTTTCGTATGAAATTTAATACACATTCACGTGAATAAATGAAAATTGGAATTAAACCGGACCTGTACCTTATTAATCCACCCAGTCACATCAAATGTCATAGAATTTCATTTTGAAATTGACTTGAATAAATTTGTATAAGTTGTAAACACGCTCTAGTATTTGAATGCACAAAAATATTTAAATTTAGTATGAAATTTATTACACATTCACGTGAATAAAAGAAAATGGGAATTAAACCGGACCTGTACTTTATTAATCCACCCAGTCACATCAAATGTCATAGAATATCATTTTGAAATTGACTTGAATAAATTTGTGTAAGTTGTAAACACGCTCTAGTACTTGAATGTACAAAATTATTTAACTTTTGTGTAAAGATTAATGCAACTACACTTGAACAAAAGCAAATGTGAATTAAAGCAGACTTGTACTTTATTAATCCACCCTGTCACATCAAATGTCATAGAATTTCATTTTGTAATTGACTTGAATAAATTTGTATAAGTTGTAAACACGCTCTAGTATTTGAATGCACAAAAATATTTAACTTTTGTGTAAAAATTAATGCAACTACACTTGAACAAAAGCAAATGAGAATTAAAGCAGACTTGTACTTTATTAATCCACCCTGTCACATCAAATGTCATAGAATTTCATTTTGAAACTGACTTGAATAAATTTGTGTAAGTTGTAAGCACGCTCTAGTATTTGAATGCACAAAAATATTTAATTTTCGTATGAAATTTAATACACATTCACGTGAATAAATGAAAATGGGAATTAAACCGGACCTGTACTTTATTAATCCACCCTGTCACATCAAATGTCATAGAATTTCATTTTGAAATTGACTTGAATAAATTTGTATAAGTTGTAAACACGCTCTAGTATTTGAATGCACAAAAATATTTAATTTTCGTATGAAATTTAATACACATTCACGTGAATAAATGAAAATGGGAATTAAACCGGACCTGTACTTTATTAATCCACCCAGTCACATCAAATGTCATAGAATTTCATTTTGAAATTGACTTGAATAAATTTGTGTAAGTTGTAAACACGCTCTAGTATTTGAATGCACAAAAATATTTAATTTTCGTATGAAATTTAATACACATTCACGTGAATAAATGAAAATGGGAATTAAACCGGACCTGTACTTTATTAATCCACCCAGTCACATCAAATGTCATAGAATTTCATTTTGAAATTGACTTGAATAAATTTGTATAAGTTGTAAACACGCTCTAGTATTTGAATGCACAAAAATATTTAATTTTCGTATGAAATTTAATACACATTCACGTGAATAAAAGAAAATTGGAATTAAACCGGACCTGTACCTTATTAATCCACCCAGTCACATCAAATGTCATAGAATTTCATTTTGAAATTGACTTGAATAAATTTGTATAAGTTGTAAACACGCTCTAGTATTTGAATGCACAAAATTATTTAAATTTAGTATGAAATTTATTACACATTCACGTGAATAAAAGAAAATGGGAATTAAACCGGACCTGTACTTTATTAATCCACCCTGTCACATCAAATGTCATAGAATATCATTTTGAAAGTGACTTGAATAAATTTGTGTAAATTGTAAACACGCTCTAGTATTTGAATGTACAAAATTATTTAACTTTTGTGTAAAGATTAATGCAACTACACTTGAACAAAAGCAAATGAGAATTAAAGCAGACTTGTACTTTATTAATCCACCCTGTCACATCAAATGTCATAGAATTTCATTTTGAAATTGACTTGAATAAATTTGTATAAGTTGTAAACACGCTCTAGTATTTGAATGCACAAAAATATTTAATTTTCGTATGAAATTTAATACACATTCACGTGAATAAATGAAAATGGGAATTAAACCGGACCTGTACTTTATTAATCCACCCTGTCACATCAAATGTCATAGAATTTCATTTTGAAATTGACTTGAATAAATTTGTATAAGTTGTAAACACGCTCTAGTATTTGAATGCACAAAAATATTTAATTTTCGTATGAAATTTAATACACATTCACGTGAATAAATGAAAATGGGAATTAAACCGGACCTGTACTTTATTAATCCACCCAGTCACATCAAATGTCATAGAATTTCATTTTGAAATTGACTTGAATAAATTTGTGTAAGTTGTAAACACGCTCTAGTATTTGAATGCACAAAAATATTTAATTTTCGTATGAAATTTAATACACATTCACGTGAATAAATGAAAATGGGAATTAAACCGGACCTGTACTTTATTAATCCACCCAGTCACATCAAATGTCATAGAATTTCATTTTGAAATTGACTTGAATAAATTTGTATAAGTTGTAAACACGCTCTAGTATTTGAATGCACAAAAATATTTAATTTTCGTATGAAATTTAATACACATTCACGTGAATAAAAGAAAATTGGAATTAAACCGGACCTGTACCTTATTAATCCACCCAGTCACATCAAATGTCATAGAATTTCATTTTGAAATTGACTTGAATAAATTTGTATAAGTTGTAAACACGCTCTAGTATTTGAATGCACAAAATTATTTAAATTTAGTATGAAATTTATTACACATTCACGTGAATAAAAGAAAATGGGAATTAAACCGGACCTGTACTTTATTAATCCACCCTGTCACATCAAATGTCATAGAATATCATTTTGAAAGTGACTTGAATAAATTTGTGTAAATTGTAAACACGCTCTTGTATTTGAATGTACAAAATTATTTAACTTTTGTGTAAAGATTAATGCAACTACACTTGAACAAAAGCAAATGAGAATTAAAGCAGACTTGTACTTTATTAATCCACCCTGTCACATCAAATGTCATAGAATTTCATTTTGAAATTGACTTGAATAAATTTGTATAAGTTGTAAACACGCTCTAGTATTTGAATGCACAAAAATATTTAACTTTTGTGTAAAAATTAATGCAACTACACTTGAACAAAAGCAAATGAGAAATAAAGCAGACTTGTACTTTATTAATCCACCCTGTCACATCAAATGTCATAGAATTTCATTTTGAAATTGACTTGAATAAATTTGTGTAAGTTGTAAACACGCTCTAGTATTTGAATGCACAAAAATATTTAATTTTCGTATGAAATTTAATACACATTCACGTGAATAAATGAAAATGGGAATTAAACCGGACCTGTACTTTATTAATCCACCCTGTCACATCAAATGTCATAGAATTTCATTTTGAAATTGACTTGAATAAATTTGTATAAGTTGTAAACACGCTCTAGTATTTGAATGCACAAAAATATTTAATTTTCGTATGAAATTTAATACACATTCACGTGAATAAATGAAAATGGGAATTAAACCGGACCTGTACTTTATTAATCCACCCAGTCACATCAAATGTCATAGAATTTCATTTTGAAAGTGACTTGAATAAATTTGTGTAAGTTGTAAACACGCTCTAGTATTTGAATGTACAAAAATATTTCACTTTTGTGTAAATATTAATGCAACTACACTTGAACAAAAGCAAATGGGAATCAAAACCAGACCTATACTTTATTAATCCACCCTGTCACATCAAATGTCATAGAATTTCATTTTGAAAGTGACTTGAATAAATTTGCATAAGTTGTAAACACGCTCTAGTATTTGAATGCACAAAAATATTTAATTTTCGTATGAAATTTAATACACATTCACGTGAATAAAAGAAAATGGGAATTAAACCGGACCTGTACTTTATTAATCCACCCAGTCACATCAAATGTCATAGAATTTCATTTTGAAATTGACTTGAATAAATTTGTGTAAGTTTTAAACACGCTCTAGTATTTGAATGCACAAAAATATTTAATTTTCGTATGAAATTTAATACACATTCACGTGAATAAAAGAAAATGGGAATTAAACCGGACCTGTACTTTATTAATCCACCCAGGCACATCAAATGTCATAGAATTTCATTTTGAAATTGACTTGAATAAATTTGTATAAGTTGTAAACACGCTCTAGTATTTGAATGTACAAAAATATTTAACTTTTGTGTAAAGATTAATGCAACTACACGTGAACAAAAGCAAATGGGAATCAAAACCAGACCTATACTTTATTAATCCACCCTGTCACATCAAATGTCATAGAATATCATTTTGAAATTGACTTGAATAAATTTGTATAAGTTGTAAACACGCTCTAGTATTTGAATGCACAAAAATATTTAACTTTTGTGTAAAAATTAATGCAACTACACTTGAACAAAAGCAAATGAGAAATAAAGCAGACTTGTACTTTATTAATCCACCCTGTCACATCAAATGTCATAGAATTTCATTTTGAAATTGACTTGAATAAATTTGTGTAAGTTGTAAACACGCTCTAGTATTTGAATGCACAAAAATATTTAATTTTCGTATGAAATTTAATACACATTCACGTGAATAAATGAAAATGGGAATTAAACCGGACCTGTACTTTATTAATCCACCCTGTCACATCAAATGTCATAGAATTTCATTTTGAAATTGACTTGAATAAATTTGTGTAAGTTGTAAACACGCTCTAGTATTTGAATGTACAAAATTATTTAACTTTTGTGTAAAAATTAATGCAACTACACTTGAACAAAAGCAAATGAGAATTAAAGCAGACTTGTACTTTATTAATCCACCCTGTCACATCAAATGTCATAGTATTTCATTTTGAAATTGGCTTGAATAAATTTGTGTAAGTTTTAAACACGCTCTAGTATTTGAATGTACAAAAATATTTAACTTTTGTGTAAATATTAATGCAACTACACTTGAACAAAAGCAAATGGGAATCAAAACCAGACCTATACTTTATTAATCCACCCTGTCACATCAAATGTCATAGAATTTCATTTTGAAATTGACTTGAATAAATTTGTATAAGTTGAAAACACGCTCTAGTATTTGAATGCACAAAAATATTTAATTTTCGTATGAAATTTAATACACATTCACGTGAATAAATGAAAATGGGAATTAAACCGGACCTGTACTTTATTAATCCACCCAGTCACATCAAATGTCATAGAATTTCATTTTGAAATTGACTTGAATAAATTTGTGTAAGTTGTAAACACGCTCTAGTATTTGAATGTACAAAATTATTTAACTTTTGTGTAAAAATTAATGCAACTACACTTGAACAAAAGCAAATGAGAATTAAAGCAGACTTGTACTTTATTAATCCACCCTGTCACATCAAATGTCATAGTATTTCATTTTGAAATTGACTTGAATAAATTTGTATAAGTTGAAAACTCGCTCTAGTATTTGAATGCACAAAAATATTTAATTTTCGTATGAAATTTAATACACATTCACGTGAATAAATGAAAATGGGAATTAAACCGGACCTGTACTTTATTAATCCACCCAGGCACATCAAATGTCATAGAATTTCATTTTGAAATTGACTTGAATAAATTTGTGTAAGTTGTAAACACGCTCTAGTATTTGAATGCATAAAACTATTTAAATTTTGTGTAAAATTTAATGCACCCACACGCGCATAAAAGAAAATGCGAAGTAAACCGGACCTGTACTTTATTAATCCACCCAGTCACATCAAATGTCATAGAATTTCATTTTGAAAGTGACTTGAATAAATTTGTATAAAATGTAAACACGCTCTAGTGTTTGAATGCACAAAAATATCTAATTTTCGTATGAAATTTAATACACATCCACGAGAATAAATGAAAAATGGGGATTTAACCGGACCTGTACTTTATTAATCCACCCAGTCACATCAAATGTCATAGAATTTCATTTTGAAAGTGACTTCAATAAATTTGTGTAAGTTGTAAACACGCTCTAGTATTTGAATGTACAAAAATATTTAACTTTTGTGTAAAGATTAATGCAACTACACGTGAACAAAAGCAAATGGGAATCAAAACCAGACCTATACTTTATTAATCCACCCTGTCACATCAAATGTCATAGAATTTCATTTTGAAACTGACTTGAATAAATTTGTATAAGTTGAAAACACGCTCTAGTATTTGAATGCACAAAAATATTTAATTTTCGTATGAAATTTAATACACATTCACGTGAATAAATGAAAATGGGAATTAAACCGGACCTGTACTTTATTAATCCACCGAGTCACATCAAATGTCATAGAATTTCATTTTGAAATTGACTTGAATAAATTTGTGTAAGTTTTAAACACGCTCTAGTATTTGAATGCACAAAAATATTTAATTTTCGTATGAAATTTAATACACATTCACGTGAATAAAAGAAAATGGGAATTAAACCGGACCTGTACTTTATTAATCCACCCAGGCACATCAAATGTCATAGAATTTCATTTTGAAATTGACTTGAATAAATTTGTATAAAATGTAAACACGCTCTAGTATTTGAATGCACAAGAATATCTAATTTTCGTATGAAATTTAATACACATCCACGTGAAGAAATGAAAAATGGGGATATAACCGGACCTGTACTTTATTAATCCACCCAGTCACATCAAATGTCATAGAATTTCATTTTGAAAGTGACTTCAATAAATTTGTGTAAGTTGTAAACACGCTCTAGTATTTGAATGTACAAAAATATTTAACTTTTGTGTAAAGATTAATGCAACTACACGTGAACAAAAGCAAATGGGAATCAAAACCAGACCTATACTTTATTAATCCACCCTGTCACATCAAATGTCATAGAATTTCATTTTGAAACTGACTTGAATAAATTTGTATAAGTTGAAAACACGCTCTAGTATTTGAATGCACAAAAATATTTAATTTTCGTATGAAATTTAATACACATTCACGTGAATAAATGAAAATGGGAATTAAACCGGACCTGTACTTTAATATTCCACCCAGTCACATCAAATGTCATAGAATTTCATTTTGAAATTGACTTGAATAAATTTGTGTAAGTTGTAAACACGCTCTAGTATTTGAATGCATAAAACTATTTAAATTTTGTGTAAAATTTAATGCACCCACACGCGCATAAAAGAAAATGCGAAGTAAACCGGACCTGTACTTTATTAATCCACCCAGTCACATCAAATGTCATAGAATTTCATTTTGAAAGTGACTTGAATAAATTTGTATAAAATGTAAACACGCTCTAGTGTTTGAATGCACAAAAATATCTAATTTTCGTATGAAATTTAATACACATCCACGAGAATAAATGAAAAATGGGGATTTAACCGGACCTGTACTTTATTAATCCACCCAGTCACATCAAATGTCATTGAATTTCATTTTGAAAGTGACTTCAATAAATTTGTGTAAGTTGTAAACACGCTCTAGTATTTGAATGTACAAAAATATTTAACTTTTGTGTAAAGATTAATGCAACTACACGTGAACAAAAGCAAATGGGAATCAAAACCAGACCTATACTTTATTAATCCACCCTGTCACATCAAATGTCATAGAATATCATTTTGAAACTGACTTGAATAAATTTGTATAAGTTGAAAACACGCTCTAGTATTTGAATGCACAATAATATTTAATTTTCGTATGAAATTTAATACACATTCACGTGAATAAATGAAAATGGGAATTAAACCGGACCTGTACTTTATTAATCCACCGAGTCACATCAAATGTCATAGAATTTCATTTTGAAATTGACTTGAATAAATTTGTGTAAGTTGTAAACACGTCTAGTATTTGAATGCACAAAAATATTTAATTTTCGTATGAAATTTAATACACATTCATGTGAATAAATGAAAATGGGAATTAAACCGGGCCAGTACTTTATTAATCCACCCAGTCACATCAAATGTCATAGAATTTCATTTTGAAAGTGAATTCAATAAATTTGTGTAAGTTGTAAACACGCTCTAGTATTTGAATGCATAAAACTATTTAAATTTTGTGTAAAATTTAATGCACCCACACGTGCATAAAAGAAAATGCGAAGTAAACCGGACCTGGACTTTATTAATCCACCCAGTCACATCAAATGTCATAGAATTTCATTTTGAAAGTGACTTGAATAAATTTGTATAAAATGTAAACACGCTCTAGTATTTGAATGCACAAAAATATCTAATTTTCGTATGAAATTTAATACACATCCACGTGAATAAATGAAAAATGGGGATATAACCGGACCTGTACTTTATTAATCCACCCAGTCACATCAAATGTCATAGAATTTCATTTTGAAATTGACTTGAATAAATTTGTGTAAGTTGTAAACACGCTCTAGTATTTGAATGCACAAAAATATTTAATTTTCGTATGAAATTTAATACACATTCACGTGAATAAATGAAAATGGGAATTAAACCGGACCTGTACTTTATTAATCCACCCAGTCACATCAAATGTCATAGAATTTCATTTTGAAATTGACTTGAATAAATTTGTGTAAGTTGTAAACACGCTCTACTATTTGAATGCACAAAAATATTTAATTTTCGTATGAAATTTAATACACATTCACGTGAATAAATGAAAATGGGAATTAAACCGGACCTGTACTTTATTAATCCACCCAGTCACATCAAATGTCATAGAATTTCATTTTGAAATTGACTTGAATAAATTTGTATAAGTTGTAAACACGCTCTAGTATTTGAATGCACAAAAATATTTAATTTTCGTATGAAATTTAATACACATTCACGTGAATAAAAGAAAATTGGAATTAAACCGGACCTGTACCTTATTAATCCACCCAGTCACATCAAATGTCATAGAATTTCATTTTGAAATTGACTTGAATAAATTTGTATAAGTTGTAAACACGCTCTAGTATTTGAATGCACAAAAATATTTAAATTTAGTATGAAATTTATTACACATTCACGTGAATAAAAGAAAATGGGAATTAAACCGGACCTGTACTTTATTAATCCACCCAGTCACATCAAATGTCATAGAATATCATTTTGAAAGTGACTTGAATAAATTTGTGTAAGTTGTAAACACGCTCTAGTATTTGAATGTACAAAATTATTTAACTTTTGTGTAAAGATTAATGCAACTACACTTGAACAAAAGCAAATGAGAATTAAAGCAGACTTGTACTTTATTAATCCACCCTGTCACATCAAATGTCATAGAATTTCATTTTGAAATTGACTTGAATAAATTTGTGTAAGTTGTAAACACGCTCTAGTATTTGAATGTACAAAAATATTTAACTTTTGTGTAAAAATTAATGCAACTACACTTGAACAAAAGCAAATGAAAATTAAAGCAGACTTGTACTTTATTAATCCACCCTGTCACATCAAATGTCATAGAATATCATTTTGAAACTGACTTGAATAAATTTGTATAAGTTGAAAACACGCTCTAGTATTTGAATGCACAATAATATTTAATTTTCGTATGAAATTTAATACACATTCACGTGAATAAATGAAAATGGGAATTAAACCGGACCTGTACTTTATTAATCCACCCAGTCACATCAAATGTCATAGAATTTCATTTTGAAATTGACTTGAATAAATTTGTGTAAGTTGTAAACACGCTCTAGTATTTGAATGCATAAAACTATTTAAATTTTGTGTAAAATTTAATGCACCCACACGCGCATAAAAGAAAATGCGAAGTAAACCGGACCTGTACTTTATTAATCCACCCAGTCACATCAAATGTCATAGAATTTCATTTTGAAAGTGACTTCAATAAATTTGTGTAAGTTGTAAACACGCTCTAGTATTTGAATGTACAAAAATATTTAACTTTTGTGTAAAAATTAATGCAACTACACTTGAACAAAAGCAAATGAGAATTAAAGCAGACTTGTACTTTATTAATCCACCCTGTCACATCAAATGTCATAGAATTTCATTTTGAAATTGACTTGAATAAATTTGTGTAAGTTGTAAACACGCTCTAGTATTTGAATGTACAAAAATATTTAACTTTTGTGTAAAAATTAATGCAACTACACTTGAACAAAAGCAAATGAGAATTAAAGCAGACTTGTACTTTATTAATCCACCCTGTCACATCAAATGTCATAGAATTTCATTTTGAAATTGACTTGAATAAATTTGTGTAAGTTGTAAACACGCTCTAGTATTTGAATGTACAAAAATATTTAACTTTTGTGTAAAAATTAATGCAACTACACTTGAACAAAAGCAAATGAGAATTAAAGCAGACTTGTACTTTATTAATCCACCCTGTCACATCAAATGTCATAGAATTTCATTTTGAAATTGACTTGAATAAATTTGTGTAAGTTGTAAACACGCTCTAGTATTTGAATGTACAAAAATATTTAACTTTTGTGTAAAAATTAATGCAACTACACTTGAACAAAAGCAAATGAAAATTAAAGCAGACTTGTACTTTATTAATCCACCCTGTCACATCAAATGTCATAGAATATCATTTTGAAACTGACTTGAATAAATTTGTATAAGTTGAAAACACGCTCTAGTATTTGAATGCACAATAATATTTAATTTTCGTATGAAATTTAATACACATTCACGTGAATAAATGAAAATGGGAATTAAACCGGACCTGTACTTTATTATTCCACCCAGTCACATCAAGTGTCATAGAATTTCATTTTGAAAGTGACTTGAATAAATTTGTGTAAGTTTTAAACACGCTCTAGTATTTGAATGCACAAAAATATTTAATTTTCGTATGAAATTTAATACACATTCACGTGAATAAATGAAAATGGGAATTAAACCGGACCTGTACTTTAATATTCCACCCAGTCACATCAAATGTCATAGAATTTCATTTTGAAATTGACTTGAATAAATTTGTGTAAGTTGTAAACACGCTCTAGTATTTGAATGCATAAAACTATTTAAATTTTGTGTAAAATTTAATGCACCCACACGCGCATAAAAGAAAATGCGAAGTAAACCGGACCTGTACTTTATTAATCCACCCAGTCACATCAAATGTCATAGAATTTCATTTTGAAAGTGACTTCAATAAATTTGTGTAAGTTGTAAACACGCTCTAGTATTTGAATGTACAAAAATATTTAACTTTTGTGTAAATATTAATGCAACTACACTTGAACAAAAGCAAATGGGAATCAAAACCAGACCTATACTTTATTAATCCACCCTGTCACATCAAATGTCATAGAATTTCATTTTGAAATTGACTTGAATAAATTTGTATAAGTTGAAAACACGCTCTAGTATTTGAATGCACAAAAATATTTAATTTTCGTATGAAATTTAATACACATTCACGTGAATAAATGAAAATGGGAATTAAACCGGACCTGTACTTTATTAATCCACCCTGTCACATCAAATGTCATAGAATTTCATTTTGAAATTGACTTGAATAAATTTGTGTAAGTTGTAAACACGCTCTAGTATTTGAATGTACAAAAATATTTAACTTTTGTGTAAAAATTAATGCAACTACACTTGAACAAAAGCAAATGAAAATTAAAGCAGACTTGTTCTTTATTAATCCACCCTGTCACATCAAATGTCATAGAATATCATTTTGAAACTGACTTGAATAAATTTGTATAAGTTGAAAACACGCTCTAGTATTTGAATGCACAATAATATTTAATTTTCGTATGAAATTTAATACACATTCACGTGAATAAATGAAAATGGGAATTAAACCGGACCTGTACTTTATTATTCCACCCAGTCACATCAAGTGTCATAGAATTTCATTTTGAAAGTGACTTGAATAAATTTGTGTAAGTTGTAAACACGTCTAGTATTTGAATGCACAAAAATATTTAATTTTCGTATGAAATTTAATACACATTCACGTGAATAAATGAAAATGGGAATTAAACCGGACCTGTACTTTAATATTCCACCCAGTCACATCAAATGTCATAGAATTTCATTTTGAAATTGACTTGAATAAATTTGTGTAAGTTGTAAACACGCTCTAGTATTTGAATGCATAAAACTATTTAAATTTTGTGTAAAATTTAATGCACCCACACGCGCATAAAAGAAAATGCGAAGTAAACCGGACCTGTACTTTATTAATCCACCCAGTCACATCAAATGTCATAGAATTTCATTTTGAAAGTGACTTCAATAAATTTGTGTAAGTTGTAAACACGCTCTAGTATTTGAATGTACAAAAATATTTAACTTTTGTGTAAATATTAATGCAACTACACTTGAACAAAAGCAAATGGGAATCAAAACCAGACCTATACTTTATTAATCCACCCTGTCACATCAAATGTCATAGAATTTCATTTTGAAATTGACTTGAATAAATTTGTATAAGTTGAAAACACGCTCTAGTATTTGAATGCACAAAAATATTTAATTTTCGTATGAAATTTAATACACATTCACGTGAATAAATGAAAATGGGAATTAAACCGGACCTGTACTTTATTAATCCACCCAGTCACATCAAATGTCATAGAATTTCATTTTGAAATTGACTTGAATAAATTTGTGTAAGTTGTAAACACGCTCTAGTATTTGAATGTACAAAATTATTTAACTTTTGTGTAAAAATTAATGCAACTACACTTGAACAAAAGCAAATGAGAATTAAAGCAGACTTGTACTTTATTAATCCACCCTGTCACATCAAATGTCATAGTATTTCATTTTGAAATTGACTTGAATAAATTTGTATAAGTTGAAAACACGCTCTAGTATTTGAATGCACAAAAATATTTAATTTTCGTATGAAATTTAATACACATTCACGTGAATAAATGAAAATGGGAATTAAACCGGACCTGTACTTTATTAATCCACCCAGGCACATCAAATGTCATAGAATTTCATTTTGAAATTGACTTGAATAAATTTGTGTAAGTTGTAAACACGCTCTAGTATTTGAATGCATAAAACTATTTAAATTTTGTGTAAAATTTAATGCACCCACACGCGCATAAAAGAAAATGCGAAGTAAACCGGACCTGTACTTTATTAATCCACCCAGTCACATCAAATGTCATAGAATTTCATTTTGAAATTGACTTGAATAAATTTGTATAAAATGTAAACACGCTCTAGTGTTTGAATGCACAAAAATATCTAATTTTCGTATGAAATTTAATACACATCCACGAGAATAAATGAAAAATGGGGATTTAACCGGACCTGTACTTTATTAATCCACCCAGTCACATCAAATGTCATAGAATTTCATTTTGAAAGTGACTTGAATAAATTTGTGTAAGTTGTAAACACGCTCTAGTATTTGAATGTACAAAAATATTTAACTTTTGTGTAAAGATTAATGCAACTACACGTGAACAAAAGCAAATGGGAATCAAAACCAGACCTATACTTTATTAATCCACCCTGTCACATCAAATGTCATAGTATTTCATTTTGAAACTGACTTGAATAAATTTGTATAAGTTGAAAACACGCTCTAGTATTTGAATGCACAAAAATATTTAATTTTCGTATGAAATTTAATACACATTCACGTGAATAAATGAAAATGGGAATTAAACCGGACCTGTACTTTAATATTCCACCCAGTCACATCAAATGTCATAGAATTTCATTTTGAAATTGACTTGAATAAATTTCTGTAAGTTGTAAACACGCTCTAGTATTTGAATGCATAAAACTATTTAAATTTTGTGTAAAATTTAATGCACCCACACGCGCATAAAAGAAAATGCGAAGTAAACCGGACCTGTACTTTATTAATCCACCCAGTCACATCAAATGTCATAGAATTTCATTTTGAAAGTGACTTGAATAAATTTGTATAAAATGTAAACACGCTCTAGTGTTTGAATGCACAAAAATATCTAATTTTCGTATGAAATTTAATACACATCCACGAGAATAAATGAAAAATGGGGATTTAACCGGACCTGTACTTTATTAATCCACCCAGTCACATCAAATGTCATAGAATTTCATTTTGAAAGTGACTTGAATAAATTTGTGTAAGTTGTAAACACGCTCTAGTATTTGAATGTACAAAAATATTTAACTTTTGTGTAAAGATTAATGCAACTACACGTGAACAAAAGCAAATGGGAATCAAAACCAGACCTATACTTTATTAATCCACCCTGTCACATCAAATGTCATAGAATATCATTTTGAAACTGACTTGAATAAATTTGTATAAGTTGAAAACACGCTCTAGTATTTGAATGCACAATAATATTTAATTTTCGTATGAAATTTAATACACATTCACGTGAATAAATGAAAATGGGAATTAAACCGGGCCAGTACTTTATTAATCCACCCAGTCACATCAAATGTCATAGAATTTCATTTTGAAAGTGAATTCAATAAATTTGTGTAAGTTGTAAACACGCTCTAGTATTTGAATGCATAAAACTATTTAAATTTTGTGTAAAATTTAATGCACCCACACGTGCATAAAAGAAAATGCGAAGTAAACCGGACCTGGACTTTATTAATCCACCCAGTCACATCAAATGTCATAGAATTTCATTTTGAAAGTGACTTGAATAAATTTGTATAAAATGTAAACACGCTCTAGTATTTGAATGCACAAAAATATCTAATTTTCGTATGAAATTTAATACACATCCACGTGAATAAATGAAAAATGGGGATATAACCGGACCTGTACTTTATTAATCCACCCAGTCACATCAAATGTCATAGAATTTCATTTTGAAAGTGACTTCAATAAATTTGTGTAAGTTGTAAACACGCTCTAGTATTTGAATGTACAAAAATATTTAACTTTTGTGTAAAGATTAATGCAACTACACGTAAACAAAAGCAAATGGGAATCAAAACCAGACCTATACTTTATTAATCCACCCTGTCACATCAAATGTCATAGAATTTCATTTTGAAACTGACTTGAATAAATTTGTATAAGTTGAAAACACGCTCTAGTATTTGAATGCACAAAAATATTTAATTTTCGTATGAAATTTAATACACATTCACGTGAATAAATGAAAATGGGAATTAAACCGGACCTGTACTTTATTAATCCACCCAGTCACATCAAATGTCATAGAATTTCATTTTGAAATTGACTTGAATAAATTTGTGTAAGTTGTAAACACGTCTAGTATTTGAATGCACAAAAATATTTAATTTTCGTATGAAATTTAATACACATTCATGTGAATAAATGAAAATGGGAATTAAACCGGGCCAGTACTTTATTAATCCACCCAGTCACATCAAATGTCATAGAATTTCATTTTGAAAGTGAATTCAATAAATTTGTGTAAGTTGTAAACACGCTCTAGTATTTGAATGCATAAAACTATTTAAATTTTGTGTAAAATTTAATGCACCCACACGTGCATAAAAGAAAATGCGAAGTAAACCGGACCTGGACTTTATTAATCCACCCAGTCACATCAAATGTCATAGAATTTCATTTTGAAAGTGACTTGAATAAATTTGTATAAAATGTAAACACGCTCTAGTATTTGAATGCACAAAAATATTTAATTATCGTATGAAATTTAATAGACATCCACAAGAATAAATGAAAAATGGGGATTTAACCGGACCTGTACTTTATTAATCCACCCAGTCACATCAAATGTCATAGAATTTCATTTTGAAAGTGACTTGAATAAATTTGTGTAAGTTGTAAACACGCTCTAGTATTTGAATGTACAAAAATATTTAACTTTTGTGTAAAGATTAATGCAACTACACGTGAACAAAAGCAAATGGGAATCAAAACCAGACCTATACTTTATTAATCCACCCTGTCACATCAAATGTCATAGAATTTCATTTTGAAACTGACTTGAATAAATTTGTATAAGTTGAAAACACGCTCTAGTATTTGAATGCACAAAAATATTTAATTTTCGTATGAAATTTAATACACATTCACGTGAATAAATGAAAATGGGAATTAAACCGGACCTGTACTTTAATATTCCACCCAGTCACATCAAATGTCATAGAATTTCATTTTGAAATTGACTTGAATAAATTTGTGTAAGTTGTAAACACGCTCTAGTATTTGAATGCATAAAACTATTTAAATTTTGTGTAAAATTTAATGCACCCACACGCGCATAAAAGAAAATGCGAAGTAAACCGGACCTGTACTTTATTAATCCACCCAGTCACATCAAATGTCATAGAATTTCATTTTGAAAGTGACTTGAATAAATTTGTATAAGTTGTAAACACGCTCTAGTGTTTGAATGCACAAAAATATCTAATTTTCGTATGAAATTTAATACACATCCACGAGAATAAATGAAAAATGGGGATTTAACCGGACCTGTACTTTATTAATCCACCCAGTCACATCAAATGTCATAGAATTTCATTTTGAAAGTGACTTCAATAAATTTGTGTAAGTTGTAAACACGCTCTAGTATTTGAATGTACAAAAATATTTAACTTTTGTCTAAAGATTAATGCAACTACACGTGAACAAAAGCAAATGGGAATCAAAACCAGACCTATACTTTATTAATCCACCCTGTCACATCAAATGTCATAGAATATCATTTTGAAACTGACTTGAATAAATTTGTATAAGTTGAAAACACGCTCTAGTATTTGAATGCACAATAATATTTAATTTTCGTATGAAATTTAATACACATTCACGTGAATAAATGAAAATGGGAATTAAACCGGACCTGTACTTTATTAATCCACCGAGTCACATCAAATGTCATAGAATTTCATTTTGAAATTGACTTGAATAAATTTGTGTAAGTTGTAAACACGTCTAGTATTTGAATGCACAAAAATATTTAATTTTCGTATGAAATTTAATACACATTCATGTGAATAAATGAAAATGGGAATTAAACCGGGCCAGTACTTTATTAATCCACCCAGTCACATCAAATGTCATAGAATTTCATTTTGAAAGTGAATTCAATAAATTTGTGTAAGTTGTAAACACGCTCTAGTATTTGAATGCATAAAACTATTTAAATTTTGTGTAAAATTTAATGCACCCACACGTGCATAAAAGAAAATGCGAAGTAAACCGGACCTGGACTTTATTAATCCACCCAGTCACATCAAATGTCATAGAATTTCATTTTGAAAGTGACTTGAATAAATTTGTATAAAATGTAAACACGCTCTAGTATTTGAATGCACAAAAATATCTAATTTTCGTATGAAATTTAATACACATCCACGTGAATAAATGAAAATGGGAATTAAACCGGACCTTTACTTTATTAATCCACCCAGTCACATCAAATGTCATAGAATTTCATTTTGAAAGTGACTTCAATAAATTTGTGTAAGTTGTAAACACGGTCTAGTATTTGAATGTACAAAAATATTTAATTTTTGTGTAAAGATTAATGCAACTACACGTGAACAAAAGCAAATGGGAATCAAAACCAGACCTATACTTTATTAATCCACCCTGTCACATCAAATGTCATAGAATATCATTTTGAAACTGACTTGAATAAATTTGTATAAGTTGAAAACACGCTCTAGTATTTGAATGCACAAAAATATTTAATTTTCGTATGAAATTTAATACACATTCACGTGAATAAATGAAAATGGGAATTAAACCGGACCTGTACTTTATTAATCCACCCAGTCACATCAAATGTCATAGAATTTCATTTTGAGAGTGACTTGAGTAAATTTGCATAAGTTGTAAACACGCTCTAGTATTTGAATGCACAAAAATATTTAATTTTCGTATGAAATTTAATACACATTCACGTGAATAAATGAAAATGGGAATTAAACCGGACCTGTACTTTATTAATCCACCCAGTCACATCAAATGTCATAGAATTTCATTTTGAAAGTGACTTGAATAAATTTGTATAAGTTGTAAACACGCTCTAGTATTTGAATGCACAAAAATATTTAATTTTCGTATGAAATTTAATACACATTCACGTGAATAAATGAAAATGGGAATTAAACCGGACCTGTACTTTATTAATCCACCCAATCACATCAAATGTCAGAGAATTTCATTTTGAAATTGACTTGAATAAATTTGTATAAGTTGTAAACACGCTCTAGTATTTGAATGCACAAAAATATTTAATTTTCGTATGAAATTTAATACACATTCACGTGAATAAATGAAAATGGGAATTAAACCGGACCTGTACTTTATTAATCCACCCAGTCACATCAAATGTCATAGAATTTCATTTTGAAAGTGACTTGAATAAATTTGTATAAGTTGAAATCACGCTCTAGTATTTGAATGCACAAAAATATTTAAATTTTCGTATGAAATTTAATACACATTCACGTGAATAAATGAAAATGGGAATTAAACCGGACCTATACTTTATTAATCCACCTAGTCACATCAAATGTCATAGAATTTCATTTTGAAATTGACTTGAATAAATTTGTATAAGTTGTAAACACGCTCTAGTATTTGAATGCACAAAAATATTTAATTTTCGTATGAAATTTAATACACATTCACGTGAATAAATGAAAATGGGAATTAAACCGGACCTGTACTTTATTAATCCACCCAGTCACATCAAATGTCATAGAATTTCATTTTGAAATTGACTTGAATAAATTTGTATAAGTTGTAAACACGCTCTAGTATTTGAATGCACAAAAATATTTAATTATCGTATGAAATTTAATACACATGCACGTGAATAAATGAAAAATGGGGATTTAACCGGACCTGTACTTTATTAATCCACCCAGTCACATCAAATGTCATAGAATTTCATTTTGAAAGTGACTTCAATAAATTTGTGTAAGTTGTAAACACGCTCTAGTATTTGAATGTACAAAAATATTTAATTTTTGTGTAAAGATTAATGCAACTACACGTGAACAAAAGCAAATGGGAATCAAAACCAGACCTATACTTTATTAATCCACCCTGTCACATCAAATGTCATAGAATATCATTTTGAAACTGACTTGAATAAATTTGTATAAGTTGAAAACACGCTCTAGTATTTGAATGCACAAAAATATTTAATTTTCGTATGAAATTTAATACACATTCACGTGAATAAATGAAAATGGGAATTAAACCGGACCTGTACTTTATTATTCCACCCAGTCACATCAAATGTCATAGAATTTCATTTTGAAATTGACTTGAATAAATTTGTATAAGTTGTAAACACGCTCTAGTATTTGAATGCACAAAAATATTTAATTTTCGTATGAAATTTAATACACATCCACGTGAATAAATGAAAATGGGAATTAAACCGGACCTGTACTTTATTATTCCACCCAGTCACATCAAATGTCATAGAATTTCATTTTGAAATTGACTTGAATAAATTTGTATAAGTTGTAAACACGCTCTAGTATTTGAATGCACAAAAATATTTAATTTTCGTATGAAATTTAATACACATCCACGTGAATAAATGAAAATGGGAATTAAACCGGACCTGTACTTTATTAATCCACCCAGTCACATCAAATGTCATAGAATTTCATTTTGAGAGTGACTTGAGTAAATTTGCATAAGTTGTAAACACGCTCTAGTATTTGAATGCACAAAAATATTTAATTTTCGTATGAAATTTAATACACATTCACGTGAATAAATGAAAATGGGAATTAAACCGGACCTGTACTTTATTAATCCACCCAGTCACATCAAATGTCATAGAATTTCATTTTGAAAGTGACTTGAATAAATTTGTATAAGTTGTAAACACGCTCTAGTATTTGAATGCACAAAAATATTTAATTTTCGTATGAAATTTAATACACATTCACGTGAATAAATGAAAATGGGAATTAAACCGGACCTGTACTTTATTAATCCACCCAATCACATCAAATGTCATAGAATTTCATTTTGAAATTGACTTGAATAAATTTGTATAAGTTGTAAACACGCTCTAGTATTTGAATGCACAAAAATATTAAATTTTCGTATGAAATTTAATACACATTCACGTGAATAAATGAAAATGGGAATTAAACCGGACCTATACTTTATTAATCCACCTAGTCACATCAAATGTCATAGAATTTCATTTTGAAATTGACTTGAATAAATTTGTATAAGTTGTAAACACGCTCTAGTATTTGAATGCACAAAAATATTTAATTTTCGTATGAAATTTAATACACATTCACGTGAATAAAAGAAAATGGGAATTAAACCGGACCTGTACTTTATTAATCCACCCAGTCACATCAAATGTCATAGAATTTCATTTTGAAATTGACTTGAATAAATTTGTATAAGTTGTAAACACGCTCTAGTATTTGAATGCACAAAAATATTTAATTTTCGTATGAAATTTAATACACATCCACGTGAATAAATGAAAATGGGAATTAAACCGGACCTGTACTTTATTATTCCACCCAGTCACATCAAATGTCATAGAATTTCATTTTGAAATTGACTTGAATAAATTTGTATAAGTTGTAAACACGCTCTAGTATTTGAATGCACAAAAATATTTAATTTTCGTATGAAATTTAATACACATTCACGTGAATAAATGAAAATGGGAATTAAACCGGACCTATACTTTATTAATCCACCTAGTCACATCAAATGTCATAGAATTTCATTTTGAAATTGACTTGAATAAATTTGTATAAGTTGTAAACACGCTCTAGTATTTGAATGCACAAAAATATTTAATTTTCGTATGAAATTTAATACACATTCACGTGAATAAAAGAAAATGGGAATTAAACCGGACCTGTACTTTATTAATCCACCCAGTCACATCAAATGTCATAGAATTTCATTTTGAAATTGACTTGAATAAATTTGTATAAGTTGTAAACACGCTCTAGTATTTGAATGCACAAAAATATTTAATTTTCGTATGAAATTTAATACACATCCACGTGAATAAATGAAAATGGGAATTAAACCGGACCTGTACTTTATTATTCCACCCAGTCACATCAAATGTCATAGAATTTCATTTTGAAATTGACTTGAATAAATTTGTATAAGTTGTAAACACGCTCTAGTATTTGAATGCACAAAAATATTTAATTTTCGTATGAAATTTAATACACATCCACGTGAATAAATGAAAATGGGAATTAAACCGGACCTGTACTTTATTAATCCACCCAGTCACATCAAATGTCATAGAATTTCATTTTGAGAGTGACTTGAGTAAATTTGCATAAGTTGTAAACACGCTCTAGTATTTGAATGCACAAAAATATTTAATTTTTGTATGAAATTTAATACACATTCACGTGAATAAATGAAAATGGGAATTAAACCGGACCTGTACTTTATTAATCCACCCAGTCACATCAAATGTCATAGAATTTCATTTTGAAAGTGACTTGAATAAATTTGTATAAGTTGTAAACACGCTCTAGTATTTGAATGCACAAAAATATTTAATTTTCGTATGAAATTTAATACACATTCACGTGAATAAATGAAAATGGGAATTAAACCAGACCTGTACTTTATTAATCCACCCAATCACATCAAATGTCAGAGAATTTCATTTTGAAATTGACTTGAATAAATTTGTATAAGTTGTAAACACGCTCTAGTATTTGAATGCACAAAAATATTTAATTTTCGTATGAAATTTAATACACATTCACGTGAATAAATGAAAATGGGAATTAAACCGGACCTGTACTTTATTAATCCACCCAGTCACATCAAATGTCATAGAATTTCATTTTGAAAGTGACTTGAATAAATTTGTATAAGTTGTAAACACGCTCTAGTATTTGAATGCACAAAAATATTTAATTTTCGTATGAAATTTAATACACATTCACGTGAATAAATGAAAATGGGAATTAAACCAGACCTGTACTTTATTAATCCACCCAATCACATCAAATGTCAGAGAATTTCATTTTGAAATTGACTTGAATAAATTTGTATAAGTTGTAAACACGCTCTAGTATTTGAATGCACAAAAATATTTAATTTTCGTATGAAATTTAATACACATTCACGTGAATAAATGAAAATGGGAATTAAACCGGACCTGTACTTTATTAATCCACCCAGTCACATCAAATGTCATAGAATTTCATTTTGAAAGTGACTTGAATAAATTTGTATAAGTTGAAATCACGCTCTAGTATTTGAATGCACAAAAATATTTAAATTTTCGTATGAAATTTAATACACATTCACGTGAATAAATGAAAATGGGAATTAAACCGGACCTATACTTTATTAATCCACCTAGTCACATCAAATGTCATAGAATTTCATTTTGAAATTGACTTGAATAAATTTGTATAAGTTGTAAACACGCTCTAGTATTTGAATGCACAAAAATATTTAATTTTCGTATGAAATTTAATACACATTCACGTGAATAAAAGAAAATGGGAATTAAACCGGACCTGTACTTTATTAATCCACCCAGTCACATCAAATGTCATAGAATTTCATTTTGAAATTGACTTGAATAAATTTGTATAAGTTGTAAACACGCTCTAGTATTTGAATGCACAAAAATATTTAATTATCGTATGAAATTTAATACACATGCACGTGAATAAATGAAAAATGGGGATTTAACCGGACCTGTACTTTATTAATCCACCCAGTCACATCAAATGTCATAGAATTTCATTTTGAAAGTGACTTCAATAAATTTGTGTAAGTTGTAAACACGCTCTAGTATTTGAATAAACAAAAATATTTAATTTTTGTGTAAAGATTAATGCAACTACACGTGAACAAAAGCAAATGGGAATCAAAACCAGACCTATACTTTATTAATCCACCCTGTCACATCAAATGTCATAGAATATCATTTTGAAACTGACTTGAATAAATTTGTATAAGTTGAAAACACGCTCTAGTATTTGAATGCACAAAAATATTTAATTTTCGTATGAAATTTAATACACATTCACGTGAATAAATGAAAATGGGAATTAAACCGGACCTGTACTTTATTATTCCACCCAGTCACATCAAATGTCATAGAATTTCATTTTGAAATTGACTTGAATAAATTTGTATAAGTTGTAAACACGCTCTAGTATTTGAATGCACAAAAATATTTAATTTTCGTATGAAATTTAATACACATCCACGTGAATAAATGAAAATGGGAATTAAACCGGACCTGTACTTTATTATTCCACCCAGTCACATCAAATGTCATAGAATTTCATTTTGAAATTGACTTGAATAAATTTGTATAAGTTGTAAACACGCTCTAGTATTTGAATGCACAAAGATATTTAATTTTCGTATGAAATTTAATACACATCCACGTGAATAAATGAAAATGGGAATTAAACCGGACCTGTACTTTATTATTCCACCCAGTCACATCAAATGTCATAGAATTTCATTTTGAAAGTGACTTGAATAAATTTGTATAAGTTGTAAACACGCTCTAGTATTTGAATGCACAAAAATATTTAATTTTCGTATGAAATTTAATACACATTCACGTGAATAAATGAAAATGGGAATTAAACCGGACCTGTACTTTATTAATCCACCCAATCACATCAAATGTCAGAGAATTTCATTTTGAAATTGACTTGAATAAATTTGTATAAGTTGTAAACACGCTCTAGTATTTGAATGCACAAAAATATTTAATTTTCGTATGAAATTTAATACACATTCACGTGAATAAATGAAAATGGGAATTAAACCGGACCTATACTTTATTAATCCACCCAGTCACATCAAATGTCATAGAATTTCATTTTGAAAGTGACTTGAATAAATTTGTATAAGTTGAAATCACGCTCTAGTATTTGAATGCACAAAAATATTTAAATTTTCGTATGAAATTTAATACACATTCACGTGAATAAATGAAAATGGGAATTAAACCGGACCTATACTTTATTAATCCACCTAGTCACATCAAATGTCATAGAATTTCATTTTGAAAGTGAATTCAATAAATTTGTGTAAGTTGTAAACACGCTCTAGTATTTGAATGCATAAAACTATTTAAATTTTGTGTAAAATTTAATGCACCCACACGTGCATAAAAGAAAATGCGAAGTAAACCGGACCTGGACTTTATTAATCCACCCAGTCACATCAAATGTCATAGAATTTCATTTTGAAAGTGACTTGAATAAATTTGTATAAAATGTAAACACGCTCTAGTATTTGAATGCACAAAAATATTTAATTTTCGTATGAAATTTAATACACATTCACGTGAATAAAAGAAAATGGGAATTAAACCGGACCTGTACTTTATTAATCCACCCAGTCACATCAAATGTCATAGAATTTCATTTTGAAATTGACTTGAATAAATTTGTATAAGTTGTAAACACGCTCTAGTATTTGAATGCACAAAAATATTTAATTATCGTATGAAATTTAATACACATGCACGTGAATAAATGAAAAATGGGGATTTAACCGGACCTGTACTTTATTAATCCACCCAGTCACATCAAATGTCATAGAATTTCATTTTGAAAGTGACTTCAATAAATTTGTGTAAGTTGTAAACACGCTCTAGTATTTGAATGTACAAAAATATTTAATTTTTGTGTAAAGATTAATGCAACTACACGTGAACAAAAGCAAATGGGAATCAAAACCAGACCTATACTTTATTAATCCACCCTGTCACATCAAATGTCATAGAATATCATTTTGAAACTGACTTGAATAAATTTGTATAAGTTGAAAACACGCTCTAGTATTTGAATGCACAAAAATATTTAATTTTCGTATGAAATTTAATACACATTCACGTGAATAAATGAAAATGGGAATTAAACCGGACCTGTACTTTATTATTCCACCCAGTCACATCAAATTTCATAGAATTTCATTTTGAAATTGACTTGAATAAATTTGTATAAGTTGTAAACACGCTCTAGTATTTGAATGCACAAAAATATTTAATTTTCGTATGAAATTTAATACACATCCACGTGAATAAATGAAAATGGGAATTAAACCGGACCTGTACTTTATTAATCCACCCAGTCACATCAAATGTCATAGAATTTCATTTTGAAATTGACTTGAATAAATTTGTGTAAGTTGTAAACACGCTCTAGTATTTGAATGCACAAAAATATTTAATTTTCGTATGAAATTTAATACACATTCACGTGAATAAAAGAAAATGGGAATTAAACCGGACCTGTACTTTATTAATCCACCCAGTCACATCAAATGTCAGAGAATTTCATTTTGAAATTGACTTGAATAAATTTGTATATGTTGTAAACACGCTCTAGTATTTGAATGCACAAAAATATTTAAATTTAGTATGAAATTTATTACACATTCACGTGAATAAAAGAAAATGGGAATTAAACCGGACCTGTACTTTGTTAATCCACCCAGTCACATCAAATGTCATAGAATATCATTTTGAAAGTGACTTGAATAAATTTGTGTAAGTTGTAAACACGCTCTAGTATTTGAATGTACAAAATTATTTAACTTTTGTGTAAAAATTAATGCAACTACACTTGAACAAAAGCAAATGAGAATTAAAGCAGACTTGTACTTTATTAATCCACCCTGTCACATCAAATGTCATAGAATTTCATTTTGAAATTGACTTGAATAAATTTGTATAAGTTGTAAACACGCTCTAGTATTTGAATGCACAAAAATATTTAATTTTCGTATGAAATTTAATACACATTCACGTGAATAAAACAAAATGGGAATTAAACCGGACCTGTACTTTATTAATCCACCCAGTCACATCAAATGTCATAGAATTTCATTTTGAAATTGACTTGAATAAATTTGTGTAAGTTTTAAACACGCTCTAGTATTTGAATGCACAAAAATATTTAATTTTTGTATGAAATTTAATACACATTCACGTGAATAAATGAAAATGGGAATTAAACCGGACCTGTACTTTATTAATCCACCCAGTCACATCAAATGTCATAGAATTTCATTTTGAGATTGCCTTGAATAAATTTGTATAAGTTGTAAACACGCTCTAGTATTTGAATGCACAAAAATATTTAAATTTTGTGTAAAATTTAATGCACCCACACGTGCATAAAAGAAAATGCGAAGTAAACCGGACCTGGACTTTATTAATCCACCCAGTCACATCAAATGTCATAGAATTTCATTTTGAAAGTGACTTCAATAAATTTGTGTAAGTTGTAAACACGCTCTAGTATTTGAATGTACAAAATTATTTAACTTTTGTGTAAAAATTAATGCAACTACACTTGAACAAAAGCAAATGAGAATTAAAGCAGACTTGTATTTTATTAATCCACCCAGTCACATCAAATGTCATAGAATTTCATTTTGAAAGTGACTTGAATAAATTTGTATAAGTTGAAATCACGCTCTAGTATTTGAATGCACAAAAATATTTAAATTTTCGTATGAAATTTAATACACATTCACGTGAATAAATGAAAATGGGAATTAAACCGGACCTATACTTTATTAATCCACCTAGTCACATCAAATGTCATAGAATTTCATTTTGAAATTGACTTGAATAAATTTGTATAAGTTGTAAACACGCTCTAGTATTTGAATGCACAAAAATATTTAATTTTCGTATGAAATTTAATACACATTCACGTGAATAAAAGAAAATGGGAATTAAACCGGACCTGTACTTTATTAATCCACCCAGTCACATCAAATGTCATAGAATTTCATTTTGAAAGTGACTTGAATAAATTTGTGTAAGTTTTAAACACGCTCTAGTATTTGAATGCAGAAAAATATTTAAATTTAGTATGAAATTTATTACACATTCACGTGAATAAAAGAAAATGGGAATTAAACCGGACCTGTACTTTATTAATCCACCCAGTCACATCAAATGTCATAGAATTTCATTTTGAAAGTGACTTGAATAAATTTGTATAAGTTGAAAACACGCTCTAGTATTTGAATGCACAAAAATATTTAAATTTTCGTATGAAATTTAATACACATTCACGTGAATAAATGAAAATGGGAATTAAACCGGACCTATACTTTATTAATCCACCTAGTCACATCAAATGTCATAGAATTTCATTTTGAAATTGACTTGAATAAATTTGTATAAGTTGTAAACACGCTCTAGTATTTGAATGCACAAAAATATTTAATTTTCGTATGAAATTTAATACACATTCACGTGAATAAAAGAAAATGGGTATTAAACCGGACCTGTACTTTATTAATCCACCCAGTCACATCAAATGTCATAGAATTTCATATTGAAAGTGAATTCAATAAATTTGTGTAAGTTGTAAACACGCTCTAGTATTTGAATGCATAAAACTATTTAAATTTTGTGTAAAATTTAATGCACCCACACGTGCATAAAAGAAAATGCGAAGTAAACCGGACCTGGACTTTATTAATCCACCCAGTCACATCAAATGTCATAGAATTTCATTTTGAAAGTGACTTGAATAAATTTGTGTAAGTTGTAAACACGCTCTAGTATTTGAATGCACAAAAATATCTAATTTTCGTATGAAATTTAATACACATCCACGTGAATAAATGAAAAATGGGGATATAACCGGACCTGTACTTTATTAATCCACCCAGTCACATCAAATGTCATAGAATTTCATTTTGAAAGTGAATTCAATAAATTTGTGTAAGTTGTAAACACGCTCTAGTATTTGAATGTACAAAAATATTTAACTTTTGTGTAAAGATTAATGCAACTACACGTGAACAAAAGCAAATGGGAATCAAAACCAGACCTATACTTTATTAATCCACCCTGTCACATCAAATGTCATAGAATTTCATTTTGAAAGTGACTTGAATAAATTTGCATAAGTTGTAAACACGCTCTAGTATTTGAATGCACAAAAATATTTAATTTTCGTATGAAATTTAATACACATTCACGTGAATAAATGAAAATGGGAATTAAACCGGACCTGTACTTTATTAATCCACCCAGTCACATCAAATGTCATAGAATTTCATTTTGAAATTGACTTGAATAAATTTGTGTAAGTTGTAAACACGCTCTAGTATTTGAATGCACAAAAATATTTAATTTTCGTATGAAATTTAATACACATTCACGTGAATAAATGAAAATGGGAATTAAACCGGACCTGTACATTATTAATCCACCCAGTCACATCAAATGTCATAGAATTTCATATTGAAATTGACTTGAATAAATTTGTATAAGTTGTAAACACGCTCTAGTATTTGAATGCACAAAAATATTTAGTTTTCGTATGAAATTTAATACACATTCACGTGAATAAAAGAAAATGGGAATTAAACCGGACCTGTACTTTATTAATCCACCCAGTCACATCAAATGTCAGAGAATTTCATTTTGAAATTGACTTGAATAAATTTGTATAAGTTGTAAACACGCTCTAGTATTTGAATGCACAAAAATATTTAATTTTTGTATGAAATTTAATACACATTCACGTGAATAAATGAAAATGGGAATTAAACCGGACCTGTACTTTATTAATCCACCCAGTCACATCAAATGTCATAGAATTTCATTTTGAGATTGACTTGAATAAATTTGTATAAGTTGTAAACACGCTCTAGTATTTGAATGCACAAAAATATTTAATTTTCGTATGAAATTTAATACACATTCACGTGAATAAAAGAAAATGGGTATTAAACCGGACCTGTACTTTATTAATCCACCCAGTCACATCAAAGGTCATAGAATTTCATTTTGAAAGTGAATTCAATAAATTTGTGTAAGTTGTAAACACGCTCTAGTATTTGAATGCATAAAACTATTTAAATTTTGTGTAAAATTTAATGCACCCACACGTGCATAAAAGAAAATGCGAAGTAAACCGGACCTGGACTTTATTAATCCACCCAGTCACATCAAATGTCATAGAATTTCATTTTGAAAGTGACTTGAATAAATTTGTATAAAATGTAAACACGCTCTAGTATTTGAATGCACAAAAATATCTAATTTTCGTATGAAATTTAATACACATCCACGTGAATAAATGAAAAATGGGGATATAACCGGACCTGTACTTTATTAATCCACCCAGTCACATCAAATGTCATAGAATTTCATTTTGAAAGTGACTTCAATAAATTTGTGTAAGTTGTAAACACGCTCTAGTATTTGAATGTACAAAAATATTTAACTTTTGTGTAAAGATTAATGCAACTACACGTGAACAAAAGCAAATGGGAATCAAAACCAGACCTATACTTTATTAATCCACCCAGTCACATCAAGTGTCATAGAATTTCATTTTGAAAGTGACTTGAATAAATTTGTGTAAGTTGTAAACACGTCTAGTATTTGAATGCACAAAAATATTTAATTTTCGTATGAAATTTAATACACATTCACGTGAATAAATGAAAATGGGAATTAAACCGGACCTGTACTTTATTAATCCACCCAGTCACATCAAATGTCATAGAATTTCATTTTGAAATTGACTTGAATAAATTTGTGTAAGTTGTAAACACGCTCTAGTATTTGAATGCACAAAAATATTTAATTTTCGTATGAAATTTAATACACATTCACGTGAATAAATGAAAATGGGAATTAAACCGGACCTGTACTTTATTAATCCACCCAGTCACATCAAATGTCATAGAATTTCATTTTGAAATTGACTTGAATAAATTTGTGTAAGTTGTAAACACGCTCTAGTATTTGAATGCACAAAAATATTTAATTTTCGTATGAAATTTAATACACATTCACGTGAATAAAAGAAAATGGGAATTAAACCGGACCTGTACTTTATTAATCCACCCAGTCACATCAAATGTCAGAGAATTTCATTTTGAAATTGACTTGAATAAATTTGTATAAGTTGTAAACACGCTCTAGTATTTGAATGCACAAAAATATTTAAATTTAGTATGAAATTTATTACACATTCACGTGAATAAAAGAAAATGGGAATTAAACCGGACCTGTACTTTGTTAATCCACCCAGTCACATCAAATGTCATAGAATATCATTTTGAAAGTGACTTGAATAAATTTGTGTAAGTTGTAAACACGCTCTAGTATTTGAATGTACAAAATTATTTAACTTTTGTGTAAAAATTAATGCAACTACACTTGAACAAAAGCAAATGAGAATTAAAGCAGACTTGTACTTTATTAATCCACCCTGTCACATCAAATGTCATAGAATTTCATTTTGAAATTGAATTGAATAAATTTGCATAAGTTGTAAACACGCTCTAGTATTTGAATGCACAAAAATATTTAATTTTCGTATGAAATTTAATACACATTCACGTGAATAAATGAAAATGGGAATTAAACCGGACCTGTACTTTATTAATCCACCCAGTCACATCAAATGTCATAGAATTTCATTTTGAAATTGACTTGAATAAATTTGTGTAAGTTGTAAACACGCTCTAGTATTTGAATGCACAAAAATATTTAATTTTCGTATGAAATTTAATACACATTCACGTGAATAAAAGAAAATGGGTATTAAACCGGACCTGTACTTTATTAATCCACCCAGTCACATCAAATGTCATAGAATTTCATTTTGAAAGTGAATTCAATGAATTTGTGTAAGTTGTAAACACGCTCTAGTATTTGAATGCACAAAAATATTTAATTTTTGTATGAAATTTAATACACATTCACGTGAATAAATGAAAATGGGAATTAAACCGGACCTGTACTTTATTAATCCACCCAGTCACATCAAATGTCATAGAATTTCATTTTGAAATTGACTTGAATAAATTTGTGTAAGTTGTAAACACGCTCTAGTATTTGAATGCACAAAAATATTTAATTTTCGTATGAAATTTAATACACATTCACGTGAATAAATGAAAATGGGAATTAAACCGGACCTGTACTTTATTAATCCACCCAGTCACATCAAATGTCATAGAATTTCATTTTGAAATTGACTTGAATAAATTTGTGTAAGTTGTAAACACGCTCTAGTATTTGAATGTACAAAATTATTTAACTTTTGTGTAAAAATTAATGCAACTACACTTGAACAAAAGCAAATGAGAATTAAAGCAGACTTGTATTTTATTAATCCACCCTGTCACATCAAATGTCATAGAATTTCATTTTGAAAGTGACTTGAATAAATTTGTATAAGTTGAAATCACGCTCTAGTATTTGAATGCACAAAAATATTTAAATTTTCGTATGAAATTTAATACACATTCACGTGAATAAATGAAAATGGGAATTAAACCGGACCTATACTTTATTAATCCACCTAGTCACATCAAATGTCATAGAATTTCATTTTGAAATTGACTTGAATAAATTTGTATAAGTTGTAAACACGCTCTAGTATTTGAATGCACAAAAATATTTAATTTTCGTATGAAATTTAATACACATTCACGTGAATAAAAGAAAATGGGAATTAAACCGGACCTGTACTTTATTAATCCACCCAGTCACATCAAATGTCATAGAATTTCATTTGGAAAGTGACTTGAATAAATTTGTATAAGTTGAAAACACGCTTTAGTATTTGAATGCACAAAAATATTTAATTTTCGTATGAAATTTAATACACATTCACGTGAATAAATGAAAATGGGAATTAAACCGGACCTATACTTTATTAATCCACCTAGTCACATCAAATGTCATAGAATTTCATTTTGAAATTGACTTGAATAAATTTGTATAAGTTGTAAACACGCTCTAGTATTTGAATGCACAAAAATATTTAATTTTTGTATGAAATTTAATACACATTCACGTGAATAAATGAAAATGGGAATTAAACCGGACCTGTACTTTATTAATCCACCCAGTCACATCAAATGTCATAGAATTTCATTTTGAGATTGCCTTGAATAAATTTGTATAAGTTGTAAACACGCTCTAGTATTTGAATGCACAAAAATATTTAAATTTTGTGTAAAATTTAATGCACCCACACGTGCATAAAAGAAAATGCGAAGTAAACCGGACCTGGACTTTATTAATCCACCCAGTCACATCAAATGTCATAGAATTTCATTTTGAAAGTGACTTGAATAAATTTGTATAAAATGTAAACACGCTCTAGTATTTGAATGCACAAAAATATCTAATTTTCGTATGAAATTTAATAAACATCCACGTGAATAAATGAAAAATGGGGATATAACCGGACCTGTACTTTATTAATCCACCCAGTCACATCAAATGTCATAGAATTTCATTTTGAAAGTGACTTCAATAAATTTGTGTAAGTTGTAAACACGCTCTAGTATTTGAATGTATAAAAATATTTAACTGTTGTGTAAAGATTAATGCAACTACACGTGAACAAAAGCAAATGGGAATCAAAACCAGACCTATACTTTATTAATCCACCCAGTCACATCAAATGTCATAGAATTTCATTTTGAAAGTGACTTGAATAAATTTGCATAAGTTGTAAACACGCTCTAGTATTTGAATGCACAAAAATATTTAATTTTCGTATGAAATTTAATACACATTCACGTGAATAAATGAAAATGGGAATTAAACCGGACCTGTACTTTATTAATCCACCCAGTCACATCAAATGTCATAGAATTTCATTTTGAAATTGACTTGAATAAATTTGTGTAAGTTGTAAACACGCTCTAGTATTTGAATGCACAAAAATATTTAATTTTCGTATGAAATTTAATACACATTCACGTGAATAAATGAAAATGGGAATTAAACCGGACCTGTACATTATTAATCCACCCAGTCACATCAAATGTCATAGAATTTCATTTTGAAATTGACTTGAATAAATTTGTATAAGTTGTAAACACGCTCTAGTATTTGAATGCACAAAAATATTTAATTTTCATATGAAATTTAATACACATTCACGTGAATAAAAGAAAATGGGAATTAAACCGGACCTGTACTTTATTAATCCACCCAGTCACATCAAATGTCAGAGAATTTCATTTTGAAATTGACTTGAATAAATTTGTATAAGTTGTAAACACGCTCTAGTATTTGAATGCACAAAAATATTTAATTTTTGTATGAAATTTAATACACATTCACGTGAATAAATGAAAATGGGAATTAAACCGGACCTGTACTTTATTAATCCACCCAGTCACATCAAATGACATAGAATTTCATTTTGAGATTGACTTGAATAAATTTGTATAAGTTGTAAACACGCTCTAGTATTTGAATGCACAAAAATATTTAATTTTCGTATGAAATTTAATACACATTCACGTGAATAAAAGAAAATGGGTATTAAACCGGACCTGTACTTTATTAATCCACCCAGTCACATCAAAGGTCATAGAATTTCATTTTGAAAGTGAATTCAATAAATTTGTGTAAGTTGTAAACACGCTCTAGTATTTGAATGCATAAAACTATTTAAATTTTGTGTAAAATTTAATGCACCCACACGTGCATAAAAGAAAATGCGAAGTAAACCGGACCTGGACTTTATTAATCCACCCAGTCACATCAAATGTCATAGAATTTCATTTTGAAAGTGACTTGAATAAATTTGTATAAAATGTAAACACGCTCTAGTATTTGAATGCACAAAAATATCTAATTTTCGTATGAAATTTAATACACATCCACGTGAATAAATGAAAAATGGGGATATAACCGGACCTGTACTTTATTAATCCACCCAGTCACATCAAATGTCATAGAATTTCATTTTGAAAGTGACTTGAATAAATTTGTGTAAGTTGTAAACACGCTCTAGTATTTGAATGTACAAAAATATTTAACTTTTGTGTAAAGATTAATGCAACTACACGTGAACAAAAGCAAATGGGAATCAAAACCAGACCTATACTTTATTAATCCACCCTGTCACATCAAATGTCATAAAATTTCATTTTGAAAGTGACTTGAATAAATTTGCATAAGTTGTAAACACGCTCTAGTATTTGAATGCACAAAAATATTTAATTTTCGTATGAAATTTAATACACATTCACGTGAATAAATGAAAATGGGAATTAAACCGGACCTGTACTTTATTAATCCACCCAGTCACATCAAATGTCATAGAATTTCATTTTGAAATTGACTTGAATAAATTTGTGTAAGTTGTAAACACGCTCTAGTATTTGAATGCACAAAAATATTTAATTTTCGTATGAAATTTAATACACATTCACGTGAATAAAAGAAAATGGGAATTAAACCGGACCTGTACTTTATTAATCCACCCAGTCACATCAAATGTCAGAGAATTTCATTTTGAAATTGACTTGAATAAATTTGTATAAGTTGTAAACACGCTCTAGTATTTGAATGCACAAAAATATTTAAATTTAGTATGAAATTTATTACACATTCACGTGAATAAAAGAAAATGGGAATTAAACCGGACCTGTACTTTGTTAATCCACCCAGTCACATCAAATGTCATAGAATATCATTTTGAAAGTGACTTGAATAAATTTGTGTAAGTTGTAAACACGCTCTAGTATTTGAATGCACAAAAATATTTAATTTTCGTATGAAATTTAATACACATTCACGTGATTAAATGAAAATGGGAATTAAACCGGACCTGTACATTATTAATCCACCCAGTCACATCAAATGTCATAGAATTTCATTTTGAAATTGACTTGAATAAATTTGTATAAGTTGTAAACACGCTCTAGTATTTGAATGCACAAAAATATTTAATTTTCATATGAAATTTAATACACATTCACGTGAATAAAAGAAAATGGGATTTAAACCGGACCTGTACTTTATTAATCCACCCAGTCACATCAAATGTCAGAGAATTTCATTTTGAAATTGACTTGAATAAATTTGTATAAGTTGTAAACACGCTCTAGTATTTGAATGCACAAAAATATTTAATTTTTGTATGAAATTTAATACACATTCACGTGAATAAATGAAAATGGGAATTAAACCGGACCTGTACTTTATTAATCCACCCAGTCACATCAAATGTCATAGAATATCATTTTGAGATTGCCTTGAATAAATTTGTATAAGTTGTAAACACGCTCTAGTATTTGAATGCACAAAAATATTTAATTTTCGTATGAAATTTAATAAACATTCACGTGAATAAAAGAAAATGGGTATTAAACCGGACCTGTACTTTATTAATCCACCCAGTCACATCAAATGTCATAGAATTTCATTTTGAAAGTGAATTCAATAAATTTGTGTAAGTTGTAAACACGCTCTAGTATTTGAATGCATAAAACTATTTAAATTTTGTGTAAAATTTAATGCACCCACACGTGCATAAAAGAAAATGCGAAGTAAACCGGACCTGTACTTTATTAATCCACCCAGTCACATCAAATGTCATAGAATTTCATTTTGAAAGTGACTTGAATAAATTTGTATAAAATGTAAACACGCTCTAGTATTTGAATGCACAAAAATATCTAATTTTCGTATGAAATTTAATACACATCCACGTGAATAAATTAAAAAATGGGATATAACCGGACCTGTACTTTATTAATCCACCCAGTCACATCAAATGTCATAGAATTTCATTTTGAAATTGAATTCAATAAATTTGTGTAAGTTGTAAACACGCTCTAGTATTTGAATGTACAAAAATATTTAACTTTTGTGTAAAGATTAATGCAACTACACGTGAACAAAAGCAAATGGGAATCAAAACCAGACCTATACTTTATTAATCCACCCTGTCACATCAAATGTCATAGAATTTCATTTTGAAAGTGACTTGAATAAATTTGCATAAGTTGTAAACACGCTCTAGTATTTGAATGCACAAAAATATTTAATTTTCGTATGAAATTTAATACACATTCACGTGAATAAATGAAAATGGGAATTAAACCGGACCTGTACTTTATTAATCCACCCAGTCACATCAAATGTCATAGAATTTCATTTTGAAATTGACTTGAATAAATTTGTGTAAGTTGTAAACACGCTCTAGTATTTGAATGCACAAAAATATTTAATTTTCGTATGAAATTTAATACACATTCACGTGAATAAATGAAAATGGGAATTAAACCGGACCTGTACTTTATTAATCCACCCAGTCACATCAAATGTCATAGAATTTCATTTTGAAATTGACTTGAATAAATTTGTATAAGTTGAAAACACGCTCTAGTATTTGAATGCACAAAAATATTTAATTTTCGTATGAAATTTAATACACATCCACGTGAATAAATGAAAAATGGGGATATAACCGGACCTGTACTTTATTAATCCACCCAGTCACATCAAATGTCAGAGAATTTCATTTTGAAATTGACTTGAATAAATTTGTATAAGTTGTAAACACGCTCTAGTATTTGAATGCACAAAAATATTTAATTTTTGTATGAAATTTAATACACATTCACGTGAATAAATGAAAATGGGAATTAAACCGGACCTGTACTTTATTAATCCACCCAGTCACATCAAATGTCATAGAATATCATTTTGAGATTGCCTTGAATAAATTTGTATAAGTTGTAAACACGCTCTAGTATTTGAATGCACAAAAATATTTAATTTTCGTATGAAATTTAATAAACATTCACGTGAATAAAAGAAAATGGGGATATAACCGGACCTGTACTTTATTAATCCACCCAGTCACATCAAATGTCAGAGAATTTCATTTTGAAATTGACTTGAATAAATTTGTATAAGTTGTAAACACGCTCTAGTATTTGAATGCACAAAAATATTTAAATTTAGTATGAAATTTATTACACATTCACGTGAATAAAAGAAAATGGGAATTAAACCGGACCTGTACTTTGTTAATCCACCCAGTCACATCAAATGTCATAGAATATCATTTTGAAATTGACTTGAATAAATTTGTATAAGTTGAAAACACGCTCTAGTATTTGAATGCACAAAAATATTTAATTTTCGTATGAAATTTAATACACATCCACGTGAATAAATGAAAAATGGGGATATAACCGGACCTGTACTTTATTAATCCACCCAGTCACATCAAATGTCATAGAATTTCATTTTGAAAGTGACTTGAATAAATTTGTATAAAATGTAAACACGCTCTAGTATTTGAATGCACAAAAATATCTAATTTTCGTATGAAATTTAATACACATCCACGTGAATAAATGAAAAATGGGGATATAACCGGACCTGTACTTTATTAATCCACCCTGTCACATCAAATGTCATAGAATTTCATTTTGAAATTGAATTGAATAAATTTGTGTAAGTTGTAAACACGCTCTAGTATTTGAATGCACAAAAATATTTAATTTTCGTATGAAATTTAATACACATTCACGTGAATAAATGAAAATGGGAATTAAACCGGACCTGTACTTTATTAATCCACCCAGTCACATCAAATGTCATAGAATTTCATTTTGAAATTGACTTGAATAAATTTGTGTAAGTTGTAAACACGCTCTAGTATTTGAATGCACAAAAATATTTAATTTTCGTATGAAATTTAATACACATTCACGTGAATAAAAGAAAATGGGTATTAAACCGGACCTGTACTTTATTAATCCACCCAGTCACATCAAATGTCATAGAATTTCATTTTGAAAGTGAATTCAATAAATTTGTGTAAGTTGTAAACACGCTCTAGTATTTGAATGCATAAAACTATTTAAATTTTGTGTAAAATTTAATGCACCCACACGTGCATAAAAGAAAATGCGAAGTAAACCGGACCTGGACTTTATTAATCCACCCAGTCACATCAAATGTCATAGAATTTCATTTTGAAAGTGACTTGCATAAATTTTTATAAAATGTAAACACGCTCTAGTATTTGAATGCACAAAAATATTTAAATTTTCGTATGAAACTTAATACACATCCACGTGAATAAATGAAAATGGGAATTAAACCGGACCTATACTTTATTAATCCACCCAGTCACATCAAATGTCATAGAATTTCATTTTGAAATTGACTTGAATAAATTTGTATAAGTTGTAAACACGCTCTAGTATTTGAATGCACAAAAATATTTAATTTTCGTATGAAATTTAATACACATTCACGTGAATAAAAGAAAATGGGAATTAAACCGGACCTGTACTTTATTAATCCACCCAGTCACATCAAATGTCAGAGAATTTCATTTTGAAATTGACTTGAAGAAATTTGTGTAAGTTTTAAACACGCTCTAGTATTTGAATGCACAAAAATATTTAATTTTCGTATGAAATTTAATACACATTCACGTGAATAAAAGAAAATGGGTATTAAACCGGACCTGTACTTTATTAATCCACCCAGTCACATCAAAGGTCATAGAATTTCATTTTGAAAGTGAATTCAATAAATTTGTGTAAGTTGTAAACACGCTCTAGTATTTGAATGCATAAAACTATTTAAATTTTGTGTAAAATTTAATGCACCCACACGTGCATAAAAGAAAATGCGAAGTAAACCGGACCTGTACTTTATTAATCCACCCAGTCACATCAAATGTCATAGAATTTCATTTTGAAAGTGACTTGAATAAATTTGTATAAAATGTAAACACGCTCTAGTATTTGAATGCACAAAAATATCTAATTTTCGTATGAAATTTAATACACATCCACGTGAATAAATGAAAAATGGGGATATAACCGGACCTGTACTTTATTAATCCACCCAGTCACATCAAATGTCATAGAATTTCATTTTGAAAGTGACTTCAATAAATTTGTGTAAGTTGTAAACACGCTCTAGTATTTGAATGTACAAAAATATTTAACTTTTGTGTAAAGATTAATGCAACTACACGTGAACAAAAGCAAATGGGAATCAAAACCAGACCTATACTTTATTAATCCACCCTGTCACATCAAATGTCATAAAATTTCATTTTGAAAGTGACTTGAATAAATTTGCATAAGTTGTAAACACGCTCTAGTATTTGAATGCACAAAAATATTTAATTTTCGTATGAAATTTAATACACATTCACGTGAATAAATGAAAATGGGAATTAAACCGGACCTGTACTTTATTAATCCACCCAGTCACATCAAATGTCATAGAATTTCATTTTGAAATTGACTTGAATAAATTTGTGTAAGTTGTAAACACGCTCTAGTATTTGAATGCACAAAAATATTTAATTTTCGTATGAAATTTAATACACATTCACGTGAATAAAAGAAAATGGGAATTAAACCGGACCTGTACTTTATTAATCCACCCAGTCACATCAAATGTCAGAGAATTTCATTTTGAAATTGACTTGAATAAATTTGTATAAGTTGTAAACACGCTCTAGTATTTGAATGCACAAAAATATTTAAATTTAGTATGAAATTTATTACACATTCACGTGAATAAAAGAAAATGGGAATTAAACCGGACCTGTACTTTGTTAATCCACCCAGTCACATCAAATGTCATAGAATATCATTTTGAAAGTGACTTGAATAAATTTGTGTAAGTTGTAAACACGCTCTAGTATTTGAATGCACAAAAATATTTAATTTTCGTATGAAATTTAATACACATTCACGTGATTAAATGAAAATGGGAATTAAACCGGACCTGTACATTATTAATCCACCCAGTCACATCAAATGTCATAGAATTTCATTTTGAAATTGACTTGAATAAATTTGTATAAGTTGTAAACACGCTTTAGTATTTGAATGCACAAAAATATTTAATTTTCATATGAAATTTAATACACATTCACGTGAATAAAAGAAAATGGGATTTAAACCGAACCTGTACTTTATTAATCCACCCAGTCACATCAAATGTCAGAGAATTTCATTTTGAAATTGACTTGAATAAATTTGTATAAGTTGTAAACACGCTCTAGTATTTGAATGCACAAAAATATTTAATTTTTGTATGAAATTTAATACACATTCACGTGAATAAATGAAAATGGGAATTAAACCGGACCTGTACTTTATTAATCCACCCAGTCACATCAAATGTCATAGAATATCATTTTGAGATTGCCTTGAATAAATTTGTATAAGTTGTAAACACGCTCTAGTATTTGAATGCACAAAAATATTTAATTTTCGTATGAAATTTAATAAACATTCACGTGAATAAAAGAAAATGGGTATTAAACCGGACCTGTACTTTATTAATCCACCCAGTCACATCAAATGTCATAGAATTTCATTTTGAAAGTGAATTCAATAAATTTGTGTAAGTTGTAAACACGCTCTAGTATTTGAATGCATAAAACTATTTAAATTTTGTGTAAAATTTAATGCACCCACACGTGCATAAAAGAAAATGCGAAGTAAACCGGACCTGTACTTTATTAATCCACCCAGTCACATCAAATGTCATAGAATTTCATTTTGAAAGTGACTTGAATAAATTTGTATAAAATGTAAACACGCTCTAGTATTTGAATGCACAAAAATATCTAATTTTCGTATGAAATTTAATACACATCCACGTGAATAAATGAAAAATGGGGATATAACCGGACCTGTACTTTATTAATCCACCCAGTCACATCAAATGTCATAGAATTTCATTTTGAAAGTGAATTCAATAAATTTGTGTAAGTTGTAAACACGCTCTAGTATTTGAATGTACAAAAATATTTAACTTTTGTGTAAAGATTAATGCAACTACACGTGAACAAAAGCAAATGGGAATCAAAACCAGACCTATACTTTATTAATCCACCCTGTCACATCAAATGTCATAGAATTTCATTTTGAAAGTGACTTGAATAAATTTGCATAAGTTGTAAACACGCTCTAGTATTTGAATGCACAAAAATATTTAATTTTCGTATGAAATTTAATACACATTCACGTGAATAAATGAAAATGGGAATTAAACCGGACCTGTACTTTATTAATCCACCCAGTCACATCAAATGTCATAGAATTTCATTTTGAAATTGACTTGAATAAATTTGTGTAAGTTGTAAACACGCTCTAGTATTTGAATGCACAAAAATATTTAATTTTCGTATGAAATTTAATACACATTCACGTGAATAAATGAAAATGGGAATTAAACCGGACCTGTACTTTATTAATCCACCCAGTCACATCAAATGTCATAGAATTTCATTTTGAAATTGACTTGAATAAATTTGTATAAGTTGAAAACACGCTCTAGTATTTGAATGCACAAAAATATTTAATTTTCGTATGAAATTTAATACACATCCACGTGAATAAATGAAAAATGGGGATATAACCGGACCTGTACTTTATTAATCCACCCAGTCACATCAAATGTCAGAGAATTTCATTTTGAAATTGACTTGAATAAATTTGTATAAGTTGTAAACACGCTCTAGTATTTGAATGCACAAAAATATTTAAATTTAGTATGAAATTTATTACACATTCACGTGAATAAAAGAAAATGGGAATTAAACCGGACCTGTACTTTGTTAATCCACCCAGTCACATCAAATGTCATAGAATATCATTTTGAAAGTGACTTGAATAAATTTGTGTAAGTTGTAAACACGCTCTAGTATTTGAATGTACAAAATTATTTAACTTTTGTGTAAAAATTAATGCAACTACACTTGAACAAAAGCAAATGAGAATTAAAGCAGACTTGTACTTTATTAATCCACCCTGTCACATCAAATGTCATAGAATTTCATTTTGAAATTGAATTGAATAAATTTGTGTAAGTTGTAAACACGCTCTAGTATTTGAATGCACAAAAATATTTAATTTTCGTATGAAATTTAATACACATTCACGTGAATAAATGAAAATGGGAATTAAACCGGACCTGTACTTTATTAATCCACCCAGTCACATCAAATGTCATAGAATTTCATTTTGAAATTGACTTGAATAAATTTGTGTAAGTTGTAAACACGCTCTAGTATTTGAATGCACAAAAATATTTAATTTTCGTATGAAATTTAATACACATTCACGTGAATAAAAGAAAATGGGTATTAAACCGGACCTGTACTTTATTAATCCACCCAGTCACATCAAATGTCATAGAATTTCATTTTGAAAGTGAATTCAATAAATTTGTGTAAGTTGTAAACACGCTCTAGTATTTGAATGCATAAAACTATTTAAATTTTGTGTAAAATTTAATGCACCCACACGTGCATAAAAGAAAATGCGAAGTAAACCGGACCTGGACTTTATTAATCCACCCAGTCACATCAAATGTCATAGAATTTCATTTTGAAAGTGACTTGCATAAATTTTTATAAAATGTAAACACGCTCTAGTATTTGAATGCACAAAAATATTTAAATTTTCGTATGAAACTTAATACACATCCACGTGAATAAATGAAAATGGGAATTAAACCGGACCTATACTTTATTAATCCACCTAGTCACATCAAATGTCATAGAATTTCATTTTGAAATTGACTTGAATAAATTTGTATAAGTTGTAAACACGCTCTAGTATTTGAATGCACAAAAATATTTAATTTTCGTATGAAATTTAATACACATTCACGTGAATAAAAGAAAATGGGAATTAAACCGGACCTGTACTTTATTAATCCACCCAGTCACATCAAATGTCATAGAATTTCATTTTGAAATTGACTTGAAGAAATTTGTGTAAGTTTTAAACACGCTCTAGTATTTGAATGCACAAAAATATTTAATTTTCGTATGAAATTTAATACACATTCACGTGAATAAAAGAAAATGGGAATTAAACCGGACCTGTACTTTATTAATCCACCCAGTCACATCAAATGTTATAGAATTTCATTTTGAAAGTGACTTGAATAAATTTGTATAAGTTGAAAACACGCTCTAGTATTTGAATGCACAAAAATATTTAAATTTTCGTATGAAATTTAATACACATTCACGTGAATAAATGAAAATGGGTATTAAACCGGACCTATACTTTATTAATCCACCTAGTCACATCAAATGTCATAGAATTTCATTTTGAAATTGACTTGAATAAATTTGTATAAGTTGTAAACACGCTCTAGTATTTGAATGCACAAAAATATTTAATTTTCGTATGAAATTTAATACACATTCACGTGAATAAAAGAAAATGGGATTTAAACCGGACCTGTACTTTATTAATCCACCCAGTCACATCAAATGTCATAGAATTTCATTTTGAAATTGACTTGAATAAATTTGTGTAAGTTTTAAACACGCTCTAGTATTTGAATGCACAAAAACATTTAATTTTTGTATGAAATTTAATACACATTCACGTGAATAAATGAAAATGGGAATTAAACCGGACCTGTACTTTATTAATCCACCCAGTCACATCAAATGTCATAGAATTTCATTTTGAGATTGACTTGAATAAATTTGTATAAGTTGTAAACACGCTCTAGTATTTGAATGCACAAAAATATTTAATTTTCGTATGAAATTTAATACACATTCACGTGAATAAAAGAAAATGGGTATTAAACCGGACCTGTACTTTATTAATCCACCCAGTCACATCAAATGTCATAGAATTTCATTTTGAAATTGACTTGAATAAATTTGTATAAGTTGAAAACACGCTCTAGTATTTGAATGCACAAAAATATTTAAATTTTCGTATGAAATTTAATACACATTCACGTGAATAAATGAAAATGGGAATTAAACCGGACCTATACTTTATTAATCCACCTAGTCACATCAAATGTCATAGAATTTCATTTTGAAATTGACTTGAATAAATTTGTATAAGTTGTAAACACGCTCTAGTATTTGAATGCACAAAAATATTTAATTTTCGTATGAAATTTAATACACATTCACGTGAATAAAAGAAAATGGGAATTAAACCGGACCTGTACTTTATTAATCCACCCAGTCACATCAAATGTCATAGAATTTCATTTTGAAAGTGACTTGAAGAAATTTGTATAAGTTGAAAACACGCTCTAGTATTTGAATGCACAAAAATATTTAAATTTTCGTATGAAATTTAATACACATTCACGTGAATAAATGAAAATGGGAATTAAACCGGACCTATACTTTATTAATCCACCCAGTCACATCAAATGTCATAGAATTTCATTTTGAAATTGACTTGAATAAATTTGTATAAGTTGAAAACACGCTCTAGTATTTGAATGCACAAAAATATTTAATTTTCGTATGAAATTTAATACACATTCACGTGAATAAAAGAAAATGGGAATTAAACCGGACCTGTACTTTATTAATCCACCCAGTCACATCAAATGTCATAGAATTTCATTTTGAAAGTGACTTGAAGAAATTTGTATAAGTTGAAAACACGCTCTAGTATTTGAATGCACAAAAATATTTAAATTTTCGTATGAAATTTAATACACATTCACGTGAATAAATGAAAATGGGAATTAAACCGGACCTATACTTTATTAATCCACCTAGTCACATCAAATGTCATAGAATTTCATTTTGAAATTGACTTGAATAAATTTGTATAAGTTGTAAACACGCTCTAGTATTTGAATGCACAAAAATATTTAATTTTCGTATGAAATTTAATACACATTCACGTGAATAAATGAAAATGGGAATTAAACCGGACCTGTACTTTATTAATCCACCCAGTCACATCAAATGTCATAGAATTTCATTTTGAAAGTGAATTCAATAAATTTGTGTAAGTTGTAAACACGCTCTAGTATTTGAATGCATAAAACTATTTAAATTTTGTGTAAAATTTAATGCACCCACACGTGCATAAAAGAAAATGCGAAGTAAACCGGACCTGGACTTTATTAATCCACCCAGTCACATCAAATGTCATAGAATTTCATTTTGAAAGTGACTTGAATAAATTTTTATAAAATGTAAACACGCTCTAGTATTTGAATGCACAAAAATATCTAATTTTCGTATGAAATTTAATACACATTCACGTGAATAAATGAAAATGGGAATTAAACCGGACCTGTACTTTATTAATCCACCCAGTCACATCAAATGTCATAGAATTTCATTTTGAAAGTGACTTCAATAAATTTGTGTAAGTTGTAAACACGCTCTAGTATTTGAATGTACAAAAATATTTAACTTTTGTGTAAAGATTAATGCAACTACACGTGAACAAAAGCAAATGGGAATCAAAACCAGACCTATACTTTATTAATCCACCCAGTCACATCAAATGTCATAGAATTTCATTTTGAAAGTGACTTCAATAAATTTGTGTAAGTTGTAAACACGCTCTAGTATTTGAATGCACAAAAATATTTAATTTTCGTATGAAATTTAATACACATTCACGTGAATAAAAGAAAATGGGAATTAAACCGGACCTGTACTTTATTAATCCACCCAGTCACATCAAATGTCATAGAATTTCATTTTGAAAGTGAATTCAATAAATTTGTGTAAGTTGTAAACACGCTCTAGTATTTGAATGCATAAAACTATTTAAATTTTGTGTAAAATTTAATGCACCCACACGCGCATAAAAGAAAATGCGAAGTAAACCGGACCTGTACTTTATTAATCCACCCAGTCACATCAAATGTCATAGAATTTCATTTTGAAATTGACTTGAATAAATTTTTATAAGTTGAAAACACGCTCTAGTATTTGAATGCACAAAAATATTTAAATTTTCGTATGAAATTTAATACACATTCACGTGAATAAATGAAAATGGGAATTAAACCGGACCTATACTTTATTAATCCACCTAGTCAGATCAAATGTCATAGAATTTCATTTTGAAATTGACTTGAATAAATTTGTATAAGTTGTAAATACGCTCTAGTATTTGAATGCACAAAAAAATTTAATTTTCGTATGAAATTTAATACACATTCACGTGAATAAAAGAAAATGGGAATTAAACCGGACCTGTACTTTATTAATCCACCCAGTCACATCAAATGTCATAGAATTTCATTTTGAAATTGACTTGAAGAAATTTGTGTAAGTTGTAAACACGCTCTAGTATTTGAATGCACAAAAATATTTAATTTTCGTATGAAATTTAATACACATTCACGTGAATAAAAGAAAATGGGAATTAAACCGGACCTGTACTTTATTAATCCACCCAGTCACATCAAATGTCATAGAACTTCATTTTGAAAGTGAATTCAATAAATTTGTGTAAGTTGTAAACACGCTCTAGTATTTGAATGCATAAAACTATTTAAATTTTGTGTAAAATTTAATGCACCCACACGCGCATAAAAGAAAATGCGAAGTAAACCGGACCTGTACTTTGTTAATCCACCCAGTCACATCAAATGTCATAGAATATCATTTTGAAAGTGACTTGAATAAATTTGTGTAAGTTGTAAACACGCTCTAGTATTTGAATGTACAAAATTATTTAACTTTTGTGTAAAAATTAATGCAACTACACTTGAACAAAAGCAAATGAGAATTAAAGCAGACTTGTACTTTATTAATCCACCCTGTCACATCAAATGTCATAGAATTTCATTTTGAAATTGAATTGAATAAATTTGTGTAAGTTGTAAACACGCTCTAGTATTTGAATGCACAAAAATATTTAATTTTCGTATGATATTTAATATACATTCACGTGAATAAATGAAAATGGGAATTAAACCGGACCTGTACTTTATTAATCCACCCAGTCACATCAAATGTCATAGAATTTCATTTTGAAATTGACTTGAAGAAATTTGTGTAAGTTGTAAACACGCTCTAGTATTTGAATGCACAAAAATATTTAATTTCCGTATGAAATTTAATACACATTCACGTGAATAAATGAAAATGGGAATTAAACCGGACCTGTACTTTATTAATCCACCCAGTCACATCAAATGTCATAGAATTTCATTTTGAAATTGACTTGAAGAAATTTGTGTAAGTTGTAAACACGCTCTAGTATTTGAATGCACAAAAATATTTAATTTCCGTATGAAATTTAATACACATTCACGTGAATAAATGAAAATGGGAATTAAACCGGACCTGTACTTTATTAATCCACCCAGTCACATCAAATGTCATAGAATTTCATTTTGAAAGTGAATTCAATAAATTTGTGTAAGTTGTAAACACGCTCTAGTATTTGAATGCATAAAACTATTTAAATTTTGTGTAAAATTTAATGCACCCACACGTGCATAAAAGAAAATGCGAAGTAAACCGGACCTGGACTTTATTAATCCACCCAGTCACATCAAATGTCATAGAATTTCATTTTGAAATTGACTTGAATAAATTTTTATAAAATGTAAACACGCTCTAGTATTTGAATGCACAAAAATATTTAAATTTTCGTATGAAACTTAATACACATTCACGTGAATAAATGAAAATGGGAATTAAACCGGACCTATACTTTATTAATCCACCTAGTCACATCAAATGTCATAGAATTTCATTTTGAAATTGACTTGAATAAATTTGTATAAGTTGTAAACACGCTCTAGTATTTGAATGCACAAAAATATTTAATTTTCGTATGAAGTTTAATACACATTCACGTGAATAAAAGAAAATGGGAATTAAACCGGACCTGTACTTTATTAATCCACCCAGTCACATCAAATGTCATAGAATTTCATTTTGAAATTGACTTGAAGAAATTTGTGTAAGTTTTAAACACGCTCTAGTATTTGAATGCACAAAAATATTTAATTTTCGTATGAAATTTAATACACATTCACGTGAATAAAAGAAAATGGGAATTAAACCGGACCTGTACTTTATTAATCCACCCAGTCACATCAAATGTCATAGAATTTCATTTTGAAAGTGACTTGAATAAATTTGTATAAGTTGAAAACACGCTCTAGTATTTGAATGCACAAAAATATTTAAATTTTCGTATGAAATTTAATACACATTCACGTGAATAAATGAAAATGGGAATTAAACCGGACCTATACTTTATTAATCCACCTAGTCACATCAAATGTCATAGAATTTCATTTTGAAATTGACTTGAATAAATTTGTATAAGTTGTAAACACGCTCTAGTATTTGAATGCACAAAAATATTTAATTTTCGTATGAAATTTAATACACATTCACGTGAATAAAAGAAAATGCGAATTAAACCGGACCTGTACTTTATTAATCCACCCAGTCACATCAAATGTCATAGAATTTCATTTTGAAAGTGAATTCAATAAATTTGTGTAAGTTGTAAACACGCTCTAGTATTTGAATGCATAAAACTATTTAAATTTTGTGTAAAATTTAATGCACCCACACGTGCATAAAAGAAAATGCGAAGTAAACCGGACCTGGACTTTATTAATCCACCCAGTCACATCAAATGTCATAGAATTTCATTTTGAAAGTGACTTGAATAAATTTGTATAAAATGTAAACACGCTCTAGTATTTGAATGCACAAAAATATCTAATTTTCGTATGAAATTTAATACACATTCACGTGAATAAATGAAAATGGGAATTAAACCGGACCTGTACTTTATTAATCCACCCAGTCACATCAAATGTCATAGAATTTCATTTTGAAAGTGACTTCAATAAATTTGTGTAAGTTGTAAACACGCTCTAGTATTTGAATGTACAAAAATATTTAACTTTTGTGTAAAGATTAATGCAACTACACGTGAACAAAAGCAAATGGGAATCAAAACCAGACCTATACTTTATTAATCCACCCAGTCACATCAAATGTCATAGAATTTCATTTTGAAAGTGACTTCAATAAATTTGTGTAAGTTGTAAACACGCTCTAGTATTTGAATGCACAAAAATATTTAATTTTCGTATGAAATTTAATACACATTCACGTGAATAAAAGAAAATGGGAATTAAACCGGACATGTACTTTATTAATCCACCCAGTCACATCAAATGTCATAGAATTTCATTTTGAAATTGACTTGAATAAATTTGTGTAAGTTGTAAACACGCTCTAGTATTTGAATGCACAAAAATATTTAATTTTCGTATGAAATTTAATACACATTCACGTGAATAAAAGAAAATGGGAATTAAACCGGACCTGTACTTTATTAATCCACCCAGTCACATCAAATGTCATAGAATTTCATTTTGAAAGTGAATTCAATAAATTTGTGTAAGTTGTAAACACGCTCTAGTATTTGAATGCATAAAACTATTTAAATTTTGTGTAAAATTTAATGCACCCACACGCGCATAAAAGAAAATGCGAAGTAAACCGGACCTGTACTTTATTAATCCACCCAGTCACATCAAATGTCATAGAATTTCATTTTGAAAGTGACTTCAATAAATTTGTGTAAGTTGTAAACACGCTCTAGTATTTGAATGTACAAAAATATTTAACTTTTGTGTAAAGATTAATACACATTCACGTGAACAAATGAAAATGGGAATTAAACCGGACCTGTACTTTATTAATCCACCCAGTCACATCAAATGTCATAGAATTTCATTTTGAAAGTGACTTCAATAAATTTGTATAAGTTGAAAACACGCTCTAGTATTTGAATGCACAAAAATATTTAATTTTCGTATGAAATTTAATACACATTCACGTGAATAAATGAAAATGGGAATTAAACCGGACCTGTACTTTATTAATCCACCCAGTCACATCAAATGTCATAGAATTTCATTTTGAAATTGACTTGAATAAATTTGTATAAGTTGTAAACACGCTCTAGTATTTGAATGCACAAAAATATTTAATTTTCGTATGAAATTTAATACACATTCACGTGAATAAAAGAAAATGGGAATTAAACCGGACCTGTACTTTATTAATCCACCCAGTCACATCAAATGTCATAGAATTTCATTTTGAAATTGACTTGAATAAATTTGTATAAGTTGTAAACACGCTCTAGTATTTGAATGCACAAAAATATTTAATTTACGTATGAAATTTAATACACATTCACGTGAATAAAAGAAAATGGGAATTAAACCGGACCTGTACTTTATTAATCCACCCAGTCACATCAAATGTCATAGAATATCATTTTGAAATTGACTTGAATAAATTTGTGTAAGTTGTAAACACGCTCTAGTATTTGAATGTACAAATTTATTTAACTTTTGTGTAAAGATTAATGCAACTACACTTGAACAAAAGCAAATGAGAATTAAAGCAGACTTGTACTTTATTAATCCACCCTGTCACATCAAATGTCATAGAATTTCATTTTGAAATTGACTTGAATAAATTTGCATAAGTTGTAAACACGCTCTAGTATTTGAATGCACAAAAATATTTAATTTTCGTATGAAATTTAATACACATTCACGTGAATAAAAGAAAATGGGAATTAAACCGGACCTGTACTTTATTAATCCACCCAGTCACATCAAATGTCATAGAATTTCATTTTGAAATTGACTTGAATAAATTTGTGTAAGTTGTAAACACGCTCTAGTATTTGAATGCACAAAAATATTTAATTTTCGTATGAAATTTAATACACATTCACGTGAATAAAAGAAAATGGGAATTAAACCGGACCTGTACTTTATTAATCCACCCAGTCACATCAAATGTCATAGAATTTCATTTTGAGATTGACTTGAATAAATTTGTATAAGTTGTAAACACGCTCTAGTATTTGAATGCACAAAAATATTTAATTTTCGTATGAAATTTAATACACATTCACGTGAATAAAAGAAAATGGGTATTAAACCGGACCTGTACTTTATTAATCCACCCAGTCACATCAAATGTCATAGAATTTCATTTTGAAAGTGAATTCAATAAATTTGTGTAAGTTGTAAACACGCTCTAGTATTTGAATGCATAAAACTATTTAAATTTTGTGTAAAATTTAATGCACCGACACGCGCATAAAGGAAAATGCGAAGTAAACCGGACCTGGACTTTATTAATCCACCCAGTCACATCAAATGTCATAGAATTTCATTTTGAAATTGACTTGAATAAATTTGTATAAGTTGAAAACACGCTCTAGTATTTGAATGCACAAAAATATTTAAATTTTCGTATGAAATTTAATACACATTCACGTGAATAAATGAAAATGGGAATTAAACCGGACCTGTACTTTATTAATCCACCTAGTCACATCAAATGTCATAGAATTTCATTTTGAAATTGACTTGAATAAATTTGTATAAGTTGTAAACACGCTCTAGTATTTGAATGCACAAAAATATTTAATTTTCGTATGAAATTTAATACACATTCACGTGAATAAAAGAAAATGGGAATTAAACCGGACCTGTACTTTATTAATCCACCCAGTCACATCAAATGTCATAGAATTTCATTTTGAAATTGACTTGTATAAATTTGTGTAAGTTTTAAACACGCTCTAGTATTTGAATGCACAAAAATATTTAATTTTCGTATGAAATTTAATACACATTCACGTGAATAAAAGAAAATGGGTATTAAACCGGACCTGTACTTTATTAATCCACCCAGTCACATCAAATGTCATAGAATTTCATTTTGAAATTGACTTGAATAAATTTGTGTAAGTTGTAAACACGCTCTAGTATTTGAATGCATAAAACTATTTAAATTTTGTGTAAAATTTAATGCACCGACACGCGCATAAAAGAAAATGCGAAGTAAACCGGACCTGGACTTTATTAATCCACCCAGTCACATCAAATGTCATAGAATTTCATTTTGAAATTGACTTGAATAAATTTGTATAAGTTGAAAACACGCTCTAGTATTTGAATGCACAAAAATATTTAATTTTCGTATGAAATTTAATACACATTCACGTGAATAAATGAAAATGGGAATTAAACCGGACCTGTACTTTATTAATCCACCCAGTCACATCAAATGTCATAGAATTTCATTTTGAAATTGACTTGAATAAATTTGTGTAAGTTTTAAACACGCTCTAGTATTTGAATGCACAAAAATATTTAACTTTCGTATGAAATTTAATACACATTCACGTGAATAAATGAAAATGGGAATTAAACCGGACCTGTACTTTATTAATCCACCCAGTCACATCAAATGTCATAGAATTTCATTTTGAAATTGACTTGAATAAATTTGTATGAGTTTTAAACACGCTCTAGTATTTGAATGCACAAAAATATTTAATTTTCGTATGAAATTTAATACACATTCACGTGAATAAAAGAAAATGGGTATTAAACCGGACGTGTACTTTATTAATCCACCCAGTCACATCAAATGTCATAGAATTTCATTTTGAAATTGACTTGAATAAATTTGTGTAAGTTGTAAACACGCTCTAGTATTTGAATGCATAAAACTATTTAAATTTTGTGTAAAATTTAATGCACCGACACGCGCATAAAAGAAAATGCGAAGTAAACCGGACCTGGACTTTATTAATCCACCCAGTCACATCAAATGTCATAGAATTTCATTTTGAAATTGACTTGAATAAATTTGTATAAGTTGAAAACACGCTCTAGTATTTGAATGCACAAAAATATTTAAATTTTCGTATGAAATTTAATACACATTCACGTGAATAAATGAAAATGGGAATTAAACCGGACCTGTACTTTATTAATCCACCTAGTCACATCAAATGTCATAGAATTTCATTTTGAAATTGACTTGAATAAATTTGTATAAGTTGTAAACACGCTCTAGTATTTGAATGCACAAAAATATTTAATTTTCGTATGAAATTTAATACACATTCACGTGAATAAAAGAAAATGGGAATTAAACCGGACCTGTACTTTATTAATCCACCCAGTCACATCAAATGTCATAGAATTTCATTTTGAAATTGACTTGTATAAATTTGTGTAAGTTTTAAACACGCTCTAGTATTTGAATGCACAAAAATATTTAATTTTCGTATGAAATTTAATACACATTCACGTGAATAAAAGAAAATGGGTATTAAACCGGACCTGTACTTTATTAATCCACCCAGTCACATCAAATGTCATAGAATTTCATTTTGAAATTGACTTGAATAAATTTGTGTAAGTTGTAAACACGCTCTAGTATTTGAATGCATAAAACTATTTAAATTTTGTGTAAAATTTAATGCACCGACACGCGCATAAAAGAAAATGCGAAGTAAACCGGACCTGGACTTTATTAATCCACCCAGTCACATCAAATGTCATAGAATTTCATTTTGAAAGTGACTTGAATAAATTTGTATAAGTTGAAAACACGCTCTAGTATTTGAATGCACAAAAATATTTAATTTTCGTATGAAATTTAATACACATTCACGTGAATAAAAGAAAATGGGAATTAAACCGGACCTGTACTTTATTAATCCACCCAGTCACATCAAATGTCATAGAATTTCATTTTGAAATTGACTTGAATAAATTTGTATAAGTTTTAAACACGCTCTAGTATTTGAATGCACAAAAATATTTAATTTTCGTATGAAATTTAATACACATTCACGTGAATAAAAGAAAATGGGAATTAAACCGGACCTGTACTTTATTAATCCACCCAGTCACGTCAAATGTCATAGAATTTCATTTTGAAAGTGACTTGAGTAAATTTGTATAAGTTGTAAACACGCTCTAGTATTTGAATGTACAAAAATATTTAACTTTTGTGTAAAGATTAATGCAACTACACGTGAACAAAAGCAAATGGGAATCAAAACCAGACCTATACTTTATTAATCCACCCTGTCACATCAAATGTCATAGAATTTCATTTTGAAATTGACTTGAATAAATTTGTATAAGTTTTAAACACGCTCTAGTATTTGAATGCACAAAAATATTTAATTTTCGTATGAAATTTAATACACATTCACGTGAATAAAAGAAAATGGGTATTAAACCGGACGTGTACTTTATTAATCCACCCAGTCACATCAAATGTCATAGAATTTCATTTTGAAATTGACTTGAATAAATTTGTGTAAGTTGTAAACACGCTCTAGTATTTGAATGCATAAAACTATTTAAATTTTGTGTAAAATTTAATGCACCGACACGCGCATAAAAGAAAATGCGAAGTAAACCGGACCTGGACTTTATTAATCCACCCAGTCACATCAAATGTCATAGAATTTCATTTTGAAAGTGACTTGAATAAATTTGTATAAGTTGAAAACACGCTCTAGTATTTGAATGCACAAAAATATTTAATTTTCGTATGAAATTTAATACACATTCACGTGAATAAAAGAAAATGGGAATTAAACCGGACCTGTACTTTATTAATCCACCCAGTCACATCAAATGTCATAGAATTTCATTTTGAAATTGACTTGAATAAATTTGTATAAGTTTTAAACACGCTCTAGTATTTGAATGCACAAAAATATTTAATTTTCGTATGAAATTTAATACACATTCACGTGAATAAATGAAAATGGGAATTAAACCGGACCTGTACTTTATTAATCCACCCAGTCACATCAAATGTCATAGAATTTCATTTTGAAATTGACTTGAATAAATTTGTATAAGTTGTAAACACGCTCTAGTATTTGAATGCACAAAAATATTTAATTTTCGTATGAAATTTAATCCACATTCACGTGAATAAAAGAAAATGGGAATTAAACCGGACCTGTACTTTATTAATCCACCCAGTCACATCAAATGTCATAGAATTTCATTTTGAAATTGACTTGAATAAATTTGTATAAGTTGTAAACACGCTCTAGTATTTTAATGCACAAAAATATTTAATTTTCGTATGAAATTTAATCCACATTCACGTGAATAAAAGAAAATGGGGATATAACCGGACCTGTACTTTATTAATCCACCCAGTCACATCAAATGTCATAGAATTTCATTTTGAAAGTGACTTCAATAAATTTGTGTAAGTTGTAAACACGCTCTAGTATTTGAATGTACAAAAATATTTAACTTTTGTGTAAAGATTAATGCAACTACACGTGAACAAAAGCAAATGGGAATCAAAACCAGACCTATACTTTATTAATCCACCCTGTCACATCAAATGTCATAGAATTTCATTTTGAAAGTGACTTGAATAAATTTGTATAAAATGTAAACACGCTCTAGTATTTTAATGCACAAAAATATTTAATTTTCGTATGAAATTTAATCCACATTCACGTGAATAAAAGAAAATGGGGATATAACCGGACCTGTACTTTATTAATCCACCCAGTCACATCAAATGTCATAGAATTTCATTTTGAAAGTGACTTCAATAAATTTGTGTAAGTTGTAAACACGCTCTAGTATTTGAATGTACAAAAATATTTAACTTTTGTGTAAAGATTAATGCAACTACACGTGAACAAAAGCAAATGGGAATCAAAACCAGACCTATACTTTATTAATCCACCCTGTCACATCAAATGTCATAGAATTTCATTTTGAAATTGACTTGAATAAATTTGTATAAGTTTTAAACACGCTCTAGTATTTGAATGCACAAAAATATTTAATTTTCGTATGAAATTTAATACACATTCACGTGAATAAAAGAAAATGGGTATTAAACCGGACGTGTACTTTATTAATCCACCCAGTCACATCAAATGTCATAGAATTTCATTTTGAAATTGACTTGAATAAATTTGTGTAAGTTGTAAACACGCTCTAGTATTTGAATGCATAAAACTATTTAAATTTTGTGTAAAATTTAATGCACCGACACGCGCATAAAAGAAAATGCGAAGTAAACCGGACCTGGACTTTATTAATCCACCCAGTCACATCAAATGTCATAGAATTTCATTTTGAAATTGACTTGAATAAATTTGTATAAGTTGAAAACACGCTCTAGTATTTGAATGCACAAAAATATTTAAATTTTCGTATGAAATTTAATACACATTCACGTGAATAAATGAAAATGGGAATTAAACCGGACCTGTACTTTATTAATCCACCTAGTCACATCAAATGTCATAGAATTTCATTTTGAAATTGACTTGAATAAATTTGTATAAGTTGTAAACACGCTCTAGTATTTGAATGCACAAAAATATTTAATTTTCGTATGAAATTTAATACACATTCACGTGAATAAAAGAAAATGGGAATTAAACCGGACCTGTACTTTATTAATCCACCCAGTCACATCAAATGTCATAGAATTTCATTTTGAAATTGACTTGAATAAATTTGTATAAGTTGTAAACACGCTCTAGTATTTTAATGCACAAAAATATTTAATTTTCGTATGAAATTTAATCCACATTCACGTGAATAAAAGAAAATGGGGATATAACCGGACCTGTACTTTATTAATCCACCCAGTCACATCAAATGTCATAGAATTTCATTTTGAAAGTGACTTCAATAAATTTGTGTAAGTTGTAAACACGCTCTAGTATTTGAATGTACAAAAATATTTAACTTTTGTGTAAAGATTAATGCAACTACACGTGAACAAAAGCAAATGGGAATCAAAACCAGACCTATACTTTATTAATCCACCCTGTCACATCAAATGTCATAGAATTTCATTTTGAAATTGACTTGAATAAATTTGTATAAGTTTTAAACACGCTCTAGTATTTGAATGCACAAAAATATTTAATTTTCGTATGAAATTTAATACACATTCACGTGAATAAAAGAAAATGGGTATTAAACCGGACGTGTACTTTATTAATCCACCCAGTCACATCAAATGTCATAGAATTTCATTTTGAAATTGACTTGAATAAATTTGTGTAAGTTGTAAACACGCTCTAGTATTTGAATGCATAAAACTATTTAAATTTTGTGTAAAATTTAATGCACCGACACGCGCATAAAAGAAAATGCGAAGTAAACCGGACCTGGACTTTATTAATCCACCCAGTCACATCAAATGTCATAGAATTTCATTTTGAAATTGACTTGAATAAATTTGTATAAGTTGAAAACACGCTCTAGTATTTGAATGCACAAAAATATTTAAATTTTCGTATGAAATTTAATACACATTCACGTGAATAAATGAAAATGGGAATTAAACCGGACCTGTACTTTATTAATCCACCTAGTCACATCAAATGTCATAGAATTTCATTTTGAAATTGACTTGAATAAATTTGTATAAGTTGTAAACACGCTCTAGTATTTGAATGCACAAAAATATTTAATTTTCGTATGAAATTTAATACACATTCACGTGAATAAAAGAAAATGGGAATTAAACCGGACCTGTACTTTATTAATCCACCCAGTCACATCAAATGTCATAGAATTTCATTTTGAAATTGACTTGTATAAATTTGTGTAAGTTTTAAACACGCTCTAGTATTTGAATGCACAAAAATATTTAATTTTCGTATGAAATTTAATACACATTCACGTGAATAAAAGAAAATGGGTATTAAACCGGACCTGTACTTTATTAATCCACCCAGTCACATCAAATGTCATAGAATTTCATTTTGAAATTGACTTGAATAAATTTGTGTAAGTTGTAAACACGCTCTAGTATTTGAATGCATAAAACTATTTAAATTTTGTGTAAAATTTAATGCACCGACACGCGCATAAAAGAAAATGCGAAGTAAACCGGACCTGGACTTTATTAATCCACCCAGTCACATCAAATGTCATAGAATTTCATTTTGAAAGTGACTTGAATAAATTTGTATAAGTTGAAAACACGCTCTAGTATTTGAATGCACAAAAATATTTAATTTTCGTATGAAATTTAATACACATTCACGTGAATAAAAGAAAATGGGAATTAAACCGGACCTGTACTTTATTAATCCACCCAGTCACATCAAATGTCATAGAATTTCATTTTGAAATTGACTTGAATAAATTTGTATAAGTTTTAAACACGCTCTAGTATTTGAATGCACAAAAATATTTAATTTTCGTATGAAATTTAATACACATTCACGTGAATAAAAGAAAATGGGAATTAAACCGGACCTGTACTTTATTAATCCACCCAGTCACGTCAAATGTCATAGAATTTCATTTTGAAAGTGACTTGAGTAAATTTGTATAAGTTGTAAACACGCTCTAGTATTTGAATGTACAAAAATATTTAACTTTTGTGTAAAGATTAATGCAACTACACGTGAACAAAAGCAAATGGGAATCAAAACCAGACCTATACTTTATTAATCCACCCTGTCACATCAAATGTCATAGAATTTCATTTTGAAATTGACTTGAATAAATTTGTATAAGTTTTAAACACGCTCTAGTATTTGAATGCACAAAAATATTTAATTTTCGTATGAAATTTAATACACATTCACGTGAATAAAAGAAAATGGGTATTAAACCGGACGTGTACTTTATTAATCCACCCAGTCACATCAAATGTCATAGAATTTCATTTTGAAATTGACTTGAATAAATTTGTGTAAGTTGTAAACACGCTCTAGTATTTGAATGCATAAAACTATTTAAATTTTGTGTAAAATTTAATGCACCGACACGCGCATAAAAGAAAATGCGAAGTAAACCGGACCTGGACTTTATTAATCCACCCAGTCACATCAAATGTCATAGAATTTCATTTTGAAAGTGACTTGAATAAATTTGTATAAGTTGAAAACACGCTCTAGTATTTGAATGCACAAAAATATTTAATTTTCGTATGAAATTTAATACACATTCACGTGAATAAAAGAAAATGGGAATTAAACCGGACCTGTACTTTATTAATCCACCCAGTCACATCAAATGTCATAGAATTTCATTTTGAAATTGACTTGAATAAATTTGTATAAGTTTTAAACACGCTCTAGTATTTGAATGCACAAAAATATTTAATTTTCGTATGAAATTTAATACACATTCACGTGAATAAATGAAAATGGGAATTAAACCGGACCTGTACTTTATTAATCCACCCAGTCACATCAAATGTCATAGAATTTCATTTTGAAATTGACTTGAATAAATTTGTATAAGTTGTAAACACGCTCTAGTATTTTAATGCACAAAAATATTTAATTTTCGTATGAAATTTAATCCACATTCACGTGAATAAAAGAAAATGGGGATATAACCGGACCTGTACTTTATTAATCCACCCAGTCACATCAAATGTCATAGAATTTCATTTTGAAAGTGACTTCAATAAATTTGTGTAAGTTGTAAACACGCTCTAGTATTTGAATGTACAAAAATATTTAACTTTTGTGTAAAGATTAATGCAACTACACGTGAACAAAAGCAAATGGGAATCAAAACCAGACCTATACTTTATTAATCCACCCAGTCACATCAAATGTCATAGAATTTCATTTTGAAAGTGACTTGAATAAATTTGTGTAAGTTGTAAACACGCTCTAGTATTTGAATGCACAAAAATATTTAATTTTCGTATGAAATTTAATACACATCCACGAGAATAAATGAAAAATGGGAATTAAACCGGACCTGTACTTTATTATTCCACCCAGTCACATCAAATGTCATAGAATTTCATTATGAAAGTGACTTGAGTAAATTTGTATAAGTTGTAAACACGCTCTAGTATTTGAATGGACAAAAATATTTAATTTAAGTATGAAATTTAATACACATTCACGTGAATAAAACAAAATGGGAATTAAACCGGACCTGTACTTTATTAATCCACCCAGTCACATCAAATGTCATAGAATTTCATTTTGAAAGTCACTTGAATAAATTTGTATAAGTTGAAAACACGCTCTAGTGTTTGAATGCATAAAAGTAGTTCTTTTTTGTGTGAAATTTAATGCACATTGACGTGAATAAAAGAAAATGGGAATTAAACCGGACCTGTACTTTATTAATCCACCCAGTCACATCAAATGACATAGAATTTCATTTTGAAAGTGAATTCAATAAATTTGTGTAAGTTGTAAACACGCTCTAGTATTTGAATGCATAAAACTATTTAAATTTTGTGGAAAATTTAATGCACCCACACGCGCATAAAAGAAAATGCGAAGTAAACCGGACCTGGACTTTATTAATCCACCCAGTCACATCAAATGTCATAGAATTTCATTTTGAAAGTGACTTGAATAAATTTGTATAAAATGTAAACACGCTCTAGTATTTGAATGCACAAAAATATTTAATTTTCGTATGAAATTTAATACACATCCACGAGAATAAATGATAAATGGGGATTTAACCGGACCTGTACTTTATCAATCCACCCAGTCACGTCAAATGTCATAGAATTTCATTTTGAAAGTGACTTGAGTAAATTTGTATAAGTTGTAAACACGCTCTAGTATTTGAATGTACAAAAATATTTAACTTTTGTGTAAAGATTAATGCAACTACACGTGAACAAAAGCAAATGGGAATCAAAACCAGACCTATACTTTATTAATCCACCCTGTCACATCAAATGTCATAGAATTTCATTTTGAAAGTGACTTGAATAAATTTGTGTAAGTTGTAAACACGCTCTAGTATTTGAATGCACAAAAATATTTAATTTTCGTATGAAATTTAATACACATTCACGTGAATAAATGAAAATGGGAATTAAACCGGACCTGTACTTTATTAATCCACCCAGTCACATCAAATGTCATAGAATTTCATTTTGAAATTGACTTGAATAAATTTGTATAAGTTTTAAACACGCTCTAGTATTTGAATGCACAAAAATATTTAATTTTCGTATGAAATTTAATACACATTCACGTGAATAAATGAAAATGGGAATTAAACCGGACCTGTACTTTATTAATCCACCCAGTCACATCAAATGTCATAGAATTTCATTTTGAAATTGACTTGAATAAATTTGTATAAGTTGTAAACACGCTCTAGTATTTGAATGCACAAAAATATTTAATTTGCGTATGAAATTTAATCCACATTCACGTGAATAAAAGAAAATGGGAATTAAACCGGACCTGTACTTTATTAATCCACCCAGTCACATCAAATGTCATAGAATTTCATTTTGAAATTGACTTGAATAAATTTGTATAAGTTGTAAACACGCTCTAGTATTTGAATGCACAAAAATATTTAATTTTCGTATGAAATTTAATCCACATTCACGTGAATAAAAGAAAATGGGGATATAACCGGACCTGTACTTTATTAATCCACCCAGTCACATCAAATGTCATAGAATTTCATTTTGAAAGTGACTTCAATAAATTTGTGTAAGTTGTAAACACGCTCTAGTATTTGAATGTACAAAAATATTTAACTTTTCTGTAAAGATTAATGCAACTACACGTGAACAAAAGCAAATGGGAATCAAAACCAGACATATACTTTATTAATCCACCCTGTCACATCAAATGTCATAGAATTTCATTATGAAAGTGACTTGAATAAATTTGCATAAGTTGTAAACACGCTCTAGTATTTGAATGCCCAAAAATATTTAATTTTCGTATGAAATTTAATACACATCCACGAGAATAAATGAAAAATAGGAATTAAACCGGACCTGTACTTTATTAATCCACCCAGTCACATCAAATGTCATAAAATTTCATTATGAAAGTGACTTGAGTAAATTTGTATAAGTTGTAAACACGCTCTAGTATTTGAATGGACAAAAATATTTAATTTAAGTATGAAATTTAATCCACATTCACGTGAATAAAAGAAAATGGGAATTAAACCGGACCTGTACTTTATTAATCCACCCAGTCACATCAAATGTCATAGAATTTCATTTTGAAAGTCACTTGAATAAATTTGTATAAGTTTTAAACACGCTCTAGTATTTGAATGCATAAAAGTAGTTCTTTTTTGTGTGAAATTTAATGCACATTGACGTGAATAAAAGAAAATGGGAATTAAACCGGACCTGTACTTTATTAATCCACCCAGTCACATCAAATGTCATAGAATTTCATTTTGAAAGTGAATTCAATAAATTTGTGTAAGTTGTAAACACGCTCTAGTATTTGAATGCATAAAACTATTTAAATTTTGTGTAAAATTTAATGCACCCACACGCGCATAAAAGAAAATGAGAATTAAACCGGACCTGGACTTTATTAATCCACCCAGTCACATCAAATGTCATAGAATTTCATTTTGAAAGTGACTTGAATAAATTTGTATAAAATGTAAACACGCTCTAGTATTTGAATGCACAAAAATATTTAATTTTCGTATGAAATTTAATACACATCCACGAGAATAAATGAAAAATGGGGATTTAACCGGACCTGTACTTTATTAATCCACCCAGTCACATCAAATGTCATAGAATTTCATTTTGAAAGTGACTTCAATAAATTTGTGTAAGTTGTAAACACGCTCTAGTATTTGAATGTACAAAAATATTTAACTTTTGTGTAAAGATTAATGCAACTACACGTGAACAAAAGCAAATGGGAATCAAAACCAGACCTATACTTTATTAATCCACCCTGTCACATCAAATGTCATAGAATTTCATTTTGAAAGTGACTTGAATAAATTTGTGTAAGTTGTAAACACGCTCTAGTATTTGAATGCACAAAAATATTTAATTTTCGTATGAAATTTAATACACATTCACGTGAATAAATGAAAATGGGAATTAAACCGGACCTGTACTTTATTAATCCACCCAGTCACATCAAATGTCATAGAATTTCATTTTGAAATTGACTTGAATAAATTTGTATAAGTTGTAAACACGCTCTAGTATTTGAATGCACAAAAATATTTAATTTTCGTATGAAATTTAATCCACATTCACGTGAATAAAAGAAAATGGGAATTAAACCGGACCTGTACTTTATTAATCCACCCATTCACATCAAATGTCATAGAATTTCATTTTGAAATTGACTTGAATAAATTTGTATAAGTTGTAAACACGCTCTAGTATTTGAATGCACAAAAATATTTAATTTTCGTATGAAATTTAATACACATCCACGAGAATAAAAGAAAATGCGAAGTAAACCGGACCTGTACTTTATTAATCCACCCAGTCACATCAAATGTCATAGAATTTCATTTTGAAATTGACTTGAATAAATTTGTATAAGTTGTAAACACGCTCTAGTATTTGAATGCACAAAAATATTTAATTTTCGTATGAAATTTAATACACATCCACGAGAATAAATGAAAAATGGGAACTAAACCGGACCTGTACTTTATTAATCCACCCAGTCACATCAAATGTCATAGAATTTCATTTTGAAAGTGACTTGAATAAATTTGTGTAAGTTGTAAACACGCTCTAGTATTTGAATGCACAAAAATATTTAATTTTCGTATGAAATTTAATACACATCCACGAGAATAAATGAAAAATGGGAATTAAAAAGGACCTGTACTTTATTAATCCACCCAGTCACATCAAATGTCATAGAATTTCATTATGAAAGTGACTTGAGTAAATTTGTATAAGTTGTAAACACGCTCTAGTATTTGAATGGACAAAAATATTTAATTTAAGTATGAAATTTAATACACATTCACGTGAATAAAAGAAAATGGGAATTAAACCAGACCTGTACTTTATTAATCCACCCAGTCACATCAAATGTCATAGAATTTCATTTTGAAAGTCACTTGAATAAATTTGTATAAGTTGCAAAACACGCTCTAGTATTTGAATGCATAAAAGTAGTTCTTTTTTGTGTGAAATCTAATGCACATTGACGTGAATAAAAGAAAATGGGAATTAAACCGGACCTGTACTTTATTAATCCACCCAGTCACATCAAATGTCATAGAATTTCATTTTGAAAGTGACTTGAGTAAATTTGTATAAGTTGTAAACACGCTCTAGTATTTGAATGGACAAAAATATTTAATTTAAGTATGAAATTTAATACACATCCACGTGAATAAATGAAAAATGGGGATATAACCGGACCTGTACTTTATTAATCCACCCAGTCACATCAAATGTCATAGAATTTCATTTTGAAAGTGACTTGAATAAATTTGTATAAGTTGTAAACACGCTCTAGTATTTGAATGCACAAAAATATTTAATTTTCGTATGAAATTTAATACACATCCACGAGAATAAATGAAAAATGGGAATTAAACCGGACCTGTACTTTATTAATCCACCCAGTCACATCAAATGTCATAGAATTTCATTTTGAAAGTGACTTGAGTAAATTTGTATAAGTTGTAAACACGCTCTAGTATTTGAATGGACAAAAATATTTAATTTAAGTATGAAATTTAATACAAATTCACGTGAATAAAAGAAAATGGGAATTAAACCGGACCTGTACTTTATTAATCCACCCAGTCACATCAAATGTCATAGAATTTCATTTTGAAAGTCACTTGAATAAATTTGTATAAGTTGTAAACACGCTCTAGTATTTGAATGCCCAAAAATATATAAATTTAGTATGAAATTTAATACACATTCACGTGAATAAAAGAAAATAGGAATTAAACCGGACCTGTACTTTATTAATCCACCCAGTCACATCAAATGACATAGAATTTCATTTTGAAAGTCACTTGAATAAATTTGCATAAGTTGTAAACACGCTCTTGTATTTGAATGCACAAAAATATTTAAAATTAGTATGAAATTTAATACACATTCACGTGAATAAATGAAAATGGGAATTAAAGCGGACCTGTACTTTATCAATCCACCCAGTCACGTCAAATGTCATAGAATTTCATTTTGAAAGTGACTTGAGTAAATTTGTATAAGTTGTAAACACGCTCTAGTATTTGAATGGACAAAAATATTTAATTTAAGTATGAAATTTAATACACATTCACGTGAATAAAAGAAAATGGGAATTAAACCGGACCTGTACTTTATTAATCCACCCAGTCACATCAAATGACATAGAATTTCATTTTGAAAGTGACTTCAATAAATTTGTGTAAGTTGTAAACACGCTCTAGTATTTGATTGCACAAAAATATTTAACTTTTGTGTAAAGATTAATGCAACTACACGTGAACAAAAGCAAATGGGAATCAAAACCAGACCTATACTTTATTAATCCACCCTGTCACATCAAATGTCATAGAATTTCATTTTGAAAGTGACTTGAATAAATTTGTATAAGTTGAAAACACGCTCTAGTATTTGAATGCACAAAAATATTTAATTTTCGTATGAAATTTAATACACATTCACGTGAATAAATGAAAATGGGATTTAAACCGGACCTGTACTTTATTAATCCACCCAGTCACATCAAATGTCATAGAATTTCATTTTGAAAGTGACTTGAATAAATATGTATAAAATGTAAACACGCTCTAGTATTTGAATGCACAAAAATATCTAATTTTCGTATGAAATTTAATACACATCCACGTGAATAAATGAAAAATGGGGATATAACCGGACCTGTACTTTATTAATCCACCCAGTCACATCAAATGTCATAGAATTTCATTTTGAAAGTGACTTGAATAAATTTGTATAAGTTGTAAACACGCTCTAGTATTTGAATGCACAAAAATATTTAATTTTCGTATGAAATTTAATACACATCCACGAGAATAAATGAAAAATGGGAATTAAACCGGACCTGTACTTTATTAATCCACCCAGTCACATCAAATGACATAGAATTTCATTTTGAAAGTCACTTGAATAAATTTGCATAAGTTGTAAAGACGCTCTAGTATTTGAATGCATAAAAATATTTAAATTTAGTATGAAATTTAATACACATTCACGTGAATAAATGAAAATGGGAATTAAACCGGACCTGTACTTTATTAATCCACCCAGTCACATCAAATGTCATAGAATTTCATTTTGAAAGTGACTTGAGTAAATTTGTATAAGTTGTAAACACGCTCTAGTATTTGAATGGACAAAAATATTTAATTTAAGTATGAAATTTAATACACATTCACGTGAATAAAAGAAAATGGGAATTAAACCGGACCTGTACTTTATTAATCCACCCAGTCACATCAAATGACATAGAATTTCATTTTGAAAGTCACTTGAATAAATTTGCATAAGTTGTAAACACGCTCTTGTATTTGAATGCCCAAAAATATTTAATTTTCGTATGAAATTTAATACACATTCACGTGAATAAAACAAAATGGGAATTAAACCGGACCTGTACTTTATTATTCTACCCAGTCACATCAAATGTCATAGAATTTCATTTTGAAAGTGACTTGAGTAAATTTGCATAAGTTGTAAACACGCTCTAGTATTTGAATGCACAAAAATATTTAAAATTAGTATGAAATTTAATACACATTCACGTGAATAAATGAAAATGGGAATTAAACCGGACCTGTACTTTATTAATCCACCCAGTCACATCAAATGTCATAGAATTTCATTTTGAAAGTGACTTGAGTAAATTTGTATAAGTTGTAAACACGCTCTAGTATTTGAATGGACAAAAATATTTAATTTAAGTATGAAATTTAATACACATTCACGTGAATAAAAGAAAATGGGAATTAAACCGGACCTGTACTTTATTAATCCACCCAGTCACATCAAATGACATAGAATTTCATTTTGAAAGTCACTTGAATAAATTTGCATAAGTTGTAAATACGCTCTAGTATTTGAATGCCCAAAAATATTTAAATTTAGTATGAAATTTCATACACATTCACGTGAATAAATGAAAATGGGAATTAAACCGGACCTGTACTTTATTAATCCACCCAGTCACATCAAATGTCATAGAATTTCATTTTGAAAGTGACTTCAATAAATTTGTGTAAGTTGTAAACACGCTCTAGTATTTGAATGCATAAAACTATTTAAATTATGTGTAAAATTTAATGCACCCACACGTGCATAAAAGAAGATGGGAAGTAAACCGGACCTGTACTTTATTATTCCACCCAGTCACATCAAATGTCATAGAATTTCATTTTGAAAGTGACTTGAATAAATTTGTATAAAATGTAAACACGCTCTAGTATTTGAATGCACAAAAATATTTAATTTTCGTATGAAATTTAATACACATCCACGAGAATAAAAGAAAATGGGGATATAACCGGACCTGTACTTTATTAATCCACCCAGTCACATCAAATGTCATAGAATTTCATTTTGAAAGTGAATTCAATAAATTTGTGTAAGTTGTAAACACGCTCTAGTATTTGAATGCATAAAACTACTTAAATTTTGTGTAAAATTTAATGCACCCACACGTGCATAAAAGAAAATGGGAATTAAACCGGACCTGTACTTTATTAATCCACCCAGTCACATCAAATGTCATAGAATTTCATTTTGAAAGTGACTTGAATAAATTTGTGTAAGTTGTAAACACGCTCTAGTATTTGAATGCATAAAACTATTTAAATTTTGTGTAAAATTTAATGCACCCACACGTGCATAAAAGAAAATGGGAATTAAACCGGACCTGTACTTTATTAATCCACCCAGTCACATCAAATGTCATAGAATTTCATTTTGAAAGTGACTTCAATAAATTTGTGTAAGTTGTAAACACGCTCTAGTATTTGAATGCATAAAACTATTTAAATTTTGTGTAAAATTTAATGCACCCACACGTGCATAAAAGAAAATGGGAATTAAACCGGACCTGTACTTTATTAATCCACCCAGTCACATCAAATGTCATAGAATTTCATTTTGAAAGTGACTTCAATAAATTTGTGTAAGTTGTAAACACGCTCTACTATTTGAATGCATAAAACTATTTAAATTTTGTGTAAAATTTAATGCACCCACACGTGCATAAAAGAAAATGGGAATTAAACCGGACCTGTACTTTATTATTCTACCCAGTCACATCAAATGTCATAGAATTTCATTTTGAAAGTGACTTGAGTAAATTTGCATAAGTTGTAAACACGCTCTAGTATTTGAATGCACAAAAATATTTAAAATTAGTATGAAATTTAATACACATTCACGTGAATAAATGAAAATGGGAATTAAACCGGACCTGTACTTTATTAATCCACCCAGTCACATCAAATGTCATAGAATTTCATTTTGAAAGTGAATTCAATAAATTTGTGTAAGTTGTAATTACGCTCTAGTATTTGAATGCATAAAACTACTTAAATTTTGTGTAAAATTTAATGCACCCACACGTGCATAAAAGAAAATGGGAATTAAACCGGACCTGTACTTTATTAATCCACCCAGTCACATCAAATGTCATAGAATTTCATTTTGAAAGTGACTTCAATAATATTGTGTAAGTTGTAAACACGCTCTAGTATTTGAATGCATAAAACTATTTAAATTTTGTGTAAAATTTAATGCACCCACACGTGCATAAAAGGAAATGGGAATTAAACCGGACCTGTACTTTATTAATCCACCCAGTCACATCAAATGTCATAGAATTTCATTTTGAAAGTGACTTGAATAAATTTGTATAAAATGTAAACACGCTCTAGTATTTGAATGCACAAAAATATTTAATTTTCATATGAAATTTAATACACATCCACGAGAATAAATGAAAAATGGGAATTAAACCGGACCTGTACTTTATTAATCCACCCAGTCACATCAAATGTCATAGAATTTCATTTTGAAAGTGACTTCAATAAATTTGTGTAAGTTGTAAACACGCTCTAGTATTTGAATGGACAAAAATATTTAATTTAAGTATGAAATTTAATACACATTCACGTGAATAAAAGAAAATGGGAATTAAACCGGACCTGTACTTTATTAATCCACCCAGTCACATCAGATGTCATAGAATTTCATTTTGAAAGTGACTTCAATAAATTTGTGTAAGTTGTAAACACGCTCTAGTATTTGAATGCATAAAACTATTTAAATTTTGTGTAAAATTTAATGCACCCACACGTGCATAAAAGAAAATGGGAATTAAACCGGACCTGTACTTTATTAATCCACCCAGTCACATCAAATGTCATAGAATTTCATTTTGAAAGTGACTTCAATAAATTTGTGTAAGTTGTAAACACGCTCTAGTATTTGAATGCATAAAACTATTTAAATTTTGTGTAAAATTTAATGCACCCACACGTGCATAAAAGAAAATGGGAATTAAACCGGACCTGTACTTTATTAATCCACCCAGTCACATCAAATGTCATAGAATTTCATTTTGAAAGTGACTTGAGTAAATTTGCATAAGTTGTAAACACGCTCTAGTATTTGAATGCACAAAAATATTTAAAATTAGTATGAAATTTAATACACATTCACGTGAATAAATGAAACTGGGAATTAAACCGGACCTGTACTTTATTAATCCACCCAGTCACATCAAATGTCATAGAATTTCATTTTGAAAGTGACTTGAGTAAATTTGTATAAGTTGTAAACACGCTCTAGTATTTGAATGCCCAAAAATATTTAATTTTCATATGAAATTTAATACACATTCACGTGAATAAATGAAAATGGGAATTAAACCGGACCTGTACTTTATTATTCTACCCAGTCACATCAAATGTCATAGAATTTCATTTTGAAAGTGACTTGAGTAAATTTGCATAAGTTGTAAACACGCTCTAGTATTTGAATGCACAAAAATATTTAATTTTCTTATGAAATTTAATACACATTCAGGTGAATAAAAGAAAATGGGAATTAAACCGGACCTGTACTTTATTAATTCACCGAGTCACATCAAATGTCATAGAATTTCATTTTGAAAGTGACTTCAATAAATTTGTGTAAGTTGTAAACACGCTCTAGTATTTGAATGCATAAAACCACTTAAATTTTGTGTAAAATTTAATGCACCCACACGTGCATAAAAGAAAATGGGAATTAAACCGGACCTGTACTTTATTAATCCACCCAGTCACATCAAATGTCATAGAATTTCATTTTGAAAGTGACTTCAATAAATTTGTGTAAGTTGTAAACACGCTCTAGTATTTGAATGCATAAAACTATTTAAATTTTGTGTAAAATTTAATGCACCCACACGTGCATAGAAGAAAATGGGAATTAAACCGGACCTGTACTTTATTAATCCACCCAGTCACATCAAATGACATAGAATTTCATTTTGAAAGTCACTTGAATAAATTTGCATAAGTTGTAAATACGCTCTAGTATTTGAATGCCCAAAAATATTTAAATTTAGTATGAAATTTCATACACATTCACGTGAATAAATGAAAATGGGAATTAAACCGGACCTGTACTTTATTAATCCACCCAGTCACATCAAATGTCATAGAATTTCATTTTGAAAGTGACTTCAATAATATTGTGTAAGTTGTAAACACGCTCTAGTATTTGAATGCATAAAACTATTTAAATTTTGTGTAAAATTTAATGCACCCACACGTGCATAAAAGAAGATGGGAAGTAAACCGGACCTGTACTTTATTATTCCACCCAGTCACATCAAATGTCATAGAATTTCATTTTGAAAGTGACTTGAATAAATTTGTATAAAATGTAAACACGCTCTAGTATTTGAATGCACAAAAATATTTAATTTTCATATGAAATTTAATACACATCCACGAGAATAAATGAAAAATGGGAATTAAACCGGACCTGTACTTTATTAATCCACCCAGTCACATCAAATGTCATAGAATTTCATTTTGAAAGTGACTTCAATAAATTTGTGTAAGTTGTAAACACGCTCTAGTATTTGAATGCATAAAACTACTTAAATTTTGTGTAAAATTTAATGCACCCACACGTGCATAAAAGAAAATGGGAATTAAACCGGACCTGTACTTTATTAATCCACCCAGTCACATCAAATGTCATAGAATTTCATTTTGAAAGTGACTTCAATAAATTTGTGTAAGTTGTAAACACGCTCTAGTATTTGAATGCATAAAACTATTTAAATTTTGTGTAAAATTTAATGCACCCACACGTGCATAAAAGAAAATGGGAATTAAACCGGACCTGTACTTTATTAATCCACCCAGTCACATCAAATGTCATAGAATTTCATTTTGAAAGTGACTTGAATAAATTTGTGTAAGTTGTAAACACGCTCTAGTATTTGAATGCATAAAACTATTTAAATTTTGTGTAAAATTTAATGCACCCACACGTGCATAAAAGAAAATGGGAATTAAACCGGACCTGTACTTTATTAATCCACCCAGTCACATCAAATGTCATAGAATTTCATTTTGAAAGTGACTTGAGTAAATTTGCATAAGTTGTAAACACGCTCTAGTATTTGAATGCACAAAAATATTTAAAATTAGTATGAAATTTAATACACATTCACGTGAATAAATGAAAATGGGAATTAAACCGGACCTGTACTTTATTAATCCACCCAGTCACATCAAATGTCATAGAATTTCATTTTGAAAGTGACTTCAATAATATTGTGTAAGTTGTAAACACGCTCTAGTATTTGAATGCATAAAACTATTTAAATTTTGTGTAAAATTTAATGCACCCACACGTGCATAAAAGAAAATGGGAATTAAAACGGACCTGTACTTTATTATTCTACCCAGTCACATCAAATGTCATAGAATTTCATTTTGAAAGTGACTTGAGTAAATTTGCATAAGTTGTAAACACGCTCTAGTATTTGAATGCACAAAAATATTTAAAATTAGTATGAAATTTAATACACATTCACGTGAATAAATGAAAATGGGAATTAAACCGGACCTGTACTTTATTAATCCACCCAGTCACATCAAATGTCATAGAATTTCATTTTGAAAGTGACTTGAGTAAATTTGTATAAGTTGTAAACACGCTCTAGTATTTGAATGGACAAAAATATTTAATTTAAGTATGAAATTTAATACACATTCACGTGAATAAAAGAAAATGGGAATTAAACCGGACCTGTACTTTATTAATCCACCCAGTCACATCAAATGACATAGAATTTCATTTTGAAAGTCACTTGAATAAATTTGCATAAGTTGTAAATACGCTCTAGTATTTGAATGCCCAAAAATATTTAAATTTAGTATGAAATTTCATACACATTCACGTGAATAAATGAAAATGGGAATTAAACCGGACCTGTACTTTATTAATCCACCCAGTCACATCAAATGTCATAGAATTTCATTTTGAAAGTGACTTCAATAATATTGTGTAAGTTGTAAACACGCTCTAGTATTTGAATGCATAAAACTATTTAAATTTTGTGTAAAATTTAATGCACCCACACGTGCATAAAAGAAGATGGGAAGTAAACCGGACCTGTACTTTATTATTCCACCCAGTCACATCAAATGTCATAGAATTTCATTTTGAAAGTCACTTGAATAAATTTGTATAAAATGTAAACACGCTCTAGTATTTGAATGCACAAAAATATTTAATTTTCATATGAAATTTAATACACATCCACGAGAATAAATGAAAAATGGGAATTAAACCGGACCTGTACTTTATTCATCCACCCAGTCACATCAAATGTCATAGAATTTCATTTTGAAAGTGACTTCAATAAATTTGTGTAAGTTGTAAACACGCTCTAGTATTTGAATGCATAAAACTACTTAAATTTTGTGTAAAATTTAATGCACCCACACGTGCATAAAAGAAAATGGGAATTAAACCGGACCTGTACTTTATTAATCCACCCAGTCACATCAAATGTCATAGAATTTCATTTTGAAAGTGACTTCAATAAATTTGTGTAAGTTGTAAACACGCTCTAGTATTTGAATGCATAAAACTATTTAAATTTTGTGTAAAATTTAATGCACCCACACGTGCATAAAAGAAAATGGGAATTAAAACGGACCTGTACTTTATTATTCTACCCAGTCACATCAAATGTCATAGAATTTCATTTTGAAAGTGACTTGAGTAAATTTGCATAAGTTGTAAACACGCTCTAGTATTTGAATGCACAAAAATATTTAATTTTCTTATGAAATTTAATACACATTCACGTGAATAAAAGAAAATGGGAATTAAACCGGACCTGTACTTTATTAATTCACCCAGTCACATCAAATGTCATAGAATTTCATTTTGAAAGTGACATCAATAAATTTGTGTAAGTTGTAAACACGCTCTAGTATTTGAATGCATAAAACCACTTAAATTTTGTGTAAAATTTAATGCACCCACACGTGCATAAAAGAAAATGGGAATTAAACCGGACCTGTACTTTATTAATCCACCCAGTCACATCAAATGTCATAGAATTTCATTTTGAAAGTGACTTGAGTAAATTTGTATAAGTTGTAAACACGCTCTAGTATTTGAATGGACAAAAATATTTAATTTAAGTATGAAATTTAATACACATTCACGTGAATAAAAGAAAATGGGAATTAAACCGGACCTGTACTTTATTAATCCACCCAGTCACATCAAATGACATAGAATTTCATTTTGAAAGTCACTTGAATAAATTTGCATAAGTTGTAAACACGCTCTTGTATTTGAATGCCCAAAAATATTTAATTTTCGTATGAAATTTAATACACATTCACGTGAATAAAACAAAATGGGAATTAAACCGGACCTGTACTTTATTATTCTACCCAGTCACATCAAATGTCATAGAATTTCATTTTGAAAGTGACTTGAGTAAATTTGCATAAGTTGTAAACACGCTCTAGTATTTGAATGCACAAAAATATTTAAAATTAGTATGAAATTTAATACACATTCACGTGAATAAATGAAAATGGGAATTAAACCGGACCTGTACTTTATTAATCCACCCAGTCACATCAAATGTCATAGAATTTCATTTTGAAAGTGACTTGAGTAAATTTGTATAAGTTGTAAACACGCTCTAGTATTTGAATGGACAAAAATATTTAATTTAAGTATGAAATTTAATACACATTCACGTGAATAAAAGAAAATGGGAATTAAACCGGACCTGTACTTTATTAATCCACCCAGTCACATCAAATGACATAGAATTTCATTTTGAAAGTCACTTGAATAAATTTGCATAAGTTGTAAATACGCTCTAGTATTTGAATGCCCAAAAATATTTAAATTTAGTATGAAATTTCATACACATTCACGTGAATAAATGAAAATGGGAATTAAACCGGACCTGTACTTTATTAATCCACCCAGTCACATCAAATGTCATAGAATTTCATTTTGAAAGTGACTTCAATAATATTGTGTAAGTTGTAAACACGCTCTAGTATTTGAATGCATAAAACTATTTAAATTTTGTGTAAAATTTAATGCACCCACACGTGCATAAAAGAAGATGGGAAGTAAACCGGACCTGTACTTTATTATTCCACCCAGTCACATCAAATGTCATAGAATTTCATTTTGAAAGTCACTTGAATAAATTTGTATAAAATGTAAACACGCTCTAGTATTTGAATGCACAAAAATATTTAATTTTCATATGAAATTTAATACACATTCACGTGAATAAAAGAAAATGGGAATTAAACCGGACCTGTACTTTATTAATCCACCCAGTCACATCAAATGTCATAGAATTTCATTTTGAAAGTGAATTCAATAAATTTGTGTAAGTTCTAAACACGCTCTAGTATTTGAATGTACAAAAATATTTAATTTTCGTATGAAATTTAATACACATTCACGTGAATAAAAGAAAATGGGAATTAAACCGGACCTGTACTTTATTAATCCACCCAGTCACATCAAATGTCATAGAATTTCATTTTGAAAGTGACTTCAATAAATTTGTGTAAGTTGTAAACACGCTCTAGTATTTGAATGCATAAAACTATTTAAATTTTGTGTAAAATTTAATGCACCCACACGTGCATAAAAGAAAATGGGAATTAAACCGGACCTGTACTTTATTAATCCACCCAGTCACATCAAATGTCATAGAATTTCATTTTGAAAGTGACTTCAATAAATTTGTGTAAGTTGTAAACACGCTCTAGTATTTGAATGCATAAAACTATTTAAATTTTGTGTAAAATTTAATGCACCCACACGTGCATAAAAGAAAATGGGAATTAAACCGGACCTGTACTTTATTAATCCACCCAGTCACATCAAATGTCATAGAATTTCATTTTGAAAGTGACTTGAGTAAATTTGCATAAGTTGTAAACACGCTCTAGTATTTGAATGCACAAAAATATTTAAAATTAGTATGAAATTTAATACACATTCACGTGAATAAATGAAAATGGGAATTAAACCGGACCTGTACTTTATTAATCCACCCAGTCACATCAAATGTCATAGAATTTCATTTTGAAAGTGACTTCAATAATATTGTGTAAGTTGTAAACACGCTCTAGTATTTGAATGCATAAAACTATTTAAATTTTGTGTAAAATTTAATGCACCCACACGTGCATAAAAGAAAATGGGAATTAAAACGGACCTGTACTTTATTATTCTACCCAGTCACATCAAATGTCATAGAATTTCATTTTGAAAGTGACTTGAGTAAATTTGCATAAGTTGTAAACACGCTCTAGTATTTGAATGCACAAAAATATTTAATTTTCTTATGAAATTTAATACACATTCAGGTGAATAAAAGAAAATGGGAATTAAACCGGACCTGTACTTTATTAATTCACCCAGTCACATCAAATGTCATAGAATTTCATTTTGAAAGTGACTTCAATAAATTTGTGTAAGTTGTAAACACGCTCTAGTATTTGAATGCATAAAACCACTTAAATTTTGTGTAAAATTTAATGCACCCACACGTGCATAAAAGAAAATGGGAATTAAACCGGACCTGTACTTTATTAATCCACCCAGTCACATCAAATGTCATAGAATTTCATTTTGAAAGTGACTTGAGTAAATTTGCATAAGTTGTAAACACGCTCTAGTATTTGAATGCACAAAAATATTTAAAATTAGTATGAAATTTAATACACATTCACGTGAATAAAACAAAATGGGAATTAAACCGGACCTGTACTTTATTATTCTACCCAGTCACATCAAATGTCATAGAATTTCATTTTGAAAGTGACTTGAGTAAATTTGCATAAGTTGTAAACACGCTCTAGTATTTGAATGCACAAAAATATTTAAAATTAGTATGAAATTTAATACACATTCACGTGAATAAATGAAAATGGGAATTAAACCGGACCTGTACTTTATTAATCCACCCAGTCACATCAAATGTCATAGAATTTCATTTTGAAAGTGACTTGAGTAAATTTGTATAAGTTGTAAACACGCTCTAGTATTTGAATGGACAAAAATATTTAATTTTCGTATGAAATTTAATACACATTCACGTGAATAAAAGAAAATGGGAATTAAACCGGACCTGTACTTTATTAATCCACCCAGTCACATCAAATGACATAGAATTTCATTTTGAAAGTCACTTGAATAAATTTGCATAAGTTGTAAATACGCTCTAGTATTTGAATGCCCAAAAATATTTAAATTTAGTATGAAATTTCATACACATTCACGTGAATAAATGAAAATGGGAATTAAACCGGACCTGTACTTTATTAATCCACCCAGTCACATCAAATGTCATAGAATTTCATTTTGAAAGTGACTTCAATAAATTTGTGTAAGTTGTAAACACGCTCTAGTATTTGAATGCATAAAACTATTTAAATTTTGTGTAAAATTTAATGCACCCACACGTGCATAAAAGAAGATGGGAAGTAAACCGGACCTGTACTTTATTATTCCACCCAGTCACATCAAATGTCATAGAATTTCATTTTGAAAGTGACTTGAATAAATTTGTATAAAATGTAAACACGCTCTAGTATTTGAATGCACAAAAATATTTAATTTTCATATGAAATTTAATACACATCCACGAGAATAAATGAAAAATGGGAATTAAACCGGACCTGTACTTTATTAATCCACCCAGTCACATCAAATGTCATAGAATTTCATTTTGAAAGTGACTTCAATAAATTTGTGTAAGTTGTAAACACGCTCTAGTATTTGAATGCATAAAACTACTTAAATTTTGTGTAAAATTTAATGCACCCACACGTGCATAAAAGAAAATGGGAATTAAACCGGACCTGTACTTTATTAATCCACCCAGTCACATCAAATGTCATAGAATTTCATTTTGAAAGTGACTTCAATAAATTTGTGTAAGTTGTAAACACGCTCTAGTATTTGAATGCATAAAACTATTTAAATTTTGTGTAAAATTTAATGCACCCACACGTGCATAAAAGAAAATGGGAATTAAACCGGACCTGTACTTTATTAATCCACCCAGTCACATCAAATGTCATAGAATTTCATTTTGAAAGTGACTTGAGTAAATTTGCATAAGTTGTAAACACGCTCTAGTATTTGAATGCACAAAAATATTTAAAATTAGTATGAAATTTAATACACATTCACGTGAATAAATGAAAATGGGAATTAAACCGGACCTGTACTTTATTAATCCACCCAGTCACATCAAATGTCATAGAATTTCATTTTGAAAGTCACTTGAATAAATTTGCATAAGTTGTAAACACGCCCTAGTATTTGAATGCCCAAAAATATTTAATTTTCATATGAAATTTAATACACATTCACGTGAATAAATGAAAATGGGAATTAAAACGGACCTGTACTTTATTATTCTACCCAGTCACATCAAATGTCATAGAATTTCATTTTGAAAGTGACTTGAGTAAATTTGCATAAGTTGTAAACACGCTCTAGTATTTGAATGCACAAAAATATTTAATTTTCTTATGAAATTTAATACACATTCAGGTGAATAAAAGAAAATGGGAATTAAACCGGACCTGTACTTTATTAATTCACCCAGTCACATCAAATGTCATAGAATTTCATTTTGAAAGTGACTTCAATAAATTTGTGTAAGTCGTAAACACGCTCTAGTATTTGAATGCATAAAACCACTTAAATTTTGTGTAAAATTTAATGCACCCACACGTGCATAAAAGAAAATGGGAATTAAACCGGACCTGTACTTTATTAATCCACCCAGTCACATCAAATGTCATAGAATTTCATTTTGAAAGTGACTTCAATAAATTTGTGTAAGTTGTAAACACGCTCTAGTATTTGAATGCATAAAACTATTTAAATTTTGTGTAAAATTTAATGCACCCACACGTGCATAAAAGAAGATGGGAAGTAAACCGGACCTGTACTTTATTATTCCACCCAGTCACATCAAATGTCATAGAATTTCATTTTGAAAGTGACTTGAATAAATTTGTATAAAATGTAAACACGCTCTAGTATTTGAATGCACAAAAATATTTAATTTTCGTATGAAATTTAATACACATCCACGAGAATAAATGAAAAATGGGAATTAAACCGGACCTGTACTTTATTAATCCACCCAGTCACATCAAATGTCATAGAATTTCATTTTGAAAGTGACTTCAATAAATTTGTGTAAGTTGTAAACACGCTCTAGTATTTGAATGCATAAAACTATTTAAATTTTGTGTAAAAATTAATGCACCCACACGTGCATAAAAGAAGATGGGAATTAAACCGGACCTGTACTTTATTAATCCACCCAGTCACATCAAATGTCATAGAATTTCATTTTGAAAGTGACTTCAATAAATTTGTGTAAGTTGTAAACACGCTCTAGTATTTGAATGCATAAAACCACTTAAATTTTGTGTAAAATTTAATGCACCCACACGTGCATAAAAGAAAATGGGAATTAAACCGGACCTGTACTTTATTAATCCACCCAGTCACATCAAATGTCATAGAATTTCATTTTGAAAGTCACTTGAATAAATTTGCATAAGTTGTAAACACGCCCTAGTATTTGAATGCCCAAAAATATTTAATTTTCGTATGAAATTTAATACACATTCACGTGAATAAATGAAAATGGGAATTAAACCGGACCTGTACTTTATTAATCCACCCAGTCACATCAAATGTCATAGAATTTCATTTTGAAAGTGACTTCAATAATATTGTGTAAGTTGTAAACACGCTCTAGTATTTGAATGCATAAAACTATTTAAATTTTGTGTAAAATTTAATGCACCCACACGTGCATAAAAGAAGATGGGAAGTAAACCGGACCTGTACTTTATTATTCCACCCAGTCACATCAAATGTCATAGAATTTCATTTTGAAAGTCACTTGAATAAATTTGTATAAAATGTAAACACGCTCTAGTATTTGAATGCACAAAAATATTTAATTTTCATATGAAATTTAATACACATCCACGAGAATAAATGAAAAATGGGAATTAAACCGGACCTGTACTTTATTAATCCACCCAGTCACATCAAATGTCATAGAATTTCATTTTGAAAGTGACTTCAATAAATTTGTGTAAGTTGTAAACACGCTCTAGTATTTGAATGCATAAAACTACTTAAATTTTGTGTAAAATTTAATGCACCCACACGTGCATAAAAGAAAATGGGAATTAAACCGGACCTGTACTTTATTAATCCACCCAGTCACATCAAATGTCATAGAATTTCATTTTGAAAGTGACTTCAATAAATTTGTGTAAGTTGTAAACACGCTCTAGTATTTGAATGCATAAAACTATTTAAATTTTGTGTAAAATTTAATGCACCCACACGTGCATAAAAGAAAATGGGAAGTAAACCGGACCTGTACTTTATTAATCCACCCAGTCACATCAAATGTCATAGAATTTCATTTTGAAAGTGACTTGAGTAAATTTGCATATGTTGTAAACACGCTCTAGTATTTGAATGCACAAAAATATTTAAAATTAGTATGAAATTTAATACACATTCACGTGAATAAATGAAAATGGGAATTAAACCGGACCTGTACTTTATTAATCCACCCAGTCACATCAAATGTCATAGAATTTCATTTTGAAAGTCACTTGAATAAATTTGCATAAGTTCTAAACACGCCCTAGTATTTGAATGCCCAAAAATATTTAATTTTCATATGAAATTTAATACACATTCACGTGAATAAATGAAAATGGGAATTAAAACGGACCTGTACTTTATTATTCTACCCAGTCACATCAAATGTCATAGAATTTCATTTTGAAAGTGACTTGAGTAAATTTGCATAAGTTGTAAACACGCTCTAGTATTTGAATGCACAAAAATATTTAATTTTCTTATGAAATTTAATACACATTCAGGTGAATAAAAGAAAATGGGAATTAAACCGGACCTGTACTTTATTAATTCACCCAGTCACATCAAATGTCATAGAATTTCATTTTGAAAGTGACTTCAATAAATTTGTGTAAGTTGTAAACACGCTCTAGTATTTGAATGCATAAAACCACTTAAATTTTGTGTAAAATTTAATGCACCCACACGTGCATAAAAGAAAATGGGAATTAAACCGGACCTGTACTTTATTAATCCACCCAGTCACATCAAATGTCATAGAATTTCATTTTGAAAGTGACTTCAATAAATTTGTGTAAGTTGTAAACACGCTCTAGTATTTGAATGCATAAAACTATTTAAATTTTGTGTAAAATTTAATGCACCCACACGTGCATAAAAGAATATGGGAAGTAAACCGGACCTGTACTTTATTAATCCACCCAGTCACATCAAATGTCATAGAATTTCATTTTGAAAGTGACTTGAGTAAATTTGCATAAGTTGTAAACACGCTCTAGTATTTGAATGCACAAAAATATTTAATTTTCGTATGAAATTTAATACACATCCACGAGAATAAATGAAAAATGGGAATTAAACCGGACCTGTACTTTATTAATCCACCCAGTCACATCAAATGTCATAGAATTTCATTTTGAAAGTGACTTGAATAAATTTGTGTAAGTTGTAAACACGCTCTAGTATTTGAATGCATAAAACTATTTAAATTTTGTGTAAAATTTAATGCACCCACACGTGCATAAAAGAAAATGGGAATTAAACCGGACCTGTACTTTATTAATCCACCCAGTCACATCAAATGTCATAGAATTTCATTTTGAAAGTGACTTCAATAAATTTGTGTAAGTTGTAAACACGCTCTAGTATTTGAATGCATGAAACTATTTAAATTTTGTGTAAAATTTAATGCACCCACACGTGCATAAAAGAAAATGGGAATTAAACCGGACCTGTACTTTATTAATCCACCCAGTCACATCAAATGTCATAGAATTTCATTTTGAAAGTGACTTGAATAAATTTGTATAAAATGTAAACACGCTCTAGTATTTGAATGCACAAAAATATTTAATTTTCATATGAAATTTAATACACATCCACGAGAATAAATGAAAAATGGGAATTAAACCGGACCTGTACTTTATTAATCCACCCAGTCACATCAAATGTCATAGAATTTCATTTTGAAAGTGACTTCAATAAATTTGTGTAAGTTGTAAACACGCTCTAGTATTTGAATGCATAAAACTATTTAAATTTTGTGTAAAATTTAATGCACCCACACGTGCATAAAAGAAAATGGGAATTAAACCGGACCTGTACTTTATTAATCCACCCAGTCACATCAAATGTCATAGAATTTCATTTTGAAAGTCACTTGAATAAATTTGCATAAGTTGTAAACACGCCCTAGTATTTGAATGCCCAAAAATATTTAATTTTCATATGAAATTTAATACACATTCACGTGAATAAATGAAAATGGGAATTAAAACGGACCTGTACTTTATTATTCTACCCAGTCACATCAAATGTCATAGAATTTCATTTTGAAAGTGACTTGAGTAAATTTGCATAAGTTGTAAACACGCTCTAGTATTTGAATGCACAAAAATATTTAATTTTCTTATGAAATTTAATACACATTCAGGTGAATAAAAGAAAATGGGAATTAAACCGGACCTGTACTTTATTAATTCACCCAGTCACATCAAATGTCATAGAATTTCATTTTGAAAGTGACTTCAATAAATTTGTGTAAGTTGTAAACACGCTCTAGTATTTGAATGCATAAAACTATTTAAATTTTGTGTAAAATTTAATGCACCCACACGTGCATAAAAGAAAATGGGAATTAAACCGGACCTGTACTTTATTAATCCACCCAGTCACATCAAATGTCATAGAATTTCATTTTGAAAGTGACTTCAATAAATTTGTGTAAGTTGTAAACACGCTCTAGTATTTGAATGCATAAAACTATTTAAATTTTGTGTAAAATTTAATGCACCCACACGTGCATAAAAGAATATGGGAAGTAAACCGAACCTGTACTTTATTAATCCACCCAGTCACATCAAATGTCATAGAATTTCATTTTGAAAGTGACTTGAATAAATTTGTATAAAATGTAAACACGCTCTAGTATTTGAATGCACAAAAATATTTAATTTTCGTATGAAATTTAATACACATCCACGAGAATAAATGAAAAATGGGAATTAAACCGGACCTGTACTTTATTAATCCACCCAGTCACATCAAATGTCATAGAATTTCATTTTGAAAGTGACTTGAATAAATTTGTGTAAGTTGTAAACACGCTCTAGTATTTGAATGCATAAAACTATTTAAATTTTGTGTAAAATTTAATGCACCCACATGTGCATAAAAGAAAATAGGAATTAAACCGGACCTGTACTTTATTAATCCACCCAGTCACATCAAATGTCATAGAATTTCATTATGAAAGTGACTTGAATAAATTTGTATAAGTTGTAAACACGCTCTAGTATTTGAATGCACAAAAATATTTAAATTTTGCGTAAAATTTAATGCACCCACACGTGCATAAAAGAAAATGGGAATTAAATCGGACCTGTACTTTATTAATCCACCCAGTCACATCAAATGTCATAGAATTTCATTTTGAAACTGAATTCAATAAATTTGTGTAAGTTGTAAACACGCTCTAGTATTTGAATGCATAAAACTATTTAAATTTTGTGTAAGATTTAATGCACCCACACGTGCATAAAAGAATATGGGAAGTAAACCGGACCTGTACTTTATTAATCCACCCACTCACATCAAATGTCATAGAATTTCATTTTGAAACTGAATTCAATAAATTTGTGTAAGTTGTAAACACGCTCTAGTATTTGAATGCACAAAAATATTTAATTTTTGCGTAAAATTTAATGCACCCACACGTGCATAAAAGAAAATGGGAATTAAATCGGACCTGTACTTTATTAATCCACCCAGTCACATCAAATGTCATAGGATTTCATTATGAAAGTGACTTGAATAAATTTGTATAAGTTGTAAACACGCTCTAGTATTTGAATGCAGAAAAATATTTAATTTTCGTATGAAATTTAATGCACATTGACGTGAATAAAAGAAAATGGGAATTAAACCGGACCTGTACTTTATTAATCCACCCAGTCACATCAAATGTCATAGAATTTCATTTTGAAAGTGACTTCAATAAATTTGTGTAAGTTGTAAACACGCTCTAGTATTTGAATGCATAAAACTATTTAAATTTTGTGTAAAATTTAATGCACCCACACGTGCATAAAAGAAAATGGGAAGTAAACCGGACCTGTACTTTATTAATCCACCCAGTCACATCAAATGTCATAGAATTTCATTTTGAAAGTGACTTGAGTAAATTTGCATATGTTGTAAACACGCTCTAGTATTTGAATGCACAAAAATATTTAAAATTAGTATGAAATTTAATACACATTCACGTGAATAAATGAAAATGGGAATTAAACCGGACCTGTACTTTATTAATCCACCCAGTCACATCAAATGTCATAGAATTTCATTTTGAAAGTCACTTGAATAAATTTGCATAAGTTCTAAACACGCCCTAGTATTTGAATGCCCAAAAATATTTAATTTTCATATGAAATTTAATACACATTCACGTGAATAAATGAAAATGGGAATTAAAACGGACCTGTACTTTATTATTCTACCCAGTCACATCAAATGTCATAGAATTTCATTTTGAAAGTGACTTGAGTAAATTTGCATAAGTTGTAAACACGCTCTAGTATTTGAATGCACAAAAATATTTAATTTTCTTATGAAATTTAATACACATTCAGGTGAATAAAAGAAAATGGGAATTAAACCGGACCTGTACTTTATTAATTCACCCAGTCACATCAAATGTCATAGAATTTCATTTTGAAAGTGACTTCAATAAATTTGTGTAAGTTGTAAACACGCTCTAGTATTTGAATGCATAAAACCACTTAAATTTTGTGTAAAATTTAATGCACCCACACGTGCATAAAAGAAAATGGGAATTAAACCGGACCTGTACTTTATTAATCCACCCAGTCACATCAAATGTCATAGAATTTCATTTTGAAAGTGACTTCAATAAATTTGTGTAAGTTGTAAACACGCTCTAGTATTTGAATGCATAAAACTATTTAAATTTTGTGTAAAATTTAATGCACCCACACGTGCATAAAAGAATATGGGAAGTAAACCGGACCTGTACTTTATTAATCCACCCAGTCACATCAAATGTCATAGAATTTCATTTTGAAAGTGACTTGAGTAAATTTGCATAAGTTGTAAACACGCTCTAGTATTTGAATGCACAAAAATATTTAATTTTCGTATGAAATTTAATACACATCCACGAGAATAAATGAAAAATGGGAATTAAACCGGACCTGTACTTTATTAATCCACCCAGTCACATCAAATGTCATAGAATTTCATTTTGAAAGTGACTTGAATAAATTTGTGTAAGTTGTAAACACGCTCTAGTATTTGAATGCATAAAACTATTTAAATTTTGTGTAAAATTTAATGCACCCACACGTGCATAAAAGAAAATGGGAATTAAACCGGACCTGTACTTTATTAATCCACCCAGTCACATCAAATGTCATAGAATTTCATTTTGAAAGTGACTTCAATAAATTTGTGTAAGTTGTAAACACGCTCTAGTATTTGAATGCATGAAACTATTTAAATTTTGTGTAAAATTTAATGCACCCACACGTGCATAAAAGAAAATGGGAATTAAACCGGACCTGTACTTTATTAATCCACCCAGTCACATCAAATGTCATAGAATTTCATTTTGAAAGTGACTTGAATAAATTTGTATAAAATGTAAACACGCTCTAGTATTTGAATGCACAAAAATATTTAATTTTCATATGAAATTTAATACACATCCACGAGAATAAATGAAAAATGGGAATTAAACCGGACCTGTACTTTATTAATCCACCCAGTCACATCAAATGTCATAGAATTTCATTTTGAAAGTGACTTCAATAAATTTGTGTAAGTTGTAAACACGCTCTAGTATTTGAATGCATAAAACTATTTAAATTTTGTGTAAAATTTAATGCACCCACACGTGCATAAAAGAAAATGGGAATTAAACCGGACCTGTACTTTATTAATCCACCCAGTCACATCAAATGTCATAGAATTTCATTTTGAAAGTCACTTGAATAAATTTGCATAAGTTGTAAACACGCCCTAGTATTTGAATGCCCAAAAATATTTAATTTTCATATGAAATTTAATACACATTCACGTGAATAAATGAAAATGGGAATTAAAACGGACCTGTACTTTATTATTCTACCCAGTCACATCAAATGTCATAGAATTTCATTTTGAAAGTGACTTGAGTAAATTTGCATAAGTTGTAAACACGCTCTAGTATTTGAATGCACAAAAATATTTAATTTTCTTATGAAATTTAATACACATTCAGGTGAATAAAAGAAAATGGGAATTAAACCGGACCTGTACTTTATTAATTCACCCAGTCACATCAAATGTCATAGAATTTCATTTTGAAAGTGACTTCAATAAATTTGTGTAAGTTGTAAACACGCTCTAGTATTTGAATGCATAAAACTATTTAAATTTTGTGTAAAATTTAATGCACCCACACGTGCATAAAAGAAAATGGGAATTAAACCGGACCTGTACTTTATTAATCCACCCAGTCACATCAAATGTCATAGAATTTCATTTTGAAAGTGACTTCAATAAATTTGTGTAAGTTGTAAACACGCTCTAGTATTTGAATGCATAAAACTATTTAAATTTTGTGTAAAATTTAATGCACCCACACGTGCATAAAAGAATATGGGAAGTAAACCGAACCTGTACTTTATTAATCCACCCAGTCACATCAAATGTCATAGAATTTCATTTTGAAAGTGACTTGAATAAATTTGTATAAAATGTAAACACGCTCTAGTATTTGAATGCACAAAAATATTTAATTTTCGTATGAAATTTAATACACATCCACGAGAATAAATGAAAAATGGGAATTAAACCGGACCTGTACTTTATTAATCCACCCAGTCACATCAAATGTCATAGAATTTCATTTTGAAAGTGACTTCAATAAATTTGTGTAAGTTGTAAACACGCTCTAGTATTTGAATGCATAAAACTATTTAAATTTTGTGTAAAATTTAATGCACCCACATGTGCATAAAAGAAAATAGGAATTAAACCGGACCTGTACTTTATTAATCCACCCAGTCACATCAAATGTCATAGAATTTCATTATGAAAGTGACTTGAATAAATTTGTATAAGTTGTAAACACGCTCTAGTATTTGAATGCACAAAAATATTTAAATTTTGCGTAAAATTTAATGCACCCACACGTGCATAAAAGAAAATGGGAATTAAATCGGACCTGTACTTTATTAATCCACCCAGTCACATCAAATGTCATAGAATTTCATTTTGAAACTGAATTCAATAAATTTGTGTAAGTTGTAAACACGCTCTAGTATTTGAATGCATAAAACTATTTAAATTTTGTGTAAGATTTAATGCACCCACACGTGCATAAAAGAATATGGGAAGTAAACCGGACCTGTACTTTATTAATCCACCCACTCACATCAAATGTCATAGAATTTCATTTTGAAACTGAATTCAATAAATTTGTGTAAGTTGTAAACACGCTCTAGTATTTGAATGCACAAAAATATTTAATTTTTGCGTAAAATTTAATGCACCCACACGTGCATAAAAGAAAATGGGAATTAAATCGGACCTGTACTTTATTAATCCACCCAGTCACATCAAATGTCATAGGATTTCATTATGAAAGTGACTTGAATAAATTTGTATAAGTTGTAAACACGCTCTAGTATTTGAATGCAGAAAAATATTTAATTTTCGTATGAAATTTAATACACATTCACGTGAATAAAACAAAATGGGATTTAAATCGGACCTGTACTTTATTAATCCACCCAGTCACATCAAATGTCATAGGATTTCATTTTGAAAGTGAATTCAATAAATTTGTGTAAGTTGTAAACACGCTCTAGTATTTGAATGCACAAAAATATTTAATTTTCGTATGAAATTTAATACACATACACGTGAATAAAACAAAATGGGAATTAAATTGGACCTGTAAGTTATTATTCCACCCAGTCACATCAAATGTCATAGAATTTCATTTTGAAACTGACTTGAATCAATTTGTATAAGTTGTAAACACGCTCTAGTATTTGAATGGACAAAAATATTTAATTTAAGTATGAAATTTAATACACATTGACGTGAATAAAACAAAATGGGAATTAAATCGGACCTGTACTTTATTATTCCACCCAGTCACATCAAATGTCATAGAATTTCATTTTGAAAGTGACTTGAATAAATTTTTGTCAGTTGTAAACACGCTCTACTATTTGAATGCACAAAAATATTTAATTTTCGTATGAAATTTAACACACATTCACGGGAATAAAAGAAAATGGGAATTAAACCGGACCTGTACTTTATTATTCCACCCAGTCACATCAAATGTAATAGAATTTCATTTTCAAAGTGACTTGAATAAATTTGTATAAGTTGTAAACACGCTCTAGTATTTGAATGCATAAAAGTAGTTCTTTTTTGCGTGAAATTTAATGCACATTGACGTGAATAAAAGAAAATAGTAATTAAACCGGACCTGTACTTTACTAATCCGCCCAATCACGTCAAATGTCATAGAATTTCATTTTGAAAGTGACTTGAGTAAATTTGTATAAGTTGTAAAAACGCTCTAGTATTTGAATGCAGAAAAATATTTAATTTTCGTATGAAATTTAATACACATTCACGTGAATAAATGAAAATGGGAATTAAACCGGACCTGTACTTTATTATTCCACCCAGTCACATCAAATGTCATAAAATTTCATTTTGAAACTGACTTGAATCAATTTGTATAAGTTGTAAACACGCTCTCGTATTTGAATGGACGAAAATATTTAACTTAAGTATGAAATTTAATACACATTGACGTGAATAAAACAAAATGGGAATTAAATCGGACCTGTACTTTATTATTCCACCCAGTCACATCAAATGTAATAGAATTTCATTTTCAAAGTGACTTGAATAAATTTGTATAAGTTGTAAACACGCTCTAGTATTTGAATGCACAAAAATATTTAATTTAAGTATGAAATTTAATACACATTCACGTGAATAAAACAAAATGGGAATTAAATCGGACCTGTTTTTTATTAATCCACCCAGTCACATCAAATGTCATAGAATTTCATTTTGAAAGTGACTTCAATAAATTTGTGTAAGTTGTAAACACGCTCTAGTATTTGAATGCATAAAACTATTTAAATTTTGTGTAAAATTTAATGCACCCACACGTGCATAAAAGAATATGGGAAGTAAACCGGACCTGTACTTTATTAATCCACCCAGTCACATCAAATGTCATAGAATTTCATTTTGAAAGTGACTTGAGTAAATTTGCATAAGTTGTAAACACGCTCTAGTATTTGAATGCACAAAAATATTTAATTTTCGTATGAAATTTAATACACATCCACGAGAATAAATGAAAAATGGGAATTAAACCGGACCTGTACTTTATTAATCCACCCAGTCACATCAAATGTCATAGAATTTCATTTTGAAAGTGACTTGAATAAATTTGTGTAAGTTGTAAACACGCTCTAGTATTTGAATGCATAAAACTATTTAAATTTTGTGTAAAATTTAATGCACCCACACGTGCATAAAAGAAAATGGGAATTAAACCGGACCTGTACTTTATTAATCCACCCAGTCACATCAAATGTCATAGAATTTCATTTTGAAAGTGACTTCAATAAATTTGTGTAAGTTGTAAACACGCTCTAGTATTTGAATGCATGAAACTATTTAAATTTTGTGTAAAATTTAATGCACCCACACGTGCATAAAAGAAAATGGGAATTAAACCGGACCTGTACTTTATTAATCCACCCAGTCACATCAAATGTCATAGAATTTCATTTTGAAAGTGACTTGAATAAATTTGTATAAAATGTAAACACGCTCTAGTATTTGAATGCACAAAAATATTTAATTTTCATATGAAATTTAATACACATCCACGAGAATAAATGAAAAATGGGAATTAAACCGGACCTGTACTTTATTAATCCACCCAGTCACATCAAATGTCATAGAATTTCATTTTGAAAGTGACTTCAATAAATTTGTGTAAGTTGTAAACACGCTCTAGTATTTGAATGCATAAAACTATTTAAATTTTGTGTAAAATTTAATGCACCCACACGTGCATAAAAGAAAATGGGAATTAAACCGGACCTGTACTTTATTAATCCACCCAGTCACATCAAATGTCATAGAATTTCATTTTGAAAGTCACTTGAATAAATTTGCATAAGTTGTAAACACGCCCTAGTATTTGAATGCCCAAAAATATTTAATTTTCATATGAAATTTAATACACATTCACGTGAATAAATGAAAATGGGAATTAAAACGGACCTGTACTTTATTATTCTACCCAGTCACATCAAATGTCATAGAATTTCATTTTGAAAGTGACTTGAGTAAATTTGCATAAGTTGTAAACACGCTCTAGTATTTGAATGCACAAAAATATTTAATTTTCTTATGAAATTTAATACACATTCAGGTGAATAAAAGAAAATGCGAATTAAACCGGACCTGTACTTTATTAATTCACCCAGTCACATCAAATGTCATAGAATTTCATTTTGAAAGTGACTTCAATAAATTTGTGTAAGTTGTAAACACGCTCTAGTATTTGAATGCATAAAACTATTTAAATTTTGCGTAAAATTTAATGCACCCACACGTGCATAAAAGAAAATGGGAATTAAACCGGACCTGTACTTTATTAATCCACCCAGTCACATCAAATGTCATAGGATTTCATTATGAAAGTGACTTGAATAAATTTGTATAAGTTGTAAACACGCTCTAGTATTTGAATGCATAAAAGTAGTTCTTTTTTGCGTGAAATTTAATGCACATTGACGTGAATAAAAGAAAATAGTAATTAAACCGGACCTGTACTTTACAAATCCCCCCAATCACGTCAAATGTCATAGAATTTCATTTTGAAAGTGACTTGAGTAAATTTGTATAAGTTGTAAAAACGCTCTAGTATTTGAATGCAGAAAAATATTTAATTTTCGTATGAAATTTAATACACATTCACGTGAATAAAACAAAATGGGATTTAAACCGGACCTGTACTTTATTAATCCACCCAGTCACATCAAATGTCATAGAATTTCATTTTGAAAGTGACTTCAATAAATTTGTGTAGGTTGTAAACACGCTCTAGTATTTGAATGCATAAAACTATTTAAATTTTTTGTAAAATTTAATGCACCCCCACGTGCATAAAAGAAAATGCGAAGTAAACCGGACCTGTACTTTATTAATCCACCCAGTCACATCAAATGTCATAGAATTTCATTTTGAAAGTGACTTGAATAAATTTGTATAAGTTGTAAACACGCTCTAGTATTTGAATGCACAAAAATATTTAATTTTCGTATGAAATTTAAAACACATCCACGAGAATAAATGAAAAATGGGAATTAAACCGGACCTGTACTTTATTAATCCACCCAGTCACATCAAATGTCATAGAATTTCATTTTGAAAGTGACTTCAATAAATTTGTGTAGGTTGTAAACACGCTCTAGTATTTGAATGCATAAAACTATTTAAATTTTTTGTAAAATTTAATGCACCCCCACGTGCATAAAAGAAAATGCGAAGTAAACCGGACCTGTACTTTATTAATCCACCCAGTCACATCAAATGTCATAGAATTTCATTTTGAAAGTGACTTGAATAAATTTGTATAAATTGTAAACACGCTCTAGTATTTGAATGCAGAAAAATATTTAATTTTCGTATGAAATTTAATACACATTCACATGAATAAATGAAAATGGGAATTAAACCGGACCTGTACTTTATTAATCCACCCAGTCACATCAAATGTCATAGAATTTCATTTTAAAAGTGACTTGAATAAATTTGTGTAAGTTGTAAACACGCTCTAGTATTTGAATGCACAAAGATAATTAATTTTCGTATGAAATTTAATACACATTCACGTGAATAAAGGAAAATGGGAATTAAACCGGACCTGTACTTTATTAATCCACCCAGTCACATCAAATGTCATAGAATTTCATTTTGAAAGTGACTTCAATAAATTTGTGTAGGTTGTAAACACGCTCTAGTATTTGAATGCATAAAACTATTTAAATTTTTTGTAAAATTTAATGCACCCCCACGTGCATAAAAGAAAATGCGAAGTAAACCGGACCTGTACTTTATTAATCCACCCAGTCACATCAAATGTCATAGAATTTCATTTTGAAAGTGACTTGAATAAATTTGTATAAGTTGTAAACACGCTCTAGTATTTGAATGCACAAAAATATTTAATTTTCGTATGAAATTTAAAACACATCCACGAGAATAAATGAAAAATGGGAATTAAACCGGACCTGTACTTTATTAATCCACCCAGTCACATCAAATGTCATAGAATTTCATTTTGAAAGTGACTTCAATAAATTTGTATAAAATGTAAACACGCTCTAGTATTTGAATGCACAAAAATATTTAATTTTCGTATGAAATTTAATGCACCCACACGTGCATAAAAGAAAATGCGAAGTAAACCGGACCTGTACTTTATTAATCCACCCAGTCACATCAAATGTCATAGAATTTCATTTTGAAAGTGACTTGAATAAATTTGTATAAGTTGTAAACACGCTCTAGTATTTGAATGCACAAAAATATTTAAATTTCGTATGAAATTTAATACACATTCACGTGAATAAATGAAAATGGGAATTAAACCAGACCTGTACTTTATTAATCCACCCAGTCACATCAAATGTCATAGAATTTCATTTTGAAAGTGACTTGAGTAAATTTGCATAAGTTGTTAACATGCTCTAGTATTTGAATGCACAAAAATATTTAATTTTCGTATGAAATTTAATACACATTCACGTGAATAAAAGAAAATGGGAATTAAACCGGACCTGTACTTTATTAATCCACCCAGTCACATCAAATGTCATAGAATTTCATTTTGAAAGTGACTTGAATGAATTTGTATAAGTTGTAAACACGCTCTAGTATTTGAATGCACAAAAATATTTAATTTTCGTATGAAATTTAATACACATTCACGTGAATAAAAGAAAATGGGAATTAAACCGGACCTGTACTTTATTAATCCACCCAGTCACATCAAATGTCATAGAATTTCATTTTGAAAGTGACTTGAATAAATTTGTATAGGTTGTAAACACGCTCTAGTATTTGAATGCATAAAACTATTTAAATTTTTTGTAAAATTTAATGCACCCCCACGTGCATAAAAGAAAATGCGAAGTAAACCGGACCTGTACTTTATTAATCCACCCAGTCACATCAAATGTCATAGAATTTCATTTTGAAAGTGACTTGAATAAATTTGTATAAATTGTAAACACGCTCTAGTATTTGAATGCAGAAAAATATTTAATTTTCGTATGAAATTTAATACACATTCACATGAATAAATGAAAATGGGAATTAAACCGGACCTGTACTTTATTAATCCACCCAGTCACATCAAATGTCATAGAATTTCATTTTGAAAGTGACTTGAATGAATTTGTATAAGTTGTAAACACGCTCTAGTATTTGAATGCACAAAAATATTTAATTTTCGTATGAAATTTAATACACATTCACGTGAATAAAAGAAAATGGGAATTAAACCGGACCTGTACTTTATTAATCCACCCAGTCACATCAAATGTCATAGAATTTCATTTTGAAAGTGACTTCAATAAATTTGTGTAGGTTGTAAACACGCTCTAGTATTTGAATGCATAAAACTATTTAAATTTTTTGTAAAATTTAATGCACCCCCACGTGCATAAAAGAAAATGCGAAGTAAACCGGACCTGTACTTTATTAATCCACCCAGTCACATCAAATGTCATAGAATTTCATTTTGGAAGTGACTTGAATAAATTTGTATAAAATGTAAACACGCTCTAGTATTTGAATGCACAAAAATATTTAATTTTCGTATGAAATTTAATACACATCCACGAGAATAAATGAAAAATGGGAATTAAACCGGACCTGTACTTTATTATTCCACCTTGTCAAATCAACTGTCATAGAATTTCATTTTGAAAGTGACTTGAATAAATTTGTGTAAGTTGTAAACACGCTCTAGTATTTGAATGCACAAAAATATTTAATTTTCGTATGAAATTTAATACACATTCACGTGCATAAAACAAAATGGGAATTAAATTGGACCTGTAAATTATTATTCCACCCAGTCACATCAAATGTCATAGAATTTCATTTTGAAAGTGACTTGAATAAATTTGTGTAAGTTGTAAACACGCTCTAGTATTTGAATGCATAAATCTATTTAAATTTTGTGTAAAATTTAATGCACCCACACGTGCATAAAAGAAAATGCGAAGTAAACCGGACCTGTACTTTATTAATCCACCCAGTCACATCAAATGTCATAGAATTTCATTTTGAAAGTGTCTTGAATAAATTTGTATAAGTTGTAAACACGCTCTAGTATTTGAATGCAGAAAAATATTTAATTTTCGTATGAAATTTAATACACATTCACATGAATAAATGAAAATGGGAATTAAACCGGACCTGTACTTTATTAATCCACCCAGTCACATCAAATGTCATAGAATTTCATTTTGAAAGTGACTTGAATAAATTTGTATAAGTTGTAAACACGCTCTAATATTTGAATGCACAAAAATATTTAATTTTCGTATGAAATTTAATACACATTCACGTGCATAAAACAAAATGGGAATTAAATTGGACCTGTAAATTATTATTCCACCCAGTCACATCAAATGTCATAGAATTTCATTTTCAAAGTGACTTGAATCAATTTGTATAAGTTGTAAACACGCTCCAGTATTTGAATGCATAAAACTATTTAAATTTTGTGTAAAATTTAATGCACCCCCACGTGCATAAAAGAAAATGCGAAGTAAACCGGACCTGTACTTTATTAATCCACCCAGTCACATCAAATGTCATAGAATTTCATTTTGAAAGTGACTTGAATAAATTTGTATAAATTGTAAACACGCTCTAGTATTTGAATGCAGAAAAATATTTAATTTTCGTATGAAATTTAATACACATTCACATGAATAAATGAAAATGGGAATTAAACCGGACCTGTACTTTATTAATCCACCCAGTCACATCAAATGTCATAGAATTTCATTTTGAAAGTGACTTGAATGAATTTGTATAAGTTGTAAACACGCTCTAGTATTTGAATGCACAAAAATATTTAATTTTCGTATGAAATTTAATACACATTCACGTGCATAAAAGAAAATGGGAATTAAACCGGACCTGTACTTTATTAATCCACCCAGTCACATCAAATGTCATAGAATTTCATTTTGAAAGTGACTTCAATAAATTTGTGTAAGTTGTAAACACGCTCTAGTATTTGAATGCATAAAACTATTTAAATTTTGTGTAAAATTTAATGCACCCACACGTGCATAAAAGAAAATGCGAAGTAAACCGGACCTGTACTTTATTAATCCACCCAGTCACATCAAATGTCATAGAATTTCATTTTGAAAGTGACTTGAATAAATTTGTGTAAGTTGTAAACACGCTCTAGTATTTGAATGCACAAAAATATTTAATTTTCGTATGAAATTTAATACACATCCACGAGAATAAATGAAAAATGGGAATTAAACCGGACCTGTACTTTATTAATCCACCCAGTCACATCAAATGTCATAGAATTTCATTTTGAAAGTGACTTCAATAAATTTGTGTAAGTTGTAAACACGCTCTAGTATTTGAATGCATAAAACTATTTAAATTTTGTGTAAAATTTAATGCACCCACACGTGCATAAAAGAAAATGGGAATTAAACCGGACCTGTACTTTATTAATCCACCCAGTCACATCAAATGTCATAGAATTTCATTTTGAAAGTGACTTGAATAAATTTGTATAAGTTGTAAACACGCTCTAGTATTTGAATGCACAAAAATATTTAATTTTCGTATGAAATTTAATACACATTCACGTGAATAAATGAAAATGGGAATTAAACCGGACCTGTACTTTATTATTCCACCTGGTCACATCAAATGTAATAGAATTTCATTTTAAAAGTGACTTGAATCAATTTGTATAAGTTGTAAACACGCTCTAGTATTTGAATGGACAAAAATATTTAATTTAAGTATGAAATTTAATACACATTCACGTGAATAAAACAAAATGGGAATTAAATCGGACCTGTTTTTTATTAATCCACCCGGTCACATCAAATGTCATAGAATTTCATTTTGAAATTGAATTCAATAAATTTGTGTAAGTGGTAAACACGCTCTAGTATTTGAATGCATAAAACTATTTAAATTTTGCGTAAAATTTAATGCACCCACACGTGCATAAAAGAAAATGGGAATTAAACCGGACCTGTACTTTATTAATCCACCCAGTCACATCAAATGTCATAGAATTTCATTTTGAAAGTCACTTAAATGAATTTGCATAAGTTGTAAACACGCTCTAGTATTTGAATGCACAAAAACATTTAATTTTCGTCTGAAATTTAATACACATTCACGTGAATAAATGAAAAATGGGAATTAAACCGGACCTGTACTTTATTAATCCACCCAGTCACATCAAATGTCATAGAATTTCATTTTGAAAGTGACTTCAATAAATTTGTATAAAATGTAAACACGCTCTAGTATTTGAATGCACAAAAATATTTAATTTTCGTATGAAATTTAATACACATTCACTTGAATAAAAGAAAATGGGATTTAAATTGGACCTGTTTTTTATTAATCTACCCGAGTCACATCAAATGTCATAGAATTTCATTTTGAAACTGAATTCAATAAATTTGTGTAAGTTGTAAACACGCTCTAGTATTTGAATGCATAAAAGTAGTTCTTTTTTGTGTGAAATTTAATGCACATTGACGTGAATAAAAGAAAATAGTAATTAAACCGGACCTGTACTTTATTAATCCACCCAATCACATCAAATGTCATAGAATTTCATTTTGAAAGTGACTTGAATAAATTTGCATAAGTTGTAAACACGCTTTAGTATTTGAATGCACAAAAATATTTAATTTTCGTATGAAATTTAATACACATTCACGTAAATAAATGAAAATGGGAATTAAACCGGACCTGTACTTTATTAATCCACCCAGTCACATCAAATGTCATAGGATTTCATTTTGAAAGTGACTTGAATCAATTTGTATAAGTTGTAAACACGCTCTAGTATTTGAATGCACAAAAATATTTAATTTTCGTATGAAATTTAATACACATTCACGTAAATAAATGAAAATGGGAATTAAACCGGACCTGTACTTTATTAATCCACCCAGTCACATCAAATGTCATAGAATTTCATTTTGAAAGTGACATGAATCAATTTGTATAAGTTGTAAACACGCTCTAGTATTTGAATGCACAAAAATATTTAATTTTCGTATGAAATTTAATACACATTCACGTGAATAAAACAAAATGGGAATTAAACCGGACCTGTACTTTATTAATCCACCCAGTCACATCAAATGTCATAGAATTTCATTTTGAAATTGACTTGAATAAATTTGTATAAGTTGTAAACACGCTCTAGTATTTGAATGCACAAAAATATTTAATTTTCGTATGAAATTTAATACACATTCACGTGAATAAAAGAAAATGGGAATTAAACCGGACCTGTACTTTATTAATCCACCCAGTCACATCAAATGTCATAGAATTTCATTTTGAAAGTGACTTCAATAAATTTGTGTAAGTTGTAAACACGCTCTAGTATTTGAATGCATAAAACTATTTAAATTTTTTGTAAAATTTAATGCACCCACACGTGCATAAAAGAAAATGCGAAGTAAACCGGACCTGTACTTTATTAATCCACGCAGTCACATCAAATGTCATAGAATTTCATTTTGAAAGTGACTTGAATAAATTTGTATAAAATGTAAACACGCTCTAGTATTTGAATGCACAAAAATATTTAATTTTCGTCTGAAATTTAATGCACCCACACGTGCATAAAAGAAAATGCGAAGTAAACCGGACCTGTACTTTATTAATCCACCCAGTCACATCAAATGTCATAGAATTTCATTTTGAAAGTGACTTGAATAAATTTGTATAAAATGTAAACACGCTCTAGTATTTGAATGGACAAAAATATTTAATTTAAGTATGAAATTTAATACACATCCACGAGAATAAAAGATAATGGAAATTAAACCGGACCTGTACTTTATTAATCCACCCAGTCACATCAAATGTCATAGGATTTCATTTTGAAAGTGACTTGAATAAATTTGTATAAGTTGTAAACACGCTCTAGTATTTGAATGCATAAAACTATTTAAATTTTGCGTAAAATTTAATGCACCCACACGTGCCTAAAAGAAAATGGGAATTAAACCGGACCTGTACTTTATTAATCCACCTAGTCACATCAAATGTCATAGAATTTCATTTTGAAACTGAATTCAATAAATTTGTGTAAGTTGTATACACGCTCTAGTATTTGAATGCATAAAAGTAGTTCTTTTTTGTGTGAAATTTAATGCACATTGACGTGAATAAAAGAAAATAGTAATTAAACCGGACCTGTACTTTATTAATCCACCCAGTCACATCAAATGTCATAGAATTTCATTTTGAAATTGACTTGAATAAATTTGTATAAGTTGTAAACACGCTCTAGTATTTGAATGCATAAAACTATTTAAATTTTGCGTAAAATTTAATGCACCCACACGTGCATAAAAGAAAATGCGAAGTAAACCGGACCTGTACTTTATTAATCCACCCAGTCACATCAAATGTCATAGAATTTCATTTTGAAAGTGACTTGAATAAATTTGTGTAAGTTGTAAACACGCTCTAGTATTTGAATGCACAAAAATATTTAATTTTCGTATGAAATTTAATACACATCCACGAGAATAAATGAAAAATGGGAATTAAACCGGACCTGTACTTTATTAATCCACCCAGTCACATCAAATGTCATAGAATTTCATTTTGAAAGTGACTTCAATAAATTTGTGTAAGTGGTAAACACGCTCTAGTATTTGAATGCATAAAACTATTTAAATTTTGCGTAAAATTTAATGCACCCACACGTGCATAAAAGAAAATGGGAATTAAACCGGACCTGTACTTTATTAATCCACCCAGTCACATCAAATGTCATAGAATTTCATTTTGAAAGTCACTTAAATGAATTTGCATAAGTTGTAAACACGCTCTAGTATTTGAATGCACAAAAACATTTAATTTTCGTCTGAAATTTAATACACATTCACGTGAATAAATGAAAAATGGGAATTAAACCGGACCTGTACTTTATTAATCCACCCAGTCACATCAAATGTCATAGAATTTCATTTTGAAAGTGACTTCAATAAATTTGTATAAAATGTAAACACGCTCTAGTATTTGAATGCACAAAAATATTTAATTTTCGTATGAAATTTAATACACATTCACTTGAATAAAAGAAAATGGGATTTAAATTGGACCTGTTTTTTATTAATCTACCCGAGTCACATCAAATGTCATAGAATTTCATTTTGAAACTGAATTCAATAAATTTGTGTAAGTTGTAAACACGCTCTAGTATTTGAATGCATAAAAGTAGTTCTTTTTTGTGTGAAATTTAATGCACATTGACGTGAATAAAAGAAAATAGTAATTAAACCGGACCTGTACTTTATTAATCCACCCAATCACATCAAATGTCATAGAATTTCATTTTGAAAGTGACTTGAATAAATTTGCATAAGTTGTAAACACGCTTTAGTATTTGAATGCACAAAAATATTTAATTTTCGTATGAAATTTAATACACATTCACGTGAATAAATGAAAATGGGAAATAAACCGGACCTGTACTTTATTATTCCACCCAGTCACATCAAATGTCATAGAATTTCATTTTAAAAGTGACTTGAACAAATTTAAATAAGTTGTAAACACGCTCTAGTATTTGAATGCACAAAAATATTTAATTTTCGTATGAAATTTAATACACATTCACGTAAATAAATGAAAATGGGAATTAAACCGGACCTGTACTTTATTAATCCACCCAGTCACATCAAATGTCATAGGATTTCATTTTGAAAGTGACTTGAATCAATTTGTATAAGTTGTAAACACGCTCTAGTATTTGAATGCACAAAAATATTTAATTTTCGTATGAAATTTAATACACATTCACGTGAATAAAACAAAATGGGAATTAAACCGGACCTGTACTTTATTAATCCACCCAGTCACATCAAATGTCATAGAATTTCATTTTGAAATTGACTTGAATAAATTTGTATAAGTTGTAAACACGCTCTAGTATTTGAATGCACAAAAATATTTAATTTTCGTATGAAATTTAATACACATTCACGTGAATAAAAGAAAATGGGAATTAAACCGGACCTGTACTTTATTAATCCACCCAGTCACATCAAATGTCATAGAATTTCATTTTGAAAGTGACTTCAATAAATTTGTGTAAGTTGTAAACACGCTCTAGTATTTGAATGCATAAAACTATTTAAATTTTTTGTAAAATTTAATGCACCCACACGTGCATAAAAGAAAATGCGAAGTAAACCGGACCTGTACTTTATTAATCCACGCAGTCACATCAAATGTCATAGAATTTCATTTTGAAAGTGACTTGAATAAATTTGTATAAAATGTAAACACGCTCTAGTATTTGAATGCACAAAAATATTTAATTTTCGTCTGAAATTTAATGCACCCACACGTGCATAAAAGAAAATGCGAAGTAAACCGGACCTGTACTTTATTAATCCACCCAGTCACATCAAATGTCATAGAATTTCATTTTGAAAGTGACTTGAATAAATTTGTATAAAATGTAAACACGCTCTAGTATTTGAATGGACAAAAATATTTAATTTAAGTATGAAATTTAATACACATCCACGAGAATAAAAGATAATGGAAATTAAACCGGACCTGTACTTTATTAATCCACCCAGTCACATCAAATGTCATAGGATTTCATTTTGAAAGTGACTTGAATAAATTTGTATAAGTTGTAAACACGCTCTAGTATTTGAATGCATAAAACTATTTAAATTTTGCGTAAAATTTAATGCACCCACACGTGCCTAAAAGAAAATGGGAATTAAACCGGACCTGTACTTTATTAATCCACCTAGTCACATCAAATGTCATAGAATTTCATTTTGAAACTGAATTCAATAAATTTGTGTAAGTTGTATACACGCTCTAGTATTTGAATGCATAAAAGTAGTTCTTTTTTGTGTGAAATTTAATGCACATTGACGTGAATAAAAGAAAATAGTAATTAAACCGGACCTGTACTTTATTAATCCACCCAGTCACATCAAATGTCATAGAATTTCATTTTGAAATTGACTTGAATAAATTTGTATAAGTTGTAAACACGCTCTAGTATTTGAATGCATAAAACTATTTAAATTTTGCGTAAAATTTAATGCACCCACACGTGCATAAAAGAAAATGGGAATTAAACCGGACCTGTACTTTATTAATCCACCCAGTCACATCAAATGTCATAGAATTTCATTTTGAAAGTCACTTAAATGAATTTGCATAAGTTGTAAACACGCTCTAGTATTTGAATGCACAAAAATATTTAATTTTCGTATGAAATTTAATACACATTCACGTGAATAAATGAAAATGGGAATTAAACCGGACCTGTACTTTATTATTCCACCCAGTCACATCAAATGTCATAGAATTTCATTTTGAAAGTCACTTGAGTAAATTTGCATAAGTTGTAAACACGCTCTAGTATTTGAATGCACAAAAATATTTAATTTTCGTATGAAATTTAATACACATTCACGTGAATAAATGAAAATGGGAATTAAACCGGACCTGTACTTTATTAATCCACCCAGTCACATCAAATGTCATAGAATTTCATTTTGAAAGTGACTTGAATCAATTTGTATAAGTTGTAAACACGCTCTAGTATTTGAATGCACAAAAATATTTAATTTTCGTATGAAATTTAATACACATTCACGTGAATAAATGAAAATGGGAATTAAACCGGACCTGTATTTTATTAATCCACCCAGTCACATCAAATGTCATAGAATTTCATTTTGAAAGTGACTTGAATAAATTTGTATAAAATGTAAACACGCTCTAGTATTTGAATGCACAAAAATATTTAATTTTCGTATGAAATTTAATGCACATTCACGTGCATAAAAGAAAATGCGAAGTAAACCGGACCTGTACTTTATTAATCCACCCAGTCACATCAAATGTCATAGAATTTCATTTTGAAAGTCACTTGAATAAATTTGCATAAGTTGTAAACACGCTCTAGTATTTGAATGCACAAAAATATTTAATTTTCGTATGAAATTTAATGCACATTCACGTGCATAAAAGAAAATGCGAAGTAAACCGGACCTGTACTTTATTAATCCACCCAGTCACATCAAATGTCATAGAATTTCATTTTGAAACTGAATTCAATAAATTTGTGTATGTTGTACACACGCTCTAGTATTTGAATGCATAAAAGTAGTTCTTTTTTGTGTGAAATTTAATGCACATTGACGTAAATAAAAGAAAATAGTAATTAAACCGGACCTCTACTTTATTAATCCACCCAGTCACATCAAATGTCATAGAATTTCATTTTGAAAGTCACTTGAATAAATTTGCATAAGTTGTAAACACGCTCTAGTATTTGAATGCAGAAAAATATTTAATTTTCGTATGAAATTTAATACACATTCACGTGAATAAATGAAAATGGGAATTAAACCGGACCTGTACTTTATTATTCCACCCAGTCACATCAAATGTCATAGAATTTCATTTTGAAAGTCACTTGAGTAAATTTGCATAAGTTGTAAACACGCTCTAGTATTTGAATGCACAAAAATATTTAATTTTCGTATGAAATTTAATACACATTCACGTGAATAAATGAAAATGGGAATTAAACCGGACCTGTACTTTATTAATCCACCCAGTCACATCAAATGTCATAGAATTTCATTTTGAAAGTGACTTGAATCAATTTGTATAAAATGTAAACACGCTCTAGTATTTGAATGCACAAAAATATTTAATTTTCGTATGAAAATTAATGCACATTCACGTGCATAAAAGAAAATGCGAAGTAAACCGGACCTGTACTTTATTAATCCACCCAGTCACATCAAATGTCATAGAATTTCATTTTGAAAGTGACTTGAATAAATTTGTATAAAATGTAAACACGCTCTAGTATTTGAATGCACAAAAATATTTAATTTTCGTATGAAATTTAATGCACATTCACGTGCATAAAAGAAAATGCGAAGTAAACCGGACCTGTACTTTATTAATCCACCCAGTCACATCAAATGTCATAGAATTTCATTTTGAAACTGAATTCAATAAATTTGTGTATGTTGTACACACGCTCTAGTATTTGAATGCATAAAAGTAGTTCTTTTTTGTGTGAAATTTAATGCACATTGACGTAAATAAAAGAAAATAGTAATTAAACCGGACCTCTACTTTATTAATCCACCCAGTCACATCAAATGTCATAGAATTTCATTTTGAAAGTCACTTGAATAAATTTGCATAAGTTGTAAACACGCTCTAGTATTTGAATGCAGAAAAATATTTAATTTTCGTATGAAATTTAATACACATTCACGTGAATAAATGAAAATGGGAATTAAACCGGACCTGTACTTTATTATTCCACCCAGTCACATCAAATGTCATAGAATTTCATTTTGAAAGTCACTTGAGTAAATTTGCATAAGTTGTAAACACGCTCTAGTATTTGAATGCACAAAAATATTTAATTTTCGTATGAAATTTAATACACATTCACGTGAATAAATGAAAATGGGAATTAAACCGGACCTGTACTTTATTAATCCACCCAGTCACATCAAATGTCATAGAATTTCATTTTGAAAGTGACTTGAATCAATTTGTATAAGTTGTAAACACGCTCTAGTATTTGAATGCACAAAAATATTTAATTTTCGTATGAAATTTAATACACATTCACGTGAATAAATGAAAATGGGAATTAAACCGGACCTGTATTTTATTAATCCACCCAGTCACATCAAATGTCATAGAATTTCATTTTGAAATTGACTTGAATAAATTTGTATAAGTTGTAAACACGCTCTAGTATTTGAATGCATAAAACTATTTAAATTTTGCGTAAAATTTAATGCACCCACACGTGCATAAAAGAAAATGGGAATTAAACCGGACCTGTACTTTATTAATCCACCCAGTCACATCAAATGTCATAGAATTTCATTTTGAAAGTCACTTAAATGAATTTGCATAAGTTGTAAACACGCTCTAGTATTTGAATGCACAAAAATATTTAATTTTCGTATGAAATTTAATACACATTCACGTGAATAAATGAAAATGGGAATTAAACCGGACCTGTACTTTATTATTCCACCCAGTCACATCAAATGTCATAGAATTTCATTTTGAAAGTCACTTGAGTAAATTTGCATAAGTTGTAAACACGCTCTAGTATTTGAATGCACAAAAATATTTAATTTTCGTATGAAATTTAATACACATTCACGTGAATAAATGAAAATGGGAATTAAACCGGACCTGTACTTTATTAATCCACCCAGTCACATCAAATGTCAAAGAATTTCATTTTGAAAGTGACTTGAATCAATTTGTATAAGTTGTAAACACGCTCTAGTATTTGAATGCACAAAAATATTTAATTTTCGTATGAAATTTAATACACATTCACGTGAATAAATGAAAATGGGAATTAAACCGGACCTGTATTTTATTAATCCACCCAGTCACATCAAATGTCATAGAATTTCATTTTGAAATTGACTTGAATAAATTTGTATAAGTTGTAAACACGCTCTAGTATTTGAATGCATAAAACTATTTAAATTTTGCGTAAAATTTAATGCACCCACACGTGCCTAAAAGAAAATGGGAATTAAACCGGACCTGTACTTTATTAATCCACCTAGTCACATCAAATGTCATAGAATTTCATTTTGAAACTGAATTCAATAAATTTGTGTAAGTTGTATACACGCTCTAGTATTTGAATGCATAAAAGTAGTTCTTTTTTGTGTGAAATTTAATGCACATTGACGTGAATAAAAGAAAATAGTAATTAAACCGGACCTCTACTTTATTAATCCACCCAGTCACATCAAATGTCATAGAATTTCATTTTGAAAGTCACTTGAATAAATTTGCATAAGTTGTAAACACGCTCTAGTATTTGAATGCAGAAAAATATTTAATTTTCGTATGAAATTTAATACACATTCACGTGAATAAATGAAAATGGGAATTAAACCGGACCTGTACTTTATTATTCCACCCAGTCACATCAAATGTCATAGAATTTCATTTTGAAAGTCACTTGAGTAAATTTGCATAAGTTGTTAACACGCTCTAGTATTTGAATGCACAAAAATATTTAATTTTCGTATGAAATTTAATACACATTCACGTGAATAAATGAAAATGGGAATTAAACCGGACCTGTACTTTATTAATCCACCCAGTCACATCAAATGTCAGAGAATTTCATTTTGAAAGTGACTTGAATAAATTTGTGTAAGTTGTAAACACGCTCTAGTATTTGAATCCACAAAAATATTTAATTTTCGTATGAAATTTAATACACATTCACGTGAATAAAAGAAAATGGGAATTAAACCGGACCTGTACTTTATTAATCCACCCAGTCACATCAAATGTCATAGAATTTCATTTTGAAAGTCACTTGAATAAATTGTCATAAGTTGTAAACACGCTCTAGTATTTGAATGCATAAAACTATTCAAATTTTGCGTAAAATTTAATGCACCCACACGTGCATAAAAGAAAATGGGGATTAAATCGGACCTGTACTTTATTATTCCACCCAGTCACATCAAATGTCATAGGATTTCATTATGAAAGTGACTTGAACAAATTTGTATAAGTTGTAAACACGCTCTAGTATTTGAATGCATAAAAGTAGTTCTTTTTTGTGTGAAATTTAATGCACATTGACGTGAATAAAAGAAAATAGTAATTAAACCGGATCTGTACTTTATTAATCAACCCAGTCACATCAAATGTCATAGAATTTCATTTTGAAAGTCACTTGAATAAATTTGCATAAGTTGTAAACACGCTCTAGTGTTTGAATGCACAAAAATATTTTATATTCGTATGAAATTTAATACACATTCACGTGAATAAATGAAAATGGGAATTAAACCGGACCTGTACTTTATTAATCCACCCAGTCACATCAAATGTCATAGAATTTCATTTTGAAAGTGACTTGAATAAATCTGCATAAGTTGTAAACACGCTCTAGTATTTGAATGCACAAAAATATTTAATTTTCGTATGAAATTTAATACACATTCACGTGAATAAAAGAAAATGGGAATTAAACCGGACCTGTATTTTATTAATCCACCCAGTCACATCAAATGTCATAGAATTTCATTTTGAAAGTCACTTGAATAAATTTGCATAAGTTGTAAACACGCTCTAGTATTTGAATGCACAAAAATATTTAATTTTCGTATGAAATTTAATACACATTCACGTGAATAAATGAAAATGGGAATTAAACCGGACCTGTACTTTATTAATCCACCCAGTCACATCAAATGTCATAGAATTTCATTTTGAAAGTGACTTGAATCAATTTGTATAAGTTGTAAACACGCTCTAGTATTTGAATGCACAAAAATATTTAATTTTCGTATGAAATTTAATACACATTCACGTGAATAAATGAAAATGGGAATTAAACCGGACCTGTATTTTATTAATCCACCCAGTCACATCAAATGTCATAGAATTTCATTTTGAAAGTGACTTGAATAAATTTGTATAAAATGTAAACACGCTCTAGTATTTGAATGCACAAAAATATTTAATTTTCGTATGAAATTTAATGCACATTCACGTGCATAAAAGAAAATGCGAAGTAAACCGGACCTGTACTTTATTAATCCACCCAGTCACATCAAATGTCATAGAATTTCATTTTGAAAGTCACTTGAATAAATTTGCATAAGTTGTAAACACGCTCTAGTATTTGAATGCACAAAAATATTTAATTTTCGTATGAAATTTAATGCACATTCACGTGCATAAAAGAAAATGCGAAGTAAACCGGACCTGTACTTTATTAATCCACCCAGTCACATCAAATGTCATAGAATTTCATTTTGAAACTGAATTCAATAAATTTGTGTATGTTGTACACACGCTCTAGTATTTGAATGCATAAAAGTAGTTCTTTTTTGTGTGAAATTTAATGCACATTGACGTAAATAAAAGAAAATAGTAATTAAACCGGACCTCTACTTTATTAATCCACCCAGTCACATCAAATGTCATAGAATTTCATTTTGAAAGTCACTTGAATAAATTTGCATAAGTTGTAAACACGCTCTAGTATTTGAATGCAGAAAAATATTTAATTTTCGTATGAAATTTAATACACATTCACGTGAATAAATGAAAATGGGAATTAAACCGGACCTGTACTTTATTATTCCACCCAGTCACATCAAATGTCATAGAATTTCATTTTGAAAGTCACTTGAGTAAATTTGCATAAGTTGTAAACACGCTCTAGTATTTGAATGCACAAAAATATTTAATTTTCGTATGAAATTTAATACACATTCACGTGAATAAATGAAAATGGGAATTAAACCGGACCTGTACTTTATTAATCCACCCAGTCACATCAAATGTCATAGAATTTCATTTTGAAAGTGACTTGAATCAATTTGTATAAAATGTAAACACGCTCTAGTATTTGAATGCACAAAAATATTTAATTTTCGTATGAAAATTAATGCACATTCACGTGCATAAAAGAAAATGCGAAGTAAACCGGACCTGTACTTTATTAATCCACCCAGTCACATCAAATGTCATAGAATTTCATTTTGAAAGTGACTTGAATAAATTTGTATAAAATGTAAACACGCTCTAGTATTTGAATGCACAAAAATATTTAATTTTCGTATGAAATTTAATGCACATTCACGTGCATAAAAGAAAATGCGAAGTAAACCGGACCTGTACTTTATTAATCCACCCAGTCACATCAAATGTCATAGAATTTCATTTTGAAACTGAATTCAATAAATTTGTGTATGTTGTACACACGCTCTAGTATTTGAATGCATAAAAGTAGTTCTTTTTTGTGTGAAATTTAATGCACATTGACGTAAATAAAAGAAAATAGTAATTAAACCGGACCTCTACTTTATTAATCCACCCAGTCACATCAAATGTCATAGAATTTCATTTTGAAAGTCACTTGAATAAATTTGCATAAGTTGTAAACACGCTCTAGTATTTGAATGCAGAAAAATATTTAATTTTCGTATGAAATTTAATACACATTCACGTGAATAAATGAAAATGGGAATTAAACCGGACCTGTACTTTATTATTCCACCCAGTCACATCAAATGTCATAGAATTTCATTTTGAAAGTCACTTGAGTAAATTTGCATAAGTTGTAAACACGCTCTAGTATTTGAATGCACAAAAATATTTAATTTTCGTATGAAATTTAATACACATTCACGTGAATAAATGAAAATGGGAATTAAACCGGACCTGTACTTTATTAATCCACCCAGTCACATCAAATGTCATAGAATTTCATTTTGAAAGTGACTTGAATCAATTTGTATAAGTTGTAAACACGCTCTAGTATTTGAATGCACAAAAATATTTAATTTTCGTATGAAATTTAATACACATTCACGTGAATAAATGAAAATGGGAATTAAACCGGACCTGTATTTTATTAATCCACCCAGTCACATCAAATGTCATAGAATTTCATTTTGAAATTGACTTGAATAAATTTGTATAAGTTGTAAACACGCTCTAGTATTTGAATGCATAAAACTATTTAAATTTTGCGTAAAATTTAATGCACCCACACGTGCATAAAAGAAAATGGGAATTAAACCGGACCTGTACTTTATTAATCCACCCAGTCACATCAAATGTCATAGAATTTCATTTTGAAAGTGACTTGAATCAATTTGTATAAGTTGTAAACACGCTCTAGTATTTGAATGCACAAAAATATTTAATTTTCGTATGAAATTTAATACACATTCACGTGAATAAATGAAAATGGGAATTAAACCGGACCTGTATTTTATTAATCCACCCAGTCACATCAAATGTCATAGAATTTCATTTTGAAAGTGACTTGAATAAATTTGTATAAAATGTAAACACGCTCTAGTATTTGAATGCACAAAAATATTTAATTTTCGTATGAAATTTAATGCACATTCACGTGCATAAAAGAAAATGCGAAGTAAACCGGACCTGTACTTTATTAATCCACCCAGTCACATCAAATGTCATAGAATTTCATTTTGAAAGTCACTTGAATAAATTTGCATAAGTTGTAAACACGCTCTAGTATTTGAATGCACAAAAATATTTAATTTTCGTATGAAATTTAATGCACATTCACGTGCATAAAAGAAAATGCGAAGTAAACCGGACCTGTACTTTATTAATCCACCCAGTCACATCAAATGTCATAGAATTTCATTTTGAAACTGAATTCAATAAATTTGTGTATGTTGTACACACGCTCTAGTATTTGAATGCATAAAAGTAGTTATTTTTTGTGTGAAATTTAATGCACATTGACGTAAATAAAAGAAAATAGTAATTAAACCGGACCTCTACTTTATTAATCCACCCAGTCACATCAAATGTCATAGAATTTCATTTTGAAAGTCACTTGAATAAATTTGCATAAGTTGTAAACACGCTCTAGTATTTGAATGCAGAAAAATATTTAATTTTCGTATGAAATTTAATACACATTCACGTGAATAAATGAAAATGGGAATTAAACCGGACCTGTACTTTATTATTCCACCCAGTCACATCAAATGTCATAGAATTTCATTTTGAAAGTCACTTGAGTAAATTTGCATAAGTTGTAAACACGCTCTAGTATTTGAATGCACAAAAATATTTAATTTTCGTATGAAATTTAATACACATTCACGTGAATAAATGAAAATGGGAATTAAACCGGACCTGTACTTTATTAATCCACCCAGTCACATCAAATGTCATAGAATTTCATTTTGAAAGTGACTTGAATCAATTTGTATAAAATGTAAACACGCTCTAGTATTTGAATGCACAAAAATATTTAATTTTCGTATGAAAATTAATGCACATTCACGTGCATAAAAGAAAATGCGAAGTAAACCGGACCTGTACTTTATTAATCCACCCAGTCACATCAAATGTCATAGAATTTCATTTTGAAAGTGACTTGAATAAATTTGTATAAAATGTAAACACGCTCTAGTATTTGAATGCACAAAAATATTTAATTTTCGTATGAAATTTAATGCACATTCACGTGCATAAAAGAAAATGCGAAGTAAACCGGACCTGTACTTTATTAATCCACCCAGTCACATCAAATGTCATAGAATTTCATTTTGAAACTGAATTCAATAAATTTGTGTATGTTGTACACACGCTCTAGTATTTGAATGCATAAAAGTAGTTCTTTTTTGTGTGAAATTTAATGCACATTGACGTAAATAAAAGAAAATAGTAATTAAACCGGACCTCTACTTTATTAATCCACCCAGTCACATCAAATGTCATAGAATTTCATTTTGAAAGTCACTTGAATAAATTTGCATAAGTTGTAAACACGCTCTAGTATTTGAATGCAGAAAAATATTTAATTTTCGTATGAAATTTAATACACATTCACGTGAATAAATGAAAATGGGAATTAAACCGGACCTGTACTTTATTATTCCACCCAGTCACATCAAATGTCATAGAATTTCATTTTGAAAGTCACTTGAGTAAATTTGCATAAGTTGTAAACACGCTCTAGTATTTGAATGCACAAAAATATTTAATTTTCGTATGAAATTTAATACACATTCACGTGAATAAATGAAAATGGGAATTAAACCGGACCTGTACTTTATTAATCCACCCAGTCACATCAAATGTCATAGAATTTCATTTTGAAAGTGACTTGAATCAATTTGTATAAGTTGTAAACACGCTCTAGTATTTGAATGCACAAAAATATTTAATTTTCGTATGAAATTTAATACACATTCACGTGAATAAATGAAAATGGGAATTAAACCGGACCTGTATTTTATTAATCCACCCAGTCACATCAAATGTCATAGAATTTCATTTTGAAATTGACTTGAATAAATTTGTATAAGTTGTAAACACGCTCTAGTATTTGAATGCATAAAACTATTTAAATTTTGCGTAAAATTTAATGCACCCACACGTGCATAAAAGAAAATGGGAATTAAACCGGACCTGTACTTTATTAATCCACCCAGTCACATCAAATGTCATAGAATTTCATTTTGAAAGTCACTTAAATGAATTTGCATAAGTTGTAAACACGCTCTAGTATTTGAATGCACAAAAATATTTAATTTTCGTATGAAATTTAATACACATTCACGTGAATAAATGAAAATGGGAATTAAACCGGACCTGTACTTTATTATTCCACCCAGTCACATCAAATGTCATAGAATTTCATTTTGAAAGTCACTTGAGTAAATTTGCATAAGTTGTAAACACGCTCTAGTATTTGAATGCACAAAAATATTTAATTTTCGTATGAAATTTAATACACATTCACGTGAATAAATGAAAATGGGAATTAAACCGGACCTGTACTTTATTAATCCACCCAGTCACATCAAATGTCAAAGAATTTCATTTTGAAAGTGACTTGAATCAATTTGTATAAGTTGTAAACACGCTCTAGTATTTGAATGCACAAAAATATTTAATTTTCGTATGAAATTTAATACACATTCACGTGAATAAATGAAAATGGGAATTAAACCGGACCTGTATTTTATTAATCCACCCAGTCACATCAAATGTCATAGAATTTCATTTTGAAATTGACTTGAATAAATTTGTATAAGTTGTAAACACGCTCTAGTATTTGAATGCATAAAACTATTTAAATTTTGCGTAAAATTTAATGCACCCACACGTGCCTAAAAGAAAATGGGAATTAAACCGGACCTGTACTTTATTAATCCACCTAGTCACATCAAATGTCATAGAATTTCATTTTGAAACTGAATTCAATAAATTTGTGTAAGTTGTATACACGCTCTAGTATTTGAATGCATAAAAGTAGTTCTTTTTTGTGTGAAATTTAATGCACATTGACGTGAATAAAAGAAAATAGTAATTAAACCGGACCTCTACTTTATTAATCCACCCAGTCACATCAAATGTCATAGAATTTCATTTTGAAAGTCACTTGAATAAATTTGCATAAGTTGTAAACACGCTCTAGTATTTGAATGCAGAAAAATATTTAATTTTCGTATGAAATTTAATACACATTCACGTGAATAAATGAAAATGGGAATTAAACCGGACCTGTACTTTATTATTCCACCCAGTCACATCAAATGTCATAGAATTTCATTTTGAAAGTCACTTGAGTAAATTTGCATAAGTTGTAAACACGCTCTAGTATTTGAATGCACAAAAATATTTAATTTTCGTATGAAATTTAATACACATTCACGTGAATAAATGAAAATGGGAATTAAACCGGACCTGTACTTTATTAATCCACCCAGTCACATCAAATGTCATAGAATTTCATTTTGAAAGTGACTTGAATCAATTTGTATAAAATGTAAACACGCTCTAGTATTTGAATGCACAAAAATATTTAATTTTCGTATGAAAATTAATGCACATTCACGTGCATAAAAGAAAATGCGAAGTAAACCGGACCTGTACTTTATTAATCCACCCAGTCACATCAAATGTCATAGAATTTCATTTTGAAAGTGACTTGAATAAATTTGTATAAAATGTAAACACGCTCTAGTATTTGAATGCACAAAAATATTTAATTTTCGTATGAAATTTAATGCACATTCACGTGCATAAAAGAAAATGCGAAGTAAACCGGACCTGTACTTTATTAATCCACCCAGTCACATCAAATGTCATAGAATTTCATTTTGAAACTGAATTCAATAAATTTGTGTATGTTGTACACACGCTCTAGTATTTGAATGCATAAAAGTAGTTCTTTTTTGTGTGAAATTTAATGCACATTGACGTAAATAAAAGAAAATAGTAATTAAACCGGACCTCTACTTTATTAATCCACCCAGTCACATCAAATGTCATAGAATTTCATTTTGAAAGTCACTTGAATAAATTTGCATAAGTGGTAAACACGCTCTAGTATTTGAATGCACAAAAAAATTTAATTTTCGTATGAAATTTAATACACATCCACGAGAATAAATGAAAAATGGGAATTAAACCGGAACTGTACTTTATTATTCCACCCAGTCACATCAAATGTCATAGAATTTCATTTTGAAAGTGACTTGAATAAATTTGTGTAAGTTGTAAACACGCTCTAGTATTTGAATGCACAAAAATATTTAATATTCGTATGAAATTTAATACACATTCACGTGCATAAAACAAAATGGGAATTAAATTGGACCTGTAAATTATTATTCCACCCAGTCACATCAAATGTCATAGAATTTCATTTTGAAAGTGACTTGAATCAATTTGTATAAGTTGTAAACACGCTCTAGTATTTGAATGCATAAAACTATTTAAATTTTGTGTAAAATTTAATGCACCCACACGTGCATAAAAGAAAATGCGAAGTAAACCGGACCTGTACTTTATTAATCCACCCAGTCACATCAAATGTCATAGAATTTCATTTTGAAAGTGACTTGACTAAATTTGTGTAAGTTGTAAACACGCTCTAGTATTTGAATGCACAAAAATATTTAATTTTCGTATGAAATTTAATACACATCCACGAGAATAAATGAAAAATGGGAATTAAACCGGACCTGTACTTTATTAATCCACCCAGTCACATCAAATGTCATAGAATTTCATTTTGAAAGTGACTTCAATAAATTTGTGTAAGTTGTAAACACGCTCTAGTATTTGAATGGATAAAACTATTTAAATTTTGTGTAAAATTTAATGCACCCACACGTGCATAAAAGAAAATGGGAATTAAACCGGACCTGTACTTTATTAATCCACCCAGTCACATCAAATGTCATAGAATTTCATTTTGAAAGTGACTTGAATAAATTTGTATAAGTTGTAAACACGCTCTAGTATTTGATTGCACAAAAATATTTAAATTTAGTATGAAATTTAATACACATTCACGTGAATAAATGAAAATGGGAATTAAACCGGACCTGTACTTTATTATTCCACCCAGTCACATCAAATGTAATAGAATTTCATTTTAAAAGTGACTTGAATCAATTTGTATAAGTTGTAAACACGCTCTAGTATTTGAATGGACAAAAATATTTAATTTAAGTATGAAATTTAATACACATTCACGTGAATAAAACAAAATGGGAATTAAATCGGACCTGTTTTTTATTAATCCACCCGGTCACATCAAATGTCATAGAATTTCATTTTGAAATTGAATTCAATAAATTTGTGTAAGTTGTAAACACGCTCTAGTATTTGAATGCATAAAACTATTTAAATTTTGCGTAAAATTTAATGCACCCACACGTGCATAAAAGAAAATGGGAATTAAACCGGACCTGTACTTTATTAATCCACCCAGTCACATCAAATGTCATAGAATTTCATTTTGAAATTGACTTGAATAAATTTGTATAAGTTGTAAACACGCTCTAGTATTTGAATGCACAAAAATATTTAATTTTCGTATGAAATTTAATACACATTCACGTGAATAAAACAAAATGGGAATTAAATCAGACCTGTACTTTATTATTCCACCCAGTCACATCAAATGTCATAGAATTTCATTTTGAAAGTGACTTGAATAAATTTTTGTAAGTTGTAAACACGCTCTAGTATTTGAATGCATAAAAATATTTAATTTTCGTATGAAATTTAACACACATTCAAGGGAATAAAAGAAAATGGGAATTAAACCGGACCTGTACTTTATTAATCCACCCAGTCACATCAAATGTCATAGAATTTCATTTTGAAAGTGAATTCAATAAATTTGCATAAGTTGTAAACACGCTCTAGTATTTGAATGCACAAAAATATTTAAATTTCGTATGAAATTTAATACACATTCACGTGAATAAATGAAAATGGGAATTAAACCGGACCTGTACTTTATTATTCCACCCAGTTACATCAAATGTCATAGAATTTCATTTTGAAAGTGACTTGAGTAAATTTGCATAAGTTGTAAACACGCTCTAGTATTTGAATGCACAAATATATTTAATTTTTGTATGAAATTTAATACACATTCACGTGAATAAAAGAAAATGGGAATTAAACCGGACCTGTACTTTATTAATCCACCCAGTCACATCAAATGTCATAGAATTTCATTTGGAAATTGACTTGAATAAATTTGTATAAGTTGTAAACACGCTCTAGTATTTGAATGCACAAAAACATTTAATTTTCGTCTGAAATTTAATACACATTCACGTGAATAAATGAAAATGGGAATTAAACCGGACCTGTATTTTATTAATCCACCCAGTCACATCAAATTTCATAGAATTTCATTTTGAAATTGACTTGAATAAATTTGTATAAGTTGTAAACACGCTCTAGTATTTGAATGCACAAAAATATTTAATTTTCGTATGAAATTTAATACACATTCACGTGAATAAAAGAAAATGGGAATTAAACCGGACCTGTACTTTATTAATCCACCCAGTCACATCAAATGTCATAGAATTTCATTTTGAAAGTGACTTCAATAAATTTGTGTAAGTTGTAAACACGCTCTAGTATTTGAATGCATAAAACTATTTAAATTTTTTGTAAAATTTAATGCACCCACACGTGCATAAAAGAAAATGCGAAGTAAACCGGACCTGTACTTTATTAATCCACCCAGTCACATCAAATGTCATAGAATTTCATTTTGAAAGTGACTTGAATAAATTTGTATAAAATGTAAACACGCTCTAGTATTTGAATGCACAAAAATATTTAATTTTTTGTAAAATTTAATGCACCCACACGTGCATAAAAGAAAATGGAAATTAAACCGGACCTGTACTTTATTAATCCACCCAGTCACATCAAATGTCATAGGATGTCATTTTGAAAGTCACTTGAATAAATTTGCATAAGTTGTAAACACGCTCTAGTATTTGAATGCATAAAACAATTTAAATTTTGCGTAAAATTTAATGCACCCACACGTGCATAAAAGAAAATGGGAATTAAACCGGACCTGTACTTTATTAATCCACCCAGTCACATCAAATGTCATAGGATTTCATTATGTAAGTGACTTGAATAAATTTGTATAAGTTGTAAACACGCTCTAGTATTTGAATGCATAAAAGTAGTTCTTTTTTGTGTGAAATTTAATGCACATTGACGTGAATAAAAGGAAATAATAATTAAACCGGACCTGTACTTTATTATTCCACCCAGTCACATCAAATGTCATAGAATTTCATTTTGAAAGTGACTTGAGTAACTTTGCATAAGTTGTAAACACGCTCTAGTATTTGAATGCACAAAAATATTTAATTTTCGTATGAAATTTAATACACATTCACGTGAATAAAAGAAAATGGGAATTAAACCGGACCTGTACTTTATTAATCCACCCAGTCACATCAAATGTCATAGAATTTCATTTTGAAAGTGACTTGAATAAATTTGTATAAGTTGTAAACACGCTCTAGTATTTGAATGCACAAAAATATTTAATTTTTGTATGAAATTTAATACACATTCACGTGAATAAAAGAAAATGGGAATTAAACCGGACCTGTACTTTATTAATCCACCCAGTCACATCAAATGTCATAGAATTTCATTTTGAAAGTCACTTGAATGAATTTGCATAAGTTGTAAACACGCTCTAGTATTTGAACGCACAAAAATATTTAATTTTCGTATGAAATTTAATACACATTCACGTGAATAAAAGAAAATATGAATTAAACCGGACCTGTACTTAATTAATCCACCCAGTCACATCAAATGTCATAGAATTTCATTTTGAAAGTGACTTCAATAAATTTGTGTAAGTTGTAAACACGCTCTAGTATTTGAATGCATAAAACTATTTAAATTTTTTGTAAAATCTAATGCACCCACACGTGCCTAAAAGAAAATGCGAAGTAAACCGGACCTGTACTTTATTAATCCACCCAGTCACATCAAATGTCATAGAATTTCATTTTGAAAGTGACTTGAATAAATTTGTATAAAATGTAAACACGCTCTAGTATTTGAATGGACAAAAATATTTAATTTAAGTATGAAATTTAATACACATTCACGTGAATAAAAGAAAATGGGAATTAAACCGGACCTGTACTTTATTAATCCACCCAGTCACATCAAATGTCATAGGATGTCATTTTGAAAGTCACTTGAATAAATTTGCATAAGTTGTAAACACGCTCTAGTATTTGAATGCATAAAAGTAGTTCTTTTTTGTGTGAAATTTAATGCACATTGACGTGAATAAAAGGAAATAATAATTAAACCGGACCTGTACTTTATTATACCACCCAGTCAAATCAAATGTCATAGAATTTCATTTTGAAAGTGACTTAAGTAAATTTGCATAAGTTGTAAACACGCTCTAGTATTTGAATGCACAAAAATATTTAATTTTCGTATGAAATTTAATACACATTCACGTGAATAAAAGAAAATGGGTATTAAACCGGACCTGTACTTTATTAATCCACCCAGTCACATCAAATGTCATAGAATTTCATTTTGAAAGTGACTTCAATAAATTTGTGTAAGTTGTAAACACGCTCTAGTATTTGAATGCACAAAAATATTTAATTTTCGTATGAAATTTAATACACATTCACGTGAATAAATGAGAATGGGAATTAAACCGGACCTGTACTTTATTAATCCACCCAGTGACATCAAATGTCATAGAATTTCATTTTGAAATTGACTTGAATAAATTTGTATAAGTTGTAAACACGCTCTAGTATTTGAATGCATAAAAGTAGTTCTTTTTTGTGTGAAGTTTAATGCACATTGACGTGAATAAATGAAAATGGGAATTAAACCGGACCTGTACTTTATTAATCCACCCAGTCACATCAAATGTCAGAGAATTTCATTTTGAAAGTGACTTGAATAAATTTGTGTAAGTTGTAAACACGCTCTAGTATTTGAATCCACAAAAATATTTAATTTTCGTATGAAATTTAATACACATTCACGTGAATAAAAGAAAATGGGAATTAAACCGGACCTGTACTTTATTAATCCACCCAGTCACATCAAATGTCATAGAATTTCATTTTGAAAGTCACTTGAATAAATTGTCATAAGTTGTAAACACGCTCTAGTATTTGAATGCATAAAACTATTCAAATTTTGCGTAAAATTTAATGCACCCACACGTGCATAAAAGAAAATGGGGATTAAATCGGACCTGTACTTTATTATTCCACCCAGTCACATCAAATGTCATAGGATTTCATTATGAAAGTGACTTGAACAAATTTGTATAAGTTGTAAACACGCTCTAGTATTTGAATGCATAAAAGTAGTTCTTTTTTGTGTGAAATTTAATGCACATTGACGTGAATAAAAGAAAATAGTAATTAAACCGGATCTGTACTTTATTAATCAACCCAGTCACATCAAATGTCATAGAATTTCATTTTGAAAGTCACTTGAATAAATTTGCATAAGTTGTAAACACGCTCTAGTGTTTGAATGCACAAAAATATTTTATATTCGTATGAAATTTAATACACATTCACGTGAATAAATGAAAATGGGAATTAAACCGGACCTGTACTTTATTAATCCACCCAGTCACATCAAATGTCATAGAATTTCATTTTGAAAGTGACTTGAATAAATCTGCATAAGTTGTAAACACGCTCTAGTATTTGAATGCACAAAAATATTTAATTTTCGTATGAAATTTAATACACATTCACGTGAATAAAAGAAAATGGGAATTAAACCGGACCTGTATTTTATTAATCCACCCAGTCACATCAAATGTCATAGAATTTCATTTTGAAAGTCACTTGAATAAATTTGTATAAGTTGTAAACACGCTCTAGTATTTGAATGCATAAAAGTGGTTCTTTTTTGTGTGAAATTTAATGCACATTGACGTGAATAAAAGAAAATAGTAATTAAACCGGACCTGTACTTTATTATTCCACCCAGTCACATCAAATGTCATAGAATTTCATTTTGAAAGTCACTTGAATAAATTTGCATAAGTTGTAAACACGCTCTAGTATTTGAATGCACAAAAATATTTAATTTTCGTATGAAATTTAGTACACATTCACGTGAATAAAAGAAAATGGGAACTAAACCGGACTTGTATTTTATTAATCCACCCAGTCACATCAAATGTCATAGAGTTTCATTTTGAAAGTGACTTCAATAAATTTGTGTAAGTTGTAAACACGCTCTAGTATTTGAATGCACAAAAATATTTAATTTTCGTATGAAATTTAATACACATTCACGTGAATAAATGAAAATGGGAATTAAACCGGACCTGTACTTTATTATTCCACCCAGTCACATCAAATGTCATAGAATTTCATTTTGAAAGTGACTTGAGTAAATTTGCATAAGTTGTAAACACGCTCTAGTATTTGAATGCACAAAAATATTTAATTTTCGTATGAAATTTAATGCACATTGACGTGAATAAAAGAAAATAGTAATTAAACCGGATCTGTACTTTATTAATCAACCCAGTCACATCAAATGTCATAGAATTTCATTTTGAAAGTCACTTGAATAAATTTGCATAAGTTGTAAACACGCTCTCGTGTTTGAATGCACAAAAATATTTTATATTCGTATGAAATTTAATACACATTCACGTGAATAAATGAAAATGGGAATTAAACCGGACCTGTACTTTATTAATCCACCCAGTCACATCAAATGTCATAGAATTTCATTTTGAAAGTGACTTGAATAAATCTGCATAAGTTGTAAACACGCTCTAGTATTTGAATGCACAAAAATATTTAATTTTCGTATGAAATTTAATACACATTCACGTGAATAAAAGAAAATGGGAATTAAACCGGACCTGTATTTTATTAATCCACCCAGTCACATCAAATGTCATAGAATTTCATTTTGAAATTGACTTGAATAAATTTGTATAAGTCGTAAACACGCTCTAGTATTTGAATGCACAAAAATATTTAATTTTCGTATGAAATTTAATACACATTCACGTGAATAAAAGAAAATGGGAATTAAACCGGACCTGTACTTTATTAATCCACCCAGTCACATCAAATGTCATAGAATTTCATTTTGAAAGTCACTTGAATAAATTGTCATAAGTTGTAAACAAGCTCTAGTATTTGAATGCATAAAAGTAGTTCTTTTTTGTGTGAAATTTAATGCACATTGACGTGAATAAAAGAAAATGGGAATTAAACCGGACCTGTACTTTATTATTCCACCCAGTCACATCAAATGTCATAGAATTTCATTTTGAAAGTGACTTGAATAAATTTGTATAAAATGTAAACACGCTCTAGTATTTGAATGCACAAAAATATTTAATTTTCGTATGAAATTTAATGCACCCACACGTGCATAAAAGAAAATGCGAAGTAAACCGGACCAGTACTTTATTAATCCACCCAGTCACATCAAATGTCATAGAATTTCATTTTGAAAGTGACTTGAATAAATTTGTATAAGTTGTAAACACGCTCTAGTATTTGAATGCACAAAAATATTTAATTTTCGTATGAAATTTAATACACATTCACGTGAATAAATGAAAATGGGAATTAAACCGGACCTGTACTTTATTAATCCACCCAGTCACATCAAATGTCATAGGATTTCATTATGAAAGTGACTTGAATAAATTTGTATAAGTTGTAAACACGCTCTAATATTTGAATGCACAAAAATATTTAATTTTCGTATGAAATTTAATACACATTCACGTGAATAAAAGAAAATGGGAATTAAACCGGACCTGTACTTTATTAATCCACCCAGTCACATCAAATGTCATAGAATTTCATTTTGAAAGTGACTTGAATAAATTTGTATGAAATGTAAACACGCTCTAGTATTTGAATGCACAAAAATATTTAATTTTCGTATGAAATTTAATGCACCCACACGTGCATAAAAGAAAATGCGAAGTAAACCGGACCTGTACTTTATTATTCCACCCAGTCACATCAAATGTCATAGAATTTCATTTTGAAAGTGACTTGAGTAAATTTGCATAAGTTGTAAACACGCTCTAGTATTTGAATGGACAAAAATATTTAATTTAAGTATGAAATTTAATACACATTCACGTGAATAAAAGAAAATGGAAATTAAACCGGACCTGTACTTTATTAATCCACCCAGTCACATCAAATGTCATAGGATTTCATTTTGAAAGTCACTTGAATAAATTGTCATAAGTTGTAAACACGCTCTAGTATTTGAATGCATAAAACTATTTAAATTTTGCGTAAAATTTAATGCACCCACACGTGCATAAAAGAAAATGGGAATTAAACCGGACCTGTACTTCATTAATCCACCCAGTCACATCAAATGTCATAGGATTTCATTATGAAAGTGACTTGAATAAATTTGTATAAGTTGTAAACACGCTCTAGTATTTGAATGCATAAAAGTAGTTCTTTTTTGTGTGAAATTTAATGCACATTGACGTGAATAAAAGAAAATAGTAATTAAACCGGATCTGTACTTTATTAATCCACCCAGTCACATCAAATGTCATAGAATTTCATTTTGAAAGTGACTTGAATAAATTTGTATAAGTTGTAAACACGCTCTAGTAGTTGAATGCACAAAAATATTTATTTTTCGTGTGAAATTTAATACACATTCACGTGAATAAAAGAAAATGGGAATTAAACCGGACCTGTACTTTATTAATCCACCTAGTCACATCAAATGTCATAGAATTTCATTTTGAAAGTGACTTGAATAAATTTGTATAAGTTGTAAACACGCTCTAGTATTTGAATGCACAAAAATATTTAATTTTCGTATGAAATTTAATACACATTCACGTGAATAAAAGAAAATGGGAATTAAACCGGATCTGTACTTTATTAATCCACCCAGTCACATCAAATGTCATAGAATTTCATTTTGAAAGTGACTTGAATGAATTTGTATAAGTTGTAAACACGCTCTAATATTTGAATGCACAAAAATATTTAATTTTCGTATGAAATTTAATACACATTCACGTGAATAAATGAAAATGCGAAGTAAACCGGACCTGTACTTTATTAATCCACCCAGTCACATCAAATGTCATAGAATTTCATTTTGAAAGTCACTTGAATAAATTGTCATAAGTTGTAAACAAGCTCTAGTATTTGAATGCATAAAAGTAGTTCTTTTTTGTGTGAAATTTAATGCACATTGACGTGAATAAAAGAAAATAGTAATTAAACCGGACCTGTACTTTATTAATCCACCCAGTCACATCAAATGTCATAGAATTTCATTTTGAAAGTCACTTGAATAAATTTGCATAAGTTGTAAACACGCTCTAGTATTTGAATGCACAAAAATATTTAATTTTCGTATGAAATTTAATACACATTCACGTGAATAAATGAAAATGCGAAGTAAACCGGACCTGTACTTTATTAATCCACCCAGTCACATCAAATGTCATAGAATTTCATTTTGAAAGTGACTTGAATAAATTTGTATAAGTTGTAAACACGCTCTAGTATTTGAATGCACAAAAATATTTAATTTTCGTATGAAATTTAATACACATTCACGTGAATAAATGAAAATGGGAATTAAACCGGACCTGTACTTTATTAATCCACCCAGTCACATCAAATGTCATAGGATTTCATTATGAAAGTGACTTGAATAAATTTGTATAAGTTGTAAACACGCTCTAATATTTGAATGCACAAAAATATTTAATTTTCGTATGAAATTTAATACACATTCACGTGAATAAAAGAAAATGGGAATTAAACCGGACCTGTACTTTATTAATCCACCCAGTCACATCAAATGTCATAGAATTTCATTTTGAAAGTGACTTGAATAAATTTGTATGAAATGTAAACACGCTCTAGTATTTGAATGCACAAAAATATTTAATTTTCGTATGAAATTTAATGCACCCACACGTGCATAAAAGAAAATGCGAAGTAAACCGGACCTGTACTTTATTAATCCACCCAGTCACATCAAATGTCATAGAATTTCATTTTGAAAGTGACTTGAGTAAATTTGCATAAGTTGTAAACACGCTCTAGTATTTGAATGCACAAAAATATTTAATTTTCGTATGAAATTTAATACACATTCACGTGAATAAAAGAAAATGGGAATTAAACCGGACCTGTACTTTATTAATCCACCCAGTCACATCAAATGTCATAGAATTTCATTTTGAAAGTGACTTGAATAAATTTGCATAAGTTGTAAACACGCTCTAGTATTTGAATGCATAAAACTATTTAAATTTTGCGTAAAATTTAATGCACCCACACGTGCATAAAAGAAAATGGGAATTAAACCGGACCTGTACTTTATTAATCCACCCAGTCACATCAAATGTCATAGGATTTCATTATGAAAGTGACTTGAATAAATTTGTATAAGTTGTAAACACGCTCTAGTATTTGAATGCACAAAAATATTTAATTTTCGTATGAAATTTAATACACATTCACGTGAATAAAAGAAAATGGGAATTAAACCGGACCTGTACTTTATTAATCCACCCAGTCACATCAAATGTCATAGGATTTCATTATGAAAGTGACTTGAATAAATTTGTATAAGTTGTAAACACGCTCTAATATTTGAATGCACAAAAATATTTAATTTTCGTATGAAATTTAATACACATTCACGTGAATAAAAGAAAATGGGAATTAAACCGGACCTGTACTTTATTAATCCACCCAGTCACATCAAATGTCATAGAATTTCATTTTGAAAGTCACTTGAATAAATTGTCATAAGTTGTAAACAAGCTCTAGTATTTGAATGCATAAAAGTAGTTCTTTTTTGTGTGAAATTTAATGCACATTGACGTGAATAAAAGAAAATAGTAATTAAACCGGACCTGTACTTTATTAATCCACCCAGTCACATCAAATGTCATAGAATTTCATTTTGAAAGTCACTTGAATAAATTTGCATAAGTTGTAAACACGCTCTAGTATTTGAATGCACAAAAATATTTAATTTTCGTATGAAATTTAATACACATTCACGTGAATAAATGAAAATGCGAAGTAAACCGGACCTGTACTTTATTAATCCACCCAGTCACATCAAATGTCATAGAATTTCATTTTGAAAGTGACTTGAATAAATTTGTATAAGTTGTAAACACGCTCTAGTATTTGAATGCACAAAAATATTTAATTTTCGTATGAAATTTAATACACATTCACGTGAATAAATGAAAATGGGAATTAAACCGGACCTGTTTTTTATTAATCCACCCAGTCACATCAAATGTCATAGAATTTCATTTTGAAATTGACTTGAATAAATTTGTATAAGTTGTAAACACGCTCTAGTATTTGAATGCACAAAAATATTTAATTTTCGTATGAAATTTAATACACATTCACGTGAATAAAAGAAAATGGGAATTAAACCGGACCTGTACTTTATTAATCTACCCAGTCACATCAAATGTCATAGGATTTCATTATGAATGTGACTTGAATAAATTTGTATAAGTTGTAAACACGCTCTAGTATTTGAATGCATAAAAGTAGTTCTTTTTTGTGTGAAATTTAATGCACATTGACGTGAATAAAAGAAAATAATAATTAAACCGGACCTGTACTTTATTATTCCACCCAGTCACATCAAATGTCATAGAATTTCATTTTGAAAGTGACTTGAGTAAATTTGCATAAGTTGTAAACACGCTCTAGTATTTGAATGCACAAAAATATTTACTTTTCGTATGAAATTTAATACACATTCACGTGAATAAAAGAAAATGGGAATTAAACCGGACCTGTACTTTATTATTCCACCCAGTCACATCAAATGTCATAGAATTTCATTTTGAAAGTGACTTGAGTAAATTTGCATAAGTTGTAAACACGCTCTAGTATTTGAATGCACAAAAATATTTACTTTTCGTATGAAATTTAATACACATTCACGTGAATAAAAGAAAATGGGAATTAAACCGGACCTGTACTTTATCAATCCACCCAGTCACATCAAATGTCATAGCATTTCATTTTGAAAGTGACTTGAATAAATTTGTATAAGTTGTAAACACGCTCTAGTATTTGAATGCACAAAAATATTTAATTTTCGTATAAAATTTAATACACATTCACGTGAATAAAAGAAAATGGGAATTAAACCGGACCTGTACTTTATTAATCCACCCAGTCACATCAAATGTCATAGAATTTCATTTTGAAAGTGACTTGAATAAATTTGCATAAGTTGTAAACACGCTCTAGTATTTGAATGCATAAAACTATTTAAATTTTGCGTAAAATTTAATGCACCCACACGTGCATAAAAGAAAATGGGAATTAAACCGGACCTGTACTTTATTAATCCACCCAGTCACATCAAATGTCATAGGATTTCATTATGAAAGTGACTTGAATAAATTTGTATAAGTTGTAAACACGCTCTAGTATTTGAATGCACAAAAATATTTAATTTTCGTATGAAATTTAATACACATTCACGTGAATAAAAAAAAATGGGAATTAAACCGGACCTGTACTTTATTAATCCACCCAGTCACATCAAATGTCATAGGATTTCATTATGAAAGTGACTTGAATAAATTTGTATAAGTTGTAAACACGCTCTAGTATTTGAATGCATAAAAGTAGTTCTTTTTTGTGTGAAATTTAATGCACATTGACGTGAATAAAAGAAAATAATAATTAAACCGGACCTGTACTTTATTATTCCACCCAGTCACATCAAATGTCATAGAATTTCATTTTGAAAGTGACTTGAGTAAATTTGCATAAGTTGTAAACACGCTCTAGTATTTGAATGCACAATAATATTTAATTTTCATATGAAATTTAATACACATTCACGTGAATAAAAGAAAATGGGAATTAAACCGGACCTGTACTTTATTAATCCACCCAGTCACATCAAATGTCATAGGATTTCATTTTGAAAGTGACTTGAGTAAATTTGCATAAGTTGTAAACACGCTCTAGTATTTGAATGCACAAAAATATTTACTTTTCGTATGAAATTTAATACACATTCACGTGAATAAAAGAAAATGGGAATTAAACCGGACCTGTACTTTATTAATCCACCCAGTCACATCAAATGTCATAGAATTTCATTTTGAAAGTGACTTGAATAAATTTGTATAAGTTGTAAACACGCTCTAGTATTTGAATGCACAAAAATATTTAATTTTCGTATGAAATTTAATACACATTCACGTGAATAAAAGAAAATGGGAATTAAACCGGACCTGTACTTTATTAATCCACCCAGTCACATCAAATGTCATAGAATTTCATTTTGAAAGTGACTTGAATAAATTTGCATAAGTTGTAAACACGCTCTAGTATTTGAATGCATAAAACTATTTAAATTTTGCGTAAAATTTAATGCACCCACACGTGCATAAAAGAAAATGGGAATTAAACCGGACCTGTACTTTATTAATCCACCCAGTCACATCAAATGTCATAGGATTTCATTATGAAAGTGACTTGAATAAATTTGTATAAGTTGTAAACACGCTCTAGTATTTGAATGCATAAAAGTAGTTCTTTTTTGTGTGAAATTTAATGCACATTGACGTGAATAAAAGAAAATAATAATTAAACCGGACCTGTACTTTATTATTCCACCCAGTCACATCAAATGTCATAGAATTTCATTTTGAAAGTGACTTGAGTAAATTTGCATAAGTTGTAAACACGCTCTAGTATTTGAATGCACAAAAATATTTACTTTTCGTATGAAATTTAATACACATTCACGTGAATAAAAGAAAATGGGAATTAAACCGGACCTGTACTTTATTAATCCACCCAGTCACATCAAATGTCATAGAATTTCATTTTGAAAGTGACTTGAATAAATTTGTATAAGTTGTAAACACGCTCTAGTATTTGAATGCACAAAAATATTTAATTTTCGTATGAAATTTAATACACATTCACGTGAATAAATGAAAATGGGAATTAAACCGGACCTGTACTTTATTAATCCACCCAGTCACATCAAATGTCATAGAATTTCATTTTGAAAGTGACTTGAATAAATTTGCATAAGTTGTAAACACGCTCTAGTATTTGAATGCATAAAACTATTTAAATTTTGCGTAAAATTTAATGCACCCACACGTGCATAAAAGAAAATGGGAATTAAACCGGACCTGTACTTTATTAATCCACCCAGTCACATCAAATGTCATAGGATTTCATTATGAAAGTGACTTGAATAAATTTGTATAAGTTGTAAACACGCTCTAGTATTTGAATGCATAAAAGTAGTTCTTTTTTGTGTGAAATTTAATGCACATTGACGTGAATAAAAGAAAATAATAATTAAACCGGACCTGTACTTTATTATTCCACCCAGTCACATCAAATGTCATAGGATTTCATTTTGAAAGTGACTTGAGTAAATTTGCATAAGTTGTAAACACGCTCTAGTATTTGAATGCACAAAAATATTTACTTTTCGTATGAAATTTAATACACATTGACGTGAATAAAAGAAAATGGGAATTAAACCGGACCTGTACTTTATTAATCCACCCAGTCACATCAAATGTCATAGAATTTCATTTTGAAAGTGACTTGAATAAATTTGTATAAGTTGTAAACACGCTCTAGTATTTGAATGCACAAAAATATTTAATTTTCGTATGAAATTTAATACACATTCACGTGAATAAAAGAAAATGGGAATTAAACCGGACCTGTACTTTATTAATCTACCCAGTCACATCAAATGTCATAGGATTTCATTTTGAAAGTCACTTGAATAAATTGTCATAAGTTGTAAACAAGCTCTAGTATTTGAATGCATAAAAGTAGTTCTTTTTTGTGTGAAATTTAATGCACATTGACGTGAATAAAAGATAATAGTAATTAAACCGGATCTGTACTTTATTAATCCACCCAGTCACATCAAATGTCATAGAATTTCATTTTGAAAGTGACTTGAATAAATTTGTATAAGTTGTAAACATGCTCTAGTATTTGAATGCACAAAAATATTTAATTTTCGTATGAAATTTAATACACATTCACGTGAATAAAAGAAAATGGGAATTAAACCGGACCTGTACTTTATTAATCCACCCAGTCACATCAAATGTCATAGAATTTCATTTTGAAAGTGACTTGAATAAATTTGTATAAGTTGTAAACACGCTCTAGTATTTGAATGCACAAAAATATTTAATTTTCGTATGAAATTTAATACACATTCACGTGAATAAAAGAAAATGGGAATTAAACCGGACCTGTACTTTATTAATCCACCCAGTCACATCAAATGTCATAGGATTTCATTATGAAAGTGACTTGAATAAATTTGTATAAGTTGTAAACACGCTCTAGTATTTGAATGCATAAAAGTAGTTCTTTTTTGTGTGAAATTTAATGCACATTGACGTGAATAAAAGATAATAGTAATTAAACCGGATCTGTACTTTATTAATCCACCCAGTCACATCAAATGTCATAGAATTTCATTTTGAAAGTGACTTGAATAAATTTGTATAAGTTGTAAACATGCTCTAGTATTTGAATGCACAAAAATATTTAATTTTCGTATGAAATTTAATACACATTCACGTGAATAAAAGAAAATGGGAATTAAACCGGACCTGTACTTTATTAATCCACCCAGTCACATCAAATGTCATAGAATTTCATTTTGAAAGTCACTTGAATAAATTGTCATAAGTTGTAAACAAGCTCTAGTATTTGAATGCATAAAAGTAGTTCTTTTTTGTGTGAAATTTAATGCACATTGACGTGAATAAAAGAAAATAGTAATTAAACCGGACCTGTACTTTATTAATCCACCCAGTCACATCAAATGTCATAGAATTTCATTTTGAAAGTCACTTGAATAAATTTGCATAAGTTGTAAACACGCTCTAGTATTTGAATGCACAAAAATATTTAATTTTCGTATGAAATTTAATACACATTCACGTGAATAAATGAAAATGCGAAGTAAACCGGACCTGTACTTTATTAATCCACCCAGTCACATCAAATGTCATAGAATTTCATTTTGAAAGTGACTTGAATAAATTTGTATAAGTTGTAAACACGCTCTAGTATTTGAATGCACAAAAATATTTAATTTTCGTATGAAATTTAATACACATTCACGTGAATAAATGAAAATGGGAATTAAACCGGACCTGTTTTTTATTAATCCACCCAGTCACATCAAATGTCATAGAATTTCATTTTGAAATTGACTTGAATAAATTTGTATAAGTTGTAAACACGCTCTAGTATTTGAATGCATAAAAGTAGTTCTTTTTTGTGTGAAATTTAATGCACATTGACGTGAATAAAAGAAAATGGGAATTAAACCGGACCTGTACTTTATTAATCCACCCAGTCACATCAAATGTCATAGAATTTCATTTTGAAAGTGACTTCAATAAATTTGTGTAAGTTGTAAACACGCTCTAGTATTTGAATGCGTAACTCTATTTAAATTTTTTGTAAAGTTTAATGCACCCACACGTGCATAAAAGAAAATGCGAAGTAAACCGGACCTGTACTTTATTAATCCACCCAGTCACATCAAATGTCATAGAATTTCATTTTGAATGTGACTTGAATAAATTTGTATAAAATGTAAACACGCTCTAGTATTTGAATGCACAAAAATATTTAATTTTCGTATGAAATTTAATACACATCCACGAGAATAAATGAAAAATGGGAATTAAACCGGACCTGTTTTTTATTAATCCACCCAGTCACATCAAATGTCATAGAATTTCATTTTGAAAGTGACTTGAGTAAATTTGCATAAGTTGTAAACACGCTCTAGTATTTGAATGCATAAAACTATTTAAATTTTGGGTAAAATTTAATGCACCCACACGTGCATAAAAGAAAATGGGAATTAAACCGGACCTGTACTTTATTAATCCACCCAGTCACATCTAATGTCATAGGATTTCATTATGAAAGTGACTTGAATAAATTTGTATAAGTTGTAAACACGCTCTAGTATTTGAATGCATAAAAGTAGTTCTTTTTTGTGTGAAATTTAATGCACATTGACGTGAATAAATGAAAATGGGAATTAAACCGGACCTGTACTTTATTAATCCACCCAGTCACATCAAATGTCATAGGATTTCATTATGAAAGTGACTTGAATAAATTTGCATAAGTTGTAAACACGCTCTAGTATTTGAATGCACAATAATATTTAATTTTCATATGAAATTTAATACACATTCACGTGAATAAAAGAAAATGGGAATTAAACCGGACCTGTACTTTATTAATCCACCCAGTCACATCAAATGTCATAGAATTTCATTTTGAAAGTGACTTGAATAAATTTGTGTAAGTTGTAAACACGCTCTAGTATTTGAATGCATAAAAGTAGTTCTTTTTTGTGTGAAATTTAATGCACATTGACGTGAATAAAAGAAAATGGGAATTAAACCGGACCTGTACTTTATTAATCCACCCAGTCACATCAAATGTCATAGAATTTCATTATGAAAGTGACTTGAATAAATTTGTATAAGTTGTAAACACGCTCTAGTATTTGAATGCATAAAAGTAGTTCTTTTTTGTGTGAAATTTAATGCACATTGACGTGAATAAAAGATAATAGTAATTAAACCGGATCTGTACTTTATTAATCCACCCAGTCACATCAAATGTCATAGAATTTCATTTTGAAAGTGACTTGAATAAATTTGTATAAGTTGTAAACATGCTCTAGTATTTGAATGCACAAAAATATTTAATTTTCGTATGAAATTTAATACACATTCACGTGAATAAAAGAAAATGGGAATTAAACCGGACCTGTACTTTATTAATCCACCCAGTCACATCAAATGTCATAGAATTTCATTTTGAAAGTCACTTGAATAAATTGTCATAAGTTGTAAACAAGCTCTAGTATTTGAATGCATAAAAGTAGTTCTTTTTTGTGTGAAATTTAATGCACATTGACGTGAATAAAAGAAAATAGTAATTAAACCGGACCTGTACTTTATTAATCCACCCAGTCACATCAAATGTCATAGAATTTCATTTTGAAAGTCACTTGAATAAATTTGCATAAGTTGTAAACACGCTCTAGTATTTGAATGCACAAAAATATTTAATTTTCGTATGAAATTTAATACACATTCACGTGAATAAATGAAAATGCGAAGTAAACCGGACCTGTACTTTATTAATCCACCCAGTCACATCAAATGTCATAGAATTTCATTTTGAAAGTGACTTGAATAAATTTGTATAAGTTGTAAACACGCTCTAGTATTTGAATGCACAAAAATATTTAATTTTCGTATGAAATTTAATACACATTCACGTGAATAAATGAAAATGCGAAGTAAACCGGACCTGTACTTTATTAATCCACCCAGTCACATCAAATGTCATAGAATTTCATTTTGAAATTGACTTGAATAAATTTGTATAAGTTGTAAACACGCTCTAGTATTTGAATGCATAAAAGTAGTTCTTTTTTGTGTGAAATTTAATGCACATTGACGTGAATAAAAGAAAATGGGAATTAAACCGGACCTGTACTTTATTAATCCACCCAGTCACATCAAATGTCATAGAATTTCATTTTGAAAGTGACTTCAATAAATTTGTGTAAGTTGTAAACACGCTCTAGTATTTGAATGCGTAACTCTATTTAAATTTTTTGTAAAGTTTAATGCACCCACACGTGCATAAAAGAAAATGCGAAGTAAACCGGACCTGTACTTTATTAATCCACCCAGTCACATCAAATGTCATAGAATTTCATTTTGAATGTGACTTGAATAAATTTGTATAAAATGTAAACACGCTCTAGTATTTGAATGCACAAAAATATTTAATTTTCGTATGAAATTTAATACACATCCACGAGAATAAATGAAAAATGGGAATTAAACCGGACCTGTTTTTTATTAATCCACCCAGTCACATCAAATGTCATAGAATTTCATTTTGAAAGTGACTTGAGTAAATTTGCATAAGTTGTAAACACGCTCTAGTATTTGAATGCATAAAACTATTTAAATTTTGGGTAAAATTTAATGCACCCACACGTGCATAAAAGAAAATGGGAATTAAACCGGACCTGTACTTTATTAATCCACCCAGTCACATCAAATGTCATAGGATTTCATTATGAAAGTGACTTGAATAAATTTGCATAAGTTGTAAACACGCTCTAGTATTTGAATGCACAATAATATTTAATTTTCATATGAAATTTAATACACATTCACGTGAATAAAAGAAAATGGGAATTAAACCGGACCTGTACTTTATTAATCCACCCAGTCACATCAAATGTCATAGAATTTCATTTTGAAAGTGACTTCAATAAATTTGTGTAAGTTGTAAACACGCTCTAGTATTTGAATGCATAAAACCATTTAAATTTTGTGTAAAATTTAATGCACCCACACGTGCATAAAAGAAAATGGGAATTAAACCGGACCTGTACTTTATTAATCCACCCAGTCACATCAAATGTCATAGATTTTCATTTTGAAAGTGACTTGAATAAATTTGTGTAAGTTGTAAACACGCTCTACTATTTGAATGCACAAAAACATTTAATTTTCGTATGAAATTTAATACACATTCACGTGAATAAAAGAAAATGGGAATTAAACCGGACCTGTACTTTATTATTCCACCCAGTCACATCAAATGTCATAGAATTTCATTTTGAAAGTGACTTGAATAAATTTGCATAAGTTGTAAACACGCTCTAGTATTTGAATGCACAAAAATATTTAATTTTCGTATGAAATTTAATACACATTCACGTGAATAAAACAAAATGGGATTTAAATCGGACCTGTACTTTATTAATCCACCCAGTCACATCAAATGTCATAGGATTTCATTTTGGAAGTGAATTCAATAAATTTGCATAAGTTGTAAACACGCTCTAGTATTTGAATGCACAAAAATATTTAATTTTCGTATGAAATTTAATACACATTCACGTGAATAAAAGAAAATGGGAATTAAACCGGACCTGTACTTTATTATTCCACCCAGTCACATCAAATGTCATAGAATTTCATTTTGGAAGTGAATTCAATAAATTTGCATAAGTTGTAAACACGCTCTAGTATTTGAATGGACAAAAAAATTTAATTTAAGTATGAAATTTAATACACATTCACGTGAATAAATGAAAATGGGAATTAAACCGGACCTGTACTTTATTATTCCACCCAGTCACATCAAATGTCATAGAATTTCATTTTGGAAGTGAATTCAATAAATTTGCATAAGTTGTAAACACGCTCTAGTATTTGAATGCACAAAAATATTTAATTTTCGTATGAAATTTAATACACATTCACGTGAATAAGGAAAATGGGAATTAAACCGGACCTGTACTTTATTAATCCACCCAGTCACATCAAATGTCATAGAATTTCATTTTGAAAGTGAATTCAATAAATTTGTGTAAGTTGTAAACACGCTCTAGTATTTGAATGCACAAAAATATTTAATTTTCGTATGAAATTTAATACACATTCACGTGAATAAAACAAAATGGGAATTAAATTGGACCTGTAAATTATTATTCCACCCAGTCACATCAAATGTCATAGAATTTCATTTTGAAAGTGACTTGAATCAACTTGTATAAGTTGTAAACACGCTCTAGTATTTGAATGCACAATAATATTTAATTTTCATATGAAATTTAATACACATTCACGTGAATAAAAGAAAATGGGAATTAAACCGGACCTGTACTTTATTATTCCACCCAGTCACATCAAATGTCATAGAATTTCATTTTGGAAGTGAATTCAATAAATTTGCATAAGTTGTAAACACGCTCTAGTATTTGAATGGACAAAAAAATTTAATTTAAGTATGAAATTTAATACACATTCACGTGAATAAATGAAAATGGGAATTAAACCGGACCTGTACTTTATTATTCCACCCAGTCACATCAAATGTCATAGAATTTCATTTTGGAAGTGAATTCAATAAATTTGCATAAGTTGTAAACACGCTCTAGTATTTGAATGCACAAAAATATTTAATTTTCGTATGAAATTTAATACACATTCACGTGAATAAGGAAAATGGGAACTAAACCGGACCTGTACTTTATTAATCCACCCAGTCACATCAAATGTCATAGATTTTCATTTTGAAAGTGACTTGAATAAATTTGTGTAAGTTGTAAACACGCTCTACTATTTGAATGCACAAAAACATTTAATTTTCGTATGAAATTTAATACACATTCACGTGAATAAAAGAAAATGGGAATTAAACCGGACCTGTACTTTATTATTCCACCCAGTCACATCAAATGTCATAGAATTTCATTTTGAAAGTGACTTGAATAAATTTGTATAAGTTGTAAACACGCTCTAGTATTTGAATGCACAAAAATATTTAATTTTCGTATGAAATTTAATACACATTCACGTGAATAAATGAAAATGGGAATTAAACCGGACCTGTTTTTTATTAATCCACCCAGTCACATCAAATGTCATAGAATTTCATTTTGAAATTGACTTGAATAAATTTGTATAAGTTGTAAACACGCTCTAGTATTTGAATGCATAAAAGTAGTTCTTTTTTGTGTGAAATTTAATGCACATTGACGTGAATAAAAGAAAATGGGAATTAAACCGGACCTGTACTTTATTAATCCACCCAGTCACATCAAATGTCATAGAATTTCATTTTGAAAGTGACTTCAATAAATTTGTGTAAGTTGTAAACACGCTCTAGTATTTGAATGCGTAACTCTATTTAAATTTTTTGTAAAGTTTAATGCACCCACACGTGCATAAAAGAAAATGCGAAGTAAACCGGACCTGTACTTTATTAATCCACCCAGTCACATCAAATGTCATAGAATTTCATTTTGAATGTGACTTGAATAAATTTGTATAAAATGTAAACACGCTCTAGTATTTGAATGCACAAAAATATTTAATTTTCGTATGAAATTTAATACACATCCACGAGAATAAATGAAAAATGGGAATTAAACCGGACCTGTTTTTTATTAATCCACCCAGTCACATCAAATGTCATAGAATTTCATTTTGAAAGTGACTTGAGTAAATTTGCATAAGTTGTAAACACGCTCTAGTATTTGAATGCATAAAACTATTTAAATTTTGGGTAAAATTTAATGCACCCACACGTGCATAAAAGAAAATGGGAATTAAACCGGACCTGTACTTTATTAATCCACCCAGTCACATCAAATGTCATAGGATTTCATTATGAAAGTGACTTGAATAAATTTGTATAAGTTGTAAACACGCTCTAGTATTTGAATGCATAAAAGTAGTTCTTTTTTGTGTGAAATTTAATGCACATTGACGTGAATAAATGAAAATGGGAATTAAACCGGACCTGTACTTTATTAATCCACCCAGTCACATCAAATGTCATAGGATTTCATTATGAAAGTGACTTGAATAAATTTGCATAAGTTGTAAACACGCTCTAGTATTTGAATGCACAATAATATTTAATTTTCATATGAAATTTAATACACATTCACGTGAATAAAAGAAAATGGGAATTAAACCGGACCTGTACTTTATTAATCCACCCAGTCACATCAAATGTCATAGAATTTCATTTTGAAAGTGACTTCAATAAATTTGTGTAAGTTGTAAACACGCTCTAGTATTTGAATGCATAAAACCATTTAAATTTTGTGTAAAATTTAATGCACCCACACGTGCATAAAAGAAAATGGGAATTAAACCGGACCTGTACTTTATTAATCCACCCAGTCACATCAAATGTCATAGATTTTCATTTTGAAAGTGATTTGAATAAATTTGTGTAAGTTGTAAACACGCTCTACTATTTGAATGCACAAAAACATTTAATTTTCGTATGAAATTTAATACACATTCACGTGAATAAAAGAAAATGGGAATTAAACCGGACCTGTACTTTATTATTCCACCCAGTCACATCAAATGTCATAGAATTTCATTTTGAAAGTGACTTGAATAAATTTGCATAAGTTGTAAACACGCTCTAGTATTTGAATGCACAAAAATATTTAATTTTCGTATGAAATTTAATACACATTCACGTGAATAAAACAAAATGGGATTTAAATCGGACCTGTACTTTATTAATCCACCCAGTCACATCAAATGTCATAGGATTTCATTTTGGAAGTGAATTCAATAAATTTGCATAAGTTGTAAACACGCTCTAGTATTTGAATGCACAAAAATATTTAATTTTCGTATGAAATTTAATACACATTCACGTGAATAAAAGAAAATGGGAATTAAACCGGACCTGTACTTTATTATTCCACCCAGTCACATCAAATGTCATAGAATTTCATTTTGGAAGTGAATTCAATAAATTTGCATAAGTTGTAAACACGCTCTAGTATTTGAATGGACAAAAAAATTTAATTTAAGTATGAAATTTAATACACATTCACGTGAATAAATGAAAATGGGAATTAAACCGGACCTGTACTTTATTATTCCACCCAGTCACATCAAATGTCATAGAATTTCATTTTGGAAGTGAATTCAATAAATTTGCATAAGTTGTAAACACGCTCTAGTATTTGAATGCACAAAAATATTTAATTTTCGTATGAAATTTAATACACATTCACGTGAATAAGGAAAATGGGAATTAAACCGGACCTGTACTTTATTAATCCACCCAGTCACATCAAATGTCATAGAATTTCATTTTGAAAGTGAATTCAATAAATTTGTGTAAGTTGTAAACACGCTCTAGTATTTGAATGCACAAAAATATTTAATTTTCGTATGAAATTTAATACACATTCACGTGAATAAAACAAAATGGGAATTAAATTGGACCTGTAAATTATTATTCCACCCAGTCACATCAAATGTCATAGAATTTCATTTTGAAAGTGACTTGAATCAACTTGTATAAGTTGTAAACACGCTCTAGTATTTGAATGCACAATAATATTTAATTTTCATATGAAATTTAATACACATTCACGTGAATAAAAGAAAATGGGAATTAAACCGGACCTGTACTTTATTATTCCACCCAGTCACATCAAATGTCATAGAATTTCATTTTGGAAGTGAATTCAATAAATTTGCATAAGTTGTAAACACGCTCTAGTATTTGAATGGACAAAAAAATTTAATTTAAGTATGAAATTTAATACACATTCACGTGAATAAATGAAAATGGGAATTAAACCGGACCTGTACTTTATTATTCCACCCAGTCACATCAAATGTCATAGAATTTCATTTTGGAAGTGAATTCAATAAATTTGCATAAGTTGTAAACACGCTCTAGTATTTGAATGCACAAAAATATTTAATTTTCGTATGAAATTTAATACACATTCACGTGAATAAGGAAAATGGGAACTAAACCGGACCTGTACTTTATTAATCCACCCAGTCACATCAAATGTCATAGATTTTCATTTTGAAAGTGACTTGAATAAATTTGTGTAAGTTGTAAACACGCTCTACTATTTGAATGCACAAAAACATTTAATTTTCGTATGAAATTTAATACACATTCACGTGAATAAAAGAAAATGGGAATTAAACCGGACCTGTACTTTATTATTCCACCCAGTCACATCAAATGTCATAGAATTTCATTTTGAAAGTGACTTGAATAAATTTGCATAAGTTGTAAACACGCTCTAGTATTTGAATGCACAAAAATATTTAATTTTCGTATGAAATTTAATACACATTCACGTGAATAAAACAAAATGGGATTTAAATCGGACCTGTACTTTATTAATCCACCCAGTCACATCAAATGTCATAGGATTTCATTTTGAAAGTGAATTCAATAAATTTGTGTAAGTTGTAAACACGCTCTAGTATTTGAATGCACAAAAATATTTAATTTTCGTATGAAATTTAATACACATTCACGTGAATAAAACAAAATGGGAATTAAATTGGACCTGTAAATTATTATTCCACCCAGTCACATCAAATGTCATAGAATTTCATTTTGAAAGTGACTTGAATCAACTTGTATAAGTTGTAAACATGCTCTAGTATTTGAATGGACAAAAAAATTTAATTTAAGTATGAAATTTATTACACATTCACGTGAATAAATGAAAATGGGAATTAAACCGGACCTGTACTTTATTATTCCACCCAGTCACATCAAATGTCATAGAATTTCATTTTGGAAGTGAATTCAATAAATTTGCATAAGTTGTAAACACGCTCTAGTATTTGAATGCACAGAAATATTTAATTTTCGTATGAAATTTAATACACATTCACGTGAATAAGGAAAATGGGAATTAAACCGGACCTGTACTTTATTAATCCACCCAGTCACATCAAATGTCATAGAATTTCATTTTGAAAGTGAATTCAATAAATTTGCATAAGTTGTAAACACGCTCTAGTATTTGAATGCACAAAAATATTTAAATTTAGTATGAAATTTAATACCCATTCACGTGAATAAAACAAAATTGGAATTAAACCGGACCTGTACTTTATTAATCCACCCAGTCACATCAAATGTCATAGAATTTCATTTTGAAAGTGACTTGAGTAAATTTGCATAAGTTGTAAACACGCTCTAGTATTTGAATGCACAAAAATATTTAATTTTCGTATGAAATTTAATACACATTCACGTGAATAAAAGAAAATGGGAATTAAACCGGACCTGTACTTTATTAATCCACCCAGTCACATCAAATGTCATAGAATTTCATTTTGAAATTGACTTGAATAAATTTGTATAAATTGTAAACACGCTCTAGTATTTGAATGCACAAAAATATTTAATTTTCGTATGAAATTTAATACACATTCACGTGAATAAATGAAAAATGGGAATTAAACCGGACCTGTACTTTATTATTCCACCCAGTCACATCAAATGTCATAGAATTTCATTTTGAAAGTGACTTGAGTAAATTTGCATAAGTTGTAAACACGCTCTAGTATTTGAATGCACAATAATATTTAATTTTCATATGAAATTTAATACACATTCACGTGAATAAAAGAAAATGGGAATTAAACCGGACCTGTACTTTATTAATCCACCCAGTCACATCAAATGTCATAGAATTTCATTTTGAAAGTGACTTCAATAAATTTGTGTATGTTGTAAACACGCTCTAGTATTTGAATGCATAAAACTATTTAAATTTTGTGTAAAATTTAATGCACCCACACGTGCATAAAAGAAAATGGGAATTAAACCGGACCTGTACTTTATTAATCCACCCAGTCACATCAAATGTCATAGATTTTCATTTTGAAAGTGACTTGAATAAATTTGTATAAGTTGTAAACATGCTCTAGTATTTGAATGCACAAAAATATTTAAATTTAGTATGAAATTTAATACAAATTCACGTGAATAAAACAAAATTGGAATTAAACCGGACCTGTACTTTATTAATCCACCCAGTCACATCAAATGTCATAGAATTTCATTTTGAAAGTGACTTGAGTAAATTTGCATAAGTTGTAAACACGCTCTACTATTTGAATGCACAATAATATTTAATTTTCATATGAAATTTAATACACATTCACGTGAATAAAAGAAAATGGGAATTAAACCGGACCTGTACTTTATTATTCCACCCAGTCACATCAAATGTCATAGAATTTCATTTTGAAAGTGACTTCAATAAATTTGTGTAAGTTGTAAACACGCTCTAGTATTTGAATGCACAAAAATATTTAATTTTCGTATGAAATTTAATACACATTCACGTGAATAAAAGAAAATGGGAATTAAACCGGACCTGTACTTTATTAATCCACCCAGTCACATCAAATGTCATAGGATTTCATTTTGAAAGTGAATTCAATAAATTTGTGTAAGTTGTAAACACGCTCTAGTATTTGAATGCACAAAAATATTTAATTTTCGTATGAAATTTAATACACATTCACGTGAATAAAACAAAATGGGATTTAAATCGGACCTGTACTTTATTAATCCACCCAGTCACATCAAATGTCATAGAATTTCATTTTGAAAGTGAATTCAATAAATTTGCATAAGTTGTAAACACGCTCTAGTATTTGAATGCACAAAACTATTTAAATTTTGTGTAAAATTTAATGCACCCACACGTGCATAAATGAAAATGGGAATTAAACCGGACCTGTACTTTATTAATCCACCCAGTCACATCAAATGTCATAGATTTTCATTTTGAAAGTGACTTGAATAAATTTGTATAAGTTGTAAACACGCTCTAGTATTTGAATGCACAAAAATATTTAAATTTAGTATGAAATTTAATACCCATTCACGTGAATAAAACAAAATTGGAATTAAACCGGACCTGTACTTTATTAATCCACCCAGTCACATCAAATGTCATAGAATTTCATTTTGAAAGTGACTTGAGTAAATTTGCATAAGTTGTAAACACGCTCTAGTATTTGAATGCACAAAAATATTTAATTTTCGTATGAAATTTAATACACATTCACGTGAATAAAAGAAAATGGGAATTAAACCGGACCTGTACTTTATTAATCCACCCAGTCACATCAAATGTCATAGAATTTCATTTTGAAATTGACTTGAATAAATTTGTATAAATTGTAAACACGCTCTAGTATTTGAATGCACAAAAATATTTAATTTTCGTATGAAATTTAATACACATTCACGTGAATAAATGAAAAATGGGAATTAAACCGGACCTGTACTTTATTATTCCACCCAGTCACATCAAATGTCATAGAATTTCATTTTGAAATTGACTTGAATAAATTTGTATAAATTGTAAACACGCTCTAGTATTTGAATGCACAAAAATATTTAATTTTCGTATGAAATTTAATACACATTCACGTGAATAAATGAAAAATGGGAATTAAACCGGACCTGTACTTTATTATTCCACCCAGTCACATCAAATGTCATAGAATTTCATTTTGAAAGTGACTTGAGTAAATTTGCATAAGTTGTAAACACGCTCTAGTATTTGAATGCACAATAATATTTAATTTTCATATGAAATTTAATACACATTCACGTGAATAAAAGAAAATGGGAATTAAACCGGACCTGTACTTTATTAATCCACCCAGTCACATCAAATGTCATAGATTTTCATTTTGAAAGTGACTTGAATAAATTTGTATAAGTTGTAAACACGCTCTAGTATTTGAATGCACAAAAATATTTAAATTTAGTATGAAATTTAATACACATTCACGTATATAAAAGAAAATGGGATTTAAACCGGACCTGTACTTTATTAATCCACCCAGTCACATCAAATGTCATAGAATTTCATTTTGAAAGTGACTTGAATAAATTTGCATAAGTTGTAAACACGCTCTAGTATTTGAATGCACAAAAATATTTAATTTTCGTATGAAATTTAATACACATTCACGTGAATAAAAGAAAATGGGAATTAAACCGGACCTGTACTTTATTAATCCACCCAGTCACATCAAATGTCATAGAATTTCTTTTTGAAAGTGACTTGAATAAATTTGTGTAAGTTGTAAACACGCTCTACTATTTGAATGCACAAAAATATTTAATTCTCGTATGAAATTTAATACACATTCACGTGAATAAAAGAAAATGGGAATTAAACCGGACCTGTACTTTATTATTCCACCCAGTCACATTAAATGTCATAGAATTTCATTTTGAAAGTGACTTGAATAAATTTCCATAAGTTGTAAACACGCTCTAGTATTTGAATGCACAAAAATATTTAAATTTTGCGTAAAATTTAATGCACCCACACGTGCATAAAAGAAAATGGGAATTAAACCGGACCTGTACTTTATTAATCCACCCAGTCACATCAAATGTCATAGAATTTCATTTTGAAAGTGAATTCAATAAATTTGCATAAGTTGTAAACACGCTCTAGTATTTGAATGCACAAAACTATTTAAATTTTGTGTAAAATTTAATGCACCCACACGTGCATAAATGAAAATGGGAATTAAACCGGACCTGTACTTTATTAATCCACCCAGTCACATCAAATGTCATAGATTTTCATTTTGAAAGTGACTTGAATAAATTTGTATAAGTTGTAAACACGCTCTAGTATTTGAATGCACAAAAATATTTAAATTTAGTATGAAATTTAATACCCATTCACGTGAATAAAACAAAATTGGAATTAAACCGGACCTGTACTTTATTAATCCACCCAGTCACATCAAATGTCATAGAATTTCATTTTGAAAGTGACTTGAGTAAATTTGCATAAGTTGTAAACACGCTCTAGTATTTGAATGCACAAAAATATTTTTAATTCGTATGAAATTTAATACACATTCACGTGAATAAAAGAAAATGGGAATTAAACCGGACCTGTACTTTATTAATCCACCCAGTCACATCAAATGTCATAGAATTTCATTTTGAAATTGACTTGAATAAATTTGTATAAATTGTAAACACGCTCTAGTATTTGAATGCACAAAAATATTTAATTTTCGTATGAAATTTAATACACATTCACATGAATAAATGAAAAATGGGAATTAAACCGGACCTGTACTTTATTATTCCACCCAGTCACATCAAATGTCATAGAATTTCATTTTGAAAGTGACTTGAGTAAATTTGCATAAGTTGTAAACACGCTCTAGTATTTGAATGCACAATAATATTTAATTTTCATATGAAATTTAATACACATTCACGTGAATAAAAGAAAATGGGAATTAAACCGGACCTGTACTTTATTAATCCACCCAGTCACATCAAATGTCATAGATTTTCATTTTGAAAGTGACTTGAATAAATTTGTATAAGTTGTAAACACGCTCTAGTATTTGAATGCACAAAAATATTTAAATTTAGTATGAAATTTAATACACATTCACGTATATAAAACAAAATGGGAATTAAACCGGACCTGTACTTTATTAATCCACCCAGTCACATCAAATGTCATAGAATTTCATTTTGAAAGTGACTTGAATAAATTTGCATAAGTTGTAAACACGCTCTAGTATTTGAATGCACAAAAATATTTAATTTTCGTATGAAATTTAATACACATTCACGTGAATAAAAGAAAATGGGAATTAAACCGGACCTGTACTTTATTAATCCACCCAGTCACATCAAATGTCATAGAATTTCTTTTTGAAAGTGACTTGAATAAATTTGTGTAAGTTGTAAACACGCTCTACTATTTGAATGCACAAAAATATTTAATTCTCGTATGAAATTTAATACACATTCACGTGAATAAAAGAAAATGGGAATTAAACCGGACCTGTACTTTATTATTCCACCCAGTCACATTAATTGTCATAGAATTTCATTTTGAAAGTGACTTGAATAAATTTCCATAAGTTGTAAACACGCTCTAGTATTTGAATGCACAAAAATATTTAAATTTTGCGTAAAATTTAATGCACCCACACGTGCATAAAAGAAAATGGGAATTAAACCGGACCTGTACTTTATTAATCCACCCAGTCACATCAAATGTCATAGAATTTCATTTTGAAAGTGACTTGAATAAATTTGTATAAGTTGTAAACACGCTCTAGTATTTGAATGCACAAAAGTATTTAATTTTCGTATGAAATTTAATACACATTCACGTGAATAACTGAAAATGGGAATTAAACCGGACCTGTTTTTTATTAATCCACCCAGTCACATCAAATGTCATAGGATTTCATTTTGAAATTGACTTGAATAAATTTGTATAAGTTGTAAACACGCTCTAGTATTTGAATGCACAAAAATATTTAATTTTCGTATGAAATTTAATACACATTCACGTGAATAAAAGAAAATGGGAATTAAACCGGACCTGTACTTTATTAATCCACCCAGTCACATCAAATGTCATAGAATTTCATTTTGAAAGTGACTTCAATAAATTTGTGTAAGTTGTAAACACGCTCTAGTATTTGAATGCATAAAAATATTTAATTTTCGTATGAAATTTAATACCCATTCACGTGAATAAAACAAAATTGGAATTAAACCGGACCTGTACTTTATTAATCCACCCAGTCACATCAAATGTCATAGAATTTCATTTTGAAAGTGACTTGAATAAATTTGTATAAGTTGTGAACACGCTCTAGTATTTGAATGCACAAAAATATTTACTTTTCGTATGAAAATTAATACACATCCACGAGAATAAATGAAAAATGGGAATTAAACCGGACCTGTTTCTTATTAATCCACCCAGTCACATCAAATGTCATAGAATTTCATTTTGAAAGTGACTTGAATAAATTTGCATAAGTTGTAAACACGCTCTAGTATTTGAATGCACAAAAATATTTAATTTTCGTATGAAATTTAATACCCATTCACGTGAATAAAACAAAATTGGAATTAAACAGGACCTGTACTTTATTAATCCACCCAGTCACATCAAATGTCATAGAATTTCATTTTGAAAGTGACTTCAATAAATTTGTGTAAGTTGTAAACACGCTCTAGTATTTGAATGCATAAAACCATTTAAATTTTGTGTAAAATTTAATGCACCCACACGTGCATAAAAGAAAATGGGAATTAAACCGGACCTGTACTTTATTAATCCACCCAGTCACATCAAATGTCATAGATTTTCATTTTGAAAGTGACTTGAATAAATTTGTATAAGTTGTAAACACGCTCTAGTATTTGAATGCACAAAAATATTTAAATTTAGTATGAAATTTAATACACATTCACGTATATAAAACAAAATGGGAATTAAACCGGACCTGTACTTTATTATTCCACCCAGTCACATCAAATGTCATAGAATTTCATTTTGAAAGTGACTTGAATAAATTTGCATAAGTTGTAAACACGCTCTAGTATTTGAATGCACAAAAATATTTAATTTTCGTATGAAATTTAATACACATTCACGTGAATAAGAGAAAATGGGAATTAAACCGGACCTGTACTTTATTAATCCACCCAGTCACATCAAATGTCATAGAATTTCATTTTGAAAGTGACTTCAATAAATTTGTGTAAGTTGTAAACACGCTCTACTATTTGAATGCACAAAAATATTTAATTCTCGTATGAAATTTAATACACATTCACGTGAATAAAAGAAAATGGGAATTAAACCGGACCTGTACTTTATTATTCCACCCAGTCACATCAAATGTCATAGAATTTCATTTTGAAAGTGACTTGAATAAATTTCCATAAGTTGTAAACACGCTCTAGTATTTGAATGCACAAAAATATTTAAATTTTGCGTAAAATTTAATGCACCCACACGTGCATAAAAGAAAATGGGAATTAAACCGGACCTGTACTTTATTAATCCACCCAGTCACATCAAATGTCATAGAATTTCATTTTGAAAGTGACTTGAATAAATTTGTATAAGTTGTAAACACGCTCTAGTATTTGAATGCACAAAAATATTTAATTTTCGTATGAAATTTAATACACATTCACGTGAATAAAACAAAATGGGATTTAAATCGGACCTGTACTTTATTAATCCACCCAGTCACATCAAATGTCATAGGATTTCATTTTGAAATTGACTTGAATAAATTTGTGTAAGTTGTAAACACGCTCTAGTATTTGAATGCACAAAAATATTTACTTTTCGTATGAAATTTAATACACATCCACGAGAATAAATGAAAAATGGGAATTAAACCGGACCTGTTTCTTATTAATCCACCCAGTCACATCAAATGTCATAGAATTTCATTTTGAAAGTGACTTGAGTAAATTTGCATAAGTTGTAAACACGCTCTAGTATTTGAATGCATAAAACGATTTAAATTTTGGGTAAAATTTAATGCACCCACACGTGCATAAAAGAAAATGGGAATTAAACCGGACCTGTACTTTATTAATCCACCCAGTCACATCAAATGTCATAGGATTTCATTATGAAAGTGACTTGAATAAATTTGTATAAATTGTAAACACGCTCTAGTATTTGAATGCATAAAAGTAGTTCTTTTTTGTGTGAAATTTAATGCACATTGACGTGAATAAAAGAAAATAGTAATTAAACCGAACCTGTACTTTACTAATCCGCCCAATCACGTCAAATGTCATAGAATTTCATCTTGAAAGTGAATTCAATAAATTTGTGTAAGTTGTAAACACGCTCTAGTATTTGAATGCACAAAAATATTTAATTTTCGTATGAAATTTAATACACATTCACGTGAATAAAACAAAATGGGATTTAAATCGGACCTGTACTTTATTAATCCACCCAGTCACATCAAATGTCATAGGATTTCATTTTGAAAGTGAATTCAATAAATTTGTGTAAGTTGTAAACACGCTCTAGTATTTGAATGCACAAAAATATTTAATTTTCGTATGAAATTTAATACACATTCACGTGAATAAAACAAAATGGGAATTAAATTGGACCTGTAAATTATTATTCCACCCAGTCACATCAAATGTCATAGAATTTCATTTTGAAAGTGACTTGAATCAACTTGTATAAGTTGTAAACACGCTCTAGTATTTGAATGGACAAAAAAATTTAATTTAAGTATGAAATTTAATACACATTCACGTGAATAAATGAAAATGGGAATTAAACCGGACCTGTACTTTATTATTCCACCCAGTCACATCAAATGTCATAGAATTTCATTTTGAAAGTGACTTGAATAAATTTGTGTAAGTTGTAAACACGCTCTAGTATTTGAATGCATAAAACCATTTAAATTTTGTGTAAAATTTAATGCACCCACACGTGCATAAAAGAAAATGGGAATTAAACCGGACCTGTACTTTATTAATCCACCCAGTCACATCAAATGTCATAGATTTTCATTTTGAAAGTGACTTGAATAAATTTGTATAAGTTGTAAACACGCTCTAGTATTTGAATGCACAAAAATATTTAAATTTAGTATGAAATTTAATACACATTCACGTATATAAAACAAAATGGGAATTAAACCGGACCTGTACTTTATTAATCCACCCAGTCACATCAAATGTCATAGAATTTCATTTTGAAAGTGAATTCAATAAATTTGTGTAAGTTGTAAACACGCTCTAGTATTTGAATGCATAAAACCATTTAAATTTTGTGTAAAATTTAATGCACCCACACGTGCATAAAAGAAAATGGGAATTAAACCGGACCTGTACTTTATTAATCCACCCAGTCACATCAAATGTCATAGATTTTCATTTTGAAAGTGACTTGAATAAATTTGTATAAGTTGTAAACACGCTCTAGTATTTGAATGCACAAAAATATTTAAATTTAGTATGAAATTTAATACACATTCACGTATATAAAACAAAATGGGAATTAAACCGGACCTGTACTTTATTAATCCACCCAGTCACATCAAATGTCATAGAATTTCATTTTGAAAGTGAATTCAATAAATTTGTGTATGTTGTAACCACGCTCTAGTATTTGAATGCAGAAAAATATTTAATTTTCGTATGAAATTTAATACACATTCACGTGAATAAAAGAAAATGGGAATTAAACCGGACCTGTACTTTATTAATCCACCCAGTCACATCAAATGTCATAGAATTTCATTTTGAAAGTGACTTCAATAAATTTGTGTAAGTTGTAAACACGCTCTATTATTTGAATGCATAAAACTATTTAAATTTTGTGTAAACTTTAATGCACCCACACGTGCATAAAAGAAAATGCGAAGTAAACCGGACCTGTACTTTATTAATCCACCCAGTCACATCAAATGTCATAGAATTTCATTTTGAATGTGACTTGAATAAATTTGTATAAGTTGTAAACACGCTCTAGTATTTGAATGCACAAAAATATTTAATTTTCGTATGAAATTTAATACACATTCACGTGAATAAAAGAAAATGGGAATTAAACCGGACCTGTACTTTATTAATCCACCCAGTCACATCAAATGTCATAGAATTTCATTTTGAAAGTGACTTGAATAAATTTGTATAAGTTGTAAACACGCTCTAGTATTTGAATGCACAAAAATATTTAAATTTAGTATGAAATTTAATACACATTCACGTGAATAAAACAAAATGGGAATGAAACCGGACCTGTACTTTATTATTCCACCCAGTCACATCAAATGTCATAGAATTTCATTTTGAAAGTGACTTGAATAAATTTGCATAAGTTGTAAACACGCTCTAGTATTTGAATGCACAAAAATATTTAATTTTCGTATGAAATTTAATACACATTCACGTGAATAAAAGAAAATGGGAATTAAACCGGACCTGTACTTTATTAATCCACCCAGTCACATCAAATGTCATAGAATTTCATTTTGAAAGTGACTTGAATAAATTTGTGTAAGTTGTAAACACGCTCTACTATTTGAATGCACAAAAATATTTAATTCTCGTATGAAATTTAATACACATTCACGTGAATAAAAGAAAATGGGAATTAAACCGGACCTGTACTTTATTATTCCACCCAGTCACATCAAATGTCATAGAATTTCATTTTGAAAGTGACTTGAATAAATTTCCATAAGTTGTAAACACGCTCTAGTATTTGAATGCACAAAAATATTTAAATTTTGCGTAAAATTTAATGCACCCACACGTGCATAAAAGAAAATGGGAATTAAACCAGACCTGTACTTTATTAATCCACCCAGTCACATCAAATGTCATAGAATTTCATTTTGAAAGTGACTTGAATAAATTTGTATAAGTTGTAAACACGCTCTAGTATTTGAATGCACAAAAATATTTAATTTTCGTATGAAATTTAATACACATTCACGTGAATAACTGAAAATGGGAATTAAACCGGACCTGTTTTTTATTAATCCACCCAGTCACATCAAATGTCATAGGATTTCATTTTGAAATTGACTTGAATAAATTTGTATAAGTTGTAAACACGCTCTAGTATTTGAATGCACAAAAATATTTAATTTTCGTATGAAATTTAATACACATTCACGTGAATAAAAGAAAATGGGAATTAAACCGGACCTGTACTTTATTAATCCACCCAGTCACATCAAATGTCATAGAATTTCATTTTGAAAGTGACTTCAATAAATTTGTGTAAGTTGTAAACACGCTCTATTATTTGAATGCATAAAACTATTTAAATTTTGTGTAAACTTTAATGCACCCACACGTGCATAAAAGAAAATGCGAAGTAAACCGGACCTGTACTTTATTAATCCACCCAGTCACATCAAATGTCATAGAATTTCATTTTGAAATTGACTTGAATAAATTTGTATAAGTTGTAAACACGCTCTAGTATTTGAATGCACAAAAATATTTAATTTTCGTATGAAATATAATACACATTCACGTGAATAAAAGAAAATGGGAATTAAACCGGACCTGTACTTTATTAATCCACCCAGTCACATCAAATGTCATAGAATTTCATTTTGAAAGTGACTTCAATAAATTTGTGTAAGTTGTAAACACGCTCTATTATTTGAATGCATAAAACTATTTAAATTTTGTGTAAACTTTAATGCACCCACACGTGCATAAAAGAAAATGGGAATTAAACCAGACCTGTACTTTATTAATCCACCCAGTCACATCAAATGTCATAGAATTTCATTTTGAAAGTGACTTGAATAAATTTGTATAAGTTGTAAACACGCTCTAGTATTTGAATGCACAAAAATATTTAATTTTCGTATGAAATTTAATACACATTCACGTGAATAAAAGAAAATGGGAATTAAACCGGACCTGTACTTTATTAATCCACCCAGTCACATCAAATGTCATAGAATTTCATTTTGAAAGTGACTTGAATAAATTTGTGTAAGTTGTAAACACGCTCTACTATTTGAATGCACAAAAATATTTAATTCTCGTATGAAATTTAATACACAGTCACGTGAATAAAAGAAAATGGGAATTAAACCGGACCTGTACTTTATTATTCCACCCAGTCACATCAAATGTCATAGAATTTCATTTTGAAAGTGACTTGAATAAATTTCCATAAGTTGTAAACACGCTCTAGTATTTGAATGCACAAAAATATTTAAATTTTGCGTAAAATTTAATGCACCCACACGTGCATAAAAGAAAATGGGAATTAAACCAGACCTGTACTTTATTAATCCACCCAGTCACATCAAATGTCATAGAATTTCATTTTGAAAGTGACTTGAATAAATTTGTATAAGTTGTAAACACGCTGTAGTATTTGAATGCACAAAAATATTTAATTTTCGTATGAAATTTAATACACATTCACGTGAATAACTGAAAATGGGAATTAAACTGGACCTGTTTTTTATTAATCCACCCAGTCACATCAAATGTCATAGGATTTCATTTTGAATGTGACTTGAATAAATTTGTATAAATTGTAAACACGCTCTAGTATTTGAATGCACAAAAATATTTACTTTTCGTATGAAATTTAATACACATCCACGAGAATAAATGAAAAATGGGAATTAAACCGGACCTGTTTCTTATTAATCCACCCAGTCACATCAAATGTCATAGAATTTCATTTTGAAAGTGACTTGAGTAAATTTGCATAAGTTGTAAACACGCTCTAGTATTTGAATGCATAAAACTATTTAAATTTTGGGTAAAATTTAATGCACCCACACGTGCATAAAAGAAAATGGGAATTAAACCGGACCTGTACTTTATTAATCCACCCAGTCACATCAAATGTCATAGGATTTCATTATGAAAGTGACTTGAATAAATTTGTATAAATTGTAAACACGCTCTAGTATTTGAATGCATAAAAGTAGTTCTTTTTTGTGTGAAATTTAATGCACATTGACGTGAATAAAAGAAAATAGTAATTAAACCGAACCTGTACTTTACTAATCCGCCCAATCACGTCAAATGTCATAGAATTTCATCTTGAAAGTGAATTCAATAAATTTGTGTAAGTTGTAAACACGCTCTAGTATTTGAATGCACAAAAATATTTAATTTTCGTATGAAATTTAATACACATTCACGTGAATAAAACAAAATGGGATTTAAATCGGACCTGTACTTTATTAATCCACCCAGTCACATCAAATGTCATAGGATTTCATTTTGAAAGTGAATTCAATAAATTTGTGTAAGTTGTAAACACGCTCTAGTATTTGAATGCACAAAAATATTTAATTTTCGTATGAAATTTAATACACATTCACGTGAATAAAACAAAATGGGAATTAAATTGGACCTGTAAATTATTATTCCACCCAGTCACATCAAATGTCATAGAATTTCATTTTGAAAGTGACTTGAATCAACTTGTATAAGTTGTAAACACGCTCTAGTATTTGAATGGACAAAAAAATTTAATTTAAGTATGAAATTTAATACACATTCACGTGAATAAATGAAAATGGGAATTAAACCGGACCTGTACTTTATTATTCCACCCAGTCACATCAAATGTCATAGAATTTCATTTTGAAAGTGACTTGAATAAATTTGTATAAGTTGTAAACACGCTCTAGTATTTGAATGCACAAAAATATTTAATTTTCGTATGAAATTTAATACACATTCACGTGAATAAAGAAAATGGGAATTAAACCGGACCTGTACTTTATTAATCCACCCAGTCACATCAAATGTCATAGAATTTCATTTTGAAAGTGAATTCAATAAATTTGCATAAGTTGTAAACACGCTCTAGTATTTGAATGCACAAAAACATTTAATTTTCGTATGAGATTTAATACACATTCACGTGAATAAATGAAAATGGGAATTAAACCGGACCTGTACTTTATTATTCCACCCAGTCACATCAAATGTCATAGAATTTCATTTTGAAAGTGACTTGAGTAAATTTGCATAAGTTGTAAACACGCTCTAGTATTTGAATGCACAAAAATATTTAATTTTCGTATGAAATTTAATACACATTCACGTGAATAAAAGAAAATGGGAATTAAACCGGACCTGTACTTTATTAATCCACCCAGTCACATCAAATGTCATAGAATTTCATTTTGAAAGTGACTTGAATAAATTTGTATAAGTTGTAAACACGCTCTAGTATTTGAATGCACAAAAATATTTAATTTTCGTATGAAATTTAATACACATCCACGTGAATAAAACAAAATGGGAATTAAATCGGACCTGTACTTTATTATTCCACCCAGTCACATCAAATGTCATAGAATTTCATTTTGAAAGTGACTTGAATAAATTTTTGTAAGTTGTAAACACGCTCTAGTATTTGAATGCACAAAAAAATTTAATTTTCGTATGAAATTTAATACACATTCACGTGAATAAATGAAAATGGGAATTAAACCGGACCTGTACTTTATTAATCCACCCAGTCCCATCAAATGTCATAGAATTTCATTTTGAAAGTGACTTGAATAAATTTGTGTAAGTTGTAAACACGCTCTAGTATTTGAATGCACAAAAACATTTAATTTTCGTATGAAATTTAATACACATTCACGTGAATAAATGAAAATGGGAATTAAACAGGACCTGTACTTTATTAATCCACCCAGTCACATCAAATGTCATAGAATTTCATTTTGAAAGTCACTTGAATAAATTTGCATAAGTTGTAAACACGCTCTAGTATTTGAATGCACAAAAATATTTAATTTTCGTATGAAATTTAATGCACCCACACGTGCATAAAAGAAAATGGGAATTAAACCGGACCTGTACTTTATTAATCCACCCAGTCACATCAAATGTCATAGAATTTCATTTTGAAAGTGACTTGAATAAATTTGTGTAAGTTGTAAACACGCTCTAGTATTTGAATGCACAAAAACGTTTAATTTTCGTATGAAATTTAATACACATTCACGTGAATAAAAGAAAATGGGAATTAAACCGGACCTGTACTTTATTAATCCACCCAGTCACATCAAATGTCATAGAATTTCATTTTGAAAGTGACTTCAATAAATTTGTGTAAGTTGTAAACACGCTCTAGTATTTGAATGCATAAAACTATTTAAATTTTTTGTAAAATTTAATGCACCCACACGTGCATAAAAGAAAATGCGAAGTAAACCGGACCTGTACTTTATTAATCCACCCAGTCACATCAAATGTCATAGAATTTCATTTTGAAAGTGACTTGAATAAATTTGTGTAAGTTGTAAACACGCTCTAGTATTTGAATGCACAAAAACATTTAATTTTCGTATGAAATTTAATACACATTCACGTGAATAAATGAAAATGGGAATTAAACAGGACCTGTACTTTATTAATCCACCCAGTCACATCAAATGTCATAGAATTTCATTTTGAAAGTCACCTGAATAAATTTGCATAAGTTGTAAACACGCTCTAGTATTTGAATGCACAAAAATATTTAATTTTCGTATGAAATTTAATGCACCCACACGTGCATAAAAGAAAATGGGAATTAAATCGGACCTGTACTTTATTATTCCACCCAGTCACATCAAATGTCATAGAATTTCATTTTGAAAGTGACTTGAATAAATTTGTGTAAGTTGTAAACGCGCTCTAGTATTTGAATGCACAAAAACGTTTAATTTTCGTATGAAATTTAATACACATTCACGTGAATAAAAGAAAATGGGAATTAAACCGGACCTGTACTTTATTAATCCACCCAGTCACATCAAATGTCATAGAATTTCATTTTGAAAGTGACTTCAATAAATTTGTGTAAGTTGTAAACACGCTCTAGTATTTGAATGCATAAAACTATTTAAATTTTTTGTAAAATTTAATGCACCCACACGTGCATAAAAGAAAATGCGAAGTAAACCGGACCTGTACTTTATTAATCCACCCAGTCACATCAAATGTCATAGAATTTCATTTTGAAAGTGACTTCAATAAATTTGTGTAAGTTGTAAACACGCTCTAGTATTTGAATGCACAAAAACATTTAATTTTCGTATGAAATTTAATACACATTCACGTGAATAAATGAAAATGGGAATTAAACCGGACCTGTACTTTATTAATCCACCCAGTCACATCAAATGTCATAGAATTTCATTTTGAAAGTCACTTGAATAAATTTGAATAAGTTGTAAACACGCTCTAGTATTTGAATGCACAAAAATATTTAATTTTCGTATGAAGTTTAATGCACCCACACGTGCATAAAAGAAAATGCGAAGTAAACCGGACCTGTACTTTATTAATCCACCCAGTCACATCAAATGTCATAGAATTTCATTTTGAAAGTCACTTGAATGAATTTGCATAAGTTGTAAACACGCTCTAGTATTTGAATGCACAAAAACATTTAATTTTCGTATGAAATTTAATACACATTCACGTGAATAAATGAAAATGGGAATTAAACAGGACCTGTACTTTATTAATCCACCCAGTCACATCAAATGTCATAGAATTTCATTTTGAAAGTCACTTCAATAAATTTGTGTAAGTTGTAAACACGCTCTAGTATTTGAATGCATAAAACTATTTAAATTTTTTGTAAAATTTAATGCACCCACACGTGCATAAAAGAAAATGCGAAGTAAACCGGACCTGTACTATATTAATCCACCCAGTCACATCAAATGTCATAGAATTTCATTTTGAAAGTGACTTGAATAAATTTGTGTAAGTTGTAAACACGCTCTAGTATTTGAATGCATAAAACTATTTAAATTTTTTGTAAAATTTAATGCACCCACACGTGCATAAAAGAAAATGCGAAGTAAACCGGACCTGTACTATATTAATCCACCCAGTCACATCAAATGTCATAGAATTTCATTTTGAAAGTGACTTGAATAAATTTGTATAAAATGTAAACACGCTCTAGTATTTGAATGCACAAAAATATTTAATTTTCGTATGAAATTTAATACACATCCACGAGAATAAATGAAAAATGGGAATTAAACCGGACCTGTACTTTATTAATCCACCCAGTCACATCAAATGTCATAGAATTTCATTTTGAAAGTGACTTGAATAAATTTGTGTAATTTGTAAACACGCTCTAGTATTTGAATGCACAAAAATATTTAATTTTCGTGTGAAATTTAATACACATTCACGTGAATAAAAGCAAATGGGAATTAAACCGGACCTGTACTTTATTATTCCACCCAGTCACATCAAATGTCATAGAATTTCATTTTGAAAGTGACTTCAATAAATTTTTGTAAGTTGTAAACACGCTCTAGTATTTGAATGCACAAAAATATTTACTTTTCGTATGAAATTTAATACACATCCACGAGAATAAATGAAAAATGGGAATTAAACCGGACCTGTTTTTTATTAATCCCCCAGTCACATCAAATGTCATAGAATTTCATTTTGAAAGTCACTTGAGTAAATTTGCATAAGTTGTAAACACGCTCTAGTATTTGAATGCATAAAACTATTTAAATTTTGGGTAAAATTTAATGCACCCACACGTGCATAAAAGAAAATGGGAATTAAACCGGACCTGTACTTTATTAATCCACCCAGTCACATCAAATGTCATAGGATTTCATTATGAAAGTGACTTGAATAAATTTGTATAAGTTGTAAACACGCTCTAGTATTTGAATGCATAAAAGTAGTTCTTTTTTGTGTGAAATTTAATGCACATTGACGTGAATAAAAGAAAATAGTAATTAAACCGGACCTGTACTTTACTAATCCGCCCAATCACGTCAAATGTCATAGAATTTCATCTTGAAAGTGAATTCAATAAATTTGTGTAAGTTGTAAACACGCTCTAGTATTTGAATGCACAAAAATATTTAATTTTCGTATGAAATTTAATACACATTCACGTGAATAAAACAAAATGGGATTTAAATCGGACCTGTACTTTATTAATCCACCCAGTCACATCAAATGTCATAGGATTTCATTTTGAAAGTGAATTCAATAAATTTGTGTAAGTTGTAAACACGCTCTAGTATTTGAATGCACAAAAATATTTAATTTTCGTATGAAATTTAATGCACCCACACGTGCATAAAAGAAAATGCGAAGTAAACCGGACCTGTACTTTATTAATCCACCCAGTCACATCAAATGTCATAGAATTTCATTTTGAAAGTGACTTGAATAAATTTGTGTAAGTTGTAAACACGCTCTAGTATTTGAATGCATAAAACTACTTAAATTTTGTGTAAAATTTAATGCACCCACACGTGCATAAAAGAAAATGGGAATTAAACCGGACCTGTACTTTATTAATCCACCCAGTCACATCAAATGTCATAGATTTTCATTTTGAAAGTGACTTGAATAAATTTGTATAAGTTGTAAACACGCTCTAGTATTTGAATGCACAAAAATATTTAAATTTAGTATGAAATTTAATACACATTCACGTGAATAAATGAAAATGGGAATTAAACCGGACCTGTACTTTATTACTCCACCCAGTCACATCAAATGTAATAGAATTTCATTTTGAAAGTGACTTGAATCAATTTGTATAAGTTGTAAACACGCTCTAGTATTTGAATGGACAAAAATATTTAATTAAAGTATGAAATTTAATACACATTCACGGGAATAAAACAAAATGGGAATTAAACCGGACCTGTACTTTATTATTCCACTCAGTCACATCAAATGTCATAGAATTTCATTTTGAAAGTGACTTGAATAAATTTGCATAAGTTGTAAACACGCTCTAGTATTTGAATGCAGAAAAATATTTAATTTTCGTATGAAATTTAATACACATTCACGGGAATAAAAGAAAATGGGAATTAAACCGGACCTGTACTTTATTATTCCACCCAGTCACATCAAATGTCATAGAATTTCATTTTGAAAGTGACTTGAATAAATTTGTATAAAATGTAAACACGCTCTAGTATTTGACTGCACAAAAATATTTAATTTTCGTATGAAATTTAATACACATCCACGTGAATAAAACAAAATGGGAATTAAATCGGACCTGTACTTTATTATTCCACCCAGTCCCATCAAATGTCATAGAATTTCATTTTGAAAGTGACTTGAATAAATATTTGTAAGTTGTAAACACGCTCTACTATTTGAATGCACAAAAATATTTAATTTTCGTATGAAATTTAATACACATTCACGTGAATATAAGAAAATGGGAATTAAACCGGACCTGTACTTTATTATTCCACCCAGTCACATCAAATGTCATAGAATTTCATTTTGAAAGTGACTTGAATAAATTTGTGTAAGTTGTAAACACGCTCTAGTATTTGAATGCACAAAAACATTTAATTTTCGTATGAAATTTAATACACATTCACGTGAATAAATGAAAATGGGAATTAAACCGGACCTGTACTTTATTAATCCACCCAGTCACATCAAATGTCATAGAATTTCATTTTGAAAGTGACTTGAATAAATATTTGTAAGTTGTAAACACGCTCTAGTATTTGAATGCACAAAAACATTTAATTTTCGTATGAAATTTAATACACATTCACGTGAATAAATGAAAATGGGAATTAAACAGGACCTGTACTTTATTAATCCACCCAGTCACATCAAATGTCATAGAATTTCATTTTGAAAGTCACTTGAATAAATTTGCATAAGTTGTAAACACGCTCTAGTATTTGAATGCATAAAACTATATAAATTTTGGGTAAAATTTAATGCACCCACACGTGCATAAAAGAAAATGGGAATTAAACCGGACCTGTACTTTATTAATCCACCCAGTCACATCAAATGTCATAGGATTTCATTTTGAAAGTGACTTGAATAAATTTGTGTAAGTTGTAAACACGCTCTAGTATTTGAATGCACAAAAACGTTTAATTTTCGTATGAAATTTAATACACATTCACGTGAATAAAAGAAAATGGGAATTAAACTGGACCTGTACTTTATTAATCCACCCAGTCACATCAAATGTCATAGAATTTCATTTTGAAAGTGACTTCAATAAATTTGTGTAAGTTGTAAACACGCTCTAGTATTTGAATGCATAAAACTATTTAAATTTTTTGTAAAATTTAATGCACCCACACGTGCATAAAAGAAAATGCGAAGTAAACCGGACCTGTACTTTATTAATCCACCCAGTCACATCAAATGTCATAGAATTTCATTTTGAAAGTGACTTGAATAAATTTGTGTAAGTTGTAAACACGCTCTAGTATTTGAATGCACAAAAACATTTAATTTTCGTATGAAATTTAATACACATTCACGTGAATAAATGAAAATGGGAATTAAACAGGACCTGTACTTTATTAATCCACCCAGTCACATCAAATGTCATAGAATTTCATTTTGAAAGTCACCTGAATAAATTTGCATAAGTTGTAAACACGCTCTAGTATTTGAATGCACAAAAATATTTAATTTTCGTATGAAATTTAATGCACCCACACGTGCATAAAAGAAAATGGGAATTAAATCGGACCTGTACTTTATTATTCCACCCAGTCACATCAAATGTCATAGAATTTCATTTTGAAAGTGACTTGAATAAATTTGTGTAAGTTGTAAACGCGCTCTAGTATTTGAATGCACAAAAACGTTTAATTTTCGTATGAAATTTAATACACATTCACGTGAATAAAAGAAAATGGGAATTAAACCGGACCTGTACTTTATTAATCCACCCAGTCACATCAAATGTCATAGAATTTCATTTTGAAAGTGACTTCAATAAATTTGTGTAAGTTGTAAACACGCTCTAGTATTTGAATGCATAAAACTATTTAAATTTTTTGTAAAATTTAATGCACCCACACGTGCATAAAAGAAAATGCGAAGTAAACCGGACCTGTACTTTATTAATCCACCCAGTCACATCAAATGTCATAGAATTTCATTTTGAAAGTGACTTCAATAAATTTGTGTAAGTTGTAAACACGCTCTAGTATTTGAATGCACAAAAACATTTAATTTTCGTATGAAATTTAATACACATTCACGTGAATAAATGAAAATGGGAATTAAACCGGACCTGTACTTTATTAATCCACCCAGTCACATCAAATGTCATAGAATTTCATTTTGAAAGTCACTTGAATAAATTTGAATAAGTTGTAAACACGCTCTAGTATTTGAATGCACAAAAATATTTAATTTTCGTATGAAATTTAATGCACCCACACGTGCATAAAAGAAAATGCGAAGTAAACCGGACCTGTACTTTATTAATCCACCCAGTCACATCAAATGTCATAGAATTTCATTTTGAAAGTCACTTGAATGAATTTGCATAAGTTGTAAACACGCTCTAGTATTTGAATGCACAAAAACATTTAATTTTCGTATGAAATTTAATACACATTCACGTGAATAAATGAAAATGGGAATTAAACAGGACCTGTACTTTATTAATCCACCCAGTCACATCAAATGTCATAGAATTTCATTTTGAAAGTCACTTCAATAAATTTGTGTAAGTTGTAAACACGCTCTAGTATTTGAATGCATAAAACTATTTAAATTTTTTGTAAAATTTAATGCACCCACACGTGCATAAAAGAAAATGCGAAGTAAACCGGACCTGTACTATATTAATCCACCCAGTCACATCAAATGTCATAGAATTTCATTTTGAAAGTGACTTGAATAAATTTGTGTAAGTTGTAAACACGCTCTAGTATTTGAATGCATAAAACTATTTAAATTTTTTGTAAAATTTAATGCACCCACACGTGCATAAAAGAAAATGCGAAGTAAACCGGACCTGTACTATATTAATCCACCCAGTCACATCAAATGTCATAGAATTTCATTTTGAAAGTGACTTGAATAAATTTGTATAAAATGTAAACACGCTCTAGTATTTGAATGCACAAAAATATTTAATTTTCGTATGAAATTTAATACACATCCACGAGAATAAATGAAAAATGGGAATTAAACCGGACCTGTACTTTATTAATCCACCCAGTCACATCAAATGTCATAGAATTTCATTTTGAAAGTGACTTGAATAAATTTGTGTAATTTGTAAACACGCTCTAGTATTTGAATGCACAAAAATATTTAATTTTCGTGTGAAATTTAATACACATTCACGTGAATAAAAGCAAATGGGAATTAAACCGGACCTGTACTTTATTATTCCACCCAGTCACATCAAATGTCATAGAATTTCATTTTGAAAGTGACTTCAATAAATTTTTGTAAGTTGTAAACACGCTCTAGTATTTGAATGCACAAAAATATTTACTTTTCGTATGAAATTTAATACACATCCACGAGAATAAATGAAAAATGGGAATTAAACCGGACCTGTTTTTTATTAATCCCCCAGTCACATCAAATGTCATAGAATTTCATTTTGAAAGTCACTTGAGTAAATTTGCATAAGTTGTAAACACGCTCTAGTATTTGAATGCATAAAACTATTTAAATTTTTTGTAAAATTTAATGCACCCACACGTGCATAAAAGAAAATGGGAATTAAACCGGACCTGTACTTTATTAATCCACCCAGTCACATCAAATGTCATAGGATTTCATTATGAAAGTGACTTGAATAAATTTGTATAAGTTGTAAACACGCTCTAGTATTTGAATGCATAAAAGTAGTTCTTTTTTGTGTGAAATTTAATGCACATTGACGTGAATAAAAGAAAATAGTAATTAAACCGGACCTGTACTTTACTAATCCGCCCAATCACGTCAAATGTCATAGAATTTCATCTTGAAAGTGAATTCAATAAATTTGTGTAAGTTGTAAACACGCTCTAGTATTTGAATGCACAAAAATATTTAATTTTCGTATGAAATTTAATGCACCCACACGTGCATAAAAGAAAATGCGAAGTAAACCGGACCTGTACTTTATTAATCCACCCAGTCACATCAAATGTCATAGAATTTCATTTTGAAAGTGACTTGAATAAATTTGTGTAAGTTGTAAACACGCTCTAGTATTTGAATGCATAAAACTACTTAAATTTTGTGTAAAATTTAATGCACCCACACGTGCATAAAAGAAAATGGGAATTAAACCGGACCTGTACTTTATTAATCCACCCAGTCACATCAAATGTCATAGATTTTCATTTTGAAAGTGACTTGAATAAATTTGTATAAGTTGTAAACACGCTCTAGTATTTGAATGCACAAAAATATTTAAATTTAGTATGAAATTTAATACACATTCACGTGAATAAATGAAAATGGGAATTAAACCGGACCTGTACTTTATTACTCCACCCAGTCACATCAAATGTAATAGAATTTCATTTTGAAAGTGACTTGAATCAATTTGTATAAGTTGTAAACACGCTCTAGTATTTGAATGGACAAAAATATTTAATTAAAGTATGAAATTTAATACACATTCACGGGAATAAAACAAAATGGGAATTAAACCGGACCTGTACTTTATTATTCCACCCAGTCACATCAAATGTCATAGAATTTCATTTTGAAAGTGACTTGAATAAATTTGTATAAAATGTAAACACGCTCTAGTATTTGACTGCACAAAAATATTTAATTTTCGTATGAAATTTAATACACATCCACGTGAATAAAACAAAATGGGAATTAAATCGGACCTGTACTTTATTATTCCACCCAGTCCCATCAAATGTCATAGAATTTCATTTTGAAAGTGACTTGAATAAATATTTGTAAGTTGTAAACACGCTCTACTATTTGAATGCACAAAAATATTTAATTTTCGTATGAAATTTAATACACATTCACGTGAATATAAGAAAATGGGAATTAAACCGGACCTGTACTTTATTATTCCACCCAGTCACATCAAATGTCATAGAATTTCATTTTGAAAGTGACTTGAATAAATTTGTGTAAGTTGTAAACACGCTCTAGTATTTGAATGCACAAAAACATTTAATTTTCGTATGAAATTTAATACACATTCACGTGAATAAATGAAAATGGGAATTAAACCGGACCTGTACTTTATTAATCCACCCAGTCACATCAAATGTCATAGAATTTCATTTTGAAAGTGACTTGAATAAATATTTGTAAGTTGTAAACACGCTCTAGTATTTGAATGCACAAAAACATTTAATTTTCGTATGAAATTTAATACACATTCACGTGAATAAATGAAAATGGGAATTAAACCGGACCTGTACTTTATTAATCCACCCAGTCACATCAAATGTCATAGAATTTCATTTTGAAAGTGACTTGAATAAATATTTGTAAGTTGTAAACACGCTCTAGTATTTGAATGCACAAAAACATTTAATTTTCGTATGAAATTTAATACACATTCACGTGAATAAATGAAAATGGGAATTAAACAGGACCTGTACTTTATTAATCCACCCAGTCACATCAAATGTCCTAGAATTTCATTTTGAAAGTCACTTGAATAAATTTGCATAAGTTGTAAACACGCTCTAGTATTTGAATGCATAAAACTATTTAAATTTTGGGTAAAATTTAATGCACCCACACGTGCATAAAAGAAAATGGGAATTAAACCGGACCTGTACTTTATTAATCCACCCAGTCACATCAAATGTCATAGGATTTCATTATGAAAGTGACTTGAATAAATTTGTATAAGTTGTAAACACGCTCTAGTATTTGAATGCATAAAAGTAGTTCTTTTTTGTGTGAAATTTAATGCACATTGACGTGAATAAAAGAAAATAGTAATTAAACCGGACCTGTACTTTACTAATCCGCCCAATCACGTCAAATGTCATAGAATTTCATCTTGAAAGTGAATTCAATAAATTTGTGTAAGTTGTAAACACGCTCTAGTATTTGAATGCACAAAAATATTTAATTTTCGTATGAAATTTAATACACATTCACGTGAATAAAACAAAATGGGATTTAAATCGGACCTGTACTTTATTAATCCACCCAGTCACATCAAATGTCATAGGATTTCATTTTGAAAGTGAATTCAATAAATTTGTGTAAGTTGTAAACACGCTCTAGTATTTGAATGCACAAAAATATTTAATTTTCGTATGAAATTTAATGCACCCACACGTGCATAAAAGAAAATGCGAAGTAAACCGGACCTGTACTTTATTAATCCACCCAGTCACATCAAATGTCATAGAATTTCATTTTGAAAGTGACTTGAATAAATTTGTGTAAGTTGTAAACACGCTCTAGTATTTGAATGCATAAAACTACTTAAATTTTGTGTAAAATTTAATGCACCCACACGTGCATAAAAGAAAATGGGAATTAAACCGGACCTGTACTTTATTAATCCACCCAGTCACATCAAATGTCATAGATTTTCATTTTGAAAGTGACTTGAATAAATTTGTATAAGTTGTAAACACGCTCTAGTATTTGAATGCACAAAAATATTTAAATTTAGTATGAAATTTAATACACATTCACGTGAATAAATGAAAATGGGAATTAAACCGGACCTGTACTTTATTACTCCACCCAGTCACATCAAATGTAATAGAATTTCATTTTAAAAGTGACTTGAATCAATTTGTATAAGTTGTAAACACGCTCTAGTATTTGAATGGACAAAAATATTTAATTAAAGTATGAAATTTAATACACATTCACGGGAATAAAACAAAATGGGAATTAAACCGGACCTGTACTTTATTATTCCACTCAGTCACATCAAATGTCATAGAATTTCATTTTGAAAGTCACTTGAATAAATTTGCATAAGTTGTAAACACGCTCTAGTATTTGAATGCAGAAAAATATTTAATTTTCGTATGAAATTTAATACACATTCACGGGAATAAAAGAAAATGGGAATTAAACCGGACCTGTACTTTATTATTCCACCCAGTCACATCAAATGTCATAGAATTTCATTTTGAAAGTGACTTGAATAAATTTGTATAAAATGTAAACACGCTCTAGTATTTGACTGCACAAAAATATTTAATTTTCGTATGAAATTTAATACACATCCACGTGAATAAAACAAAATGGGAATTAAATCGGACCTGTACTTTATTATTCCACCCAGTCCCATCAAATGTCATAGAATTTCATTTTGAAAGTGACTTGAATAAATATTTGTAAGTTGTAAACACGCTCTACTATTTGAATGCACAAAAATATTTAATTTTCGTATGAAATTTAATACACATTCACGTGAATATAAGAAAATGGGAATTAAACCGGACCTGTACTTTATTATTCCACCCAGTCACATCAAATGTCATAGAATTTCATTTTGAAAGTGACTTGAATAAATTTGTGTAAGTTGTAAACACGCTCTAGTATTTGAATGCACAAAAACATTTAATTTTCGTATGAAATTTAATACACATTCACGTGAATAAATGAAAATGGGAATTAAACCGGACCTGTACTTTATTAATCCACCCAGTCACATCAAATGTCATAGAATTTCATTTTGAAAGTGACTTGAATAAATATTTGTAAGTTGTAAACACGCTCTAGTATTTGAATGCACAAAAACATTTAATTTTCGTATGAAATTTAATACACATTCACGTGAATAAATGAAAATGGGAAATAAACAGGACCTGTACTTTATTAATCCACCCAGTCACATCAAATGTCATAGAATTTCATTTTGAAAGTCACTTGAATAAATTTGCATAAGTTGTAAACACGCTCTAGTATTTGAATGCATAAAACTATTTAAATTTTGGGTAAAATTTAATGCACCCACACGTGCATAAAAGAAAATGGGAATTAAACCGGACCTGTACTTTATTAATCCACCCAGTCACATCAAATGTCATAGGATTTCATTATGAAAGTGACTTGAATAAATTTGTATAAGTTGTAAACACGCTCTAGTATTTGAATGCATAAAAGTAGTTCTTTTTTGTGTGAAATTTAATGCACATTGACGTGAATAAAAGAAAATAGTAATTAAACCGGACCTGTACTTTACTAATCCGCCCAATCACGTCAAATGTCATAGAATTTCATCTTGAAAGTGAATTCAATAAATTTGTGTAAGTTGTAAACACGCTCTAGTATTTGAATGCACAAAAATATTTAATTTTCGTATGAAATTTAATACACATTCACGTGAATAAAACAAAATGGGATTTAAATCGGACCTGTACTTTATTAATCCACCCAGTCACATCAAATGTCATAGGATTTCATTTTGAAAGTGAATTCAATAAATTTGTGTAAGTTGTAAACACGCTCTAGTATTTGAATGCACAAAAATATTTAATTTTCGTATGAAATTTAATGCACCCACACGTGCATAAAAGAAAATGCGAAGTAAACCGGACCTGTACTTTATTAATCCACCCAGTCACATCAAATGTCATAGAATTTCATTTTGAAAGTGACTTGAATAAATTTGTGTAAGTTGTAAACACGCTCTAGTATTTGAATGCATAAAACTACTTAAATTTTGTGTAAAATTTAATGCACCCACACGTGCATAAAAGAAAATGGGAATTAAACCGGACCTGTACTTTATTATTCCACCCAGTCACATCAAATGTCATAGAATTTCATTTTGAAAGTGACTTGAATAAATTTGTGTAAGTTGTAAACACGCTCTAGTATTTGAATGCACAAAAACATTTAATTTTCGTATGAAATTTAATACACATTCACGTGAATAAATGAAAATGGGAATTAAACCGGACCTGTACTTTATTAATCCACCCAGTCACATCAAATGTCATAGAATTTCATTTTGAAAGTGACTTGAATAAATTTGTGTAAGTTGTAAACACGCTCTAGTATTTGAATGCACAAAAACATTTAATTTTCGTATGAAATTTAATACACATTCACGTGAATAAATGAAAATGGGAATTAAACAGGACCTGTACTTTATTAATCCACCCAGTCACATCAAATGTCATAGAATTTCATTTTGAAAGTCACTTGAATAAATTTGCATAAGTTGTAAACACGCTCTAGTATTTGAATGCACAAAAATATTTAATTTTCGTATGAAATTTAATGCACCCACACGTGCATAAAAGAAAATGGGAATTAAACCGGACCTGTACTTTATTATTCCACCCAGTCACATCAAATGTCATAGAATTTCATTTTGAAAGTGACTTGAATAAATTTGTGTAAGTTGTAAACACGCTCTAGTATTTGAATGCACAAAAACGTTTAATTTTCGTATGAAATTTAATACACATTCACGTGAATAAAAGAAAATGGGAATTAAACCGGACCTGTACTTTATTAATCCACCCAGTCACATCAAATGTCATAGAATTTCATTTTGAAAGTGACTTGAGTAAATTTGCATAAGTTGTAAACACGCTCTAGTATTTGAATGCATAAAACTATTTAAATTTTTTGTAAAATTTAATGCACCCACACGTGCATAAAAGAAAATGCGAAGTAAACCGGACCTGTACTTTATTAATCCACCCAGTCACATCAAATGTCATAGAATTTCATTTTGAAAGTGACTTGAATAAATTTGTATAAAATGTAAACACGCTCTAGTATTTGAATGCACAAAAATATTTAATTTTCGTATGAAATTTAATACACATCCACGAGAATAAATGAAAAATGGGAATTAAACCGGACCTGTACTTTATTAATCCACCCAGTCACATCAAATGTCATAGAATTTCATTTTGAAAGTGACTTGAATAAATTTGTATAAGTTGTAAACACGCTCTAGTATTTGAATGCACAAAAATATTTAATTTTCGTGTGAAATTTAATACACATTCACGTGAATAAAAGCAAATGGGAATTAAACCGGACCTGTACTTTATTATTCCACCCAGTCACATCAAATGTCATAGAATTTCATTTTGAAAGTGACTTCAATAAATTTGTGTAAGTTGTAAACACGCTCTAGTATTTGAATGCATAAAACTATTTAAATTTTTTGTAAAATTTAATGCACCCACACGTGCATAAAAGAAAATGCGAAGTAAACCGGACCTGTACTTTATTAATCCACCCAGTCACATCAAATGTCATAGAATTTCATTTTGAAAGTGACTTGAATAAATTTGTATAAGTTGTAAACACGCTCTAGTATTTGAATGCACAAAAATATTTAATTTTCGTATGAAATTTAATACACATCCACGAGAATAAATGAAAAATGGGAATTAAAGCGGACCTGTACTTTATTAATCCACCTAGTCACATCAAATGTCATAGAATTTCATTTTGAAAGTTACTTCAATAAATTTGTGTAAGTTGTAAACACGCTCTAGTATTTGAATGCATAAAACTATTTAAATTTTGTGTAAAATTTAATGCACCCACACGTGCATAAAAGAAAATGGGAATTAAACCGGACCTGTACTTTATTAATCCACCCAGTCACATCAAATGTCATAGAATTTCATTTTGAAAGTGACTTGAATGAATTTGTATAAGTTGTAAACACGCTCTAGTATTTGAATGCACAAAAATATTTAATTTTCGTATGAAATTTAATATACATTCACGTGAATAAAAGAAAATGGGAATTAAACCGGACCTGTACTTTATTAATCCACCCAGTCACATCAAATGTCATAGAATTTCATTTTGAAAGTGACTTCAATAAATTTGTGTAAGTTGTAAACACGCTCTAGTATTTGAATGCATAAAACTACTTAAATTTTGTGTAAAATTTAATGCACCCACACGTGCATAAAAGAAAATGGGAATTAAACCGGACCTGTACTTTATTAATCCACCCAGTCACATCAAATGTCATAGATTTTCATTTTGAAAGTGACTTGAATAAATTTGTATAAGTTGTAAACACGCTCTAGTATTTGAATGCACAAAAATATTTAAATTTAGTATGAAATTTAATACACATTCACGTGAATAAATGAAAATGGGAATTAAACCGGACCTGTACTTTATTACTCCACCCAGTCACATCAAATGTAATAGAATTTCATTTTAAAAGTGACTTGAATCAATTTGTATAAGTTGTAAACACGCTCTAGTATTTGAATGGACAAAAATATTTAATTAAAGTATGAAATTTAATACACATTCACGGGAATAAAACAAAATGGGAATTAAACCGGACCTGTACTTTATTATTCCACTCAGTCACATCAAATGTCATAGAATTTCATTTTGAAAGTGACTTGAATAAATTTGCATAAGTTGTAAACACGCTCTAGTATTTGAATGCAGAAAAATATTTAATTTTCGTATGAAATTTAATACACATTCACGGGAATAAAAGAAAATGGGAATTAAACCGGACCTGTACTTTATTATTCCACCCAGTCACATCAAATGTCATAGAATTTCATTTTGAAAGTGACTTGAATAAATTTGTATAAAATGTAAACACGCTCTAGTATTTGACTGCACAAAAATATTTAATTTTCGTATGAAATTTAATACACATCCACGTGAATAAAACAAAATGGGAATTAAATCGGACCTGTACTTTATTATTCCACCCAGTCCCATCAAATGTCATAGAATTTCATTTTGAAAGTGACTTGAATAAATATTTGTAAGTTGTAAACACGCTCTACTATTTGAATGCACAAAAATATTTAATTTTCGTATGAAATTTAATACACATTCACGTGAATATAAGAAAATGGGAATTAAACCGGACCTGTACTTTATTATTCCACCCAGTCACATCAAATGTCATAGAATTTCATTTTGAAAGTGACTTGAATAAATTTGTGTAAGTTGTAAACACGCTCTAGTATTTGAATGCACAAAAACATTTAATTTTCGTATGAAATTTAATACACATTCACGTGAATAAATGAAAATGGGAATTAAACCGGACCTGTACTTTATTAATCCACCCAGTCACATCAAATGTCATAGAATTTCATTTTGAAAGTGACTTGAATAAATATTTGTAAGTTGTAAACACGCTCTACTATTTGAATGCACAAAAACATTTAATTTTCGTATGAAATTTAATACACATTCACGTGAATAAATGAAAATGGGAATTAAACAGGACCTGTACTTTATTAATCCACCCAGTCACATCAAATGTCATAGAATTTCATTTTGAAAGTCACTTGAATAAATTTGCATAAGTTGTAAACACGCTCTAGTATTTGAATGCACAAAAATATTTAATTTTCGTATGAAATTTAATGCACCCACACCTGCATAAAAGAAAATGGGAATTAAACCGGACCTGTACTTTATTATTCCACCCAGTCACATCAAATGTCATAGAATTTCATTTTGAAAGTGACTTGAATAAATTTGTGTAAGTTGTAAACACGCTCTAGTATTTGAATGCACAAAAACGTTTAATTTTCGTATGAAATTTAATACACATTCACGTGAATAAAAGAAAATGGGAATTAAACCGGACCTGTACTTTATTAATCCACCCAGTCACATCAAATGTCATAGAATTTCATTTTGAAAGTGACTTGAGTAAATTTGCATAAGTTGTAAACACGCTCTAGTATTTGAATGCATAAAACTATTTAAATTTTTTGTAAAATTTAATGCACCCACACGTGCATAAAAGAAAATGCGAAGTAAACCGGACCTGTACTTTATTAATCCACCCAGTCACATCAAATGTCATAGAATTTCATTTTGAAAGTGACTTGAATAAATTTGTATAAAATGTAAACACGCTCTAGTATTTGACTGCACAAAAATATTTAATTTTCGTATGAAATTTAATACACATCCACGTGAATAAAACAAAATGGGAATTAAATCGGACCTGTACTTTATTATTCCACCCAGTCCCATCAAATGTCATAGAATTTCATTTTGAAAGTGACTTGAATAAATATTTGTAAGTTGTAAACACGCTCTACTATTTGAATGCACAAAAATATTTAATTTTCGTATGAAATTTAATACACATTCACGTGAATATAAGAAAATGGGAATTAAACCGGACCTGTACTTTATTATTCCACCCAGTCACATCAAATGTCATAGAATTTCATTTTGAAAGTGACTTGAATAAATTTGTGTAAGTTGTAAACACGCTCTAGTATTTGAATGCACAAAAACATTTAATTTTCGTATGAAATTTAATACACATTCACGTGAATAAATGAAAATGGGAATTAAACCGGACCTGTACTTTATTATTCCACCCAGTCACATCAAATGTCATAGAATTTCATTTTGAAAGTGACTTGAATAAATATTTGTAAGTTGTAAACACGCTCTACTATTTGAATGCATAAAAACATTTAATTTTCGTATGAAATTTAATACACATTCACGTGAATAAATGAAAATGGGAATTAAACCGGACCTGTACTTTATTAATCCACCCAGTCACATCAAATGTCATAGAATTTCATTTTGAAAGTCACTTGAATAAATTTGCATAAGTTGTAAACACGCTCTAGTATTTGAATGCACAAAAATATTTAATTTTCGTATGAAATTTAATGCACCCACACGTGCATAAAAGAAAATGGGAATTAAACCGGACCTGTACTTTATTATTCCACCCAGTCACATCAAATGTCATAGAATTTCATTTTGAAAGTGACTTGAATAAATTTGTGTAAGTTGTAAACACGCTCTAGTATTTGAATGCACAAAAACGTTTAATTTTCGTATGAAATTTAATACACATTCACGTGAATAAAAGAAAATGGGAATTAAACCGGACCTGTACTTTATTAATCCACCCAGTCACATCAAATGTCATAGAATTTCATTTTGAAAGTGACTTGAGTAAATTTGCATAAGTTGTAAACACGCTCTAGTATTTGAATGCATAAAACTATTTAAATTTTTTGTAAAATTTAATGCACCCACACGTGCATAAAAGAAAATGCGAAGTAAACCGGACCTGTACTTTATTAATCCACCCAGTCACATCAAATGTCATAGAATTTCATTTTGAAAGTGACTTGAATAAATTTGTATAAAATGTAAACACGCTCTAGTATTTGAATGCACAAAAATATTTAATTTTCGTATGAAATTTAATACACATCCACGAGAATAAATGAAAAATGGGAATTAAACCGGACCTGTACTTTATTAATCCACCCAGTCACATCAAATGTCATAGAATTTCATTTTGAAAGTGACTTGAATAAATTTGTATAAGTTGTAAACACGCTCTAGTATTTGAATGCACAAAAATATTTAATTTTCGTGTGAAATTTAATACACATTCACGTGAATAAAAGCAAATGGGAATTAAACCGGACCTGTACTTTATTATTCCACCCAGTCACATCAAATGTCATAGGATTTCATTATGAAAGTGACTTGAATAAATTTGTATAAGTTGCAAACACGCTCTAGTATTTGAATGCACAAAAATTTTTAATGTTCGTATGAAATTTAATACACATTCACGTGAATAAATGAAAATGGGAATTAAACCGGACCTGTACTTTATTATTCCACCGAGTCACATCAAATGTCATAGAATTTCATTTTGAAAGTGACTTGAATAAATTTGTATAAAATGTAAACACGCTCTAGTATTTGAATGCACAAAAATATTTAATTTTCATATGAAATTTAATACACATCCACGAGAATAAATGAAAAATGGGAATTAAACCGGACCTGTACTTTATTAATCCACCCAGTCACATCAAATGTCATAGAATTTCATTTTGAAAGTGACTTCAATAAATTTGTGTAAGTTGTAAACACGCTCTAGTATTTGAATGCATAAAACTACTTAAATTTTGTGTAAAATTTAATGCACCCACACGTGCATAAAAGAAAATGGGAATTAAACCGGACCTGTACTTTATTAATCCACCCAGTCACATCAAATGTCATAGAATTTCACTTTGAAAGTGACTTGAATAAATTTGCATAAGTTGTAAACACGCTCTAGTATTTGAATGCACAAAAATATGTAATTTTCGTATGAAATTTAATACACATTTACGTGAATAAATGAAAATGGGAATTAAACCGGACCTGTACTTTATTAATCCACCCAGTCACATCAAATGTCATAGGATTTCATTATGAAAGTGACTTGAATAAATTTGTATAAGTTGTAAACACGCTCTAGTATTTGAATGCATAAAAGTAGTTCTTTTTTGTGTGAAATTTAATGCACATTGACGTGAATAAAAGAAAATAGTAATTAAACCGGACCTGTACTTTACTAATCCGCCCAATCACGTCAAATGTCATAGAATTTCATCTTGAAAGTGACTTGAGTAAATTTGTATAAGTTGTAAACACGCTCTAGTATTTGAATGCACAAAAATATTTAATTTTCGTATGAAATTTAATACACATTCACGTGAATAAAACAAAATGGGATTTAAATCGGACCTGTACTTTATTAATCCACCCAGTCACATCAAATGTCATAGGATTTCATTTTGAAAGTGAATTCAATAAATTTGTGTAAGTTGTAAACACGCTCTAGTATTTGAGTGCACAAAAATATTTAATTTTCGTATGAAATTTAATACACATTCACGTGAATAAAACAAAATGGGAATTAAATTGGACCTGTAAATTATTATTCCACCCAGTCACATCAAATGTCATAGAATTTCATTTTGAAAGTGACTTGAATCAACTTGTATAAGTTGTAAACACGCTCTAGTATTTGAATGGACAAAAAAATTTAATTCAAGTATGAAATTTAATACATATTCACGTGAATAAATGAAAATGGGAATTAAACCGGACCTGTACTTTATTATTCCACCCAGTCCCATCAAATGTCATAGAATTTCATTTTGAAAGTGACTTGAATAAATTTGTATAAGTTGTAAACACGCTCTAGTATTTGAATGCACAAAAATATTTAAATTTAGTATGAAATTTAATACACATTGACGTGAATAAATGAAGATGGGAATTAAACCGGACCTGTACTTTATTATTCCACCCAGTCACATCAAATGTCATAGAATTTCATTTTGAAAGTGACTTGAATAAATTTGTATAAGTTGTAAACACGCTCTAGTATTTGAATGCACAAAAATATTTAAATTTAGTATGAAATTTAATACACATTGACGTGAATAAATGAAGATGGGAATTAAACCGGACCTGTACTTTATTATTCCACCCAGTCACATCAAATGTCATAGAATTTCATTTTGAAAGTGACTTGAATAAATTTGTATAAGTTGTAAACACGCTCTAGTATTTGAATGCACAAAAATATTAAAATTTAGTATGAAATTTAATACACATTCACGTGAATAAATGAAAATGGGAATTAAACCGGACCTGTACTTTATTATTCCACCCAGTCACATCAAATGTCATAGAATTTCATTTTGAAAGTGACTTGAATAAATTTGTATAAGTTGTAAACACGCTCTAGTATTTGAATGCACAAAAATATTAAAATTTAGTATGAAATTTAATACACATTCACGTGAATAAATGAAAATGGGAATTAAACCGGACCTGTACTTTATTATTCCACCCAGTCCCATCAAATGTCATAGAATTTCATTTTGAAAGTGACTTGAATAAATTTGTATAAGTTGTAAACACGCTCTAGTATTTGAATGCACAAAAATATTTAATTTTCGTATGAAATTTAATACACATTCACGTGAATAAAGAAAATGGGAATTAAACCGGACCTGTACTTTATTAATCCACCCAGTCACATCAAATGTCATAGAATTTCATTTTGAAAATGACTTGAGTAAATTTGTGTAAGTTGTAAACACGCTCTAGTATTTGAATGCATAAAACTATTTAAATTTTTTGTAAAATTTAATGCACCCACACGTGCATAAAAGAAAATGCGAAGTAAACCGGACCTGTACTTTATTAATCCACCCAGTCACATCAAATGACATAGAATTTCATTTTGAAAGTGACTTGAATAAATTTGTATAAAATGTAAACACGCTCTAGTATTTGAATGCACAAAAATATTTAATTTTCGTATGAAATTTAATACACATCCACGAGAATAAATGAAAAATGGGAATTAAACCGGACCTGTACTTTATTAATCCACCCAGTCACATCAAATGTCATAGAATTTCATTTTGAAAGTGACTTGAATAAATTTGTATAAGTTGTAAACACGCTCTAGTATTTGAATGCACAAAAATATTTAATTTTCGTATGAAATTTAATACACATTCACGTGAATAAATGAAAATGGGAATTAAACCGGACCTGTACTTTATTAATCCACCCAGTCACATCAAATGTCATAGAATTTCATTTTGGAAGTCACTTGAATAAATTTGCATAAGTTGTAAACACGCTCTAGTATTTGAATGCACAAAAATATTTAATTTTCGTATGAAATTTAATACACATTCACGTGAATAAATGAAAATGGGAATTAAACCGGACCTGTACTTTATTATTCCACCCAGTCACATCAAATGTCATAGAATTTCATTTTGAAAGTGACTTGAATAAATTTGCATAAGTTGTAAACACGCTCTAGTATTTGAATGCACAAAAATATTTAATTTTCGTATGAAATTTAATACACATTCACGTGAATAAAAGAAAATGGGAATTAAACCGGACCTGTACTTTATTAATCCACCCAGTCACATCAAATGTCATAGAATTTCATTTTGAAAGTGACTTGAATAAATTTGTATAAGTTGTAAACACGCTCTAGTATTTGAATGCATAAAAGTAATTCTTTTTTGTGTGAAATTTAATGCACATTGACGTGAATAAAAGAAAATAGTAAATAAACCGGACCTGTACTTTATTAATCCACCCAGTCACATCAAATGTCATAGAATTTCATTTTGAAAGTGACTTGAATAAATTTGCATAAGTTGTAAACACGCTCTAGTATTTGAATGCACAAAAATATTTAATTTTCGTATGAAATTTAATACACATGCACGTGCATAAATGAAAATGGGAATTAAACCAGACCTGTACTTTATTATTCCACCCAGTCACATCAAATGTCATAGAATTTCATTTTGAAAGTGACTTCAATAAATTTGTGTAAGTTGTAAACACGCTCTAGTATTTGAATGCATAAAACTATTTAAATTTTTTGTAAAATTTAATGCACCCACACGTGCATAAAAGAAAATGCGAAGTAAACCAGACGTGTACTTTATTAATCCACCCTGTCACATCAAATGTCATAGAATTTCATTTTGAAAGTGACTTGAGTAAATTTGTATAAGTTGTAAACACGCTCTAGTATTTGAATGCACAAAAATATTTAATTTTCGTATGAAATTTAATACACATTCACGTGAATAAAAGAAAATGGGAATTAAACCGGACCTGTACTTTATTAATCCACCCAGTCACATCAAATGTCATAGAATTTCATTTTGAAAGTCACTTGAATAAATTTGCATAAGTTGTAAACACGCTCTAGTATTTGAATGCACAAAAATATTTAATTTTCGTATGAAATTTAATACACATGCACGTGAATAAATGAAAATGGGAATTAAACCGGACCTGTACTTTATTATTCCACCCAGTCACATCAAATGTCATAGAATTTCATTTTGAAAGTGACTTCAATAAATTTGTGTAAGTTGTAAACACGCTCTAGTATTTGAATGCATAAAACTATTTAAATTTTTTGTAAAATTTAATGCACCCACACGTGCATAAAAGAAAATGCGAAGTAAACCAGACGTGTACTTTATTAATCCACCCTGTCACATCAAATGTCATAGAATTTCATTTTGAAAGTGACTTGAATAAATTTGTATAAGTTGTAAACACGCTCTAGTATTTGAATGCACAAAAATATTTAATTTTCGTATGAAATTTAATACACATTCACGTGAATAAAAGAAAATGGGAATTAAACCGGACCTGTACTTTATTAATCCACCCAGTCACATCAAATGTCATAGAATTTCATTTTGAAAGTGACTTGAATAAATTTGTATAAGTTGTAAACACGCTCTAGTATTTGAATGCATAAAACTATTTAAATATTTTGTAAAATTTAATGCACCCACACGTGCATAAAAGAAAATGCGAAGTAAACCGGACCTGTACTTTATTAATCCACCCAGTCACATCAAATGTCATAGAATTTCATTTTGAAAGTGACTTGAATAAATTTGTATAAGTTGTAAACACGCTCTAGTATTTGAATGCACAAAAATATTTAATTTTCGTATGAAATTTAATACACATTCACGTGAATAAAAGAAAATGGGAATTAAACCGGACCTGTACTTTATTAATCCACCCAGTCACATCAAATGTCATAGAATTTCATTTTAAAAGTGACTTCAATAAATTTGTGTAAGTTGTAAACACGCTCTAGTATTTGAATGGACAAAAATATTTAATTTTCGTATGAAATTTAATACACATTCACGTGAATAAAGAAAATGGGAATTAAACCGGACCTGTACTTTATTATTCCACCCAGTCACATCAAATGTCATAGAATTTCATTTTGAAAGTGAATTCAATAAGTTTGCATAAGTTGTAAACACGCTCTAGTATTTGAATGCACAAAAATATTTAATTTTCGTATGAAATTTAATACACATTCACGTGAATAAATGAAAATGGGAATTAAACCGGACCTGTACTTTATTATTCCACCCAGTCACATCAAATGTCATAGAATTTCATTTTGAAAGTGACTTGAGTAAATTTGCATAAGTTGTAAACACGCTCTAGTATTTGAATGCACAAAAATATTTAATTTTCGTATGAAATTTAATACACATTCACGTGAATAAATGAAAATGGGAATTAAACCGGACCTGTACTTTATTATTCCACCCAGTCACATCAAATGTCATAGAATTTCATTTTGAAAGTGACTTGAATAAATTTGTATAAGTTGTAAACACGCTCTAGTATTTGAATGCGTAAAAGTAGTTCTTTTTTGTGTGAAGTTTAATGCACATTGACGTGAATAAAAGAAAATAGTAAATAAACCGGACCTGTACTTTATTAATCCACCCAGTCACATCAAATGTCATAGAATTTCATTTTGAAAGTGACTTGAATAAATTTGTATAAGTTGTAAACACGCTCTAGTATTTGAATGCACAAAAATATTTAATTTTCGTATGAAATTTAATACACATTCACGTGAATAAATGAAAATGGGAATTAAACCGGACCTGTACTTTATTAATCCACCCAGTCACATCAAATGTCATAGAATTTCATTTTGGAAGTCACTTGAATAAATTTGCATAAGTTGTAAACACGCTCTAGTATTTGAATGCACAAAAATATTTAATTTTCGTATGAAATTTAATACACATTCACGTGAATAAATGAAAATTGGAATTAAACCGGACCTGTACTTTATTATTCCACCCAGTCACATCAAATGTCATAGAATTTCATTTTGAAAGTGACTTGAGTAAATTTGCATAAGTTGTAAACACGCTCTAGTATTTGAATGCACAAAAATATTTAATTTTCGTATGAAATTTAATACACATTCACGTGAATAAAAGAAAATGGGAATTAAACCGGACCTGTACTTTATTAATCCACCCAGTCACATCAAATGTCATAGAATTTCATTTTGAAAGTGACTTGAATAAATTTGTATAAGTTGTAAACACGCTCTAGTATTTGAATGCACAAAAATATTTAATTTTCGTATGAAATTTAATACACATTCACGTGAATAAAAGAAAATGGGAATTAAACCGGACCTGTACTTTATTATTCCACCCAGTCACATCAAATGTCATAGAATTTCATTTTGAAAGTGACTTCAATAAATTTGTGTACGTTGTAAACACGCTCTAGTATTTGAATGCATAAAACTATTTAAATTTTTTGTAAAATTTAATGCACCCACACGTGCATAAAAGAAAATGCGAAGTAAACCGGACCTGTACTTTATTAATCCACCCAGTCACATCAAATGTCATAGGATTTCAATATGAAAGTGACTTGAATAAATTTGTATAAGTTGTAAACACGCTCTAGTATTTGAATGCATAAAAGTAATTCTTTTTTGTGTGAAATTTAATGCACATTGACGTGAATAAAAGAAAATAGTAAATAAACCGGACCTGTACTTTATTAATCCACCCAGTCACATCAAATGTCATAGAATTTCATTTTGAAAGTCACTTGAATAAATTTGCATAAGTTGTAAACACGCTCTAGTATTTGAATGCACAAAAATATTTAATTTTCGTATGAAATTTAATACACATGCACGTGAATAAATGAAAATGGGAATTAAACCGGACCTGTACTTTATTATTCCACCCAGTCACATCAAATGTCATAGAATTTCATTTTGAAAGTGACTTCAATAAATTTGTGTAAGTTGTAAACACGCTCTACTATTTGAATGCATAAAACTATTTAAATTTTTTGTAAAATTTAATGCACCCACACGTGCATAAAAGAAAATGCGAAGTAAACCAGACGTGTACTTTATTAATCCACCCTGTCACATCAAATGTCATAGAATTTCATTTTGAAAGTGACTTGAATAAATTTGTATAAGTTGTAAACACGCTCTAGTATTTGAATGCACAAAAATATTTAATTTTCGTATGAAATTTAATACACATTCACGTGAATAAAAGAAAATGGGAATTAAACCGGACCTGTACTTTATTAATCCACCCAGTCACATCAAATGTCATAGAATTTCATTTTGAAAGTGACTTGAATAAATTTGTATAAGTTGTAAACACGCTCTAGTATTTGAATGCATAAAACTATTTAAATATTTTGTAAAATTTAATGCACCCACACGTGCATAAAAGAAAATGCGAAGTAAACCGGACCTGTACTTTATTAATCCACCCAGTCACATCAAATGTCATAGAATTTCATTTTGAAAGTGACTTGAATAAATTTGTATAAGTTGTAAACACGCTCTAGTATTTGAATGCACAAAAATATTTAATTTTCGTATGAAATTTAATACACATTCACGTGAATAAAAGAAAATGGGAATTAAACCGGACCTGTACTTTATTAATCCACCCAGTCACATCAAATGTCATAGAATTTCATTTTGAAAGTGACTTCAATAAATTTGTGTAAGTTGTAAACACGCTCTAGTATTTGAATGGACAAAAATATTTAATTTAAGTATGAAATTTAATACACATTCATGTGAATAAAGAAAATGGGAATTAAACCGGACCTGTACTTTATTAATCCACCCAGTCACATCAAATGTCATAGAATTTCATTTTGAAAGTGACTTCAATAAATTTGTGTAAGTTGTAAACACGCTCTACTATTTGAATGCATAAAACTATTTAAATTTTTTGTAAAATTTAATGCACCCACTCGTGCATAAAAGAAAATGCGAAGTAAACCAGACGTGTACTTTATTAATCCACCCTGTCACATCAAATGTCATAGAATTTCATTTTGAAAGTGACTTGAATAAATTTGTATAAGTTGTAAACACGCTCTAGTATTTGAATGCACAAAAATATTTAATTTTCGTATGAAATTTAATACACATTCACGTGAATAAAAGAAAATGGGAATTAAACCGGACCTGTACTTTATTAATCCACCCAGTCACATCAAATGTCATAGAATTTCATTTTGAAAGTGACTTGAATAAATTTGTATAAGTTGTAAACACGCTCTAGTAATTGAATGCATAAAACTATTTAAATATTTTGTAAAATTTAATGCACCCACACGTGCATAAAAGAAAATGCGAAGTAAACCGGACCTGTACTTTATTAATCCACCCAGTCACATCAAATGTCATAGAATTTCATTTTGAAAGTGACTTGAATAAATTTGTATAAGTTGTAAACACGCTCTAGTATTTGAATGCACAAAAATATTTAATTTTCGTATGAAATTTAATACACATTCACGTGAATAAAAGAAAATGGGAATTAAACCGGACCTGTACTTTATTAATCCACCCAGTCACATCAAATGTCATAGAATTTCATTTTGAAAGTGACTTCAATAAATTTGTGTAAGTTGTAAACACGCTCTAGTATTTGAATGGACAAAAATATTTAATTTTCGTATGAAATTTAATACACATTCACGTGAATAAAGAAAATGGGAATTAAACCGGACCTGTACTTTATTATTCCACCCAGTCACATCAAATGTCATAGAATTTCATTTTGAAAGTGAATTCAATAAATTTGCATAAGTTGTAAACACGCTCTAGTATTTGAATGCACAAAAATATTTAATTTTCGTATGAAATTTAATACACATTCACGTGAATAAATGAAAATGGGAATTAAACCGGACCTGTACTTTATTATTCCACCCAGTCACATCAAATGTCATAGAATTTCATTTTGAAAGTGACTTGAGTAAATTTGCATAAGTTGTAAACACGCTCTAGTATTTGAATGCACAAAAATATTTAATTTTCGTATGAAATTTAATACACATTCACGTGAATAAATGAAAATGGGAATTAAACCGGACCTGTACTTTATTATTCCACCCAGTCACATCAAATGTCATAGAATTTCATTTTGAAAGTGACTTCAATAAATTTGTATAAGTTGTAAACACGCTCTAGTATTTGAATGCACAAAAATATTTAATTTTCGTATGAAATTTAATACACATGCACGTGAATAAATGAAAATGGGAATTAAACCGGACCTGTACTTTATTATTCCACCCAGTCACATCAAATGTCATAGAATTTCATTTTGAAAGTGACTTCAATAAATTTGTGTAAGTTGTAAACACGCTCTAGTATTTGAATGCATAAAACTATTTAAATTTTTTGTAAAATTTAATGCACCCACACGTGCATAAAAGAAAATGCGAAGTAAACCAGACGTGTACTATATTAATCCACCCTGTCACATCAAATGTCATAGAATTTCATTTTGAAAGTGACTTGAATAAATTTGTATAAGTTGTAAACACGCTCTAGTATTTGAATGCACAAAAATATTTAATTTTCGTATGAAATTTAATACACATTCACGTGAATAAAAGAAAATGGGAATTAAACCGGACCTGTACTTTATTAATCCACCCAGTCACATCAAATGTCATAGAATTTCATTTTGAAAGTGACTTCAATAAATTTGTATAAGTTGTAAACACGCTCTAGTATTTGAATGCATAAAACTATTTAAATTTTTTGTAAAATTTAATGCACCCACACGTGCATAAAAGAAAATGCGAAGTAAACCAGACGTGTACTTTATTAATCCACCCTGTCACATCAAATGTCATAGAATTTCATTTTGAAAGTGACTTGAATAAATTTGTATAAGTTGTAAACACGCTCTAGTATTTGAATGCACAAAAATATTTAATTTTCGTATGAAATTTAATACACATTCACGTGAATAAAAGAAAATGGGAATTAAACCGGACCTGTACTTTATTAATCCACCCAGTCACATCAAATGTCATAGAATTTCATTTTGAAAGTCACTTGAATAAATTTGCATAAGTTGTAAACACGCTCTAGTATTTGAATGCACAAAAATATTTAATTTTCGTATGAAATTTAATACACATGCACGTGAATAAATGAAAATGGGAATTAAACCGGACCTGTACTTTATTATTCCACCCAGCCACATCAAATGTCATAGAATTTCATTTTGAAAGTGACTTCAATAAATTTGTGTAAGTTGTAAACACGCTCTAGTATTTGAATGCATAAAACTATTTAAATTTTTTGTAAAATTTAATGCACCCACACGTGCATAAAAGAAAATGCGAAGTAAACCAGACGTGTACTTTATTAATCCACCCTGTCACATCAAATGTCATAGAATTTCATTTTGAAAGTGACTTGAATAAATTTGTATAAGTTGTAAACACGCTCTAGTATTTGAATGCACAAAAATATTTAATTTTCGTATGAAATTTAATACACATTCACGTGAATAAAAGAAAATGGGAATTAAACCGGACCTGTACTTTATTAATCCACCCAGTCACATCAAATGTCATAGAATTTCATTTTGAAAGTGACTTGAATAAATTTGTATAAGTTGTAAACACGCTCTAGTATTTGAATGCATAAAACTATTTAAATTTTTTGTAAAATTTAATGCACCCACACGTGCATAAAAGAAAATGCGAAGTAAACCGGACCTGTACTTTATTAATCCACCCAGTCACATCAAATGTCATAGAATTTCATTTTGAAAGTGACTTCAATAAATTTGTATAAGTTGTAAACACGCTCTAGTATTTGAATGCACAAAAATATTTAATTTTCGTATGAAATTTAATACACATTCACGTGAATAAAAGAAAATGGGAATTAAACCGGACCTGTACTTTATTAATCCACCCAGTCACATCAAATGTCATAGAATTTCATTTTGAAAGTGACTTCAATAAATTTGTGTAAGTTGTAAACACGCTCTAGTATTTGAATGGACAAAAATATTTAATTTAAGTATGAAATTTAATACACATTCACGTGAATAAAGAAAATGGGAATTAAACCGGACCTGTACTTTATTATTCCACCCAGTCACATCAAATGTCATAGAATTTCATTTTGAAAGTGAATTCAATAAGTTTGCATAAGTTGTAAACACGCTCTAGTATTTGAATGCACAAAAATATTTAATTTTCGTATGAAATTTAATACACATGCACGTGAATAAATGAAAATGGGAATTAAACCGGACCTGTACTTTATTATTCCACCCAGTCACATCAAATGTCATAGAATTTCATTTTGAAAGTGACTTCAATAAATTTGTGTAAGTTGTAAACACACTCTAGTATTTGAATGCATAAAACTATTTAAATTTTTTGTAAAATTTAATGCACCCACACGTGCATAAAAGAAAATGCGAAGTAAACCAGACGTGTACTTTATTAATCCACCCTGTCACATCAAATGTCATAGAATTTCATTTTGAAAGTGACTTGAATAAATTTGTATAAGTTGTAAACACGCTCTAGTATTTGAATGCACAAAAATATTTAATTTTCGTATGAAATTTAATACACATTCACGTGAATAAAAGAAAATGGGAATTAAACCGGACCTGTACTTTATTAATCCACCCAGTCACATCAAATGTCATAGAATTTCATTTTGAAAGTGACTTGAATAAATTTGTATAAGTTGTAAACACGCTCTAGTATTTGAATGCATAAAACTATTTAAATATTTTGTAAAATTTAATGCACCCACACGTGCATAAAAGAAAATGCGAAGTAAACCGGACCTGTACTTTATTAATCCACCCAGTCACATCAAATGTCATAGAATTTCATTTTGAAAGTGACTTCAATAAATTTGTATAAGTTGTAAACACGCTCTAGTATTTGAATGCACAAAAATATTTAATTTTCGTATGAAATTTAATACACATTCACGTGAATAAAAGAAAATGGGAATTAAACCGGACCTGTACTTTATTAATCCACCCAGTCACATCAAATGTCATAGAATTTCATTTTGAAAGTGACTTCAATAAATTTGTGTAAGTTGTAAACACGCTCTAGTATTTGAATGGACAAAAATATTTAATTTAAGTATGAAATTTAATACACATTCACGTGAATAAAGAAAATGGGAATTAAACCGGACCTGTACTTTATTATTCCACCCAGTCACATCAAATGTCATAGAATTTCATTTTGAAAGTGAATTCAATAAGTTTGCATAAGTTGTAAACACGCTCTAGTATTTGAATGCACAAAAATATTTAATTTTCGTATGAAATTTAATACACATTCACGTGAATAAATGAAAATGGGAATTAAACCGGACCTGTACTTTATTATTCCACCCAGTCACATCAAATGTCATAGAATTTCATTTTGAAAGTGACTTGAGTAAATTTGCATAAGTTGTAAACACGCTCTAGTATTTGAATGCACAAAAATATTTAATTTTCGTATGAAATTTAATACACATTCACGTGAATAAATGAAAATGGGAATTAAACCGGACCTGTACTTTATTATTCCACCCAGTCACATCAAATGTCATAGAATTTCATTTTGAAAGTGACTTGAATAAATTTGTATAAGTTGTAAACACGCTCTAGTATTTGAATGCGTAAAAGTAGTTCTTTTTTGTGTGAAGTTTAATGCACATTGACGTGAATAAAAGAAAATAGTAAATAAACCGGACCTGTACTTTATTAATCCACCCAGTCACATCAAATGTCATAGAATTTCATTTTGAAAGTGACTTGAATAAATTTGTATAAGTTGTAAACACGCTCTAGTATTTGAATGCACAAAAATATTTAATTTTCGTATGAAATTTAATACACATTCACGTGAATAAATGAAAATGGGAATTAAACCGGACCTGTACTTTATTAATCCACCCAGTCACATCAAATGTCATAGAATTTCATTTTGGAAGTCACTTGAATAAATTTGCATAAGTTGTAAACACGCTCTAGTATTTGAATGCACAAAAATATTTAATTTTCGTATGAAATTTAATACACATTCACGTGAATAAATGAAAATGGGAATTAAACCGGACCTGTACTTTATTATTCCACCCAGTCACATCAAATGTCATAGAATTTCATTTTGAAAGTGACTTGAATAAATTTGCATAAGTTGTAAACACGCTTTAGTATTTGAATGCACAAAAATATTTAATTTTCGTATGAAATTTAATACACATTCACGTGAATAAAAGAAAATGGGAATTAAACCGGACCTGTACTTTATTAATCCACCCAGTCACATCAAATGTCATAGAATTTCATTTTGAAAGTGACTTGAATAAATTTGTATAAGTTGTAAACACGCTCTAGTATTTGAATGCACAAAAATATTTAATTTTCGTATGAAATTTAATACACATTCACGTGAATAAAACAAAATGGGAATTAAACCGGACCTGTACTTTATTATTCCACCCAGTCACATCAAATGTCATAGAATTTCATTTTGAAAGTGACTTCAATAAATTTGTGTACGTTGTAAACACGCTCTAGTATTTGAATGCATAAAACTATTTAAATTTTTTGTAAAATTTAATGCACCCACACGTGCATAAAAGAAAATGCGAAGTAAACCGGACCTGTACTTTATTAATCCACCCAGTCACATCAAATGTCATAGGATTTCAATATGAAAGTGACTTGAATAAATTTGTATAAGTTGTAAACACGCTCTAGTATTTGAATGCATAAAAGTAATTCTTTTTTGTGTGAAATTTAATGCACATTGACGTGAATAAAAGAAAATAGTAAATAAACCGGACCTGTACTTTATTAATCCACCCAGTCACATCAAATGTCATAGAATTTCATTTTGAAAGTCACTTGAATAAATTTGCATAAGTTGTAAACACGCTCTAGTATTTGAATGCACAAAAATATTTAATTTTCGTATGAAATTTAATACACATGCACGTGAATAAATGAAAATGGGAATTAAACCGGACCTGTACTTTATTATTCCACCCAGTCACATCAAATGTCATAGAATTTCATTTTGAAAGTGACTTGAATAAATTTGTATAAGTTGTAAACACGCTCTAGTATTTGAATGCATAAAACTATTTAAATATTTTGTAAAATTTAATGCACCCACACGTGCATAAAAGAAAATGCGAAGTAAACCGGACCTGTACTTTATTAATCCACCCAGTCACATCAAATGTCATAGAATTTCATTTTGAAAGTGACTTGAATAAATTTGTATAAGTTGTAAACACGCTCTAGTATTTGAATGCACAAAAATATTTAATTTTCGTATGAAATTTAATACACATTCACGTGAATAAAAGAAAATGGGAATTAAACCGGACCTGTACTTTATTAATCCACCCAGTCACATCAAATGTCATAGAATTTCATTTTGAAAGTGACTTCAATAAATTTGTGTAAGTTGTAAACACGCTCTAGTATTTGAATGGACAAAAATATTTAATTTAAGTATGAAATTTAATACACATTCACGTGAATAAAGAAAATGGGAATTAAACCGGACCTGTACTTTATTATTCCACCCAGTCACATCAAATGTCATAGAATTTCATTTTGAAAGTGAATTCAATAAATTTGCATAAGTTGTAAACACGCTCTAGTATTTGAATGCACAAAAATATTTAATTTTCGTATGAAATTTAATACACATTCACGTGAATAAATGAAAATGGGAATTAAACCGGACCTGTACTTTATTATTCCACCCAGTCACATCAAATGTCATAGAATTTCATTTTGAAAGTGACTTGAGTAAATTTGCATAAGTTGTAAACACACTCTAGTATTTGAATGCACAAAAATATTTAATTTTCGTATGAAATTTAATACACATTCACGTGAATAAATGAAAATGGGAATTAAACCGGACCTGTACTTTATTATTCCACCCAGTCACATCAAATGTCATAGAATTTCATTTTGAAAGTGACTTCAATAAATTTGTATAAGTTGTAAACACGCTCTAGTATTTGAATGCACAAAAATATTTAATTTTCGTATGAAATTTAATACACATGCACGTGAATAAATGAAAATGGGAATTAAACCGGACCTGTACTTTATTATTCCACCCAGTCACATCAAATGTCATAGAATTTCATTTTGAAAGTGACTTCAATAAATTTGTGTAAGTTGTAAACACGCTCTAGTATTTGAATGCATAAAACTATTTAAATTTTTTGTAAAATTTAATGCACCCACACGTGCATAAAAGAAAATGCGAAGTAAACCAGACGTGTACTATATTAATCCACCCTGTCACATCAAATGTCATAGAATTTCATTTTGAAAGTGACTTGAATAAATTTGTATAAGTTGTAAACACGCTCTAGTATTTGAATGCACAAAAATATTTTATTTTCGTATGAAATTTAATACACATTCACGTGAATAAAAGAAAATGGGAATTAAACCGGACCTGTACTTTATTAATCCACCCAGTCACATCAAATGTCATAGAATTTCATTTTGAAAGTGACTTGAATAAATTTGTATAAGTTGTAAACACGCTCTAGTATTTGAATGCATAAAACTATTTAAATTTTTTGTAAAATTTAATGCACCCACACGTGCATAAAAGAAAATGCGAAGTAAACCGGACCTGTACTTTATTAATCCACCCAGTCACATCAAATGTCATAGAATTTCATTTTGAAAGTGACTTCAATAAATTTGTGTAAGTTGTAAACACGCTCTAGTATTTGAATGGACAAAAATATTTAATTTAAGTATGAAATTTAATACACATTCACGTGAATAAAGAAAATGGGAAATAAACCGGACCTGTACTTTATTATTCCACCCAGTCACATCAAATGTCATAGAATTTCATTTTGAAAGTGAATTCAATAAATTTGCATAAGTTGTAAACACGCTCTAGTATTTGAATGCACAAAAATATTTAATTTTCGTATGAAATTTAATACACATTCACGTGAATAAATGAAAATGGGAATTAAACCGGACCTGTACTTTATTATTCCACCCAGTCACATCAAATGTCATAGAATTTCATTTTGAAAGTGACTTGAATAAATTTGTATAAGTTGTAAACACGCTCTAGTATTTGAATGCATAAAAGTAGTTCTTTTTTGTGTGAAGTTTAATGCACATTGACGTGAATAAAAGAAAATAGTAAATAAACCGGACCTGTACTTTATTAATCCACCCAGTCACATCAAATGTCATAGAATTTCATTTTGAAAGTGACTTGAATAAATTTGTATAAGTTGTAAACACGCTCTAGTATTTGAATGCACAAAAATATTTAATTTTCGTATGAAATTTAATACACATTCACGTGAATAAATGAAAATGGGAATTAAACAGGACCTGTACTTTATTATTCCACCCAGTCACATCAAATGTCATAGAATTTCATTTTGAAAGTGACTTCAATAAATTTGTATAAGTTGTAAACACGCTCTAGTATTTGAATGCACAAAAATATTTAATTTTCGTATGAAATTTAATACACATTCACGTGAATAAATGAAAATGGGAATTAAACCGGACCTGTACTTTATTATTCCACCCAGTCACATCAAATGTCATAGAATTTCATTTTGAAAGTGACTTCAATAAATTTGTGTAAGTTGTAAACACGCTCTAGTATTTGAATGCATAAAACTATTTAAACTTTTTGTAAAATTTAATGCACCCACACGTGCATAAAAGAAAATGCGAATTAAACCGGACCTGTACTTTATTAATCCACCCAGTCACATCAAATGTCATAGAATTTCATTTTGAAAATGACTTCAATAAATTTGTGTAAGTTGTAAACACGCTCTAGTATTTGAATGGACAAAAATATTTATTTTAAGTATGAAATTTAATACACATTCACGTGAATAAAGAAAATGGGAATTAAACCGGACCTGTACTTTATTATTCCACCCAGTCACATCAAATGTCATAGAATTTCATTTTGAAAGTGAATTCAATAAATTTGCATAAGTTGTAAACACGCTCTAGTATTTGAATGCACAAAAATATTTAATTTTCGTATGAAATTTAATACACATTCACGTGAATAAAAGAAAATGGGAATTAAACCGGACCTGTACTTTATTAATCCACCCAGTCACATCAAATGTCATAGAATTTCATTTTGAAAGTGACTTCAATAAATTTGTGTAAGTTGTAAACACGCTCTAGTATTTGAATGGACAAAAATATTTAATTTTCGTATGAAATTTAATACACATTCACGTGAATAAAGAAAATGGGAAATAAACCGGACCTGTACTTTATTATTCCACCCAGTCACATCAAATGTCATAGAATTTCATTTTGAAAGTGAATTCAATAAATTTGCATAAGTTGTAAACACGCTCTAGTATTTGAATGCACAAAAATATTTAATTTTCGTATGAAATTTAATACACATTCACGTGAATAAATGAAAATGGGAATTAAACCGGACCTGTACTTTATTATTCCACCCAGTCACATCAAATGTCATAGAATTTCATTTTGAAAGTGACTTGAATAAATTTGTATAAGTTGTAAACACGCTCTAGTATTTCAATGCACAAATATATTTAATTTTCGTATGAAATTTAATACACATTCACGTGAATAAAACAAAATGGGAATTAAACCGCACCTGTACTTTATTATTCCACCCAGTCACATCAAATGTCATAGAATTTCATTTTGAAAGTGACTTGAGTAAATCTGCATAAGTTGTAAACACGCTCTAGTATTTGAATGCACAAAAATATTTAATTTTCGTATGAAATTTAATACACATTCACGTGAATAAATGAGAATGGGAATTAAACCGCACCTGTACTTTATTAATCCACCCAGTCACATCAAATGTCATAGAATTTCATTTTGAAAGTGACTTGAATAAATTTGTATAAGTTGTAAACACGCTCTAGTATTTCAATGCACAAATATATTTAATTTTCGTATGAAATTTAATACACATTCACGTGAATAAAAAAAAATGGGAATTAAACCGGACCTGTACTTTATTAATCCACCCAGTCACATCAAATGTCATAGAATTTCATTTTGAAAGTCACTTGAATAAATTTGTATAAGTTGTAAACACGCTCTAGTATTTGAATGCACAAAAATATTTAATTTTCGTATGAAATTTAATACACATTTTCGTGAATAAATGAGAATGGGAATTAAACCGGACCTGTACTTTATTATTCCACCCAGTCACATCAAATGTCATAGAATTTCATTTTGAAAGTGACTTGAATAAATTTGTATAAGTTGTAAACACGCTCTAGTATTTGAATGCAAAAAAATATTTAATTTTCGTGTGAAATTTAATAAACATTCACGTGAATAAATGAAAATGGGAATTAAACCGGACCTGTACTTTATTATTCCACCCAGTCACATCAAATGTCATAGAATTTCATTTTGAAAGTGACTTCAATAAATTTGTGTAAGTTGTAAACACGCTCTAGTATTTGAATGCATAAAACTATTTAAATTTTTTGTAAAATTTAATGCACCCACACGTGCATAAAAGAAAATGCGAAGTAAACCGGACGTGTACTTTATTAATCCACCCTGTCACATCAAATGTCATAGAATTTCATTATGAAAGTGACTTGAATAAATTTGTATAAGTTGTAAATACGCTTTAGTATTTGAATGCACAAAATTATTTAATTTTCGTATGAAATTTAATACACATTCACGTGAATAAAACAAAATGGGAATTAAACCGGACCTGTACTTTATTAGTCCACCCAGCCACATCAAATGTCATAGAATTTCATTATGAAAGTGACTTGAATAAATTTGTATAAGTTGTAAATACGCTTTAGTATTTGAATGCACAAAATTATTTAATTTTCGTATGAAATTTAATACACATTCACGTGAATAAAACAAAATGGGAATTAAACCGGACCTGTACTTTATTAATCCACCCGGTCACATCAAATGTCATAGAATTTCATTTTGAAAGTGAATTCAATAAATTTGTGTAAGTTGTAACCTCGCTCTAGTATTTAAATGCAGAAAAATATTTAATTTTCGTATGAAATTTAATACACATTCACGTGAATAAAACAAAATGGGAATTAAACCGGACCTGTACTTTATTAATCCACCCAGTCACATCAAATGTCATAGAATTTCATTTTGAAAGTGACTTGAGTAAATTTGCATAAGTTGTAAACACGCTCTAGTATTTGAATGCACAAAAATATTTAATTTTCGTATGAAATTTAATACACATTCACGTGACTAAAAGAAAATGGGAATTAAACCGGACCTGTACTTTATTAATCCACCCAGTCACATCAAATGTCATAGAATTTCATTTTGAAAGTGAATTCAATAAATTTGTGTAAGTTGTAAACACGCTCTAGTATTTGAATGCATAAAACTATTTAAATTTTGTGTAAAATTTAATGCACCCACACGTGCATAAAAGAAAATGGGAATTAAACCGGACCTGTACATTATTAATCCACCCAGTCACATCAAATGTCATAGAATTTCATTTTGAAAGTGACTTCAATAAATTTGTGTAAGTTGTAAACACGCTCTAGTATTTGAATGCATAAAACTATATAAATTTTGTGTAAAATTTAATGCACCCACACGTGCATAAAAGAAAATGGGAATTAAACCGGACCTGTACTTTATTAATCCACCCAGTCACATCAAATGTCATAGAATTTCATTATGAAAGTGACTTGAATAAATTTGTATAAGTTAAAAACACTCTCTAGTATTTGAATGCACAAAAATATTTAATTTTCGTATGAAATTTAATACACATTCACGTGAATAAATGAAAATGGGAATTAAACCGGACCTGTACTTTATTATTCCACCCAGTCACATCAAATGTCATAGAATTTCATTTTGAAAGTGACTTGAGTAAATTTGCATAAGTTGTAAACACGCTCAAGTATTTGAATGCACAAAAATATTTAATTTTCGTATGAAATTTCATACACATTCACGTGAATAAAAGAAAATGGGAATTAAACCGGACCTGTACTTTATTAATCCACCCAGTCACATCAAATGTCATAGAATTTCATTTTGAAAGTGACTTCAATAAATTTGTATAAGTTGTAAACACGCTCTAGTATTTGAATGCACAAAAATATTTAATTTTCGTATGAAATTTAATACACATTCACGTGAATAAAAGAAAATGGGAATTAAACCGGACCTGTACTTTATTAATCCACCCAGTCACATCAAATGTCATAGAATTTCATTTTGAAAGTGACTTGAATAAATTTGTGTAAGTTGTAAACACGCTCTAGTATTTGAATGCATAAAACTATTTAAATTTTGTGTAAAATTTAATGCACCTACACGTGCATAAAAGAAAATGGGAATTAAACCGGACCTGTACTTTATTAATCCACCCAGTCACATCAAATGTCATAGAATTTCATTATGAAAGTGACTTGAATAAATTTGTATAAGTTGTAAACACGCTCTAGTATTTGAATGCACAAAAATATTTAAATTTTGTGTAAAATTTAATGCACCCACACGTGCATAAAAGAAAATGGGAATTAAACCGGACCTGTACTTTATTAATCCACCCAGCCACATCAAATGTCATAGAATTTCATTATGAAAGTGACTTGAATAAATTTGTATAAGTTGTAAACACGCTCTAGTATTTGAATGCACAAAATTATTTAATTTTCGTATGAAATTTAATACACATTCACGTGAATAAATGAAAATGGGAATTAAACCGGACCTGTACTTTATTATTCCACCCAGTCACATCAAATGTCATAGAATTTCATTTTGAAAGTGACTTCAATAAATTTGTATAAGTTGTAAACACGCTCTAGTATTTGAATGCACAAAAATATTTAATTTTCGTATGAAATTTAATGCACCCACACGTGCATAAAAGAAAATGGGAATTAAACCGGACCTGTACTTTATTAATCCACCCAGTCACATCAAATGTCATAGAATTTCATTTTGAAAGTGACTTGAATAAATTTGTGTAAGTTGTAAACACGCTCTAGTATTTGAATGCATAAAACTATATAAATTTTGTATAAAATTTAATGCACCCACACGTGCATAAAAGAAAATGGGAATTAAACCGGACCTGTACTTTATTAATCCACCCAGTCACATCAAATGTCATAGAATTTCATTATGAAAGTGACTTGAATAAATTTGTATAAGCTAAAAACACTCTCTAGTATTTGAATGCACAAAAATATTTAATTTTCGTATGAAATTTAATACACATTCACGTGAATAAATGAAAATGGGAATTAAACCGGACCTGTACTTTATTATTCCACCCAGTCACATCAAATGTCATAGAATTTCATTTTGAAAGTGACTTGAGTAAATTTGCATAAGTTGTAAACACGCTCAAGTATTTGAATGCACAAAAATATTTAATTTTCGTATGAAATTTCATACACATTCACGTGAATAAAAGAAAATGGGAATTAAACCGGACCTGTACTTTATTAATCCACCCAGTCACATCAAATGTCATAGAATTTCATTTTGAAAGTGACTTCAATAAATTTGTATAAGTTGTAAACACGCTCTAGTATTTGAATGCACAAAAATATTTAATTTTCGTATGAAATTTAATACACATTCACGTGAATAAAAGAAAATGGGAATTAAACCGGACCTGTACTTTATTAATCCACCCAGTCACATCAAATGTCATAGAATTTCATTTTGAAAGTGACTTGAATAAATTTGTGTAAGTTGTAAACACGCTCTAGTATTTGAATGCATAAAACTATTTAAATTTTGTGTAAAATTTAATGCACCTACACGTGCATAAAAGAAAATGGGAATTAAACCGGACCTGTACTTTATTAATCCACCCAGTCACATCAAATGTCATAGAATTTCATTATGAAAGTGACTTGAATAAATTTGTATAAGTTGTAAACACGCTCTAGTATTTGAATGCACAAAAATATTTAAATTTTGTGTAAAATTTAATGCACCCACACGTGCATAAAAGAAAATGGGAATTAAACCGGACCTGTACTTTATTAATCCACCCAGCCACATCAAATGTCATAGAATTTCATTATGAAAGTGACTTGAATAAATTTGTATAAGTTGTAAACACGCTCTAGTATTTGAATGCACAAAATTATTTAATTTTCGTATTAAATTTAATACACATTCACGTGAATAAAACAAAATGGGAATTAAACCGGACCTGTACTTTATTAATCCACCCAGTCACATCAAATGTCATAGAATTTCATTTTGAAAGTGAATTCAATAAATATGTGTAAGTTGTAACCACGCTCTAGTATTTGAATGCAGAAAAATATTTAATTTTCGTATGAAATTTAATACACATTCACGTGAATAAAACAAAATGGGAATTAAACCGGACCTGTACTTTATTATTCCACCCAGTCACATCAAATGTCATAGAATTTCATTTTGAAAGTGACTTGAGTAAATTTGCATAAGTTGTAAACACGCTCTAGTATTTGAATGCACAGAAATATTTAATTTTCGTCTGAAATTTAATACACATTCACGTGATTAAAAGAAAATGGGAATTAAACCGGACCTGTACTTTATTAATCCACCCAGTCACATCAAATGTCATAGAATTTCATTTTGAAAGTGACTTGAATAAATTTGTATAAGTTGTAAACACGCTCTAGTATTTGAATGCACAAAAATATTTAATTTTCGTATGAAATTTAATACACATTCACGTGACTAGAAGAAAATGGGAATTAAACCGGACCTGTACTTTATTAATCCACCCAGTCACATCAAATGTCATAGAATTTCATTTTGAAAGTGACTTCAATAAATTTGTGTAAGTTGTAAACACGCTCTAGTATTTGAATGCATAAAACTATTTAAATTTTGTGTAAAATTTAATGCACCCACACGTGCATAAAAGAAAATGGGAATTAAACCGGACCTGTACTTTATTAATCCACCCAGTCACATCAAATGTCATAGAATTTCATTTTGAAAGTGACTTCAATAAATTTGTGTAAGTTGTAAACACGCTCTAGTATTTGAATGCAGAAAAATATTTAAATTTTGTGTAAAATTTAATGCACCCACACGTGCATAAAAGAAAATGGGAATTAAACCGGACCTGTACTTTATTAATCCACCCAGTCACATCAAATGTCATAGAATTTCATTTTGAAAGTGACTTGAGTAAATTTGCATAAGTTGTAAACACGCTCTAGTATTTGAATGCACAAAAATATTTAATTTTCGTATGAAATTTAATACACATTCACGTGAATAAAACAAAATGGGAATTAAACCGGACCTGTACTTTATTAATCCACCCAGTCACATCAAATGTCATAGAATTTCATTTTGAAAGTGAATTCAATAAATTTGCATAAGTTGTAAACACGCTCTAGTATTTGAATGCATAAAACTATTTAAATTTTGTGTAAAATTTAATGCACCCACACGTGCATAAAAGAAAATGGGAATTAAACCGGACCTGTACTTTATTAATCCACCCAGTCACATCAAATGTCATAGAATTTCATTTTGAAAGTGACTTGAGTAAATTTGCATAAGTTGTAAACACGCTCTAGTATTTGAATGCACAAAAATATTTAATTTTCGTATGAAATTTAATACACATTCACGTGAATAAAACAAAATGGGAATTAAACCGGACCTGTACTTTATTAATCCACCCAGTCACATCAAATGTCATAGAATTTCATTTTGAAAGTGACTTCAATAAATTTGTGTAAGTTGTAAACACGCTCTAGTATTTGAATGCATAAAACTATATAAATTTTGTGTAAAATTTAATGCACCCACACGTGCATAAAAGAAAATGGGAATTAAACCGGACCTGTACTTTATTAATCCACCCAGTCACATCAAATGTCATAGAATTTCATTTTGAAAGTGACTTGAGTAAATTTGCATAAGTTGTAAACACGCTCTAGTATTTGAATGCACAAAAATATTTAATTTTCGTATGAAATTTAATACACATTCACGTGAATAAAACAAAATGGGAATTAAACCGGACCTGTACTTTATTAATCCACCCAGTCACATCAAATGTCATAGAATTTCATTTTGAAAGTGACTTCAATAAATTTGTGTAAGTTGTAAACACGCTCTAGTATTTGAATGCATAAAACTATATAAATTTTATGTAAAATTTAATGCACCCACACGTGCATAAAAGAAAATGGGAATTAAACCGGACCTGTACTTTATTAATCCACCCAGTCACATCAAATGTCATAGAATTTCATTATGAAAGTGACTTGAATAAATTTGTATAAGTTGTAAACACGCTCTAGTATTTGAATGCACAAAAATATTTAATTTTCGTATGAAATTTAATACACATTCACGTGAATAAAACAAAATGGGAATTAAACCGGACCTGTACTTTATTAATCCACCCAGTCACATCAAATGTCATAGAATTTCATTTTGAAAGTGACTTGAATAAATTTGTGTAAGTTGTAAACACGCTCTAGTATTTGAATGCATAAAACTATTTAAATTTTGTGTAAAATTTAATGCACCCACACGTGCATAAAAGAAAATGGGAATTAAACCGGACCTGTACTTTATTAATCCACCCAGTCACATCAAATGTCATAGAATTTCATTATGAAAGTGACTTGAATAAATTTGTATAAGTTGTAAACACGCTCTAGTATTTGAATGCACAAAAATATTTAATTTTCGTATGAAATTTAATACACATTCACGTGAATAAAAGAAAATGGGAATTAAACCGGACCTGTACTTTATTAATCCACCCAGTCACATCAAATGTCATAGAATTTCATTTTGAAAGTGACTTGAATAAATTTGTATAAGTTGTAAACACGCTCTAGTATTTGAATGCACAAAAATATTTAATTTTCGTATGAAATTTAATACACATTCACGTGAATAAAAGAAAATGGGAATTAAACCGGACCTGTACTTTATTAATCCACCCAGTCACATCAAATGTCATAGAATTTCATTTTGAAAGTGACTTCAATAAATTTGTGTAAGTTGTAAACACGCTCTAGTATTTGAATGCATAAAACTATTTAAATTTTGTGTAAAATTTAATGCACCCACACGTGCATAAAAGAAAATGGGAATTAAACCGGACCTGTACTTTATTATTCCACCCAGTCACATCAAATGTCATAGAATTTCATTTTGAAAGTGAATTCAATAAATATGTGTAAGTTGTAACCACGCTCTAGTATTTGAATGCAGAAAAATATTTAATTTTCGTATGAAATTTCATACACATTCACGTGAATAAAACAAAATGGGAATTAAACCGGACCTGTACTTTATTATTCCACCCAGTCACATCAAATGTCATAGAATTTCATTTTGAAAGTGACTTGAGTAAATTTGCATAAGTTGTAAACACGCTCTAGTATTTGAATGCACAAAAATATTTAATTTTCGTCTGAAATTTAATACACATTCACGTGAATAAAAGAAAATGGGAACTAAACCGGACCTGTACTTTATTAATCCACCCAGTCACATCAAATGTCATAGAATTTCATTTTGAAAGTGACTTCAATAAATTTGTGTAAGTTGTAAACACGCTCTAGTATTTGAATGCATAAAACTATATAAATTTTATGTAAAATTTAATGCACCCACACGTGCATAAAAGAAAATGGGAATTAAACCGGACCTGTACTTTATTAATCCACCCAGTCACATCAAATGTCATAGAATTTCATTTTGAAAGTGAATTCAATAAATTTGCATAAGTTGTAAACACGCTCTAGTATTTGAATGCACAAAAATATTTAATTTTCGTATGAAATTTAATACACATTCACGTGAATAAATGAAAATGGGAATTAAACCGGACCTGTACTTTATTATTCCACCCAGTCACATCAAATGTCATAGAATTTCATTTTGAAAGTGACTTGAGTAAATTTGCATAAGTTGTAAACACGCTCTAGTATTTGAATGCATAAAAATATTTAATTTTCGTATGAAATTTAATACACATTCACGTAAATAAATGAAAATGGGAATTAAACCGGACCTGTACTTTATTATTCCACCCAGTCACATCAAATGTCATAGAATTTCATTTTGAAAGTGACTTGAATAAATTTGTATAAGTTGTAAACACGCTCTAGTATTTGAATGCACAAAAATATTTAATTTTCGTATGAAATTTAATACACATTCATGTGAATAAATGAAAATGGGAATTAAACCGGACCTGTACTTTATTATTCCACCGAGTCACATAAAATGTCATAGAATTTCATTTTGAAATTGACTTGAATAAATTTGCATAAGTTGTAAACACGCTCTAGTATTTGAATGCACAAAAATATTTAATTTTCGTATGAAATTTAATACACATTCACGTGAATAAATGAAAATGGGAATTAAACCGGACCTGTACTTTATTATTCCACCCAGTCACATCAAATGTCATAGAATTTCATTTTGAAAGTGACTTGAGTAAATTTTGTATAAGTTGTAAACACGCTCTAGTATTTGAATGCACAAAAATATTTAATTTTCGTATGAAATTTAATACATATTCACGTGAATAAAACAAAATGGGAATTAAACCGGACCTGTACTTTATTAATCCACCCAGTCACATCAAATGTCATAGAATTTCATTTTGAAAGTGACTTCAATAAATTTGTGTAAGTTGTAAACACGCTCTACTATTTGAATGCATAAAACTATTTAAATTTTGTGTAAAATTTAATGCACCCACACGTGCATAAAAGAAAATGGGAATTAAACCGGACCTGTACTTTATTAATCCACCCAGTCACATCAAATGTCATAGAATTTCATTTTGAAACTGACTTCAATAAATTTGTGTAAGTTGTAAACACGCTCTAGTATTTGAATGCATAAAACTATTTAAATTTTGTGTAAAATTTAATGCACCCACACGTGCATAAAAGAAAATGGGATTTAAACCGGACCTGTACTTTATTAATCCACCCAGTCACATCAAATGTCATAGAATTTCATTTTGAAAGTGACTTGAATAAATTTGTATAAGTTGTAAACACGCTCTAGTATTTGAATGCACAAAAATATTTAATTTTCGTATGAAATTTAACACACATTCACGTGACTAAAAGAAAATGGGAATTAAACCGGACCTGTACTTTATTAATCCACCCAGTCACATCAAATGTCATAGAATTTCATTTTGAAAGTGACTTGAATAAATTTGTATAAGTTGTAAACACGCTCTAGTATTTGAATGCACAAAAATATTTAATTTTCGTATGAAATTTAATACACATTCACGTGAATAAATGAAAATGGGAATTAAACCGGACCTGTACTTTATTATTCCACCCGGTCACATCAAATGTCATAGAATTTCATTTTGAAAGTGACTTGAATAAATTTGCATAAGTTGTAAACACGCTCTAGTATTTGAATGCACAAAAATATTTAATTTTCGTATGAAATTTAATACACATTCACGTGAATAAATGAAAATGGGAATTAAACCGGACCTGTACTTTATTATTCCACCCGGTCACATCAAATGTCATAGAATTTCATTTTGAAAGTGACTTGAATAAATTTGCATAAGTTGTAAACACGCTCTAGTATTTGAATGCACAAAAATATTTAATTTTCGTATGAAATTTAATACACATTCACTTGAATAAATGAAAATGGGAATTAAACCGGACCTGTACTTTATTATTCCACCCAGTCACATCAAATGTCATAGAATTTCATTTTGAAAGTGACTTGAGTAAATTTGCATAAGTTGTAAACACGCTCTAGTATTTGAATGCACAAAAATATTTAATTTTCGTATGAAATTTAATACACATTCACGTGAATAAAGAAAATAGGAATTAAACCGGACCTGTACTTTATTAATCCACCCAGTCACATCAAATGTCATAGAATTTCATTTTGAAAGTGAATTCAATAAATTTGCATAAGTTGTAAACACGCTCTAGTATTTGAATGCACAAAAATATTTAATTTTCGTATGAAATTTAATACACGTTCACGTGAATAAAAGAAAATGGGAATTAAACCGGACCTGTACTTTATTAATCCACCCAGTCACATCACATGTCATAGAATTTCATTTTGAAAGTGACTTGAGTAAATTTGCATAAGTTGTAACCACGCTCTAGTATTTGAATGCACAAAAATATTTAATTTTCGTATGAAATTTAATACACATTCACGTGAATAAAACAAAATGGGAATTAAACCGGACCTGTACTTTATTAATCCACCCAGTCACATCAAATGTCATAGAATTTCATTTTGAAACTGACTTCAATAAATTTGTGTAAGTTGTAACCACGCTCTAGTATTTGAATGCACAAAAATATTTAATTTTCGTATGAAATTTAATACACATTCACGTGAATAAAACAAAATGGGAATTAAACCGGACCTGTACTTTATTAATCCACCCAGTCACATCAAATGTCATAGAATTTCATTTTGAAAGTGACTTGAGTAAATTTGCATAAGTTGTAAACACGCTCTAGTATTTGAATGCACAAAAATATTTAATTTTCGTATGAAATTTAATACACATTCACGTGACTAGAAGAAAATGGGAATTAAACCGGACCTGTACTTTATTAATCCACCCAGTCACATCAAATGTCATAGAATTTCATTTTGAAAGTGACTTGAATAAATTTGTGTAAGTTGTAAACACGCTCTAGTATTTGAATGCATAAAACTATTTAAATTTTGTGTAAAATTTAATGCACCCACACGTGCATAAAAGAAAATGGGAATTAAACCGGACCTGTACTTTATTAATCCACCCAGTCACATCAAATGTCATAGAATTTCATTTTGAAACTGACTTCAATAAATTTGTGTAAGTTGTAAACACGCTCTAGTATTTGAATGCATAAAACTATTTAAATTTTGTGTAAAATTTAATGCACCCACACGTGCATAAAAGAAAATGGGAATTAAACCGGACCTGTACTTTATTAATCCACCCAGTCACATCAAATGTCATAGAATTTCATTTTGAAAGTGACTTGAGTAAATTTGCATAAGTTGTAAACACGCTCTAGTATTTGAATGCACAAAAATATTTAATTTTCGTATGAAATTTAATACACATTCACGTGACTAAAAGAAAATGGGAATTAAATCGGACCTGTACTTTATTAATCCACCCAGTCACATCAAATGTCATAGAATTTCATTTTGAAAGTGAATTCAATAAATTTGCATAAGTTGTAAACACGCTCTAGTATTTGAATGCATAAAACTATTTAAATTTTGTGTAAAATTTAATGCACCCACACGTGCATAAAAGAAAATGGGAATTAAACCGGACCTGTACTTTATTAATCCACCCAGTCACATCAAATGTCATAGAATTTCATTTTGAAAGTGACTTCAATAAATTTGTGTAAGTTGTAAACACGCTCTAGTATTTGAATGCATAAAACTATTTAAATTTTGTGTAAAATTTAATGCACCCACACGTGCATAAAAGAAAATGGGAATTAAACCGGACCTGTACTTTAATAATCCACCCAGTCACATCAAATGTCATAGAATTTCATTTTGAAAGTGACTTGAGTAAATTTGCATAAGTTGTAAACACGCTCTAGTATTTGAATGCATAAAACTATTTAATTTTCGTATGAAATTTAATACACATTCACGTGCATAAAAGAAAATGGGAATTAAACCGGACCTGTACTTTATTAATCCACCCAGTCACATCAAATGTCATAGAATTTCATTTTGAAAGTGAATTCAATAAATTTGCATAAGTTGTAAACACGCTCTAGTATTTGAATGCATAAAACTATTTAAATTTTGTGTAAAATTTAATGCACCCACACGTGCATAAAAGAAAATGGGAATTAAACCGGACCTGTACTTTATTAATCCACCCAGTCACATCAAATGTCATAGAATTTCATTTTGAAAGTGACTTCAATAAATTTGTGTAAGTTGTAAACACGCTCTAGTATTTGAATGCATAAAACTATTTAAATTTTGTGTAAAATTTAATGCACCCACACGTGCATAAAAGAAAATGGGAATTAAACCGGACCTGTACTTTATTATTCCACCCAGTCACATCAAATGTCATAGAATTTCATTTTGAAAGTGACTTGAATAAATTTGTATAACTTATAAACACGCTCTAGTATTTGAATGCACAAAAGTATTTAATTTTCGTATGAAATTTAACACACATTCACGTGAATAAAACAAAATTGGAATTAAACCGGACCTGTACTTTATTAATCCACCCAGTCACATCAAATGTCATAGAATTTCATTTTGAAAGTGAATTCAATAAATTTGCATAAGTTGTAAACACGCTCTAGTATTTGAATGCACAAAAATATTTAATTTTCGTATGAAATTTAATACACATTCACGTGAATAAATGAAAATGGGAATTAAACCGGACCTGTACTTTATTATTCCACCCAGTCACATCAAATGTCATAGAATTTCATTTTGAAATTGACTTGAATAAATTTGCATAAGTTGTAAACACGCTCTAGTATTTGAATGCACAAAAATATTTAATTTTCGTATGAAATTTAATACACATTCACGTGAATAAAACAAAATGGGAATTAAACCGGACCTGTACTTTATTATTCCACCCAGTCACATCAAATGTCATAGAATTTCATTTTGAAAGTGACTTGAATAAATTTGTATAAGTTGTAAACACGCTCTAGTATTTGAATGCACAAAAATATTTAATTTTCGTATGAAATTTAATACACATTCACGTGAATAAATGAAAATGGGAATTAAACCGGACCTGTACTTTATTATTCCACCCAGTCACATCAAATGTCATAGAATTTCATTTTGAAATTGACTTGAATAAATTTGCATAAGTTGTAAACACGCTCTAGTATTTGAATGCACAAAAATATTTAATTTTCGTATGAAATTTAATACACATTCACTTGAATAAATGAAAATGGGAATTAAACCGGACCTGTACTTTATTATTCCACCCAGTCACATCAAATGTCATAGAATTTCATTTTGAAAGTGACTTGAGTAAATTTGCATAAGTTGTAAACACGCTCTAGTATTTGAATGCACAAAAATATTTAATTTTCGTATGAAATTTAACACACATTCACGTGACTAAAAGAAAATGGGAATTAAACCGGACCTGTACTTTATTAATCCACCCAGTCACATCAAATGTCATAGAATTTCATTTTGAAAGTGACTTGAATAAATTTGTATAAGTTGTAAACACGCTCTAGTATTTGAATGCACAAAAATATTTAATTTTCGTATGAAATTTAATACACATTCACGTGAATAAATGAAAATGGGAATTAAACCGGACCTGTACTTTATTATTCCACCCAGTCACATCAAATGTCATAGAATTTCATTTTGAAATTGACTTGAATAAATTTGTATAAGTTGTAAACACGCTCTTGTATTTGAATGCACAAAAATATTTAATTTTCGTATGAAATTTAATACACATTCACTTGAATAAATGAAAATGGGAATTAAACCGGACCTGTACTTTATTATTCCACCCAGTCACATCAAATGTCATAGAATTTCATTTTGAAAGTGACTTGAGTAAATTTGCATAAGTTGTAAACACGCTCTAGTATTTGAATGCACAAAAATATTTAATTTTCGTATGAAATTTAATACACATTCACGTGAATAAAGAAAATGGGAATTAAACCGGACCTGTACTTTATTAATCCACCCAGTCACATCAAATGTCATAGAATTTCATTTTGAAAGTGACTTGAATAAATTTGTATAAGTTGTAAACACGCTCTAGTATTTGAATGCACAAAAATATTTAATTTTCGTATGAAATTTAATACACATTCACGTGAATAAATGAAAATGGGAATTAAACCGGACCTGTACTTTATTATTCCACCCAGTCACATCAAATGTCATAGAGTTTCATTTTGAAATTGACTTGAATAAATTTGTGTAAGTTGTAAACACGCTCTAGTATTTGAATGCACAAAAATATTTAATTTTCGTATGAAATTTAATACACATTCACGTGAATAAATGAAAATGGGAATTAAACCGGACCTGTACTTTATTATTCCACCCGGTCACATCAAATGTCATAGAATTTCATTTTGAAAGTGACTTGAGTAAATTTGCATAAGTTGTAAACACGCTCTAGTATTTGAATGCACAAAAATATTTAATTTTCGTATGAAATTTAATACACATTCACGTGACTAAAAGAAAATGGGAATTAAACCGGACCTGCACTTTATTAATCCACCCAGTCACATCAAATGTCATAGAATTTCATTTTGAAAGTGACTTGAATAAATTTGTATAAGTTGTAAACACGCTCTAGTATTTGAATGCACAAAAATATTTAATTTTCGTATGAAATTTAATACACATTCACGTGAATAAAACAAAATGGGAATTAAACCGGACCTGTACTTTATTATTCCACCCAGTCACATCAAATGTCATAGAATTTCATTTTGAAATTGACTTGAATAAATTTGCATAAGTTGTAAACACGCTCTAGTATTTGAATGCACAAAAATATTTAATTTTCGTATGAAATTTAATACACATTCACTTGAATAAATGAAAATGGGAATTAAACCGGACCTGTACTTTATTAATCCACCCAGTCACATCACATGTCATAGAATTTCATTTTGAAAGTGACTTGAGTAAATTTGCATAAGTTGTAAACACGCTCTAGTATTTGAATGCACAAAAATATTTAATTTTCGTATGAAATTTAATACACATTCACGTGACTAAAAGAAAATGGGAATTAAACCGGACCTGTACTTTATTAATCCACCCAGTCACATCAAATGTCATAGAATTTCATTTTGAAAGTGACTTGAATAAATTTGTGTAAGTTGTAAACACGCTCTAGTATTTGAATGCACAAAAATATTTAATTTTCGTATGAAATTTAATACACATTCACGTGAATAAATGAAAATGGGAATTAAACCGGACCTGTACTTTATTATTCCACCCGGTCACATCAAATGTCATAGAATTTCATTATGAAAGTGACTTGAATAAATTTGTGTAAGTTGTAAACACGCTCTAGTATTTGAATGCACAAAAATATTTAATTTTCGTATGAAATTTAATACACATTCACGTGAATAAATGAAAATGGGAATTAAACCGGACCTGTACTTTATTATTCCACCCGGTCACATCAAATGTCATAGAATTTCATTTTGAAAGTGACTTGAGTAAATTTGCATAAGTTGTAAACACGCTCTAGTATTTGAATGCACAAAAATATTTAATTTTCGTATGAAATTTAATACACATTCACGTGACTAAAAGAAAATGGGAATTAAACCGGACCTGTACTTTATTAATCCACCCAGTCACATCAAATGTCATAGAATTTCATTTTGAAAGTGACTTGAATAAATTTGTATAAGTTGTAAACACGCTCTAGTATTTGAATGCACAAAAATATTTAATTTTCGTATGAAATTTAATACACATTCACGTGAATAAAACAAAATGGGAATTAAACCGAACCTGTACTTTATTATTCCACCCAGTCACATCAAATGTCATAGAATTTCATTTTGAAATTGACTTGAATAAATTTGCATAAGTTGTAAACACGCTCTAGTATTTGAATGCACAAAAATATTTAATCTTCGTATGAAATTTAATACACATTCACTTGAATAAATGAAAATGGGAATTAAACCGGACCTGTACTTTATTATTCCACCCAGTCACAACAGATGTCATAGAATTTCATTTTGAAAGTGACTTGAGTAAATTTGCATAAGTTGTAAACACGCTCTAGTATTTGAATGCACAAAAGTATTTAATTTTCGTATGAAATTTAATACACATTCACGTGAATAAAAAAAATGGGAATTAAACCGGACCTGTACTTTATTAATCCACCCAGTCACATCACATGTCATAGAATTTCATTTTGAAAGTGAATTCAATAAATTTGCATAAGTTGTAAACACGCTCTAGTATTTGAATGCACAAAAATATTTAATTTTCGTATGAAATTTAATACACATTCACGTGAATAAATGAAAATGGGAATTAAACCGGACCTGTACTTTATTAATCCACCCAGTCACATCACATGTCATAGAATTTCATTTTGAAAGTGACTTGAGTAAATTTGCATAAGTTGTAAACACGCTCTACTATTTGAATGCACAAAAATATTTAATTTTCGTATGAAATTTAATACACATTCACGTGACTAAAAGAAAATGGGAATTAAACCGGACCTGTACTTTATTATTCCACCCGGTCACATCAAATGTCATAGAATTTCATTTTGAAAGTGACTTGAGTAAATTTGCATAAGTTGTAAACACGCTCTAGTATTTGAATGCACAAAAATATTTAATTTTCGTATGAAATTTAATACACATTCACGTGACTAAAAGAAAATGGGAATTAAACCGGACCTGCACTTTATTAATCCACCCAGTCACATCAAATGTCATAGAATTTCATTTTGAAAGTGACTTGAATAAATTTGTATAAGTTGTAAACACGCTCTAGTATTTGAATGCACAAAAATATTTAATTTTCGTATGAAATTTAATACACATTCACGTGAATAAAACAAAATGGGAATTAAACCGGACCTGTACTTTATTATTCCACCCAGTCACATCAAATGTCATAGAATTTCATTTTGAAATTGACTTGAATAAATTTGCATAAGTTGTAAACACGCTCTAGTATTTGAATGCACAAAAATATTTAATTTTCGTATGAAATTTAATACACATTCACTTGAATAAATGAAAATGGGAATTAAACCGGACCTGTACTTTATTAATCCACCCAGTCACATCACATGTCATAGAATTTCATTTTGAAAGTGACTTGAGTAAATTTGCATAAGTTGTAAACACGCTCTAGTATTTGAATGCACAAAAATATTTAATTTTCGTATGAAATTTAATACACATTCACGTGACTAAAAGAAAATGGGAATTAAACCGGACCTGTACTTTATTAATCCACCCAGTCACATCAAATGTCATAGAATTTCATTTTGAAAGTGACTTGAATAAATTTGTGTAAGTTGTAAACACGCTCTAGTATTTGAATGCACAAAAATATTTAATTTTCGTATGAAATTTAATACACATTCACGTGAATAAATGAAAATGGGAATTAAACCGGACCTGTACTTTATTATTCCACCCGGTCACATCAAATGTCATAGAATTTCATTATGAAAGTGACTTGAATAAATTTGTGTAAGTTGTAAACACGCTCTAGTATTTGAATGCACAAAAATATTTAATTTTCGTATGAAATTTAATACACATTCACGTGAATAAATGAAAATGGGAATTAAACCGGACCTGTACTTTATTATTCCACCCGGTCACATCAAATGTCATAGAATTTCATTTTGAAAGTGACTTGAGTAAATTTGCATAAGTTGTAAACACGCTCTAGTATTTGAATGCACAAAAATATTTAATTTTCGTATGAAATTTAATACACATTCACGTGACTAAAAGAAAATGGGAATTAAACCGGACCTGTACTTTATTAATCCACCCAGTCACATCAAATGTCATAGAATTTCATTTTGAAAGTGACTTGAATAAATTTGTATAAGTTGTAAACACGCTCTAGTATTTGAATGCACAAAAATATTTAATTTTCGTATGAAATTTAATACACATTCACGTGAATAAAACAAAATGGGAATTAAACCGAACCTGTACTTTATTATTCCACCCAGTCACATCAAATGTCATAGAATTTCATTTTGAAATTGACTTGAATAAATTTGCATAAGTTGTAAACACGCTCTAGTATTTGAATGCACAAAAATATTTAATCTTCGTATGAAATTTAATACACATTCACTTGAATAAATGAAAATGGGAATTAAACCGGACCTGTACTTTATTATTCCACCCAGTCACAACAGATGTCATAGAATTTCATTTTGAAAGTGACTTGAGTAAATTTGCATAAGTTGTAAACACGCTCTAGTATTTGAATGCACAAAAGTATTTAATTTTCGTATGAAATTTAATACACATTCACGTGAATAAAAAAAATGGGAATTAAACCGGACCTGTACTTTATTAATCCACCCAGTCACATCACATGTCATAGAATTTCATTTTGAAAGTGAATTCAATAAATTTGCATAAGTTGTAAACACGCTCTAGTATTTGAATGCACAAAAATATTTAATTTTCGTATGAAATTTAATACACATTCACGTGAATAAATGAAAATGGGAATTAAACCGGACCTGTACTTTATTAATCCACCCAGTCACATCACATGTCATAGAATTTCATTTTGAAAGTGACTTGAGTAAATTTGCATAAGTTGTAAACACGCTCTACTATTTGAATGCACAAAAATATTTAATTTTCGTATGAAATTTAATACACATTCACGTGACTAAAAGAAAATGGGAATTAAACCGGACCTGTACTTTATTAATCCACCCAGTCACATCAAATGTCATAGAATTTCATTTTGAAAGTGACTTGAATAAATTTGTATAAGTTGTAAACACGCTCTAGTATTTGAATGCATAAAACTATTTAAATTTTATGTAAAATTTAATGCACCCACACGTGCATAAAAGAAAATGGGAATTAAACCGGACCTGTACTTTATTAATCCACCCAGTCACATCAAATGTCATAGAATTTCATTTTGAAAGTGACTTGAATAAATTTGTATAAGTTGTAAACACGCTCTAGTATTTGAATGCATAAAACTATTTAAATTTTATGTAAAATTTAATGCACCCACACGTGCATAAAAGAAAATGGGAATTAAACCGGACCTGTACTTTATTAATCCACCCAGTCACATCAAATGTCATAGAATTTCATTATGAAAGTGACTTGAATAAATTTGTATAAGTTGTAAACACGCTCTAGTATTTGAATGCACAAAAGTATTTAATTTTCGTATGAAATTTAACACACATTCACGTGAATAAATGAAAATGGGAATTAAACCGGACCTGTACTTTATTAATCCACCCAGTCACATCAAATGTCATAGAATTTCATTTTGAAAGTGACTTGAGTAAATTTTGCATAAGTTGTAAACACGCTCTAGTATTTGAATGCACAAAAATATTTAATTTTCACATGAAATTTAATACACAGTCACGTGAATAAAAGAAAATGGGAATTAAACCGGACCTGTACTTTATTAAACCACCCAGTCACATCAAATGTCATAGAATTTCATTTTGAAAGTGACTTGAATAAATTTGTATAAGTTGTAAACACGCTCTAGTATTTGAATGCACAAAAATATTTAATTTTCGTATGAAATTTAATACACATTCACGTGAATAAAAAAAATGGGAATTAAACCGGACCTGTACTTTATTAATCCACCCAGTCACATCAAATGTCATAGAATTTCATTTTGAAAGTGAATTCAATAAATTTGCATAAGTTGTAAACACGCTCTAGTATTTGAATGCACAAAAATATTTAATTTTCGTATGAAATTTAATACACATTCACGTGAATAAATGAAAATGGGAATTAAACCGGACCTGTACTTTATTAATCCACCCAGTCACATCACATGTCATAGAATTTCATTTTGAAAGTGACTTGAGTAAATTTGCATAAGTTGTAAACACGCTCTAGTATTTGAATGCACAAAAATATTTAATTTTCGTATGAAATTTAATACACATTCACGTGACTAAAAGAAAATGGGAATTAAACCGGACCTGTACTTTATTATTCCACCCAGTCACATCAAATGTCATAGAATTTCATTTTGAAAGTGACTTGAATAAATTTGTATAAGTTGTAAGCACGCTCTAGTATTTGAATGCACAAAAATATTTAATTTTCGTATGAAATTTAATACACATTCACGTGAATAAATGAAAATGGGAATTAAACCGGACCTGTACTTTATTATTCCACCCGGTCACATCAAATGTCATAGAGTTTCATTTTGAAAGTGAATTCAATAAATTTGCATAAGTTGTAAACACGCTCTAGTATTTGAATGCACAAAAATATTTAATTTTCGTATGAAATTTAATACACATTCACGTGAATTAATGAAAATGGGAATTAAACCGGACCTGTACTTTATTATTCCACCCAGTCACATCAAATGTCATAGAGTTTCATTTTGAAATTGACTTGAATAAATTTGTGTAAGTTGTAAACACGCTCTAGTATTTGAATGCACAAAAATATTTAATTTTCGTATGAAATTTAATACACATTCACGTGAATAAATGAAAATGGGAATTAAACCGGACCTGTACTTTATTATTCCACCCGGTCACATCAAATGTCATAGAATTTCATTTTGAAAGTGACTTGAGTAAATTTGCATAAGTTGTAAACACGCTCTAGTATTTGAATGCACAAAAATATTTAATTTTCGTATGAAATTTAATACACATTCACGTGACTAAAAGAAAATGGGAATTAAACCGGACCTGTACTTTATTAATCCACCCAGTCACATCAAATGTCATAGAATTTCATTTTGAAAGTGACTTGAATAAATTTGTATAAGTTGTAAACACGCTCTAGTATTTGAATGCACAAAAATATTTAATTTTCGTATGAAATTTAATACACATTCACGTGAATAAAACAAAATGGGAATTAAACCGGACCTGTACTTTATTATTCCACCCAGTCACATCAAATGTCATAGAATTTCATTTTGAAATTGACTTGAATAAATTTGCATAAGTTGTAAACACGCTCTAGTATTTGAATGCACAAAAATATTTAATTTTCGTATGAAATTTAATACACATTCACTTGAATAAATGAAAATGGGAATTAAACCGGACCTGTACTTTATTAATCCACCCAGTCACATCACATGTCATAGAATTTCATTTTGAAAGTGACTTGAGTAAATTTGCATAAGTTGTAAACACGCTCTAGTATTTGAATGCACAAAAATATTTAATTTTCGTATGAAATTTAATACACATTCACGTGACTAAAAGAAAATGGGAATTAAACCGGACCTGTACTTTATTAATCCACCCAGTCACATCAAATGTCATAGAATTTCATTATGAAAGTGACTTGAATAAATTTGTGTAAGTTGTAAACACGCTCTAGTATTTGAATGCACAAAAATATTTAATTTTCGTATGAAATTTAATACACATTCACGTGAATAAATGAAAATGGGAATTAAACCGGACCTGTACTTTATTATTCCACCCGGTCACATCAAATGTCATAGAATTTCATTATGAAAGTGACTTGAATAAATTTGTGTAAGTTGTAAACACGCTCTAGTATTTGAATGCACAAAAATATTTAATTTTCGTATGAAATTTAATACACATTCACGTGAATAAATGAAAATGGGAATTAAACCGGACCTGTACTTTATTATTCCACCCGGTCACATCAAATGTCATAGAATTTCATTTTGAAAGTGACTTGAGTAAATTTGCATAAGTTGTAAACACGCTCTAGTATTTGAATGCACAAAAATATTTAATTTTCGTATGAAATTTAATACACATTCACGTGACTAAAAGAAAATGGGAATTAAACCGGACCTGTACTTTATTAATCCACCCAGTCACATCAAATGTCATAGAATTTCATTTTGAAAGTGACTTGAATAAATTTGTATAAGTTGTAAACACGCTCTAGTATTTGAATGCACAAAAATATTTAATTTTCGTATGAAATTTAATACACATTCACGTGAATAAAACAAAATGGGAATTAAACCGAACCTGTACTTTATTATTCCACCCAGTCACATCAAATGTCATAGAATTTCATTTTGAAATTGACTTGAATAAATTTGCATAAGTTGTAAACACGCTCTAGTATTTGAATGCACAAAAATATTTAATTTTCGTATGAAATTTAATACACATTCACTTGAATAAATGAAAATGGGAATTAAACCGGACCTGTACTTTATTATTCCACCCAGTCACAACAGATGTCATAGAATTTCATTTTGAAAGTGACTTGAGTAAATTTGCATAAGTTGTAAACACGCTCTAGTATTTGAATGCACAAAAGTATTTAATTTTCGTATGAAATTTAATACACATTCACGTGAATAAAAAAAATGGGAATTAAACCGGACCTGTACTTTATTAATCCACCCAGTCACATCACATGTCATAGAATTTCATTTTGAAAGTGAATTCAATAAATTTGCATAAGTTGTAAACACGCTCTAGTATTTGAATGCACAAAAATATTTAATTTTCGTATGAAATTTAATACACATTCACGTGAATAAATGAAAATGGGAATTAAACCGGACCTGTACTTTATTAATCCACCCAGTCACATCACATGTCATAGAATTTCATTTTGAAAGTGACTTGAGTAAATTTGCATAAGTTGTAAACACGCTCTACTATTTGAATGCACAAAAATATTTAATTTTCGTATGAAATTTAATACACATTCACGTGACTAAAAGAAAATGGGAATTAAACCGGACCTGTACTTTATTAATCCACCCAGTCACATCAAATGTCATAGAATTTCATTTTGAAAGTGACTTGAATAAATTTGTATAAGTTGTAAACACGCTCTAGTATTTGAATGCATAAAACTATTTAAATTTTATGTAAAATTTAATGCACCCACACGTGCATAAAAGAAAATGGGAATTAAACCGGACCTGTACTTTATTAATCCACCCAGTCACATCAAATGTCATAGAATTTCATTTTGAAAGTGACTTGAATAAATTTGTATAAGTTGTAAACACGCTCTAGTATTTGAATGCATAAAACTATTTAAATTTTATGTAAAATTTAATGCACCCACACGTGCATAAAAGAAAATGGGAATTAAACCGGACCTGTACTTTATTAATCCACCCAGTCACATCAAATGTCATAGAATTTCATTATGAAAGTGACTTGAATAAATTTGTGTAAGTTGTAAACACGCTCTAGTATTTGAATGCACAAAAATATTTAATTTTCGTATGAAATTTAATACACATTCACGTGAATAAATGAAAATGGGAATTAAACCGGACCTGTACTTTATTATTCCACCCGGTCACATCAAATGTCATAGAATTTCATTTTGAAAGTGACTTGAGTAAATTTGCATAAGTTGTAAACACGCTCTAGTATTTGAATGCACAAAAATATTTAATTTTCGTATGAAATTTAATACACATTCACGTGACTAAAAGAAAATGGGAATTAAACCGGACCTGTACTTTATTAATCCACCCAGTCACATCAAATGTCATAGAATTTCATTTTGAAAGTGACTTGAATAAATTTGTATAAGTTGTAAACACGCTCTAGTATTTGAATGCACAAAAATATTTAATTTTCGTATGAAATTTAATACACATTCACGTGAATAAAACAAAATGGGAATTAAACCGAACCTGTACTTTATTATTCCACCCAGTCACATCAAATGTCATAGAATTTCATTTTGAAATTGACTTGAATAAATTTGCATAAGTTGTAAACACGCTCTAGTATTTGAATGCACAAAAATATTTAATTTTCGTATGAAATTTAATACACATTCACTTGAATAAATGAAAATGGGAATTAAACCGGACCTGTACTTTATTATTCCACCCAGTCACAACAGATGTCATAGAATTTCATTTTGAAAGTGACTTGAGTAAATTTGCATAAGTTGTAAACACGCTCTAGTATTTGAATGCACAAAAGTATTTTATTTTCGTATGAAATTTAATACACATTCACGTGAATAAAAAAAATGGGAATTAAACCGGACCTGTACTTTATTAATCCACCCAGTCACATCACATGTCATAGAATTTCATTTTGAAAGTGAATTCAATAAATTTGCATAAGTTGTAAACACGCTCTAGTATTTGAATGCACAAAAATATTTAATTTTCGTATGAAATTTAATACACATTCACGTGAATAAATGAAAATGGGAATTAAACCGGACCTGTACTTTATTAATCCACCCAGTCACATCACATGTCATAGAATTTCATTTTGAAAGTGACTTGAGTAAATTTGCATAAGTTGTAAACACGCTCTACTATTTGAATGCACAAAAATATTTAATTTTCGTATGAAATTTAATACACATTCACGTGACTAAAAGAAAATGGGAATTAAACCGGACCTGTACTTTATTAATCCACCCAGTCACATCAAATGTCATAGAATTTCATTTTGAAAGTGACTTGAATAAATTTGTATAAGTTGTAAACACGCTCTAGTATTTGAATGCATAAAACTATTTAAATTTTATGTAAAATTTAATGCACCCACACGTGCATAAAAGAAAATGGGAATTAAACCGGACCTGTACTTTATTAATCCACCCAGTCACATCAAATGTCATAGAATTTCATTTTGAAAGTGACTTGAATAAATTTGTATAAGTTGTAAACACGCTCTAGTATTTGAATGCATAAAACTATTTAAATTTTATGTAAAATTTAATGCACCCACACGTGCATAAAAGAAAATGGGAATTAAACCGGACCTGTACTTTATTAATCCACCCAGTCACATCAAATGTCATAGAATTTCATTATGAAAGTGACTTGAATAAATTTGTATAAGTTGTAAACACGCTCTAGTATTTGAATGCACAAAAGTATTTAATTTTCGTATGAAATTTAACACACATTCACGTGAATAAATGAAAATGGGAATTAAACCGGACCTGTACTTTATTAATCCACCCAGTCACATCAAATGTCATAGAATTTCATTTTGAAAGTGACTTGAGTAAATTTGCATAAGTTGTAAACACGCTCTAGTATTTGAATGCACAAAAATATTTAATTTTCACATGAAATTTAATACACAGTCACGTGAATAAAAGAAAATGGGAATTAAACCGGACCTGTACTTTATTAAACCACCCAGTCACATCAAATGTCATAGAATTTCATTTTGAAAGTGACTTGAATAAATTTGTATAAGTTGTAAACACGCTCTAGTATTTGAATGCACAAAAATATTTAATTTTCGTATGAAATTTAATACACATTCACGTGAATAAAAAAAATGGGAATTAAACCGGACCTGTACTTTATTAATCCACCCAGTCACATCAAATGTCATAGAATTTCATTTTGAAAGTGAATTCAATAAATTTGCATAAGTTGTAAACACGCTCTAGTATTTGAATGCACAAAAATATTTAATTTTCGTATGAAATTTAATACACATTCACGTGAATAAATGAAAATGGGAATTAAACCGGACCTGTACTTTATTAATCCACCCAGTCACATCACATGTCATAGAATTTCATTTTGAAAGTGACTTGAGTAAATTTGCATAAGTTGTAAACACGCTCTAGTATTTGAATGCACAAAAATATTTAATTTTCGTATGAAATTTAATACACATTCACGTGACTAAAAGAAAATGGGAATTAAACCGGACCTGTACTTTATTATTCCACCCGGTCACATCAAATGTCATAGAATTTCATTTTGAAAGTGACTTGAATAAATTTGTATAAGTTGTAAACACGCTCTAGTATTTGAATGCACAAAAATATTTAATTTTCGTATGAAATTTAATACACATTCACGTGAATAAATGAAAATGGGAATTAAACCGGACCTGTACTTTATTATTCCACCCAGTCACATCAAATGTCATAGAATTTCATTTTGAAAGTGAATTCAATAAATTTGCATAAGTTGTAAACACGCTCTAGTATTTGAATGCACAAAAATATTTAATTTTCGTATGAAATTTAATACACATTCACGTGAATAAAAGAAAATGGGAATTAAACCGGACCTGTACTTTATTATTCCACCCAGTCACATCAAATGTCATAGAATTTCATTTTGAAAGTGACTTGAGTAAATTTGCATAAGTTGTAAACAAGCTCTAGTATTTGAATGCACAAAAATATTTAATTTTCGTATGAAATTTAATACACATTCACGTGAATAAAAGAAAATGGGAATTAAACCGGACCTGTACTTTATTAATCCACCCAGTCACATCAAATGTCATAGAATTTCATTTTGAAAGTGACTTGAATAAATTTGTATAAGTTGTAAACACGCTCTAGTATTTGAATGCACAAAAATATTTAATTTTCGTATGAAATTTAATACACAGTCACGTGAATAAAAGAAAATGGGAATTAAACCGGACCTGTACTTTATTAAACCACCCAGTCACATCAAATGTCATAGAATTTCATTTTGAAAGTGACTTGAATAAATTTGTATAAGTTGTAAACACGCTCTAGTATTTGAATGCACAAAAATATTTAATTTTCGTATGAAATTTAATACACATTCACGTGAATAAATGAAAATGGGAATTAAACCGGACCTGTACTTTATTAATCCACCCAGTCACATCACATGTCATAGAATTTCATTTTGAAAGTGACTTGAGTAAATTTGCATAAGTTGTAAACACGCTCTAGTATTTGAATGCACAAAAATATTTAATTTTCGTATGAAATTTAATACACATTCACGTGACTAAAAGAAAATGGGAATTAAACCGGACCTGTACTTTATTATTCCACCCAGTCACATCAAATGTCATAGAATTTCATTTTGAAAGTGACTTGAATAAATTTGTATAAGTTGTAAACACGCTCTAGTATTTGAATGCACAAAAATATTTAATTTTCGTATGAAATTTAATACACATTCACGTGAATAAATGAAAATGGGAATTAAACCGGACCTGTACTTTATTATTCCACCCAGTCACATCAAATGTCATAGAATTTCATTTTGAAAGTGAATTCAATAAATTTGCATAAGTTGTAAACACGCTCTAGTATTTGAATGCACAAAAATATTTAATTTTCGTATGAAATTTAATACACATTCACGTGAATAAAAGAAAATGGGAATTAAACCGGACCTGTACTTTATTATTCCACCCAGTCACATCAAATGTCATAGAATTTCATTTTGAAAGTGACTTGAGTAAATTTGCATAAGTTGTAAACAAGCTCTAGTATTTGAATGCACAAAAATATTTAATTTTCGTATGAAATTTAATACACATTCACGTGAATAAAAGAAAATGGGAATTAAACCGGACCTGTACTTTATTAATCCACCCAGTCACATCAAATGTCATAGAATTTCATTTTGAAAGTGACTTGAATAAATTTGTATAAGTTGTAAACACGCTCTAGTATTTGAATGCACAAAAATATTTAATTTTCGTATGAAATTTAATACACATTCACGTGAATAAATGAAAATGGGAATTTAACCGGACCTGTACTTTATTATTCCACCCAGTCACATCAAATGTCATAGAATTTCATTTTGAAAGTGACTTGAGTAAATTTGCATAAGTTGTAAACACGCTCAAGTATTTGAATGCACAAAAATATTTAATTTTCGTATGAAATTTAATACACATTCACGTGAATAAAACAAAATGCGAATTAAACCGGACCTGTACTTTATTAATCCACCCAGTCACATCAAATGTCATAGAATTTCATTTTGAAAGTGAATTCAATAAATTTGTGTAAGTTGTAACCACGCTCTTGTATTTGAATGCAGAAAAATATTTAATTTTCGTATGAAATTTAATACACATTCACGTGAATAAAAGAAAATGGGAATTAAACCGGACCTGTACTTTATTATTCCACCCAGTCACATCAAATGTCATAGAATTTCATTTTGAAAGTGACTTGAATAAATTTGCATAAGTTGTAAACACGCTCTAGTATTTGAATGCACAAGAATATTTAATTTTCGTATGAAATTTAATACACATTCACGTGAATAAATGAAAATGGGAATTAAACCGGACCTGTACTTTATTAATCCACCCAGTCACATCAAATGTCAGAGAATTTCATTTTGAAAGTGACTTGAATAAATTTGTGTAATTTAAAAACACGCTCTAGTATTTGAATGCATAAAACTATTTAAATTTTGTGTAAAATTTAATGCACCCACACGGGCATAAAAGAAAATGGGAATTAAACAGGACCTGTACTTTATTAATCCACCCAGTCACATCAAATGTCATAGAGTTTCATTATGAAAGTGACTTGAATAAATTTGTATAAGTTGTAAACACGCTCTAGTATTTGAATGCACAAAAATATTTAATTTTCGTATGAAATTTAATACACATTCACGTGAATAAAGCAAAATGGGAATTAAACCGGACCTGTACTTTATTAATCCACCCAGTCACATCAAATGTCATAGAATTTCATTTTGAAAGTGACTTGAATAAATTTGTATAAAATGTAAACACGCTCTAGTATTTGAATGCAAAAAAGTATTTAATTTTCGTATGAAATTTATTACACATTCACGTGAATAAATGAAAATGGGAATTAAACCGGACCTGTACTTTATTATTCCACCCAGTCACATCAAATGTCATAGAATTTCATTTTGAAAGTGACTTGAATAAATTTGTATAAGTTGTAAACACGCTCTAGTATTTGAATGCACAAAAATATTTAATTTTCGTATGAAATTTAATACACATTCACGTGAATAAAACAAAATGGGAATTAAACCGGACCTGTACTTTATTATTCCACCCAGTCACATCAAATGTCATAGAATTTCATTTTGAAAGTGACTTGAATAAATTTGTATAAGTTGTAAACACGCTCTAGTATTTGAATGCACAAAAATATTTAAATTTAGTATGAAATTTAATACACACTCACGTGAATAAAACAAAATGGGAATTAAATCGGACCTGTACTTTATTAATCCATCCAGTCACATCAAATGTCATAGAATTTCATTTTAAAAGTGACTTGAATAAATTTGTATAAGTTGTAAACACGCTCTAGTATTTGAATGCACAAAAATATTTAATTTTCGTATGAAATTTAATACACATTCACGTGAATAAAAGAAAATGGGAATTAAACCGGACCTGTACTTTATTAATCCGCCCAGTCACATCAAATGTCATAGAATTTCATTTTGAAAGTGAATTCAATAAATTTGTGTAAGTTGTAAACACGCTCTAGTATTTGAATGCACAAAAATATTTAATTTTCGTATGAAATTTAATACACATTTACGTGAATAAAACAAAATGGGAATTAAACCGGACTTGTACTTTATTATGCCACCCAGTCACATCAAATGCCATAGAATTTCATTTTGAAAGTGACTTGAATAAATTTGTATAAGTTGTAAACACGCTCTAGTATTTGAATGCACAAAAATATTTAAATTTCGTATGAAATTTAATACACATTCACGTGAATAAAACAAAATGGGAATTAAACCGGACCTGTACTTTATTAATCCATCCAGTCACATCAAAGGTCATAGAATTTCACTTTGAAAGTCACTTGAATAAATTTGTGTAAGTTGTAAACACGCTCTAGTATTTGAATGTACAAAATTATTTAATATTTGTAAAAAGATTAATGCAACTACACTTGAACAAAAGCAAATGGGAATTAACCCAGACCTGTACTTTATTAATCAACCCAGTCACATCAAATGTCATAGAATTTCACTTTGAAAGTGACTTGAATAAATTTGTGTAAGTTGTAAACACGCTCTAGTATTTGAATGTACAAAATTATTTAATATTTGTAAAAAGATTAATGCAACTACACTTGAACAAAAGCAAATGGGAATTAAACCAGACCTGTACTTTATTAATCAACCCAGTCACATCAAATGTCATAGAATTTCACTTTGAGAGTCACTTGAATAAATTTGTGTATGTTGTAATCACGCTCTAGTATTTGAATGTACAAATTTATTTATTATTTGTATAAATATTAATGCACCCACATGTGAATAAAAGCAAATGAAAATTAAATCAGGCCAGTACCTTATTAATCCACCCAGTCACATCATATGTCATAGAATTTCACTTTGAAAGTGACTTGAATAAATTTGAGTAAGCTGTAAACACGCTCTAGTATGTGAATGTACAAAATTATTTATTATTTGTATAAATATTAATGCAACTACACTTGAACAAAAGCAAATGGGAACTAAACTAGACCTGTACTTTATTAATCCACCCAGTCACATCAAAGGTCATAGAATTTTCTTTGGAAAGTGACTTGAATAAATTTGAGTAAGTTGTAAACACGCTCTAGTATTTGAATGTACAAATTTATTTAATATTTGTGTAAAGATTAATGCAACTACACTTGCATAAAAGCAAATAAGAATTAAACCAGACCTGTATTTTATTAATCCACCCTGTCACATCAAATGTCATAGGATTTCATTTTGAAAGTCACTTGAATAAATTTGTGTAAGTTGTAAACACGCACTAGTATTTGAATGTACAAAATTATTTATTATTTGTATAAATATTAATGCACCCACATGTGAATAAAAGCAAATGAAAATTAAATGAGGCCTGTACTTTATTAATCCAGCCAGTCGCATCAAAGGTCATAGAATTTCACTTTGAAAGTCACTTGAATAAATTTGTGTAAGTTGTAATCACGCTCTAGTATTTGAATGTAAATAATTATTTATTATTTGTATAAATATTAATGCACCCACATGTGAATAAAAGCAAATGAAAATTAAATCAGGCCAGTACCTTATTAATCCACCCAGTCACATCATATGTCATAGAATTTCACTTTGAAAGTGACTTGAATAAATTTGAGTAAGCTGTAATCACGCTCTAGTATTTGAATGTAAATAATTATTTATTATTTGTATAAATATTAATGCACCCACATGTGAATAAAAGCAAATGAAAATTAAATCAGGCCTGTATTTTACTAATCCACCCTGTAACATCAAATGTCATAGAATTTCATTTTGAAAGTTACTTGAATAAATTTGTGTAAGTTGTAATCACGCTCTAGTATTTAAATGTAAAAAATTATTTATTATTTGTATAAATATTAATGCACCACATGTGAATAAAAGCAAATGAAAGCTAAATCAGCCTGTACTTTATTAATCCACCCAGTCACATCAAATGTCATAGAATTTCACTTTGAAAGTGACTTGAATAAATTTGAGTAAGTTGAAAACACGCTCTAGTATTTGAATGTACAAAAATGTTTAATATTTGTATAAATATTAATGGACCCACACGTGAATAAAAAAAAATAAGAATCAAACCAGACCTGTACTTTATTAATCCACCCTGTCACATCAAATGTCATAGAATTTTATTTTGAATGTGACTTTAATAAATTTCTGTAAGTTGTCAAGACGCACTAGTATTTAAATGTACAAAATTATTTAATATTGGTGTAAAGATTAATGCAACTAGTCTTGAACAAAAGCAAATGGGAATTAAACCAGAGCAGTATTTTATTAATCCACCCAGTCATATCAAATGTCATAGAATTTCATTTTGAAAGTCACTTGAATAAATTTGTGTAAGTTGTAATCACGCTCTAGTATTTGAATGTACAAAATTATTTATTATTTGTATAAATATTAATGCACCACATGTGAATAAAAGCAAATGAAAGCTAAATCAGCCTGTACTTTATTAATCCACCCAGTCACATCAAATGTCATAGAATTTCACTTTGAAAGTCACTTGAATAAATTTGTGTAAGTTGTAAACACGCTCTAGTATTTGAATGTAAATAATTATTTATTATTTGTATAAATATTAATGCACCCACATGTGAATAAAAGCAAATGAAAGCTAAATCAGCCTGTACTTTATTAATCCACCCAGTCACATCAAATGTCATAGAATTTCACTTTGAAAGTGACTTGAATAAATTTGTGTAAGTTGTAATCACGCTCTAGTATTTGAATGTAAAAAATTATTTATTATTTGTATAAATATTAATGCACCACATGTGAATAAAAGCAAATGAAAGCTAAATCAGCCTGTACTTTATTAATCCACCCAGTCACATCAAATGTCATAGAATTTCACTTTGAAAGTGACTTGAATAAATTTGTGTAAGTTGTAATCACGCTCTAGTATTTGAATGTACAAAATTATTTATTATTTGTATAAATATTAATGCACCCACATGTGAATAAAAGCAAATGAAAATTGAATCAGGCCTGTACTTTATTAAACCAACCAGTCACATCAAAGGTCATAGAATTTCACTTTGAAAGTGACTTGAATAAATTTGAGTAAGCTGTAAACACGCTCTAGTATTTGAATGTACAAAATTATTTATTATTTGTATACATATTAATGCACCCACATGTGAATAAAAGCAAATGAAAACTATATCAGGCCTGTACTTTATTAATCCAACCAGTCACATCAAAGGTCATAGAATTTCATTTTGAAAGTCACTTGAATAAATTTGTGTATGTTGTAATCACGCTCTAGTATTTGAATGTACAAAATTATTTATTATTTGTATAAATATTAATGCACCCACATGTGAATAAAAGCAAATGAAAATTAAATCAGGCCTGTACTTTATTAATCCAACCAGTCACATCAAAGGTCATAGAATTTCACTTTGAAAGTCACTTGAATAAATTTGTGTATGTTGTAATCACGCTCTAGTATTTGAATGTACAAAATTATTTATTATTTGTATAAATATTAATGCACCCACATGTGAATAAAAGCAAATGAGAATTAAATCAGGCCTGTACCTTATTAATCCACCCAGTCACATCAAATGTCATAGAATTTCACTTTGAAAGTGACTTGAATAAATTTGAGTAAGCTGTAAACACGCTCTAGTATTTGAATGTACAAAATTATTTATTATTTGTATAAATATTAATGCACCCACATGTGAATAAAAGCAAATGAAAATTGAATCAGGCCTGTACTTTATTAATCCACCCAGTCACATCAAAGGTCATAGAATTTCATTTTGAAAGTCACTTGAATAAATTTGAGTAAGTTGTAAACACGCTCTAGTATTTGAATGTACAAAATTATTTATTATTTGTATAAATATTAATGCACCCACATGTGAAAAAAAGCAAATGAAAATTAAGTCAGGCCTGTATCTTATTAATCCACCCTGTCACATCAAATGTCATAGAATTTCATTTTGAAAGTGACTTGAGTAAATTTGTGAAAGTTGTAATCACGCTCTACTATTTGAATGTACAGAATTATTTAACTTTTGTGTAAAGATTAATGCAACTACACTTGAACAAAAGCAAATGGGAATTAAACCAGGCCTGTACTTTATTAATCCAACCAGTCACATCAAAGGTCATAGAGTTTCATTTTGAAAGTCACTTGAATAAATTTGTGTAAGTTGTAAACACGCTCTAGTATTTGAATGTACAAAATTATTTAATATTTGTGTAAAGATTAATGCAACTACACTTGAACAAAAGCAAATGCGAATTAAACCAGACCTGTACATTATTAATCCACCCAGTCACATCAAAGGTCATAGAATTTCATTTTGAAAGTAACTTGAATAAATTTGAGTAAGTTGTAAGCACGGTCTAGTATTTGAATGTACAAAATTATTTATTATTTGTATAAATATTAATGCACCCACATGTGAATAAAAGCAAATAAAAATTAAATCAGGCCTGTACTTTATTAATCCACCCAGTCACATCAAAGGTCATAGAATTTCACTTTGAAAGTGACTTGAATAAATTTGTGTAAGTTGTAAACACGCTCTAGTATTTGAATGTACAAAATTATTTAATATTTGTAAAAAGATTAATGCAACTACACTTGAACAAAAGCAAATGGGAATTAAACCAGACCTGTACTTTATTAATCCACCCAGTCACATCAAATGTCATAGAATTTCATTTTGAAAGTCACTTGAATAAATTTGTGTATGTTGTAATCACGCTCTAGTATTTGAATGTACAAAATTATTTATTATTTGTATAAATATTAATGCACCCACATGTGAATAAAAGCAAATGAAAATTAAATCAGGCCAGTACCTTATTAATCCACCCACTCACATCATATGTCATAGAATTTCACTTTGAAAGTGACTTGAATAAATTTGAGTAAGCTGTAAACACGCTCTAGTATGTGAATGTACAAAATTATTTATTATTTGTATAAATATTAATGCAACTACACTTGAACAAAAGCAAATGGGAACTAAACTAGACCTGTACTTTATTAATCCACCCAGTCACATCAAAGGTCATAGAATTTTCTTTGGAAAGTGACTTGAATAAATTTGAGTAAGCTGTAAACACGCTCTAGTATTTGAATGTACAAATTTATTTAATATTTGTGTAAAGATTAATGCAACTACACTTGCATAAAAGCAAATAAGAATTAAACCAGACCTGTATTTTATTAATCCACACTGTCACATCAAATGTCATAGGATTTCATTTTGAAAGTCACTTGAATAAATTTGTGTAAGTTGTAAACACGCACTAGTATTTGAGTGCACAAAATTATTTAATATTTGTATAAAGTTTAATGCAACCACACTTGAACAAAGGCAAATGGGAATTAAACCAGACCTGTACTTTATTAATCCACCCAGTCACATCAAATGTCATAGAATTTCATTTTGAAAGTCACTTGAATAAATTTGTGTAAGTTGTAATCACGCTCTAGTATTTGAATGTAAATAATTATTTATTATTTGTATAAATATTAATGCACCCACATGTGAATAAAAGCAAATGAAAGCTAAATCAGCCTGTACTTTATTAATCCACCCAGTCACATCAAATGTCATAGAATTTCACTTTGAAAGTGACTTGAATAAATTTGTGTAAGTTGTAATCACGCTCTAGTATTTGAATGTACAAAATTATTTATTATTTGTATAAATATTAATGCACCCACATGTGAATAAAAGCAAATGAAAATTAAATGAGGCCTGTACTTTACTAATCCAACCAGTCACATCAAAGGTCATAGAATTTCACTTTGAAAGTGACTTGAATAAATGTGAGTAAGCTGTAAACACGCTCTAGTATTTGAATGTACAGAATTATTTATTATTTGTATAAATATTAATGCACCCACATGTGAATAAAAGCAAATGAAAATTAAATGAGGCCTGTACTTTATTAATCCACCCAGTCACATCAAATGTCATAGAATTTCACTTTGAAAGTGACTTGAATAAATTTGAGTAAGTTGTAAACACGCTCTAGTATTTGAATGTACAAAATTATTTATTATTTGTATAAATATTAATGCACCCACATGTGAATAAAAGCAAATGAAAATTGAATCAGGCCTGTACTTTATTAATCCAACCACTCACATCAAAGGTCATAGAATTTCATTTTGAAAGTCACTTGAATAAATTTGTGTGTTGTAATCACGCTCTAGTATTTGAATGTACAAAATTATTTATTATTTGTATAAATATTAATGCACCCACATGTGAATAAAAGCAAATGAAAGCTAAATTAGCCTGTACTTTATTAATCCACCCAGTCACATCAAATGTCATAGAATTTCACTTTGAAAGTGACTTGAATAAATTTGAGTAAGCTGTAAACACGCTCTAGTATTTGAATGTACAAAATTATTTAATATTTGTGTAAAGATTAATGCAACTACACTTGAACAAAAGCAAATGCGAATTAAACCAGACCTGTACATTATTAATCCACCCAGTCACATCAAAGGTCATAGAATTTCATTTTGAAAGTCACTTGAATAAATTTGTGTGTTGTAATCACGCTCTAGTATTTGAATGTACAAAATTATTTATTATTTGTATAAATATTAATGCACCCACATGTGAATAAAAGCAAATGACAATTAAATCAGGCCTGTACCTTATTAATCCACCCAGTCACATCAAATGTCATAGAATTTCACTTTGAAAGTCACTTGAATAAATTTGTGTATGTTGTAATCACGCTCTAGTATTTGAATGTACAAAATTATTTATTATTTGTATAAATATTAATGCACCCACATGTGAATAAAAGCAAATGAAAATTGAATCAGGCCTGTACCTTATTAATCCACCCAGTCACATCAAATGTCATAGAATTTCACTTTGAAAGTGACTTGAATAAATTTGAGTAAGCTGTAAACACGCTCTAGTATTTGAATGTACAAAATTATTTATTATTTGTATAAATATTAATGCACCCACATGTGAATAAAAGCAAATGAAAATTGAATCAGGCCTGTACTTTATTAATCCAACCAGTCACATCAAAGGTCATAGAATTTCATTTTGAAAGTCACTTGAATAAATTTGAGTAAGTTGTAAACACGCTCTAGTATTTGAATGTACAAAATTATTTATTATTTGTATAAATATTAATGCACCCACATGTGAAAAAAAGCAAATGAAAATTAAGTCAGGCCTGTATCTTATTAATCCACCCTGTCACATCAAATGTCATAGAATTTCATTTTGAAAGTGACTTGAGTAAATTTGTGAAAGTTGTAATCACGCTCTACTATTTGAATGTACAAAATTATTTAACTTTTGTGTAAAGATTAATGCAACTACACTTGAACAAAAGCAAATGGGAATTAAACCAGGCCTGTACTTTATTAATCCAACCAGTCACATCAAAGGTCATAGAGTTTCATTTTGAAAGTCACTTGAATAAATTTGTGTAAGTTGTAAACACGCTCTAGTATTTGAATGTACAAAATTATTTAATATTTGTGTAAAGATTAATGCAACTACACTTGAACAAAAGCAAATGCGAATTAAACCAGACCTGTACATTATTAATCCACCCAGTCACATCAAAGGTCATAGAATTTCATTTTGAAAGTAACTTGAATAAATTTGAGTAAGTTGTAAGCACGGTCTAGTATTTGAATGTACAAAATTATTTATTATTTGTATAAATATTAATGCACCCACATGTGAATAAAAGCAAATAAAAATTAAATCAGGCCTGTACTTTATTAATCCACCCAGTCACATCAAAGGTCATAGAATTTCACTTTGAAAGTGACTTGAATAAATTTGTGTAAGTTGTAAACACGCTCTAGTATTTGAATGTACAAAATTATTTAATATTTGTAAAAAGATTAATGCAACTACACTTGAACAAAAGCAAATGGGAATTAAACCAGACCTGTACTTTATTAATCCACCCAGTCACATCAAATGTCATAGAATTTCATTTTGAAAGTCACTTGAATAAATTTGTGTATGTTGTAATCACGCTCTAGTATTTGAATGTACAAATTTATTTATTATTTGTATAAATATTAATGCACCCACATGTGAATAAAAGCAAATGAAAATTAAATCAGGCCAGTACCTTATTAATCCACCCACTCACATCATATGTCATAGAATTTCACTTTGAAAGTGACTTGAATAAATTTGAGTAAGCTGTAAACACGCTCTAGTATGTGAATGTACAAAATTATTTATTATTTGTATAAATATTAATGCAACTACACTTGAACAAAAGCAAATGGGAACTAAACTAGACCTGTACTTTATTAATCCACCCAGTCACATCAAAGGTCATAGAATTTTCTTTGGAAAGTGACTTGAATAAATTTGAGTAAGTTGTAAACACGCTCTAGTATTTGAATGTACAAATTTATTTAATATTTGTGTAAAGATTAATGCAACTACACTTGCATAAAAGCAAATGAGAATTAAACCAGACCTGTATTTTATTAATCCACACTGTCACATCAAATGTCATAGGATTTCATTTTGAAAGTCACTTGAATAAATTTGTGTAAGTTGTAAACACGCACTAGTATTTGAGTGCACAAAATTATTTAATATTTGTATAAAGTTTAATGCAACCACACTTGAACAAAGGCAAATGGGAATTAAACCAGACCTGTACTTTATTAATCCACCCAGTCACATCAAATGTCATAGAATTTCATTTTGAAAGTCACTTGAATAAATTTGTGTAAGTTGTAATCACGCTCTAGTATTTGAATGTAAATAATTATTTATTATTTGTATAAATATTAATGCACCCACATGTGAATAAAAGCAAATGAAAGCTAAATCAGCCTGTACTTTATTAATCCACCCAGTCACATCAAATGTCATAGAATTTCACTTTGAAAGTGACTTGAATAAATTTGTGTAAGTTGTAATCACGCTCTAGTATTTGAATGTACAAAATTATTTATTATTTGTATAAATATTAATGCACCCACATGTGAATAAAAGCAAATGAAAATTAAATCAGGCCTGTACTTTACTAATCCAACCAGTCACATCAAAGGTCATAGAATTTCACTTTGAAAGTGACTTGAATAAATTTGAGTAAGCTGTAAACACGCTCTAGTATTTGAATGTACAGAATTATTTATTATTTGTATAAATATTAATGCACCCACATGTGAATAAAAGCAAATGAAAATTAAATGAGGCCTGTACTTTATTAATCCACCCAGTCACATCAAATGTCATAGAATTTCACTTTGAAAGTGACTTGAATAAATTTGAGTAAGTTGTAAACACGCTCTAGTATTTGAATGTACAAAATTATTTATTATTTGTATAAATATTAATGCACCCACATGTGAATAAAAGCAAATGAAAATTGAATCAGGCCTGTACTTTATTAATCCAACCACTCACATCAAAGGTCATAGAATTTCATTTTGAAAGTCACTTGAATAAATTTGTGTGTTGTAATCACGCTCTAGTATTTGAATGTACAAAATTATTTATTATTTGTATAAATATTAATGCACCCACATGTGAATAAAAGCAAATGAAAGCTAAATTAGCCTGTACTTTATTAATCCACCCAGTCACATCAAATGTCATAGAATTTCACTTTGAAAGTGACTTGAATAAATTTGAGTAAGCTGTAAACACGCTCTAGTATTTGAATGTACAAAATTATTTAATATTTGTGTAAAGATTAATGCAACTACACTTGAACAAAAGCAAATGCGAATTAAACCAGACCTGTACATTATTAATCCACCCAGTCACATCAAAGGTCATAGAATTTCATTTTGAAAGTCACTTGAATAAATTTGTGTGTTGTAATCACGCTCTAGTATTTGAATGTACAAAATTATTTATTATTTGTATAAATATTAATGCACCCACATGTGAATAAAAGCAAATGACAATTAAATCAGGCCTGTACCTTATTAATCCACCCAGTCACATCAAATGTCATAGAATTTCACTTTGAAAGTGACTTGAATAAATTTGAGTAAGCTGTAAACACGCTCTAGTATTTGAATGTACAAAATTATTTATTATTTGTATAAATATTAATGCACCCACATGTGAATAAAAGCAAATGAAAATTGAATCAGGCCTGTACTTTATTAATCCACCCAGTCACATCAAAGGTCATAGAATTTCATTTTGAAAGTCACTTGAATAAATTTGAGTAAGCTGTAAACACGCTCTAGTATGTGAATGTACAAAATTATTTATTATTTGTATAAATATTAATGCAACTACACTTGAACAAAAGCAAATGGGAACTAAACTAGACCTGTACTTTATTAATCCACCCAGTCACATCAAAGGTCATAGAATTTTCTTTGGAAAGTGACTTGAATAAATTTGAGTAAGTTGTAAACACGCTCTAGTATTTGAATGTACAAATTTATTTAATATTTGTGTAAAGATTAATGCAACTACACTTGCATAAAAGCAAATAAGAATTAAACCAGACCTGTATTTTATTAATCCACACTGTCACATCAAATGTCATAGGATTTCATTTTGAAAGTCACTTGAATAAATTTGTGTAAGTTGTAAACACGCACTAGTATTTGAGTGCACAAAATTATTTAATATTTGTATAAAGTTTAATGCAACCACACTTGAACAAAGGCAAATGGGAATTAAACCAGACCTGTACTTTATTAATCCACCCAGTCACATCAAATGTCATAGAATTTCATTTTGAAAGTCACTTGAATAAATTTGTGTAAGTTGTAATCACGCTCTAGTATTTGAATGTAAATAATTATTTATTATTTGTATAAATATTAATGCACCCACATGTGAATAAAAGCAAATGAAAGCTAAATCAGCCTGTACTTTATTAATCCACCCAGTCACATCAAATGTCATAGAATTTCACTTTGAAAGTGACTTGAATAAATTTGTGTAAGTTGTAATCACGCTCTAGTATTTGAATGTACAAAATTATTTATTATTTGTATAAATATTAATGCACCCACATGTGAATAAAAGCAAATGAAAATTAAATGAGGCCTGTACTTTACTAATCCAACCAGTCACATCAAAGGTCATAGAATTTCACTTTGAAAGTGACTTGAATAAATGTGAGTAAGCTGTAAACACGCTCTAGTATTTGAATGTACAGAATTATTTATTATTTGTATAAATATTAATGCACCCACATGTGAATAAAAGCAAATGAAAATTAAATGAGGCCTGTACTTTATTAATCCACCCAGTCACATCAAATGTCATAGAATTTCACTTTGAAAGTGACTTGAATAAATTTGAGTAAGTTGTAAACACGCTCTAGTATTTGAATGTACAAAATTATTTATTATTTGTATAAATATTAATGCACCCACATGTGAATAAAAGCAAATGAAAATTGAATCAGGCCTGTACTTTATTAATCCAACCACTCACATCAAAGGTCATAGAATTTCATTTTGAAAGTCACTTGAATAAATTTGTGTGTTGTAATCACGCTCTAGTATTTGAATGTACAAAATTATTTATTATTTGTATAAATATTAATGCACCCACATGTGAATAAAAGCAAATGAAAGCTAAATTAGCCTGTACTTTATTAATCCACCCAGTCACATCAAATGTCATAGAATTTCACTTTGAAAGTGACTTGAATAAATTTGAGTAAGCTGTAAACACGCTCTAGTATTTGAATGTACAAAATTATTTAATATTTGTGTAAAGATTAATGCAACTACACTTGAACAAAAGCAAATGCGAATTAAACCAGACCTGTACATTATTAATCCACCCAGTCACATCAAAGGTCATAGAATTTCATTTTGAAAGTCACTTGAATAAATTTGTGTGTTGTAATCACGCTCTAGTATTTGAATGTACAAAATTATTTATTATTTGTATAAATATTAATGCACCCACATGTGAATAAAAGCAAATGACAATTAAATCAGGCCTGTACCTTATTAATCCACCCAGTCACATCAAATGTCATAGAATTTCACTTTGAAAGTCACTTGAATAAATTTGTGTATGTTGTAATCACGCTCTAGTATTTGAATGTACAAAATTATTTATTATTTGTATAAATATTAATGCACCCACATGTGAATAAAAGCAAATGAGAATTAAATCAGGCCTGTACCTTATTAATCCACCCAGTCACATCAAATGTCATAGAATTTCACTTTGAAAGTGACTTGAATAAATTTGAGTAAGCTGTAAACACGCTCTAGTATTTGAATGTACAAAATTATTTATTATTTGTATAAATATTAATGCACCCACATGTGAATAAAAGCAAATGAAAATTGAATCAGGCCTGTACTTTATTAATCCAACCAGTCACATCAAAGGTCATAGAATTTCATTTTGAAAGTCACTTGAATAAATTTGAGTAAGTTGTAAACACGCTCTAGTATTTGAATGTACAAAATTATTTATTATTTGTATAAATATTAATGCACCCACATGTGAAAAAAAGCAAATGAAAATTAAGTCAGGCCTGTATCTTATTAATCCACCCTGTCACATCAAATGTCATAGAATTTCATTTTGAAAGTGACTTGAGTAAATTTGTGAAAGTTGTAATCACGCTCTACTATTTGAATGTACAAAATTATTTAACTTTTGTGTAAAGATTAATGCAACTACACTTGAACAAAAGCAAATGGGAATTAAACCAGGCCTGTACTTTATTAATCCAACCAGTCACATCAAAGGTCATAGAGTTTCATTTTGAAAGTCACTTGAATAAATTTGTGTAAGTTGTAAACACGCTCTAGTATTTGAATGTACAAAATTATTTAATATTTGTGTAAATATTAATGCAACTACACTTGAACAAAAGCAAATGCGAATTAAACCAGACCTGTACATTATTAATCCACCCAGTCACATCAAAGGTCATAGAATTTCATTTTGAAAGTAACTTGAATAAATTTGAGTAAGTTGTAAGCACGGTCTAGTATTTGAATGTACAAAATTATTTATTATTTGTATAAATATTAATGCACCCACATGTGAATAAAAGCAAATAAAAATTAAATCAGGCCTGTACTTTATTAATCCACCCAGTCACATCAAAGGTCATAGAATTTCACTTTGAAAGTGACTTGAATAAATTTGTGTAAGTTGTAAACACGCTCTAGTATTTGAATGTACAAAATTATTTAATATTTGTAAAAAGATTAATGCAACTACACTTGAACAAAAGCAAATGGGAATTAAACCAGACCTGTACTTTATTAATCCACCCAGTCACATCAAATGTCATAGAATTTCATTTTGAAAGTCACTTGAATAAATTTGTGTATGTTGTAATCACGCTCTAGTATTTGAATGTACAAATTTATTTATTATTTGTATAAATATTAATGCACCCACATGTGAATAAAAGCAAATGAAAATTAAATCAGGCCAGTACCTTATTAATCCACCCACTCACATCATATGTCATAGAATTTCACTTTGAAAGTGACTTGAATAAATTTGAGTAAGCTGTAAACACGCTCTAGTATGTGAATGTACAAAATTATTTATTATTTGTATAAATATTAATGCAACTACACTTGAACAAAAGCAAATGGGAACTAAACTAGACCTGTACTTTATTAATCCACCCAGTCACATCAAAGGTCATAGAATTTTCTTTGGAAAGTGACTTGAATAAATTTGAGTAAGTTGTAAACACGCTCTAGTATTTGAATGTACAAATTTATTTAATATTTGTGTAAAGATTAATGCAACTACACTTGCATAAAAGCAAATGAGAATTAAACCAGACCTGTATTTTATTAATCCACACTGTCACATCAAATGTCATAGGATTTCATTTTGAAAGTCACTTGAATAAATTTGTGTAAGTTGTAAACACGCACTAGTATTTGAGTGCACAAAATTATTTAATATTTGTATAAAGTTTAATGCAACCACACTTGAACAAAGGCAAATGGGAATTAAACCAGACCTGTACTTTATTAATCCACCCAGTCACATCAAATGTCATAGAATTTCATTTTGAAAGTCACTTGAATAAATTTGTGTAAGTTGTAATCACGCTCTAGTATTTGAATGTAAATAATTATTTATTATTTGTATAAATATTAATGCACCCACATGTGAATAAAAGCAAATGAAAGCTAAATCAGCCTGTACTTTATTAATCCACCCAGTCACATCAAATGTCATAGAATTTCACTTTGAAAGTGACTTGAATAAATTTGTGTAAGTTGTAATCACGCTCTAGTATTTGAATGTACAAAATTATTTATTATTTGTATAAATATTAATGCACCCACATGTGAATAAAAGCAAATGAAAATTAAATCAGGCCTGTACTTTACTAATCCAACCAGTCACATCAAAGGTCATAGAATTTCACTTTGAAAGTGACTTGAATAAATTTGAGTAAGCTGTAAACACGCTCTAGTATTTGAATGTACAGAATTATTTATTATTTGTATAAATATTAATGCACCCACATGTGAATAAAAGCAAATGAAAATTAAATGAGGCCTGTACTTTATTAATCCACCCAGTCACATCAAATGTCATAGAATTTCACTTTGAAAGTGACTTGAATAAATTTGAGTAAGTTGTAAACACGCTCTAGTATTTGAATGTACAAAATTATTTATTATTTGTATAAATATTAATGCACCCACATGTGAATAAAAGCAAATGAAAATTGAATCAGGCCTGTACTTTATTAATCCAACCACTCACATCAAAGGTCATAGAATTTCATTTTGAAAGTCACTTGAATAAATTTGTGTGTTGTAATCACGCTCTAGTATTTGAATGTACAAAATTATTTATTATTTGTATAAATATTAATGCACCCACATGTGAATAAAAGCAAATGAAAGCTAAATTAGCCTGTACTTTATTAATCCACCCAGTCACATCAAATGTCATAGAATTTCACTTTGAAAGTGACTTGAATAAATTTGAGTAAGCTGTAAACACGCTCTAGTATTTGAATGTCCAAAATTATTTAATATTTGTGTAAAGATTAATGCAACTACACTTGAACAAAAGCAAATGCGAATTAAACCAGACCTGTACATTATTAATCCACCCAGTCACATCAAAGGTCATAGAATTTCATTTTGAAAGTCACTTGAATAAATTTGTGTGTTGTAATCACGCTCTAGTATTTGAATGTACAAAATTATTTATTATTTGTATAAATATTAATGCACCCACATGTGAATAAAAGCAAATGACAATTAAATCAGGCCTGTACCTTATTAATCCACCCAGTCACATCAAATGTCATAGAATTTCACTTTGAAAGTGACTTGAATAAATTTGTGTGTTGTAATCACGCTCTAGTATTTGAATGTACAAAATTATTTATTATTTGTATAAATATTAATGCACCCACATGTGAATAAAAGCAAATGAGAATTAAATCAGGCCTGTACCTTATTAATCCACCCAGTCACATCAAATGTCATAGAATTTCACTTTGAAAGTGACTTGAATAAATTTGAGTAAGCTGTAAACACGCTCTAGTATTTGAATGTACAGAATTATTTATTATTTGTATAAATATTAATGCACCCACATGTGAATAAAAGCAAATGAAAATTAAATGAGGCCTGTACTTTATTAATCCACCCAGTCACATCAAATGTCATAGAATTTCACTTTGAAAGTGACTTGAATAAATTTGAGTAAGTTGTAAACACGCTCTAGTATTTGAATGTACAAAATTATTTATTATTTGTATAAATATTAATGCACCCACATGTGAATAAAAGCAAATGAAAATTGAATCAGGCCTGTACTTTATTAATCCAACCACTCACATCAAAGGTCATAGAATTTCATTTTGAAAGTCACTTGAATAAATTTGTGTGTTGTAATCACGCTCTAGTATTTGAATGTACAAAATTATTTATTATTTGTATAAATATTAATGCACCCACATGTGAATAAAAGCAAATGAGAATTAAATCAGGCCTGTACCTTATTAATCCACCCAGTCACATCAAATGTCATAGAATTTCACTTTGAAAGTGACTTGAATAAATTTGAGTAAGCTGTAAACACGCTCTAGTATTTGAATGTACAGAATTATTTATTATTTGTATAAATATTAATGCACCCACATGTGAATAAAAGCAAATGAAAATTAAATGAGGCCTGTACTTTATTAATCCACCCAGTCACATCAAATGTCATAGAATTTCACTTTGAAAGTGACTTGAATAAATTTGAGTAAGTTGTAAACACGCTCTAGTATTTGAATGTACAAAATTATTTATTATTTGTATAAATATTAATGCACCCACATGTGAATAAAAGCAAATGAAAATTGAATCAGGCCTGTACTTTATTAATCCAACCAGTCACATCAAAGGTCATAGAATTTCATTTTGAAAGTCACTTGAATAAATTTGTGTGTTGTAATCACGCTCTAGTATTTGAATGTACAAAATTATTTATTATTTGTATAAATATTAATGCACCCACATGTGAATAAAAGCAAATGAGAATTAAATCAGGCCTGTACCTTATTAATCCACCCAGTCACATCAAATGTCATAGAATTTCACTTTGAAAGTGACTTGAATAAATTTGAGTAAGCTGTAAACACGCTCTAGTATTTCAATGTACAGAATTATTTAACTTTTGTGTAAAGATTAATGCAACTACACTTGAACAAAAGCAAATGGGAATTAAACCAGGCCTGTACTTTATTAATCCAACCAGTCACATCAAAGGTCATAGAGTTTCATTTTGAAAGTCACTTGAATAAATTTGTGTAAGTTGTAAACACGCTCTAGTATTTGAATGTACAAAATTATTTAATATTTGTGTAAAGATTAATGCACCCACATGTGAATAAAAGCAAATGACAATTAAATCAGGCCTGTACCTTATTAATCCACCCAGTCACATCAAATGTCATAGAATTTCACTTTGAAAGTGACTTGAATAAATTTGTGTGTTGTAATCACGCTCTAGTATTTGAATGTACAAAATTATTTATTATTTGTATAAATATTAATGCACCCACATGTGAATAAAAGCAAATGAGAATTAAATCAGGCCTGTACCTTATTAATCCACCCAGTCACATCAAATGTCATAGAATTTCACTTTGAAAGTGACTTGAATAAATTTGAGTAAGCTGTAAACACGCTCTAGTATTTGAATGTACAGAATTATTTATTATTTGTATAAATATTAATGCACCCACATGTGAATAAAAGCAAATGAAAATTAAATGAGGCCTGTACTTTATTAATCCACCCAGTCACATCAAATGTCATAGAATTTCACTTTGAAAGTGACTTGAATAAATTTGAGTAAGTTGTAAACACGCTCTAGTATTTGAATGTACAAAATTATTTATTATTTGTATAAATATTAATGCACCCACATGTGAATAAAAGCAAATGAAAATTGAATCAGGCCTGTACTTTATTAATCCAACCACTCACATCAAAGGTCATAGAATTTCATTTTGAAAGTCACTTGAATAAATTTGTGTGTTGTAATCACGCTCTAGTATTTGAATGTACAAAATTATTTATTATTTGTATAAATATTAATGCACCCACATGTGAATAAAAGCAAATGAGAATTAAATCAGGCCTGTACCTTATTAATCCACCCAGTCACATCAAATGTCATAGAATTTCACTTTGAAAGTGACTTGAATAAATTTGAGTAAGCTGTAAACACGCTCTAGTATTTGAATGTACAGAATTATTTATTATTTGTATAAATATTAATGCACCCACATGTGAATAAAAGCAAATGAAAATTAAATGAGGCCTGTACTTTATTAATCCACCCAGTCACATCAAATGTCATAGAATTTCACTTTGAAAGTGACTTGAATAAATTTGAGTAAGTTGTAAACACGCTCTAGTATTTGAATGTACAAAATTATTTATTATTTGTATAAATATTAATGCACCCACATGTGAATAAAAGCAAATGAAAATTGAATCAGGCCTGTACTTTATTAATCCAACCAGTCACATCAAAGGTCATAGAATTTCATTTTGAAAGTCACTTGAATAAATTTGTGTGTTGTAATCACGCTCTAGTATTTGAATGTACAAAATTATTTATTATTTGTATAAATATTAATGCACCCACATGTGAATAAAAGCAAATGAGAATTAAATCAGGCCTGTACCTTATTAATCCACCCAGTCACATCAAATGTCATAGAATTTCACTTTGAAAGTGACTTGAATAAATTTGAGTAAGCTGTAAACACGCTCTAGTATTTCAATGTACAGAATTATTTAACTTTTGTGTAAAGATTAATGCAACTACACTTGAACAAAAGCAAATGGGAATTAAACCAGGCCTGTACTTTATTAATCCAACCAGTCACATCAAAGGTCATAGAGTTTCATTTTGAAAGTCACTTGAATAAATTTGTGTAAGTTGTAAACACGCTCTAGTATTTGAATGTACAAAATTATTTAATATTTGTGTAAAGATTAATGCAACTACACTTGAACAAAAGCAAATGCGAATTAAACCAGACCTGTACATTATTAATCCACCCAGTCACATCAAAGGTCATAGAATTTCACTTTGAAAGTGACTTGAATAAATTTGTGTAAGTTGTAAACACGCTCTAGTATTTGAATGTACAAAATTATTTAATATTTGTAAAAAGATTAATGCAACTACACTTGAACAAAAGCAAATGGGAATTAAACCAGACCTGTACTTTATTAATCCACCCAGTCACATCAAATGTCATAGAATTTCATTTTGAAAGTCACTTGAATAAATTTGTGTAAGTTGTAATCACGCTCTAGTATTTGAATGTAAATAATTATTTATTATTTGTATAAATATTAATGCACCCACATGTGAATAAAAGCAAATGAAAGCTAAATCAGCCTGTACTTTATTAATCCACCCAGTCACATCAAATGTCATAGAATTTCACTTTGAAAGTGACTTGAATAAATTTGTGTAAGTTGTAATCACGCTCTAGTATTTGAATGTACAAAATTATTTATTATTTGTATAAATATTAATGCACCCACATGTGAATAAAAGCAAATGAAAATTAAATCAGGCCTGTACTTTACTAATCCAACCAGTCACATCAAAGGTCATAGAATTTCACTTTGAAAGTGACTTGAATAAATTTGTGTAAGCTGTAAACACGCTCTAGTATTTGAATGTACAGAATTATTTATTATTTGTATAAATATTAATGCACCCACATGTGAATAAAAGCAAATGAAAATTAAATGAGGCCTGTACTTTACTAATCCAACCAGTCACATCAAATGTCATAGAATTTCACTTTGAAAGTGACTTGAATAAATTTGAGTAAGTTGTAAACACGCTCTAGTATTTGAATGTACAAAATTATTTATTATTTGTATAAATATTAATGCACCCACATGTGAATAAAAGCAAATGAAAATTGAATCAGGCCTGTACTTTATTAATCCAACCAGTCACATCAAAGGTCATAGAATTTCATTTTGAAAGTCACTTGAATAAATTTGTGTGTTGTAATCACGCTCTAGTATTTGAATCTACAAAATTATTTATTATTTGTATAAATATTAATGCACCCACATGTGAATAAAAGCAAATGAGAATTAAATCAGGCCTGTACCTTATTAATCCACCCAGTCACATCAAATGTCATAGAATTTCACTTTGAAAGTGACTTGAATAAATTTGAGTAAGCTGTAAACACGCTCTAGTATTTGAATGTACAAAATTATTTAATATTTGTGTAAAGATTAATGCAACTACACTTGAACAAAAGCAAATGCGAATTAAACCAGACCTGTACATTATTAATCCACCCAGTCATATCAAAGGTCATAGAATTTCATTTTGAAAGTAACTTGAATAAATTTGAGTAAGTTTTAAGCACGGTCTAGTATTTGAATGTACAAAATTATTTATTATTTGTATAAATATTAATGCACCCACATGTGAATAAAAGCAAATAAAAATTAAATCAGGCCTGTACTTTATTAATCCACCCAGTCACATCAAAGGTCATAGAATTTCACTTTGAAAGTCACTTGAATAAATTTGTGTAAGTTGTAATCACGCTCTAGTATTTGAATGTAAATAATTATTTATTATTTGTATAAATATTAATGCACCCACATGTGAATAAAAGCAAATGAAAATTAAATCAGGCCTGTACTTTACTAATCCAACCAGTCACATCAAAGGTCATAGAATTTCACTTTGAAAGTGACTTGAATAAATTTGAGTAAGCTGTAAACACGCTCTAGTATTTGAATGTACAAAATTATTTAATATTTGTAAAAAGATTAATGCAACTACACTTGAACAAAAGCAAATGGGAATTAAACCAGACCTGTACTTTATTAATCAACCCAGTCACATCAAATGTCATTGAATTTCACTTTGAAAGTGACTTGAATAAATTTGTGTAAGTTGAAAACACGCTCTAGTATTTGAATGTACAAAATTATTTAATATTTGTAAAAAGATTAATGCAATTACACTTGAACAAAAGCAAATGGGAATTAAACCAGACCTGTACTTTATTAATCCACCCAGTCACATCAAATGTCATAGAATTTCATTTTGAAAGTCACTTGAATAAATTTGTGTATGTTGTAATCACGCTCTTGTATTTGAATGTACAAATTTATTTATTATTTGTATAAATATTAATGCACCCACATGTGAATAAAAGCAAATGAAAATTAAATCAGGCCTGTACTTTACTAATCCAACCAGTCACATCAAAGGTCATAGAATTTCACTTTGAAAGTCACTTGAATAAATTTGTGTAAGTTGTAATCACGCTCTAGTATTTGAATGTAAATAATTATTTATTATTTGTATAAATATTAATGCACCCACATGTGAATAAAAGCAAATGAAAATTAAATCAGGCCTGTACTTTACTAATCCAACCAGTCACATCAAAGGTCATAGAATTTCACTTTGAAAGTGACTTGAATAAATTTGAGTAAGCTGTAAACACGCTCTAGTATTTGAATGTACAAAATTATTTAATATTTGTAAAAAGATTAATGCAACTACACTTGAACAAAAGCAAATGGGAATTAAACCAGACCTGTACTTTATTAATCAACCCAGTCACATCAAATGTCATTGAATTTCACTTTGAAAGTGACTTGAATAAATTTGTGTAAGTTGAAAACACGCTCTAGTATTTGAATGTACAAAATTATTTAATATTTGTAAAAAGATTAATGCAATTACACTTGAACAAAAGCAAATGGGAATTAAACCAGACCTGTACTTTATTAATCCACCCAGTCACATCAAATGTCATAGAATTTCATTTTGAAAGTCACTTGAATAAATTTGTGTATGTTGTAATCACGCTCTAGTATTTGAATGTACAAATTTATTTATTATTTGTATAAATATTAATGCACCCACATGTGAATAAAAGCAAATGAAAATTAAATCAGGCCAGTACCTTATTAATCCACCCACTCACATCATATGTCATAGAATTTCACTTTGAAAGTGACTTGAATAAATTTGAGTAAGCTGTAAACACGCTCTAGTATGTGAATGTACAAAATTATTTATTATTTGTATAAATATTAATGCAACTACACTTGAACAAAAGCAAATGGGAACTAAACTAGACCTGTACTTTATTAATCCACCCAGTCACATCAAAGGTCATAGAATTTTCTTTGGAAAGTGACTTGAATAAATTTGAGTAAGTTGTAAACACGCTCTAGTATTTGAATGTACAAAATTATTTAATATTTGTGTAAAGATTAATGCAACTACACTTGAACAAAAGCAAATGCGAATTAAACCAGACCTGTACATTATTAATCCACCCAGTCACATCAAAGGTCATAGGATTTCATTTTGAAAGTCACTTGAATAAATTTGTGTAAGTTGTAAACACGCACTAGTATTTGAATGCACAAAATTATTTAATATTTGTATAAAGTTTAATGCAACCACACTTGAACAAAGGCAAATGGGAATTAAACCAGACCTGTACTTTATTAATCCACCCAGTCACATCAAATGTCATAGAATTTCATTTTGAAAGTCACTTGAATAAATTTGTGTAAGTTGTAATCACGCTCTAGTATTTGAATGTAAATAATTATTTATTATTTGTATAAATATTAATGCACCCACATGTGAATAAAAGCAAATGAAAGCTAAATCAGCCTGTACATTATTAATCCACCCAGTCACATCAAATGTCATAGAATTTCACTTTGAAAGTCACTTGAATAAATTTGTGTAAGTTGTAATCACGCTCTAGTATTTGAATGTACAAAATTATTTATTATTTGTATAAATATTAATGCACCCACATGTGAATAAAAGCAAATGAAAATTAAATCAGGCCTGTACTTTACTAATCCAACCAGTCACATCAAAGGTCATAGAATTTCACTTTGAAAGTGACTTGAACAAATTTGAGTAAGCTGTAAACACGCTCTAGTATTTGAATGTACAAAATTATTTATTATTTGTATAAATATTAATGCACCCACATGTGAATAAAAGCAAATGAAAATTAAATGAGGCCTGTACTTTATTAATCCACCCAGTCACATCAAATGTCATAGAATTTCACTTTGAAAGTGACTTGAATAAATTTGAGTAAGCTGTAAACACGCTCTAGTATTTGAATGTACAAAATTATTTATTATTTGTATAAATATTAATGCACCCACATGTGAATAAAAGCAAATGAAAATTAAATCAGGCCTGTACTTTATTAATCCAACCAGCCACATCAAAGGTCATAGAATTTCATTTTGAAAGTCACTTGAATAAATTTGTGTGTTGTAATCACGCTCTAGTATTTGAATGTACAAAATTATTTATTATTTGTATAAATATTAATGCACCCACATGTGAATAAAAGCAAATGAAAATTAAATCAGGCCTGTACCTTATTAATCCACCCAGTCACATCAAATGTCATAGAATTTCACTTTGAAAGTGACTTGAATAAATTTGAGTAAGCTGTAAACACGCTCTAGTATTTGAATGTACAGAATTATTTAACTTTTGTGTAAAGATTAATGCAACTACACTTGAACAAAAGCAAATGGGAATTAAACCAGGCCTGTACTTTATTAATCCACCCAGTCACATCAAAAGTCATAGAATTTCATTTTGAAAGTGACTTGAATAAATTTGAGTAAGTTGTAAACACGCTCTAGTATTTGAATGTACAAAATTATTTATTATTTGTATAAATATTAATGCACCCACATGTGAATAAAAGCAAATGAAAATTAAATCAGGCCTGTATCTTATTAATCCACCCTGTCACATCACATGTCATAGAATTTCATTTTGAAAGTCACTTGAGTAAGTTTGTGTAAGTTGTAAACACGCTCTAGTATTTGAATGCACAAAATTATTTAATATTTGTATAAAGATTAATGCAACTACACTTGAACAGAAGCAAATGGGAAATAAACCAGACCTGTACATTATTAATCCACCCAGTCACATCAAAGGTCATAGAATTTGATTTTGAAAGTGACTTGAATAAATTTGAGTAAGTTGTAAACACGCTCTAGTATTTGAATGTACAAAATTATTTATTATTTGTATAAATATTAATGCACCCACATGTGAATAAAAGCAAATGAAAATTAAATCAGGCCTGTATCTTATTAATCCACCCTGTCACATCACAGGTCATAGAATTTCATTTTGAAAGTCACTTGAGTAAATTTGTGTAAGTTGTAAACACGCTCTACTATTTGAATGTACAGAATTATTTAACTTTTGTGTAAAGATTAATGCAACTACATGTGAATAAAAGCAAATGAAAATTAAATCAGGCCTGTATTTTACTAACCCACCCTGTAACATCAAAGGTCATAGAATTTCACTTTGAAAGTCACTTGAATAAATTTGTGTATGTTGTAATCACGCTCTAGTATTTGAATGTACAAAATTATTTATTATTTGTATAAATATTAATGCACCCAAATGTGAATAAAAGCAAATGCGAATTAAATCAGGCCTGTACCTTATTAATCCACCCAGTCACATCAAATGTCATAGAATTTCATTTTGAAAGTCACTTGAATAAATTTGTGTAAGTTGTAATCACGCTCTAGTATTTGAATGTACAAAATTATTTATTATTTGTATAAATATTAATGCACCCACATGTGAATAAAAGCAAATGAAAGCTAAATCAGCCTGTACTTTGTTAATCCACCCAGTCACATCAAATGTCATAGAATTTCACTTTGAAAGTGACTTGAATAAATTTGTGTAAGTTGTAATCACGCTCTAGTATTTGAATGTACAAAATTATTTATTATTTGTATAAATATTAATGCACCCACATGTGAATAAAAGCAAATGAAAATTAAATCAGGCCTGTACTTTACTAATCCAACCAGTCACATCAAAGGTCATAGAATTTCACTTTGAAAGTGACTTGAATAAATTTGAGTAAGCTGTAAACACGCTCTAGTATTTGAATGTACAAAATTATTTATTATTTGTATAAATATTAATGCACCCACATGTGAATAAAAGCAAATGAGAATTAAATCAGGCCTGTACTTTATTAAACCAACCAGTCACATCAAAGGTCATAGAATTTCACTTTGAAAGTCACTTGAATAAATTTGTGTATGTTGTAATCACGCTCTAGTATTTGAATGTACAAAATTATTTATTATTTGTATAAATATTAATGCACCCACATGTGAATAAAAGCAAATGAGAACTAAATCAGGCCTGTACCTTATTAATCCACCCAGTCACATCAAAAGTCATAGAATTTCACTTTGAAAGTGACTTGAATAAATTTGAGTAAGCTGTAAACACGCTGTAGTATTTCAATGTACAGAATTATTTAACTTTTGTGTAAAGATTAATGCAACTACACTTGAACAAAAGCAAATGGGAATTAAACCAGACCTGTTCTTTATTAATCCACCCAGTCACATCAAAAGTCATAGAATTTCATTTTGAAAGTCACTTGAATAAATTTGTGTAAGTTGTAAACACGCTCTAGTATTTGAATGCACAAAATTATTTAATATTTGTATAAAGATTAATGCAACTACACTTGAACAAAAGCAAATGGGAAATAAACCAGACCTGTACATTATTAATCCACCCAGTCACATCAAAGGTCATAGAATTTGATTTTGAAAGTGACTTGAATAAATTTGAGTAAGTTGTAAACACGCTCTAGTATTTGAATGTACAAAATTATTTATTATTTGTATAAATATTAATGCACCCACATGTGAATAAAAGCAAATGAGAACTAAATCAGGCCTGTACCTTATTAATCCACCCAGTCACATCAAATGTCATAGAATTTCACTTTGAAAGTGACTTGAATAAATTTGAGTAAGCTGTAAACACGCTCTAGTATTTGAATGTACAAAATTATTTAATTTTTGTGTAAAGATTAATGCAACTACACTTGAACAAAAGCAAATGGGAATTAAACCAGACCTGTTCTTTATTAATCCACCCAGTCACATCAAAAGTCATAGAATTTCATTTTGAAAGTCACTTGAATAAATTTGTGTAAGTTGTAAACACGCTCTAGTATTTGAATGCACAAAATTATTTAATATTTGTATAAAGATTAATGCAACTACACTTGAACAAAAGCAAATGGGAAATAAACCAGACCTGTACATTATTAATCCACCCAGTCACATCAAAGGTCATAGAATTTCATTTTGAAAGTGACTTGAATAAATTTGAGTAAGTTGTAAACACGCTCTAGTATTTGAATGTACAAAATTATTTATTATTTGTATAAATATTAATGCACCCACATGTGAATAAAAGCAAATGAAAATTAAATCAGGCCTGTACTTTACTAATCCAACCAGTCACATCAAAGGTCATAGAATTTCACTTTGAAAGTGACTTGAATAAATTTGAGTAAGCTGTAAACACGCTCTAGTATTTGAATGTACAGAATTATTTATTATTTGTATAAATATTAATGCACCCACATGTGAATAAAAGCAAATGAAAATTAAATCAGGCCTGTACTTTATTAAACCAACCAGTCACATCAAAGGTCATAGAATTTCACTTTGAAAGTCACTTGAATAAATTTGTGTGTTGTAATCACGCTCTAGTATTTGAATGTACAAAATTATTTATTATTTGTATAAATATTAATGCACCCACATGTGAACAAAAGCAAATGAGAATTAAATCAGGCCTGTACTTTACTAATCCAACCAGTCACATCAAAGGTCATAGAATTTCACTTTGAAAGTGACTTGAATAAATTTGAGTAAGCTGTAAACACGCTCTAGTATTTGAATGTACAGAATTATTTATTATTTGTATAAATATTAATGCACCCACATGTGAATAAAAGCAAATGAAAATTAAATCAGGCCTGTACTTTATTAAACCAACCAGTCACATCAAAGGTCATAGAATTTCACTTTGAAAGTCACTTGAATAAATTTGTGTGTTGTAATCACGCTCTAGTATTTGAATGTACAAAATTATTTATTATTTGTATAAATATTAATGCACCCACATGTGAATAAAAGCAAATGAAAATTAAATCAGGCCTGTACTTTACTAATCCAACCAGTCACATCAAAGGTCATAGAATTTCACTTTGAAAGTGACTTGAATAAATTTGAGTAAGCTGTAAACACGCTCTAGTATTTGAATGTACAGAATTATTTATTATTTGTATAAATATTAATGCACCCACATGTGAATAAAAGCAAATGAAAATTAAATCAGGCCTGTACTTTATTAAACCAACCAGTCACATCAAATGTCATAGAATTTCACTTTGAAAGTGACTTGAATAAATTTGAGTAAGCTGTAAACACGCTCTAGTATTTGAATGTACAAAATTATTTAATATTTGTATAAAGATTAATGCAACTACACTTGAACAAAAGCAAATGGGAAATAAACCAGACCTGTACATTATTAATCCACCCAGTCACATCAAAGGTCATAGAATTTCATTTTGAAAGTGACTTGAATAAATTTGAGTAAGTTGTAAACACGCTCTAGTATTTGAATGCACAAAATTATTTAATATTTGTATAAATATTAATGCAACTACACTTGAACAGAAGCAAATGGGAAATAAACCAGACCTGTACATTATTAATCCACCCAGTCACATCAAAGGTCATAGAATTTGATTTTGAAAGTGACTTGAATAAATTTGAGTAAGTTGTAAACACGCTCTAGTATTTGAATGTACAAAATTATTTATTATTTGTATAAATATTAATGCACCCACATGTGAATAAAAGCAAATGAAAATTAAATCAGGCCTGTATCTTATTAATCCACCCTGTCACATCACAGGTCATAGAATTTCATTTTGAAAGTCACTTGAGTAAATTTGTGTAAGTTGTAAACACGCTCTACTATTTGAATGTACAGAATTATTTAACTTTTGTGTAAAGATTAATGCAACTACATGTGAATAAAAGCAAATGAAAATTAAATCAGGCCTGTATTTTACTAACCCACCCTGTAACATCAAAGGTCATAGAATTTCACTTTGAAAGTCACTTGAATAAATTTGTGTATGTTGTAATCACGCTCTAGTATTTGAATGTACAAAATTATTTATTATTTGTATAAATATTAATGCACCCAAATGTGAATAAAAGCAAATGCGAATTAAATCAGGCCTGTACCTTATTAATCCACCCAGTCACATCAAATGTCATAGAATTTCATTTTGAAAGTCACTTGAATAAATTTGTGTAAGTTGTAATCACGCTCTAGTATTTGAATGTACAAAATTATTTATTATTTGTATAAATATTAATGCACCCACATGTGAATAAAAGCAAATGAAAGCTAAATCAGCCTGTACTTTGTTAATCCACCCAGTCACATCAAAGGTCATAGAATTTCACTTTGAAAGTGACTTGAATAAATTTGTGTAAGTTGTAATCACGCTCTAGTATTTGAATGTACAAAATTATTTATTATTTGTATAAATATTAATGCACCCACATGTGAATAAAAGCAAATGAAAATTAAATCAGGCCTGTACTTTACTAATCCAACCAGTCACATCAAAGGTCATAGAATTTCACTTTGAAAGTGACTTGAATAAATTTGTGTAAGTTGTAATCACGCTCTAGTATTTGAATGTACAAAATTATTTATTATTTGTATAAATATTAATGCACCCACATGTGAATAAAAGCAAATGAAAGCTAAATCAGCCTGTACTTTGTTAATCCACCCAGTCACATCAAAGGTCATAGAATTTCACTTTGAAAGTGACTTGAATAAATTTGTGTAAGTTGTAATCACGCTCTAGTATTTGAATGTACAAAATTATTTATTATTTGTATAAATATTAATGCACCCACATGTGAACAAAAGCAAATGAGAATTAAATCAGGCCTGTACCTTATTAATCCACCCAGTCACATCAAATGTCATAGAATTTCACTTTGAAAGTGACTTGAATAAATTTGAGTAAGCTGTAAACACGCTCTAGTATTTGAATGTACAGAATTATTTAATTTTTGTGTAAAGATTAATGCAACTACACTTGAACAAAAGCAAATGGGAATTAAACCAGACCTGTTCTTTATTAATCCACCCAGTCACATCAAAAGTCATAGAATTTCATTTTGAAAGTCACTTGAATAAATTTGTGTAAGTTGTAAACACGCTCTAGTATTTGAATGCACAAAATTATTTAATATTTGTATAAAGATTAATGCAACTACACTTGAACAAAAGCAAATGGGAAATAAACCAGACCTGTACATTATTAATCCACCCAGTCACATCAAAGGTCATAGAATTTCATTTTGAAAGTGACTTGAATAAATTTGAGTAAGTTGTAAACACGCTCTAGTATTTGAATGTACAAAATTATTTATTATTTGTATAAATATTAATGCACCCACATGTGAATAAAAGCAAATGAAAATTAAATCAGGCCTGTACTTTACTAATCCAACCAGTCACATCAAAGGTCATAGAATTTCACTTTGAAAGTGACTTGAATAAATTTGAGTAAGCTGTAAACACGCTCTAGTATTTGAATGTACAGAATTATTTATTATTTGTATAAATATTAATGCACCCACATGTGAATAAAAGCAAATGAAAATTAAATCAGGCCTGTACTTTATTAAACCAACCAGTCACATCAAAGGTCATAGAATTTCACTTTGAAAGTCACTTGAATAAATTTGTGTGTTGTAATCACGCTCTAGTATTTGAATGTACAAAATTATTTATTATTTGTATAAATATTAATGCACCCACATGTGAACAAAAGCAAATGAGAATTAAATCAGGCCTGTACCTTATTAATCCACCCAGTCACATCAAATGTCATAGAATTTCACTTTGAAAGTGACTTGAATAAATTTGAGTAAGCTGTAAACACGCTCTAGTATTTGAATGTACAGAATTATTTAACTTTTGTGTAAAGATTAATGCAACTACACTTGAACAAAAGCAAATGGGAATTAAACCAGACCTGTACTTTATTAATCCACCCAGTCACATCAAAAGTCATAGAATTTCATTTTGAAAGTCACTTGAATAAATTTGTGTAAGTTGTAAACACGCTCTAGTATTTGAATGCACAAAATTATTTAATATTTGTATAAATATTAATGCAACTACACTTGAACAGAAGCAAATGGGAAATAAACCAGACCTGTACATTATTAATCCACCCAGTCACATCAAAGGTCATAGAATTTGATTTTGAAAGTGACTTGAATAAATTTGAGTAAGTTGTAAACACGCTCTAGTATTTGAATGTACAAAATTATTTATTATTTGTATAAATATTAATGCACCCACATGTGAATAAAAGCAAATGAAAATTAAATCAGGCCTGTATCTTATTAATCCACCCTGTCACATCACAGGTCATAGAATTTCATTTTGAAAGTCACTTGAGTAAATTTGTGTAAGTTGTAAACACGCTCTACTATTTGAATGTACAGAATTATTTAACTTTTGTGTAAAGATTAATGCAACTACATGTGAATAAAAGCAAATGAAAATTAAATCAGGCCTGTATTTTACTAACCCACCCTGTAACATCAAAGGTCATAGAATTTCACTTTGAAAGTCACTTGAATAAATTTGTGTATGTTGTAATCACGCTCTAGTATTTGAATGTACAAAATTATTTATTATTTGTATAAATATTAATGCACCCAAATGTGAATAAAAGCAAATGCGAATTAAATCAGGCCTGTACCTTATTAATCCACCCAGTCACATCAAATGTCATAGAATTTCATTTTGAAAGTCACTTGAATAAATTTGTGTAAGTTGTAATCACGCTCTAGTATTTGAATGTACAAAATTATTTATTATTTGTATAAATATTAATGCACCCACATGTGAATAAAAGCAAATGAAAGCTAAATCAGCCTGTACTTTGTTAATCCACCCAGTCACATCAAAGGTCATAGAATTTCACTTTGAAAGTGACTTGAATAAATTTGTGTAAGTTGTAATCACGCTCTAGTATTTGAATGTACAAAATTATTTATTATTTGTATAAATATTAATGCACCCACATGTGAATAAAAGCAAATGAAAATTAAATCAGGCCTGTACTTTACTAATCCAACCAGTCACATCAAAGGTCATAGAATTTCACTTTGAAAGTGACTTGAATAAATTTGTGTAAGTTGTAATCACGCTCTAGTATTTGAATGTACAAAATTATTTATTATTTGTATAAATATTAATGCACCCACATGTGAATAAAAGCAAATGAAAGCTAAATCAGCCTGTACTTTGTTAATCCACCCAGTCACATCAAATGTCATAGAATTTCACTTTGAAAGTGACTTGAATAAATTTGTGTAAGTTGTAATCACGCTCTAGTATTTGAATGTACAAAATTATTTATTATTTGTATAAATATTAATGCACCCACATGTGAATAAAAGCAAATGAAAATTAAATCAGGCCTGTACTTTACTAATCCAACCAGTCGCATCAAAGGTCATAGAATTTCACTTTGAAAGTCACTTGAATAAATTTGTGTGTTGTAATCACGCTCTAGTATTTGAATGTACAAAATTATTTATTATTTGTATAAATATTAATGCACCCACATGTGAACAAAAGCAAATGAGAATTAAATCAGGCCTGTACCTTATTAATCCACCCAGTCACATCAAATGTCATAGAATTTCACTTTGAAAGTGACTTGAATAAATTTGAGTATGCTGTAAACACGCTCTAGTATTTGAATGTACAGAATTATTTAACTTTTGTGTAAAGATTAATGCAACTACACTTGAACAAAAGCAAATGGGAATTAAACCAGACCTGTACTTTATTAATCCACCCAGTAACATCAAACGTCATAGAATTTCATTTTGAAAGTTACTTGAATAAATTTGTGTAAGTTGTAATCACGCTCTAGTATTTGAATGTACAAAATTATTTATTATTTGTATAAATATTAATGCACCCACATGTGAATAAAAGCAAATGAAAGCTAAATCAGCCTGTACTTTATTAATCCACCCAGTCACATCAAATGTCATTGAATTTCACTTTGAAAGTCACTTGAATAAATTTGTGTAAGTTGTAATCACGCTCTAGTATTTGAATGTACAAAATTATTTATTATTTGTATAAATATTAATGCACCCACATGTGAATAAAAGCAAATGAAAATTAAATCAGGCCTGTACTTTACTAATCCAACCAGTCACATCAAAGGTCATAGAATTTCACTTTGAAAGTGACTTGAATAAATTTGAGTAAGCTGTAAACACGCTCTAGTATTTGAATGTACAGAATTATTTATTATTTGTATAAATATTAATGCACCCACATGTGAATAAAAGCAAATGAAAATTAAATCAGGCCTGTACTTTATTAATCCACCCAGTCACATCAAATGTCATAGAATTTCACTTTGAAAGTGACTTGAATAAATTTGAGTAAGTTGTAAACACGCTCTAGTATTTGAATGTACAAAATTATTTATTATTTGTATAAATATTAATGCACCCACATGTGAATAAAAGCAAATGAAAATTGAATCAGGCCTGTACTTTATTAATCCAACCAGTCACATCAAAGGTCATAGAATTTCACTTTGAAAGTCACTTGAATAAATTTGTGTATGTTGTAATCACGCTCTAGTATTTGAATGTACAAAATTATTTATTATTTGTATAAATATTAATGCACCCAAATGTGAATAAAAGCAAATGAGAATTAAATCAGGCCTGTACCTTATTAATCCACCCAGTCACATCAAATGTCATAGAATTTCACTTTGAAAGTGACTTGAATAAATTTGAGTATGCTGTAAACACGCTCTAGTATTTGAATGTACAGAATTATTTAACTTTTGTGTAAAGATTAATGCAACTACACTTGAACAAAAGCAAATGGGAATTAAACCAGACCTGTACTTTATTAATCCACCCAGTAACATCAAATGTCATAGAATTTCATTTTGAAAGTTACTTGAATAAATTTGTGTAAGTTGTAATCACGCTCTAGTATTTGAATGTACAAAATTATTTATTATTTGTATAAATATTAATGCACCCACATGTGAATAAAAGCAAATGAAAGCTAAATCAGCCTGTACTTTATTAATCCACCCAGTCACATCAAATGTCATTGAATTTCACTTTGAAAGTCACTTGAATAAATTTGTGTAAGTTGTAATCACGCTCTAGTATTTGAATGTACAAAATTATTTATTATTTGTATAAATATTAATGCACCCACATGTGAATAAAAGCAAATGAAAATTAAATCAGGCCTGTACTTTACTAATCCAACCAGTCACATCAAAGGTCATAGAATTTCACTTTGAAAGTGACTTGAATAAATTTGAGTAAGCTGTAAACACGCTCTAGTATTTGAATGTACAGAATTATTTATTATTTGTATAAATATTAATGCACCCACATGTGAATAAAAGCAAATGAAAATTAAATCAGGCCTGTACTTTATTAATCCACCCAGTCACATCAAATGTCATAGAATTTCACTTTGAAAGTGACTTGAATAAATTTAAGTAAGTTGTAAACACGCTCTAGTATTTGAATGCACAAAATTATTTAATATTTGTGTAAAGATTAATGCAACTACACTTGAACAAAAGCAAATGGGAAATAAACCAGACCTGTACTTTATTAATCCACCCAGTCACATCAAAAGTCATAGAATTTCATTTTGAAAGTCACTTGAATAAATTTGTGTAAATTGTAAACACGCTCTGGTATTTGAATGCACAAAATTATTTAATATTTGTATAAAGATTAATGCAACTACACTTGAACAAAAGCAAATGGGAAATAAACCAGACCTGTACATTATTAATCCACCCAATTACATCAAAGGTCAGAGAATTTCATTTTCAAAGTGACTTGAATAAATTTGAGTAAGTTGTAAACACACTCTAGTATTTGAATGTACAGAATTATTTAACTTTTGTGTAAAGATTAATGCAACTACACTAGAACAAAAGCAAATGCGAATTAAACCAGACCTGTACCTTATTAATCCACCCAGTCACATCAAATGTCATAGAATTTCATTTTGAAAGTCACTTGAATAAATTTGTGTAAGTTGTAATCACGCTCTAGTATTTGAATGTACAAAATTATTTAATATTTGTTAAAAGATTAATGCAACTACACTTGAACAAAAGCAAATGGGAATTAAACCAGGCCTGTACTTTATTAATCCAACCAGTCACATCAAAGGTCATAGAGTTCCATTTTGAAAGTCACTTGAATAAATTTGTGTAAGCTGTAAACACGCTCTAGTATTTGAATGTACAAAATTATTTAATATTTGTGTAAAGATTAATGCAACTACACTTGAACAAAAGCAAATGCGAATTAAACCAGACCTGTACATTATTAATCCACCCAGTCACATCAAAGGTCATAGAATTTCACTTTGAAAGTGACTTGTATAAATTTGTGTAAGTTGTAAACACGCTCTAGTATTTGAATGTACAAAATTATTTAATATTTGTAAAAAGATTAATGCAAATACACTTGAACAAAAGCAAATGGGAATTAAACCAGACCTGTACTTTATTAATCCACCCAGTCACATCAAATGTCATAGAATTTCACTTTGAAAGTGACTTGAATAAATTTGAGTAAGTTGTAAACACGCTCTAGTATTTGAATGTACAAAATTATTTAATATTTGTAAAAAGATTAATGCAACTACACTTGAACAAAAGCAAATGGGAATTAAACCAGACCTGTACTTTATTAATCAACCCAGTCACATCAAATGTCATAGAATTTCACTTTGAAAGTGACTTGAATAAATTTGAGTAAGTTGTAAACACGCTCTAGTATTTGAATGTACAAAATTATTTAATATTTGTAAAAAGATTAATTTAATTACACTTGAACAAAAGCAAATGGGAATTAAACCAGACCTGTACTTTATTAATCCACCCAGTCACATCAAATGTCATAGAATTTCATTTTGAAAGTCACTTGAATAAATTTGTGTATGTTGTAATCACGCTCTAGTATTTGAATGTACAAATTTATTTATTATTTGTATAAATATTAATGCACCCACATGTGAATAAAAGCAAATGAAAATTAAATCAGGCCAGTACCTTATTAATCCACCCAGTCACATCATATGTCATAGAATTTCATTTTGAAAGTGACTTGAATAAATTTGAGTAAGCTGTAAACACGCTCTAGTATGTGAATGTACAAAATTATTTATTATTTGTATAAATATTAATGCACCCACATGTGAATAAAAGCAAATGGGAACTAAACCAGACCTGTACTTTATTAATCCACCCAGTCACATCAAATGTCATAGAATTTCACTTTGAAAGTGACTTGAATAAATTTGAGTAAGTTGAAAACACGCTCTAGTATTTGAATGTACAAAAATGTTTAATATTTGTATAAATATTAATGGACCCACACGTGAATAAAAAAAAATAAGAATCAAACCAGACCTGTACTTTATTAATCCACCCTGTCACATCAAATGTCATAGAATTTTATTTTGAATGTGACTTTAATAAATTTCTGTAAGTTGTCAACACGCACTAGTATTTAAATGTACAAAATTATTTAATATTGGTGTAAAGATTAATGCAACTAGTCTTGAACAAAAGCAAATGGGAATTAAACCAGAGCAGTATTTTATTAATCCACCCAGTCATATCAAATGTCATAAAATTTCATTTTGAAAGTCACTTGAATAAATTTGTGTATGTTGTAATCACGCTCTAGTATTTGAATGTACAAAATTATTTATTATTTGTATAAATATTAATGCACCCACATGTGAATAAAAGCAAATGAGAATTAAATCAGGCCTGTACTTTATTAATCCAACCAGTCACATCAAAGGTCTTAGAATTTCATTTTGAAAGTCACTTGAATAAATTTGTGTATGTTGTAATCACGCTCTAGTATTTGAATGTACAAAATTATTTATTATTTGTATAAATATTAATGCACCCACATGTGAATAAAAGCAAATGAAAATTAAATCAGGCCTGTACTTTATTAATCCAACCAGTCACATCAAAGGTCATAGAATTTCACTTTGAAAGTCACTTGAATAAATTTGTGTAAGTTGTAGTCACGCTCTAGTATTTGAATGTACAAAATTATTTATTATTTGTATAAATATTAATGCACCCACATGTGAATAAAAGCAAATGAAAATTAAATCAGGCCGGTACCTTATTAATCCACCCAGTCACATCAAAGGTCATAGAATTTCACTTTGAAAGTGACTTGAATAAATTTGTGTAAGTTGTAAACACGCTCTAGTATATGAATGTACAAAATTATTTATTATTTGTATAAATATTAATGCACCCACATGTGAATAAAAGCAAATGAAAATTAAATCAGGCCTGTACTTTATTAATCCAACCAGTCACATCAAAGGTCATAGAATTTCACTTTGAAAGTGACTTGAATAAATTTGAGTAAGCTGGAAACACGCTCTAGTATTTGAATGTACAGAATTATTTATTATTTGTATAAATATTAATGCACCCACATGTGAATAAAAGCAAATGAAAATTAAATCAGGCCTGTACTTTATTAATCCAACCAGTCACATCAAAGGTCATAGAATTTCACTTTGAAAGTGACTTGAATAAATTTGTGTAAGTTGTAATCACGCTCTAGTATTTGAATGTACAAAATTATTTATTATTTGTATAAATATTAATGCACCCACATGTGAATAAAAGCAAATGAAAATTAAATCAGGCCTGTACTTTATTAATCCAACCAGTCACATCAAAGGTCATAGAATTTCACTTTGAAAGTGACTTGAATAAATTTGAGTAAGCTGGAAACACGCTCTAGTATTTGAATGTACAGAATTATTTATTATTTGTGTAAATATTAATGCACCCACATGTGAATAAAAGCAAATGAAAATTAAATGAGGCCTGTACTTTATTAATCCAACCAGTCACATCAAAGGTCATAGAATTTCATTTTGAAAGTCACTTGAATAAATTTGTGTAAGTTGTAATCACGCTCTAGTATTTGAATGTACAAAATTATTTATTATTTGTATAAATATTAATGCACCCACATGTGAATAAAAGCAAATGAAAATTAAATCAGGCCTGTACTTTATTAATCCACCCAGTCACATCAAATGTCATAGAATTTCACTTTGAAAGTCACTTGAATAAATTTGTGTATGTTGTAATCACGCTCTAGTATTTGAATGTACAAAATTATTTATTATTTGTATAAATATTAATGCACCCACATGTGAATAAAAGCAAATGAAAATTAAATCAGGCCTGTACTTTATTAATCCAACCAGTCACATCAAAGGTCTTAGAATTTCATTTTGAAAGTCACTTGAATAAATTTGTGTATGTTGTAATCACGCTCTAGTATTTGAATGTACAAAATTATTTATTATTTGTATAAATATTAATGCACCCACATGTGAATAAAAGCAAATGAGAATTAAATCAGGCCTGTACTTTATTAATCCAACCAGTCACATCAAATGTCATAGAATTTCACTTTGAAAGTCACTTGAATAAATTTGTGTAAGTTGTAGTCACGCTCTAGTATTTGAATGTACAAAATTATTTATTATTTGTATAAATATTAATGCACCCACATGTGAATAAAAGCAAATGAAAATTAAATCAGGCCGGTACCTTATTAATCCACCCAGTCACATCAAAGGTCATAGAATTTCACTTTGAAAGTGACTTGAATAAATTTGTGTAAGTTGTAAACACGCTCTAGTATATGAATGTACAAAATTATTTATTATTTGTATAAATATTAATGCACCCACATGTGAATAAAAGCAAATGAAAATTAAATCAGGCCTGTACTTTATTAATCCAACCAGTCACATCAAAGGTCATAGAATTTCACTTTGAAAGTGACTTGAATAAATTTGAGTAAGCTGGAAACACGCTCTAGTATTTGAATGTACAGAATTATTTATTATTTGTATAAATATTAATGCACCCACATGTGAATAAAAGCAAATGAAAATTAAATCAGGCCTGTACTTTATTAATCCAACCAGTCACATCAAAGGTCATAGAATTTCACTTTGAAAGTGACTTGAATAAATTTGTGTATGTTGTAATCACGCTCTAGTATTTGAATGTACAAAATTATTTATTATTTGTATAAATATTAATGCACCCACATGTAAATAAAAGCAAATGAAAATTAAATCAGGCCTGTACTTTATTAATCCACCCAGTCACATCAAAGGTTATTGAATTTCACTTTGAAAGTGACTTGAATAAATTTGTGTAAGTTGTAAACACGCTCTAGTATTTGAATGTACAAAATTATTTAATATTTGTAAAAAGATTAATGCAACTACACTTGAACAAAAGCAAATGGGAATTAAACCACACCTGTACTTTATTAATCCACCCAGTCACATCAGAGGTCATAGAATTTTCTTTGGAAAGTGACTTGAATAAATTTGAGTAAGCTGTAAACACGCTCTAGTATTTGAATGTACAGAATTATTTATTATTTGTATAAATATTAATGCACCCACATGTGAATAAAAGCAAATGAAAATTAAATCAGGCCTGTACTTTATTAATCCACCCAGTCACATCAAATGTCATAGAATTTCACTTTGAAAGTGACTTGAATAAATTTGTGTAAGTTGTAATCACGCTCTAGTATTTGAATGTACAAAATTATTTATTATTTGTATAAATATTAATGCACCCACATGTGAATAAAAGCAAATGAAAATTAAATCAGGCATGTACTTTATTAATCCAACCAGTCACATCAAAGGTCATAGAATTTCATTTTGAAAGTCACTTGAATAAATTTGTGTATGTTGTAATCACGCTCTAGTATTTGAATGTACAAAATTATTTATTATTTGTATAAATATTAATGCACCCACATGTGAATAAAAACAAATGGAAATTAAATCAGGCCTGTACCTTATTAATCCACCCAGTCACATCAAACGTCATAGAATTTCACTTTGAAAGTGACTTGAATAAATTTGAGTAAGCTGGAAACACGCTCTAGTATTTGAATGTACAGAATTATTTAATATTTGTAAAAAGATTAATGCAACTACACTTGAACAAAAGCAAATGGGAATTAAACCAGACCTGTACTTTATTAATCCACCCAATCACATCAAATGTCATAGAATTTTCTTTTGAAAGTCACTTGAATAAATTTGTGTAAGTTGTAATCACGCTCTAGTATTTGAATGTACAAAATTATTTATTATTTGTATAAATACTAATGCACCCACATGTGAATAAAAGCAAATGAAAATTAAATGAGGCCTGTACTTTACTAATCCAACCAGTCGCATCAAAGGTCATAGAATTTCACTTTGAAAGTGACTTGAATTAATTTGAGTAAGCTGTAAACACGCTCTAGTATTTGAATGTACAGAATTATTTATTATTTGTATAAATATTAATGCACCCACATGTGAATAAAAGCAAAGGAAAATTAAATCAGGCCTGTACTTTATTAATCCACCCAGTCACATCAAATGTCATAGAATTTCACTTTGAAAGTCACTTGAATAAATTTGTGTATGTTGTAATCACGCTCTAGTATTTGAATGTACAAAATTATTTATTATTTGTATAAATATTAATGCACCCACATGTGAATAAAAGCAAATGAAAATTAAATCAGGCCTGTACTTTATTAATCCAACCAGTCACATCAAAGGTCATAGAATTTCATTTTGAAAGTCACTTGAATAAATTTGTGTATGTTGTAATCACGCTCTAGTATTTGAATGTACAAAATTATTTATTATTTGTATAAATATTAATGCACCCACATGTGAATAAAAACAAATGAGAATTAAATCAGGCATGTACCTTATTAATCCACCCAGTCACATCAAACGTCATAGAATTTCACTTTGAAAGTGACTTGAATAAATTTGAGTAAGCTGGAAACACGCTCTAGTATTTGAATGTACAGAATTATTTATTATTTGTATAAATATTAATGCACCCACATGTGAATAAAAGCAAATGAAAATTAAATCAGGCCTGTACTTTATTAATCCAACCAGTCACATCAAAGGTCATAGAATTTCACTTTGAAAGTCACTTGAATAAATTTGTGTATGTTGTAATCACGCTCTAGTATTTGAATGTACAAAATTATTTATTATTTGTCTAAATATTAATGCACCCACATGTGAATAAAAGCAAATGAAAATTAAATCACGCCTGTACTTTATTAATCCAACCAGTCACATCAAAGGTTATTGAATTTCACTTTGAATGTGACTTGAATAAATTTGTGTAAGTTGTAAACACGCTCTAGTATTTGAATGTACAAAATTATTTAATATTTGTAAAAAGATTAATGCAACTACACTTGAACAAAAGCAAATGGGAATTAAACCAGACCTGTACTTTATTAATCCACCCAGTCACATCAAATGTCATAGAATTTTCTTTTGAAAGTCACTTGAATAAATTTGAGTAAGTTGTAAACACGCTCTAGTATTTGAATGTACAAAATTATTTATTATTTGTAGAAATATTAATGCACCCACATGTGAATAAAAACAAATGGAAATTAAATCAGGCCTGTACCTTATTAATCCACCCAGTCACATCAAAGGTCATAGAATTTCACTTTGAAAGTGACTTGAATAAATTTGTGTAAGTTGTAAACACGCTCTAGTATATGAATGTACAAAATTATTTATTATTTGTATAAATATTAATGCACCCACATGTGAATAAAAGCAAATGAAAATTAAATCAGGCCTGTACTTTATTAATCCAACCTGTCACATCAAAGGTCATAGAATTTCACTTTGAAAGTCACTTGAATAAATTTGTGTATGTTGTAATCACGCTCTAGAATTTGAATGTACAAAATTATTTATTATTTGTATAAATATTAATGCACCCACATGTGAATAAAAGCAAATGAGAATTAAATCAGGCCTGTACCTTATTAATCCACCCAGTCACATCAAAGGTCATAGAATTTCACTTTGAAAGTGACTTGAATTAATTTGAGTAAGCTGTAAACACGCTCTAGTATTTGAATGTACAGAATTATTTAACTTTTGTGTAAAGATTAATGCAACTACACTTGAACAAAAGCAAATGGGAATTAAACCAGACCTGTACTTTATTAATCCACCCAGTCACATCAAAGGTCATAGAATTTTCTTTTTAAAGTCACTTGAATAAATTTGTGTAAGTTGTAATCACGCTCTAGTATTTGAATGTACAAAATTATTTATTATTTGTATAAATATTAATGCACCCACATGTGAATAAAAGCAAATGAAAATTAAATGAGGTCTGTACTTTACTAATCCAACCAGTCGCATCAAAGGTCATAGAATTTCACTTTGAAAGTGACTTGAATAAATTTGAGTAAGCTGTAAACACGCTCTAGTATTTGAATGTACAGAAATATTTATTATTTGTATAAATATTAATGCACCCACATGTGAATAAAAACAAATGAGAATTAAATCAGGCCTGTACCTTATTAATCCACCCAGTCACATCAAATGTCATAGAATTTCACTTTGAAAGTGACTTGAATAAATTTGAGTAAGCTAGAAACACGCTCTAGTATTTGAATGTACAGAATTATTTATTATTTGTATAAATATTAATGCACCCACATGTGAATAAAAGCAAATGAAAATTAAATCAGGCCTGTACCTTATTAATCCACCCAGTCACATCAAAGGTCATAGAATTTCACTTTGAAAGTGACTTGAATTAATTTGAGTAAGCTGTAAACACGCTCTAGTATTTGAATGTACAGAATTATTTAACTTTTGTGTAAAGATTAATGCAACTACACTTGAACAAAAGCAAATGGGAATTAAACCAGACCTGTACTTTATTAATCCACCCAGTCACATCAAATGTCATAGAATTTTCTTTTGAAAGTCACTTGAATAAATTTGTGTAAGTTGTAATCACGCTCTAGTATTTGAATGTACAAAATTATTTATTATTTGTATAAATATTAATGCACCCACATGTGAGTAAAAGCAAATGAAAATTAAATCAGGCCTGTACTTTATTAATCCAACCAGTCACATCAAAGGTCATAGAATTTCATTTTGAAAGTGACTTGAATAAATTTGTGTATGTTGTAATCACGCTCTAGTATTTGAATGTACAAAATTATTTATTATTTGTAGAAATATTAATGCACCCACATGTGAATAAAAACAAATGATAATTAAATCAGGCCTGTACCTTATTAATCCACCCAGTCACATCAAATGTCATAGAATTTCACTTTGAAAGTGACTTGAATAAATTTGAGTAAGCTGGAAACACGCTCTAGTATTTGAATGTACAGAAATATTTATTATTTGTATAAATATTAATGCACCCACATGTGAATAAAAGCAAATGAAAATTAAATCAGGCCTGTACCTTATTAATCCACCCAGTCACATCAAAGGTCATAGAATTTCACTTTGAAAGTGACTTGAATTAATTTGAGTAAGCTGTAAACACGCTCTAGTATTTGAATGTACAGAATTATTTAACTTTTGTGTAAAGATTAATGCAACTACACTTGAACAAAAGCAAATGGGAATTAAACCAGACCTGTACTTTATTAATCCACCCTGTCACATCAAATGTCATAGAATTTTCTTTTGAAAGTCACTTGAATAAATTTGTGTAAGTTGTAATCACGCTCTAGTATTTGAATGTACAAAATTATTTATTATTTGTAGAAATATTAATGCACCCACATGTGAATAAAAACAAATGAGAATTAAATCAGGCCTGTACCTTATTAATCCACCCAGTCACATCAAATGTCATAGAATTTCACTTTGAAAGTGACTTGAATAAATTTGAGTAAGCTGGAAACACGCTCTAGTATTTGAATGTACAGAATTATTTATTATTTGTATAAATATTAATGCACCCACATGTGAATAAAAGCAAATGAAAATTAAATCAGGCCTGTACCTTATTAATCCACCCAGTCACATCAAAGGTCATAGAATTTCACTTTGAAAGTGACTTGAATTAATTTGAGTAAGCTGTAAACACGCTCTAGTATTTGAATGTACAGAATTATTTAACTTTTGTGTAAAGATTAATGCAACTACACTTGAACAAAAGCAAATGGGAATTAAACCAGACCTGTACTTTATTAATCCACCCTGTCACATCAAATGTCATAGAATTTTCTTTTGAAAGTCACTTGAATAAATTTGTGTAAGTTGTAATCACGCTCTAGTATTTGAATGTACAAAATTATTTATTATTTGTAGAAATATTAATGCACCCACATGTGAATAAAAACAAATGAGAATTAAATCAGGCCTGTACCTTATTAATCCACCCAGTCACATCAAATGTCATAGAATTTCACTTTGAAAGTGACTTGAATAAATTTGAGTAAGCTGGAAACACGCTCTAGTATTTGAATGTACAGAATTATTTATTATTTGTATAAATATTAATGCACCCACATGTGAATAAAAGCAAATGAAAATTAAATCAGGCCTGTACCTTATTAATCCACCCAGTCACATCAAAGGTCATAGAATTTCACTTTGAAAGTCACTTGAATTAATTTGAGTAAGCTGTAAACACGCTCTAGTATTTGAATGTACAGAATTATTTAACTTTTGTGTAAAGATTAATGCAACTACACTTGAACAAAAGCAAATGGGAATTAAACCAGACCTGTACTTTATTAATCCACCCTGTCACATCAAATGTCATAGAATTTTCTTTTGAAAGTCACTTGAATAAATTTGTGTAAGTTGTAATCACGCTCTAGTATTTGAATGTACAAAATTATTTATTATTTGTATAAATATTAATGCACCCACATGTGAATAAAAGCAAATGAAAATTAAATGAGGTCTGTACTTTACTAATCCAACCAGTCGCATCAAAGGTCATAGAATTTCACTTTGAAAGTGACTTGAATAAATTTGAGTAAGCTAGAAACACGCTCTAGTATTTGAATGTACAGAATTATTTATTATTTGTATAAATATTAATGCACCCACATGTGAATAAAAACAAATGAGAATTAAATCAGGCCTGTACCTTATTAATCCACCCAGTCACATCAAAGGTCATAGAATTTCACTTTGAAAGTGACTTGAATAAATTTGTGTATGTTGTAATCACGCTCTAGTATTTGAATGTACAAAATTATTTATTATTTGTATAAATATTAATGCACCCACATGTGAATAAAAGCAAATGAAAATTAAATCAGGCCTGTACCTTATTAATCCACCCAGTCACATCAAAGGTCATAGAATTTCACTTTGAAAGTGACTTGAATTAATTTGAGTAAGCTGTAAACACGCTCTAGTATTTGAATGTACAGAATTATTTATTATTTGTATAAATATTAATGCACCCACATGTGAATAAAAGCAAATGAAAATTAAATCAGCCCTGTACCTTATTAATCCACCCAGTCACATCAAAGGTCATAGAATTTCACTTTGAAAGTGACTTGAATTAATTTGAGTAAGCTGTAAACACGCTCTAGTATTTGAATGTACAGAATTATTTAACTTTTGTGTAAAGATTAATGCAACTACACTTGAACAAAAGCAAATGGGAATTAAACCAGACCTGTACTTTATTAATCCACCCAGTCACATCAAATGTCATAGAATTTTCTTTTGAAAGTCACTTGAATAAATTTGTGTAAGTTGTAATCACGCTCTAGTATTTGAATGTACAAAATTATTTATTATTTGTATAAATATTAATGCACCCACATGTGAGTAAAAGCAAATGAAAATTAAATCAGGCCTGTACTTTATTAATCCAACCAGTCACATCAAAGGTCATAGAATTTCATTTTGAAAGTCACTTGAATAAATTTGTGTATGTTGTAATCACGCTCTAGTATTTGAATGTACAAAATTATTTATTATTTGTATAAATATTAATGCACCCACATGTGAATAAAAACAAATGAGAATTAAATCAGGCCTGTACCTTATTAATCCACCCAGTCACATCAAATGTCATAGAATTTCACTTTGAAAGTGACTTGAATAAATTTGAGTAAGCTGGAAACACGCTCTAGTATTTGAATGTACAGAATTATTTATTATTTGTATAAATATTAATGCACCCACATGTGAATAAAAGCAAATGAAAATTAAATCAGGCCTGTACTTTATTAATCCAACCAGTCACATCAAAGGTCATAGAATTTCACTTTGAAAGTCACTTGAATAAATTTGTGTATGTTGTAATCACGCTCTAGTATTTGAATGTACAAAATTATTTATTATTTGTATAAATATTAATGCACCCACATGTGAATAAAAGCAAATGAGAATTAAATCAGGCCTGTACCTTATTAATCCACCCAGTCACATCAAAGGTCATAGAATTTCACTTTGAAAGTGACTTGAATAAATTTGAGTAAGCTGTAAACACGCTCTAGTATTTGAATGTACAGAATTATTTAACTTTTGTGTAAAGATTAATGCAACTACACTTGAACAAAAGCAAATGAAAATTAAACCAGACCTGTACTTTATTAATCCACCCTGTCACATCAAATGTCAGAGAATTTTCTTTTGAAAGTCACTTGAATAAATTTGTGTAAGTTGTAATCACGCTCTAGTATTTGAATGTACAAAATTATTTATTATTTGTATAAATATTAATGCACCCACATGTGAATAAAAGCAAATGAAAATTAAATCAGGCCTGTACTTTATTAATCCACCCAGTCACATCAAATGTCATAGAATTTCACTTTGAAAGTGACTTGAATAAATTTGTGTAAGTTGTAATCACGCTCTAGTATTTGAATGTACAAAATTATTTATTATTTGTATAAATATTAATGCACCCACATGTGAATAAAAGCAAATGAAAATTAAATCAGGCCTGTACTTTATTAATCCAACCAGTCACATCAAAGGTCATAGAATTTCATTTTGAAAATCTCTTGAATAAATTTGTGTATGTTGTAATCACGCTCTAGTATTTGAATGTACAAAATTATTTATTATTTGTATAAATATTAATGCACCCACATGTGAATAAAAACAAATGAAAATTAAATCAGGCCTGTACTTTATTAATCCATCAGTCACATCAAAGGTCATAGAATTTCATTTTGAAAGTCTCTTGAATAAATTTGAGTAAGCTGGAAACACGCTCTAGTATTTGAATGTACAGAATTATTTATTATTTGTATAAATATTAATGCACCCACATGTGAATAAAAGCAAATGGGAATTAAACCAGACCTGTACTTTATTAATCCAACCAGTCACATCAAAGGTCATAGAATTTCACTTTGAAAGTCACTTGAATAAATTTGTGTAAGTTGTAATCACGCTCTAGTATTTGAATGTACAACATTATTTATTATTTGTATAAATATTAATGCACCCACATGTGAATAAAAGCAAATGAAAATTAAATCAGGCCTGTACTTTATTAATCCAACCAGTCACATCAAAGGTCATAGAATTTCATTTTGAAAGTCTCTTGAATAAATTTGTGTATGTTGTAATCACGCTCTAGTATTTGAATGTACAAAATTATTTATTATTTGTATAAATATTAATGCACCCACATGTGAATAAAAACAAATGAGAATTAAATCAGGCCTGTACCTTATTAATCCACCCAGTCACATCAAATGTCATAGAATTTCACTTTGAAAGTGACTTGAATAAATTTGAGTAAGCTGGAAACACGCTCTAGTATTTGAATGTACAGAATTATTTATTATTTGTATAAATATTAATGCACCCACATGTGAATAAAAGCAAATGAGAATTAAATCAGGCCTGTACTTTATTAATCCAACCAGTCACATCAAAGGTCATAGAATTTCACTTTGAAAGTCACTTGAATAAATTTGTGTATGTTGTAATCACGCTCTAGTATTTGAATGTACAAAATTATTTATTATTTGTATAAATATTAATGCACCCACATGTGAATAAAAGCAAATGAGAATTAAATCAGGCCTGTACCTTATTAATCCACCCAGTCACATCAAAGGTCATAGAATTTCACTTTGAAAGTGACTTGAATAAATTTGAGTAAGCTGTAAACACGCTCTAGTATTTGAATGTACAAAATTATTTATTATTTGTATAAATATTAATGCACCCACATGTGAATAAAAGCAAATGAAAATTAAATGAGGTCTGTACTTTACTAATCCAACCAATCACATCAAATGTCATAGAATTTTCTTTTGAAAGTGACTTGAATAAATTTGTGTAAGTTGTAATCACGCTCTAGTATTTGAATGTACAAAATTATTTATTATTTGTATAAATATTAATGCACCCACATGTGAATAAAAGCAAATGAAAATTAAATGAGGCCTGTACTTTACTAATCCAACCAGTCGCATCAAAGGTCATAGAATTTCACTTTGAAAGTGACTTAAATAAATTTGAGTAAGCTGTAAACACGCTCTAGTATTTGAATGTACAAAATTATTTATTATTTGTATAAATATTGATGCACCCACATGTGAATAAAAGCAAATGAAAATTAAATCAGGCCTGTACCTTATTAATCCACCCAGTCACATCAAAGGTCATAGAATTTCACTTTGAAAGTGACTTGAATTAATTTGAGTAAGCTGTAAACACGCTCTAGTATTTGAATGTACAGAATTATTTAACTTTTGTGTAAAGATTAATGCAACTACACTTGAACAAAAGCAAATGGGAATTAAACCAGACCTGTACTTTATTAATCCAACCAGTCACATCAAAGGTCATAGAATTTCATTTTGAAAGTCACTTGAATAAATTTGTGTATGTTGTAATCACGCTCTAGTATTTGAATGTACAAAATTATTTATTATTTGTATAAATATTAATGCACCCACATGTGAATAAAAACAAATGAGAATTAAATCAGGGCTGTACCTTATTAATCCACCCAGTCACATCAAATGTCATAGAATTTCACTTTGAAAGTGACTTGAATAAATTTGAGTAAGCTGGAAACACGCTCTAGTATTTGAATGTACAGAATTATTTATTATTTGTATAAATATTAATGCACCCACATGTGAATAAAAGCAAATGAAAATTAAATCAGGCCTGTACTTTATTAATCCAACCAGTCACATCAAAGGTCATAGAATTTCACTTTGAAAGTCACTTGAATAAATTTGTGTAAGTTGTAATCACGCTCTAGTATTTGAATGTACAAAATTATTTATTATTTGTATAAATATTAATGCACCCACATGTGAATAAAAGCAAATGAAAATTAAATCAGGCCTGTACTTTATTAATCCAACCCGTCACATCAAAGGTCATAGAATTTCATTTTGAAAGTGACTTGAATAAATTTGTGTAAGTTGTAATCACGCTCTAGTATTTGAATGTACAAAATTATTTATTATTTGTATAAATATTAATGCACCCACATGTGAATAAAAGCAAATGAAAATTAAATGAGGTCTGTACTTTACTAATCCAACCAGTCGCATCAAAGGTCATAGAATTTCACTTTGAAAGTGACTTGAATAAATTTGAGTAAGCTAGAAACACGCTCTAGTATTTGAATGTACAGAATTATTTATTATTTGTATAAATATTAATGCACCCACATGTGAATAAAAACAAATGAGAATTAAATCAGGCCTGTACCTTATTAATCCACCCAGTCACATCAAAGGTCATAGAATTTCACTTTGAAAGTGACTTGAATAAATTTGTGTATGTTGTAATCACGCTCTAGTATTTGAATGTACAAAATTATTTATTATTTGTATAAATATTAATGCACCCACATGTGAATAAAAGCAAATGAAAATTAAATCAGGCCTGTACCTTATTAATCCACCCAGTCACATCAAAGGTCATAGAATTTCACTTTGAAAGTGACTTGAATTAATTTGAGTAAGCTGTAAACACGCTCTAGTATTTGAATGTACAGAATTATTTATTATTTGTATAAATATTAATGCACCCACATGTGAATAAAAGCAAATGAAAATTAAATCAGGCCTGTACCTTATTAATCCACCCAGTCACATCAAAGGTCATAGAATTTCACTTTGAAAGTGACTTGAATTAATTTGAGTAAGCTGTAAACACGCTCTAGTATTTGAATGTACAGAATTATTTAACTTTTGTGTAAAGATTAATGCAACTACACTTGAACAAAAGCAAATGGGAATTAAACCAGACCTGTACTTTATTAATCCACCCAGTCACATCAAATGTCATAGAATTTTCTTTTGAAAGTCACTTGAATAAATTTGTGTAAGTTGTAATCACGCTCTAGTATTTGAATGTACAAAATTATTTATTATTTGTATAAATATTAATGCACCCACATGTGAGTAAAAGCAAATGAAAATTAAATCAGGCCTGTACTTTATTAATCCAACCAGTCACATCAAAGGTCATAGAATTTCATTTTGAAAGTCACTTGAATAAATTTGTGTATGTTGTAATCACGCTCTAGTATTTGAATGTACAAAATTATTTATTATTTGTATAAATATTAATGCACCCACATGTGAATAAAAACAAATGAGAATTAAATCAGGCCTGTACCTTATTAATCCAACCAGTCACATCAAATGTCATAGAATTTCACTTTGAAAGTGACTTGAATAAATTTGAGTAAGCTGGAAACACGCTCTAGTATTTGAATGTACAGAATTATTTATTATTTGTATAAATATTAATGCACCCACATGTGAATAAAAGCAAATGAAAATTAAATCAGGCCTGTACTTTATTAATCCAACCAGTCACATCAAAGGTCATAGAATTTCACTTTGAAAGTCACTTGAATAAATTTGTGTATGTTGTAATCACGCTCTAGTATTTGAATGTACAAAATTATTTATTATTTGTATAAATATTAATGCACCCACATGTGAATAAAAGCAAATGAGAATTAAATCAGGCCTGTACCTTATTAATCCACCCAGTCACATCAAAGGTCATAGAATTTCACTTTGAAAGTGACTTGAATTAATTTGAGTAAGCTGTAAACACGCTCTAGTATTTGAATGTACAGAATTATTTAACTTTTGTGTAAAGATTAATGCAACTACACTTGAACAAAAGCAAATGAAAATTAAACCAGACCTGTACTTTATTAATCCACCCTGTCACATCAAATGTCAGAGAATTTTCTTTTGAAAGTCACTTGAATAAATTTGTGTAAGTTGTAATCACGCTCTAGTATTTGAATGTACAAAATTATTTATTATTTGTATAAATATTAATGCACCCACATGTGAATAAAAGCAAATGAAAATTAAATCAGGCCTGTACTTTATTAATCCACCCAGTCACATCAAATGTCATAGAATTTCACTTTGAAAGTGACTTGAATAAATTTGTGTAAGTTGTAATCACGCTCTAGTATTTGAATGTACAAAATTATTTATTATTTGTATAAATATTAATGCACCCACATGTGAATAAAAGCAAATGAAAATTAAATCAGGCCTGTACTTTATTAATCCAACCAGTCACATCAAAGGTCATAGAATTTCATTTTGAAAATCTCTTGAATAAATTTGTGTATGTTGTAATCACGCTCTAGTATTTGAATGTACAAAATTATTTATTATTTGTATAAATATTAATGCACCCACATGTGAATAAAAACAAATGAAAATTAAATCAGGCCTGTACTTTATTAATCCATCAGTCACATCAAAGGTCATAGAATTTCATTTTGAAAGTCTCTTGAATAAATTTGAGTAAGCTGGAAACACGCTCTAGTATTTGAATGTACAGAATTATTTATTATTTGTATAAATATTAATGCACCCACATGTGAATAAAAGCAAATGGGAATTAAACCAGACCTGTACTTTATTAATCCAACCAGTCACATCAAAGGTCATAGAATTTCACTTTGAAAGTCACTTGAATAAATTTGTGTAAGTTGTAATCACGCTCTAGTATTTGAATGTACAACATTATTTATTATTTGTATAAATATTAATGCACCCACATGTGAATAAAAGCAAATGAAAATTAAATCAGGCCTGTACTTTATTAATCCAACCAGTCACATCAAAGGTCATAGAATTTCATTTTGAAAGTCTCTTGAATAAATTTGTGTATGTTGTAATCACGCTCTAGTATTTGAATGTACAAAATTATTTATTATTTGTATAAATATTAATGCACCCACATGTGAATAAAAACAAATGAGAATTAAATCAGGCCTGTACCTTATTAATCCACCCAGTCACATCAAATGTCATAGAATTTCACTTTGAAAGTGACTTGAATAAATTTGAGTAAGCTGGAAACACGCTCTAGTATTTGAATGTACAGAATTATTTATTATTTGTATAAATATTAATGCACCCACATGTGAATAAAAGCAAATGAGAATTAAATCAGGCCTGTACTTTATTAATCCAACCAGTCACATCAAAGGTCATAGAATTTCACTTTGAAAGTCACTTGAATAAATTTGTGTATGTTGTAATCACGCTCTAGTATTTGAATGTACAAAATTATTTATTATTTGTATAAATATTAATGCACCCACACGTGAATAAAAGCAAATGAGAATTAAATCAGGCCTGTACCTTATTAATCCACCCAGTCACATCAAAGGTCATAGAATTTCACTTTGAAAGTGACTTGAATAAATTTGAGTAAGCTGTAAACACGCTCTAGTATTTGAATGTACAAAATTATTTATTATTTGTATAAATATTAATGCACCCACATGTGAATAAAAGCAAATGAAAATTAAATGAGGTCTGTACTTTACTAATCCAACCAATCACATCAAATGTCATAGAATTTTCTTTTGAAAGTGACTTGAATAAATTTGTGTAAGTTGTAATCACGCTCTAGTATTTGAATGTACAAAATTATTTATTATTTGTATAAATATTAATGCACCCACATGTGAATAAAAGCAAATGAAAATTAAATGAGGCCTGTACTTTACTAATCCAACCAGTCGCATCAAAGGTCATAGAATTTCACTTTGAAAGTGACTTAAATAAATTTGAGTAAGCTGTAAACACGCTCTAGTATTTGAATGTACAAAATTATTTATTATTTGTATAAATATTGATGCACCCACATGTGAATAAAAGCAAATGAAAATTAAATCAGGCCTGTACCTTATTAATCCACCCAGTCACATCAAAGGTCATAGAATTTCACTTTGAAAGTGACTTGAATTAATTTGAGTAAGCTGTAAACACGCTCTAGTATTTGAATGTACAGAATTATTTAACTTTTGTGTAAAGATTAATGCAACTACACTTGAACAAAAGCAAATGGGAATTAAACCAGACCTGTACTTTATTAATCCAACCAGTCACATCAAAGGTCATAGAATTTCATTTTGAAAGTCACTTGAATAAATTTGTGTATGTTGTAATCACGCTCTAGTATTTGAATGTACAAAATTATTTATTATTTGTATAAATATTAATGCACCCACATGTGAATAAAAACAAATGAGAATTAAATCAGGCCTGTACCTTATTAATCCACCCAGTCACATCAAATGTCATAGAATTTCACTTTGAAAGTGACTTGAATAAATTTGAGTAAGCTGGAAACACGCTCTAGTATTTGAATGTACAGAATTATTTATTATTTGTATAAATATTAATGCACCCACATGTGAATAAAAGCAAATGAAAATTAAATCAGGCCTGTACCTTATTAATCCACCCAGTCACATCAAAGGTCATAGAATTTCACTTTGAAAGTGACTTGAATTAATTTGAGTAAGCTGTAAACACGCTCTAGTATTTGAATGTACAGAATTATTTAACTTTTGTGTAAAGATTAATGCAAGTACACTTGAACAAAAGCAAATGGGAATTAAACCAGACCTGTACTTTATTAATCCAACCAGTCACATCAAAGGTCATAGAATTTCATTTTGAAAGTCACTTGAATAAATTTGTGTATGTTGTAATCACGCTCTAGTATTTGAATGTACAAAATTATTTATTATTTGTATAAATATTAATGCACCCACATGTGAATAAAAACAAATGAGAATTAAATCAGGCCTGTACCTTATTAATCCACCCAGTCACATCAAATGTCATAGAATTTCACTTTGAAAGTGACTTGAATAAATTTGAGTAAGCTGGAAACACGCTCTAGTATTTGAATGTACAGAATTATTTATTATTTGTATAAATATTAATGCACCCACATGTGAATAAAAGCAAATGAAAATTAAATCAGGCCTGTACTTTATTAATCCAACCAGTCACATCAAAGGTCATAGAATTTCACTTTGAAAGTCACTTGAATAAATTTGTGTAAGTTGTAATCACGCTCTAGTATTTGAATGTACAAAATTATTTATTATTTGTATAAATATTAATGCACCCACATGTGAATAAAAGCAAATGAAAATTAAATCAGGCCTGTACTTTATTAATCCAACCCGTCACATCAAAGGTCATAGAATTTCATTTTGAAAGTGACTTGAATAAATTTGTGTAAGTTGTAATCACGCTCTAGTATTTGAATGTACAAAATTATTTATTATTTGTATAAATATTAATGCACCCACATGTGAATAAAAGCAAATGAAAATTAAATCAGGCCTGTACTTTATTAATCCACCCAGTCACATCAAATGTCATAGAATTTCACTTTGAAAGTGACTTGAATAAATTTGTGTAAGTTGTAATCACGCTCTAGTATTTGAATGTACAAAATTATTTATTATTTGTATAAATATTAATGCACCCACATGTGAATAAAAGCAAATGAAAATTAAATCAGGCCTGTACTTTATTAATCCAACCCGTCACATCAAAGGTCATAGAATTTCATTTTGAAAGTGACTTGAATAAATTTGTGTAAGTTGTAATCACGCTCTAGTATTTGAATGTACAAAATTATTTATTATTTGTATAAATATTAATGCACCCACATGTGAATAAAAGCAAATGAAAATTAAATCAGGCCTGTACTTTATTAATCCAACCAGTCACATCAAAGGTCATAGAATTTCACTTTGAAAGTCACTTGAATAAATTTGTGTAAGTTGTAATCACGCTCTAGTATTTGAATGTACAAAATTATTTATTATTTGTATAAATATTAATGCACCCACATGTGAATAAAAGCAAATGAAAATTAAATCAGGCCTGTACTTTATTAATCCACCCAGTCACATCAAAGGTCATAGAATTTCATTTTGAAAGTCACTTGAATAAATTTGTGTAAGTTGTAATCACGCTCTAGTATTTGAATGTACAAAATTAATTATTATTTGTATAAATATTAATGCACCCACATGTGAATAAAAGCAAATGAAAATTAAATCAGGCCTGTACTTTATTAATCCAACCAGTCACATCAAAGGTCATAGAATTTCACTTTGAAAGTGACTTGAATAAATTTGTGTAAGTTGTAATCACGCTCTAGTATTTGAATGTACAAAATTATTTATTATTGTATAAATATTAATGCACCCACATGTGAATAAAAGCAAATGAAAATTAAATCAGGCCTGTACCTTATTAATCCACCCAGTCACATCAAAGGTCATAGAATTTCACTTTGAAAGTGACTTGAATTAATTTGAGTAAGCTGTAAACACGCTCTAGTATTTGAATGTACAGAATTATTTAACTTTTGTGTAAAGATTAATGCAAGTACACTTGAACAAAAGCAAATGGGAATTAAACCAGACCTGTACTTTATTAATCCAACCAGTCACATCAAAGGTCATAGAATTTCATTTTGAAAGTCACTTGAATAAATTTGTGTATGTTGTAATCACGCTCTAGTATTTGAATGTACAAAATTATTTATTATTTGTATAAATATTAATGCACCCACATGTGAATAAAAGCAAACGAAAATTAAATCAGGCCTGTACTTTATTAATCCAACCAGTCACATCAAAGGTCATAGAATTTCATTTTGAAAGTCTCTTGAATAAATTTGTGTATGTTGTAATCACGCTCTAGTATTTGAATGTACAAAATTATTTATTATTTGTATAAATATTAATGCACCCACATGTGAATAAAAACAAATGAGAATTAAATCAGGCCTGTACCTTATTAATCCACCCAGTCACATCAAATGTCATAGAATTTCACTTTGAAAGTGACTTGAATAAATTTGAGTAAGCTGGAAACACGCTCTAGTATTTGAATGTACAGAATTATTTATTATTTGTATAAATATTAATGCACCCACATGTGAATAAAAGCAAATGAGAATTAAATCAGGCCTGTACTTTATTAATCCAACCAGTCACATCAAAGGTCATAGAATTTCACTTTGAAAGTCACTTGAATAAATTTGTGTATGTTGTAATCACGCTCTAGTATTTGAATGTACAAAATTATTTATTATTTGTATAAATATTAATGCACCCACATGTGAATAAAAGCAAATGAGAATTAAATCAGGCCTGTACTTTATTAATCCACCCAGTCACATCAAAGGTCATAGAATTTCACTTTGAAAGTGACTTGAATAAATTTGAGTAAGCTGGAAACACGCTCTAGTATTTGAATGTACAGAATTATTTATTATTTGTATAAATATTAATGCACCCACATGTGAATAAAAGCAAATGAAAATTAAATCAGGCCTGTACCTTATTAATCCACCCAGTCACATCAAAGGTCATAGAATTTCACTTTGAAAGTGACTTGAATTAATTTGTGTAAGTTGTAATCACGCTCTAGTATTTGAATGTACAAAATTATTTATTATTGTATAAATATTAATGCACCCACATGTGAATAAAAGCAAATGAAAATTAAATCAGGCCTGTACCTTATTAATCCACCCAGTCACATCAAAGGTCATAGAATTTCACTTTGAAAGTGACTTGAATTAATTTGAGTAAGCTGTAAACACGCTCTAGTATTTGAATGTACAGAATTATTTAACTTTTGTGTAAAGATTAATGCAAGTACACTTGAACAAAAGCAAATGGGAATTAAATCAGGCCTGTACCTTATTAATCCACCCAGTCACATCAAATGTCATAGAATTTCAATTTGAAAGTGACTTGAATAAATTTGAGTAAGCTGGAAACACGCTCTAGTATTTGAATGTACAGAATTATTTATTATTTGTATAAATATTAATGCACCCACATGTGAATAAAAGCAAATGAAAATTAAATCAGGCCTGTACTTTATTAATCCACCCAGTCACATCAAAGGTCATAGAATTTCACTTTGAAAGTGACTTGAATAAATTTGTGTAAGTTGTAATCACGCTCTAGTATTTGAATTTACAACATTATTTATTATTTGTATAAATATTAATTCACCCACATGTGAATAAAAGCAAATGAAAATTAAATGAGGCCTGTACTTTATTAATCCAACCAGTCACATCAAAGGTCATAGAATTTCGCTTTGAAAGTGACTTGAATGAATTTGAGTAAGCTGTAAACACGCTCTAGTATTTGAATGTACAGAATTATTTAACTTTTGTGTAAAGATTAATGCAACTACACTTGAACAAAAGCAAATGGGAATTAAACCAGACCTGTACTTTATTAATCCACCCAGTCACATCAAATGTCATAGAATTTTCTTTTGAAAGTGACTTGAATAAATTTGTGTAAGTTGTAATCACGCTCTAGTATTTGAATGTACAAAATTATTTATTATTTGTATAAATATTAATGCACCCACATGTGAATAAAAGCAAATGAAAATTAAATGAGGCCTGTACTTTACTAATCCAACCAGTCACATCAAAGGTCATAGAATTTCACTTTGAAAGTGACTTGAATAAATTTTAGTAAGCTGTAAACACGCTCTAGTATTTGAATGTACAAAAATATTTATTATTTGTATAAATATTAATGCACCCACATGTGAATAAAAGCAAATGAAAATTAAATCAGGCCTGTACTTTATTAATCCACCCAGTCACATCAAATGTCATAGAATTTCACTTTGAAAGTGACTTGAATAAATTTGTGTAAGTTGTAATCACGCTCTAGTATTTGAATGTACAAAATTATTTATTATTTGTATAAATATTAATGCACCCACATGTGAATAAAAGCAAATGAAAATTAAATCAGGCCTGTACTTTATTAATCCAACCAGTCACATCAAAGGTCATAGAATTTCATTTTGAAAGTCACTTGAATAAATTTGTGTATGTTGTAATCACGCTCTAGTATTTGAATGTACAAAATTATTTATTATTTGTATAAATATTAATGCACCCACATGTGAATAAAAACAAATGAGAATTAAATCAGGCCTGTACCTTATTAATCCACCCAGTCACATCAAATGTCATAGAATTTCACTTTGAAATTGACTTGAATAAATTTGAGTAAGCTGGAAACACGCTCTAGTATTTGAATGTACAGAATTATTTATTATTTGTATAAATATTAATGCACCCACATGTGAATAAAAGCAAATGAAAATTAAATCAGGCCTGTACTTTATTAATCCAACCAGTCACATCAAAGGTCATAGAATTTCACTTTGAAAGTCACTTGAATAAATTTGTGTATGTTGTAATCACGCTCTAGTATTTGAATGTACAAAATTATTTATTATTTGTATAAATATTAATGCACCCACATGTGAATAAAAGCAAATGAGAATTAAATCAGGCCTGTACCTTATTAATCCACCCAGTCACATCAAAGGTCATAGAATTTCACTTTGAAAGTGACTTGAATTAATTTGAGTAAGCTGTAAACACGCTCTAGTATTTGAATGTACAGAATTATTTTACTTTTGTGTAAAGATTAATGCAACTACACTTGAACAAAAGCAAATGGGAATTAAGCCAGACCTGTACTTTATTAATCCACCCTGTCACATCAAATGTCATAGAATTTTCTTTTGAAAGTCACTTGAATAAATTTGTGTAAGTTGTAATCACGCTCTAGTATTTGAATGTACAAAATTATTTATTATTTGTATAAATATTAATGCACCCACATGTGAATAAAAGCAAATGAAAATTAAATCAGGCCTGTACTTTATTAATCCAACCAGTCACATCAAATGTCATAGAATTTCACTTTGAAAGTGACTTGAATAAATTTGTGTATGTTGTAATCACGCTCTAGTATTTGAATGTACAAAATTATTTATTATTTGTATAAATATTAATGCACCCACATGTGAATAAAAACAAATGAGAATTAAATCAGGCCTGTACCTTATTAATCCACCCAGTCACATCAAATGTCATAGAATTTCAATTTGAAAGTGACTTGAATAAATTTGTGTAAGTTGTAATCACGCTCTAGTATTTGAACGTACAAAATTATTTATTATTTGTATAAATATTAATGCACCCACATGTGAATAAAAGCAAATGAAAATTAAATCAGGCCTGTACCTTATTAATCCACCCAGTCACATCAAAGGTCATAGAATTTCACTTTGAAAGTCACTTGAATAAATTTGTGTAAGTTGTAATCACGCTCTAGTATTTGAATGTACAAAATTATTTATTATTTGTATAAATATTAATGCACCCACATGTGAATAAAAGCAAATGAAAATTAAATCAGGCCTGTACTTTATTAATCCAACCAGTCACATCAAAGGTCATAGAATTTCACTTTGAAAGTCACTTGAATAAATTTGTGTAAGTTGTAATCACGCTCTAGTATTTGAATGTACAAAATTATTTATTATTTGTATAAATATTAATGCACCCACATGTGAATAAAAGCAAATGAAAATTAAATCAGGCCTGTACTTTATTAATCCACCCAGTCACATCAAAGGTCATAGAATTTCATTTTGAAAGTCACTTGAATAAATTTGTGTAAGTTGTAATCACGCTCTAGTATTTGAATGTACAAAATTATTTATTATTTGTATAAATATTAATGCACCCACATGTGAATAAAAGCAAATGAAAATTAAATCAGGCCTGTACCTTATTAATCCACCCAGTCACATCAAAGGTCATAGAATTTCACTTTGAAAGTCACTTGAATAAATTTGTGTAAGTTGTAATCACGCTCTAGTATTTGAATGTACAAAATTATTTATTATTTGTATAAATATTAATGCACCCACATGTGAATAAAAGCAAATGAAAATTAAATCAGGCCTGTACTTTATTAATCCAACCAGTCACATCAAAGGTCATAGAATTTCATTTTGAAAGTCACTTGAATAAATTTGTGTATGTTGTAATCACGCTCTAGTATTTGAATGTACAAAATTATTTATTATTTGTATAAATATTAATGAACCCACATGTGAATAAAAGCAAATGAAAATTAAATCAGGCCTGTACTTTATTAATCCACCCAGTCACATCAAATGTCATAGAATTTCACTTTGAAAGTGACTTGAATAAATTTGAGTAAGCTGGAAACACGCTCTAGTATTTGAATGTACAGAAATATTTATTATTTGTATAAATATTAATGCACCCACATGTGAATAAAAGCAAATGAAAATTAAATCAGGCCTGTATTTTATTAATCCAACCAGTCACATCAAAGGTCATAGAATTTCACTTTGAAAGTGACTTGAATAAATTTGTGTAAGTTGTAATCACGCTCTAGTAATTGAATGTACAAAATTATTTATTATGTGTATAAATATTAATGCACCCACATGTGAATAAAAGCAAATGAAAATTAAATCTGGCCTGTACTTTACTAATCCAACCAGTCACATCAAAGGTCATAGAATTTCACTTTGAAAGTGACTTGAATAAATTTGAGTAAGCTGTAAACACGCTCTAGTATTTGAATGTACAGAAATATTTATTATTTGTATAAATATTAATGCACCCACATGTGAATAAAAGCAAATGAAAATTAAATCAGGCCTGTACTTTATTAATCCACCCAGTCACATCAAAGGTCATAGAATTTCATTTTGAAAGTCACTTGAATAAATTTGTGTATGTTGTAATCACGCTCTAGTATTTGAATGTACAAAATTATTTATTATTTGTATAAATATTAATGCACCCACATGAGAATAAAAGCAAATGAGAATTAAATCAGGCCTGTACTTTATTAATCCAACCAGTCACATCAAAGGTCATAGAATTTCACTTTGAAAGTCACTTGAATAAATTTGTGTATGTTGTAATCACGCTCTAGTATTTGAATGTACAAAATTATTTATTATTTGTATAAATATTAATGCACCCACATGTGAATAAAAACAAATGAGAATTAAATCAGGCCTGTACCTTATTAATCCAACCAGTCACATCATAGGTCATAGAATTTCACTTTGAAAGTCACTTGAATAAATTTGTGTAAGTTGTAATCACGCTCTAGTATTTGAATGTACAAAATTATTTATTATTTGTATAAATATTAATGCACCCACATGTGAATAAAAGCAAATGAAAATTAAATCAGGCCTGTACTTTATTAATCCAACCCGTCACATCAAAGGTCATAGAATTTCATTTTGAAAGTGACTTGAATAAATTTGTGTAAGTTGTAATCACGCTCTAGTATTTGAATGTACAAAATTATTTATTATTTGTATAAATATTAATGCACCCACATGTGAATAAAAGCAAATGAAAATTAAATCAGGCCTGTACTTTATTAATCCAACCAGTCACATCAAATGTCATAGAATTTCACTTTGAAATTGACTTGAATAAATTTGAGTAAGCTGGAAACACGCTCTAGTATTTGAATGTACAGAATTATTTATTATTTGTATAAATATTAATGCACCCACATGTGAATAAAAACAAATGAAAATTAAATCAGGCCTGTACTTTATTAATCCAACCAGTCACATCAAAGGTCATAGAATTTCACTTTGAAAGTCACTTGAATAAATTTGTGTATGTTGTAATCACGCTCTAGTATTTGAATGTACAAAATTATTTATTATTTGTATAAATATTAATGCACCCACATGTGAATAAAAGCAAATGAGAATTAAATCAGGCCTGTACCTTATTAATCCACCCAGTCACATCAAAGGTCATAGAATTTCACTTTGAAAGTGACTTGAATTAATTTGAGTAAGCTGTAAACACGCTCTAGTATTTGAATGTACAGAATTATTTTACTTTTGTGTAAAGATTAATGCAACTACACTTGAACAAAAGCAAATGGGAATTAAGCCAGACCTGTACTTTATTAATCCACCCTGTCACATCAAATGTCATAGAATTTTCTTTTGAAATTCACTTGAATAAATTTGAGTAAGCTGTAAACACGCTCTAGTATTTGAATGTACAGAAATATTTAACTTTTGTATAAACATTAATGCACCCACATGTGAATAAAAGCAAATGAAAATTAAATCAGGCCTGTACTTTATTAATCCACCCAGTCACAACAAACGTCATAGAATTTCACTTTGAAAGTGACTTGAATAAATTTGTGTAAGTTGTAATCACGCTCTAGTATTTGAATGTACAAAATTATTTATTATTTGTATAAATATTAATGCACCCACATGAGAATAAAAGCAAATGAGAATTAAATCAGGCCTGTACTTTATTAATCCAACCAGTCACATCAAAGGTCATAGAATTTCATTTTGAAAGTTACTTGAATAAATTTGTGTATGTTGTAATCACGCTCTAGTATTTGAATGCACAAAATTATTTATTATTTGTATAAATATTAATGCACGCACATGTGAATAAAAGCAAATGAGAATTAAATCAGGCCTGTACCTTATTAATCCACCCAGTCACATCAAATGTCATAGAATTTCACTTTGAAAGTGACTTGAATAAATTTGAGTAAGCTGGAAACACGCTCTAGTATTTGAATTTACAGAATTATTTATTATTTGTATAAATATTAATGCACCCACATGTGAATAAAAGCAAATGAAAATTAAATCAGGCCTGTACTTTATTAATCCACCCAGTCACATCAAATGTCATAGAATTTTCTTTTGAAAGTCACTTGAATAAATTTGTGTAAGTTGTAATCACGCTCTAGTATTTGAATGTACAAAATTATTTATTATTTGTATAAATATTAATGCACCCACATGTGAATAAAAACAAATGAAAATTAAATGAGGCCTGTACTTTATTAATCCAACCAGTCACATCAAAGGTCATAGAATTTCATTTTGAAAGCCACTTGAATAAATTTGTGTATGTTGTAATCACGCTCTAGTATTTGAATGTACAAAAATTATTTATTATTTGTATGAATATTAATGCACCCACATGTGAATAAAAGCAAATGAGAATTAAATCAGGCCTGTACCTTATTAATCCACCCAGTCACATCAAATGTCATAGAATTTCACTTTGAAAGTGACTTGAATAAATTTGAGTAACTTGTAATCACGCTCTAGTATTTGAATGTACAAAATTATTTATTATTTGTATAAATATTAATGAACCCACATGTGAATAAAAGCAAATGAAAATTAAATCAGGCCTGTACTTTATTAATCCACCCAGTCACATCAAATGTCATAGAATTTCACTTTGAAAGTGACTTGAATAAATTTGAGTAAGCTGGAAACACGCTCTAGTATTTGAATGTACAGAAATATTTATTATTTGTATAAATATTAATGCACCCACATGTGAATAAAAGCAAATGAAAATTAAATCAGGCCTGTACTTTATTAATCCAACCAGTCACATCAAAGGTCATAGAATTTCACTTTGAAAGTGACTTGAATAAATTTGTGTAAGTTGTAATCACGCTCTAGTAATTGAATGTACAAAATTATTTATTATGTGTATAAATATTAATGCACCCACATGTGAATAAAAGCAAATGAAAATTAAATCAGGCCTGTACTTTACTAATCCAACCAGTCACATCAAAGGTCATAGAATTTCACTTTGAAAGTGACTTGAATAAATTTGAGTAAGCTGTAAACACGCTCTAGTATTTGAATGTACAGAAATATTTATTATTTGTATAAATATTAATGCACCCACATGTGAATAAAAGCAAATGAAAATTAAATCAGGCCTGTACTTTATTAATCCACCCAGTCACATCAAATGTCATAGAATTTCACTTTGAAAGTGACCTGAATAAACTTGTGTAAGTTGTAATCACGCTCTAGTATTTGAATGTACAGAAATATTTAATATTTGTATAAATATTAATGCACCCACATGTGAATAAAAGCAAATGAAAATTAAATCAGGCCTGTACCTTATTAATCCACCCAGTCACATCAAATGTCATAGAATTTCACTTTGAAAGTGACTTGAATAAATTTGTGTAAGTTGTAATCACGCTCTAGTATTTGAATGTACAAAATTATTTATTATTTGTGTAAATATTAATGCACCCACATGTGAATAAAAGCAAATGAAAATTAAATCAGGCCTGTACTTTATTAATCCAACCAGTCACATCAAAGGTCATAGAATTTCATTTTGAAAGTCACTTGAATAAATTTGTGTATGTTGTAATCACGCTCTAGTATTTGAATGTACAAAATTATTTATTATTTGTATAAATATTAATGAACCCACATGTGAATAAAAGCAAATGAAAATTAAATCAGGCCTGTACCTTATTAATCCACCCAGTCACATCAAATGTCATAGAATTTCACTTTGAAAGTGACTTGAATAAACTTGAGTAAGCTGGAAACACGCTCTAGTATTTGAATGTACAGAATTATTTATTATTTGTATAAATATTAATGAACCCACATGTGAATAAAAGCAAATGAAAATTAAATGAGGCCTGTACTTTATTAATCCAACCAGTCACATCAAAGGTCATAGAATTTCACTTTAAAAGTGACTTGAATAAATTTGTGTAAGTTGTAATCACGCTCTAGTATTTGAATGTACAAAATTATTTATTATTTGTATAAATATTAATGCACCCACATGTGAATAAAAGCAAATGAAAATTAAGTCAGGCCTGTACTTTACTAATCCAACCAGTCACATCAAAGGTCATAGAATTTCACTTTGAAAGTGACTTGAATAAATTTGAGTAAGCTGTAAACACGCTCTAGTATTTGAATGTACAAAATTATTTATTATTTGTATAAATATTAATGCACCCACATGAGAATAAAAGCAAATGAGAATTAAATCAGTCCTGTACTTTATTATTCCAACCAGTCACATCAAAGGTCATAGAATTTCATTTTGAAAGTTACTTGAATAAATTTGTGTATGTTGTAATCACGCTCTAGTATTTGAATGCACAAAATTATTTATTATTTGTATAAATATTAATGCACGCACATGTGAATAAAAGCAAATGAGAATTAAATCAGGCCTGTACCTTATTAATCCACCCAGTCACATCAAATGTCATAGAATTTCACTTTGAAAGTGACTTGAATAAATTTGAGTAAGCTGGAAACACGCTCTAGTATTTGAATTTACAGAATTATTTATTATTTGTATAAATATTAATGCACCCACATGTGAATAAAAGCAAATGAAAATTAAATCAGGCCTGTACTTTATTAATCCACCCAGTCACATCAAATGTCATAGAATTTTCTTTTGAAAGTCACTTGAATAAATTTGTGTAAGTTGTAATCACGCTCTAGTATTTGAATGTACAAAATTATTTATTATTTGTATAAATATTAATGCACCCACATGTGAATAAAAACAAATGAAAATTAAATGAGGCCTGTACTTTATTTATCCAACCAGTCACATCAAAGGTCATAGAATTTCATTTTGAAAGCCACTTGAATAAATTTGTGTATGTTGTAATCACGCTCTAGTATTTGAATGTACAAAAATTATTTATTATTTGTATGAATATTAATGCACCCACATGTGAATAAAAGCAAATGAGAATTAAATCAGGCCTGTACCTTATTAATCCACCCAGTCACATCAAAGGTCATAGAATTTCATTTTGAAAGTGACTTGAATAAATTTGAGTAAGTTGTAAACACGCTCTAGTATTTGAATGTACAAAATTATTGATTATTTGTATAAAATATTAATGCACCCACATGCGAATAAAAGCAAATGAAAATTAAATCAAACCTGTACTTTATTAATCCACCCAGTCACATCAAAGGTTATAGAATTTCATTTTGAAAGTGACTTGAATAAATTTGTGTAAGTTGTAATCACGCTCTAGTATTTGAATGTACAAAATTATTTATTATTTGTATAAATATTAATGCACCCACATGTGAATAAAAGCAAATGAAAATTAAATCAGGCCTGTACTTTATTAATCCAACCAGTCACATCAAAGGTCATAGAATTTCATTTTGAAAGTCACTTGAATAAATTTGTGTATGTTGTAATCACGCTCTAGTATTTGAATGTACAAAATTATTTATTATTTGTATAAATATTAATGCACCCACATGTGAATAAAAACAAATGAGAATTAAATCGGGCCTGTACCTTATTAATCCACCCAGTCACATCAAATGTCATAGAATTTCACTTTGAAAGTGACTTGAATAAATTTGTGTAAGTTGTAATCACGCTCTAGTATTTGAATGTACAAAATTATTTATTATTTGTATAAATATTAATGCACCCACATGTGAATAAAAGCAAATGAAAATTAAATCAGGCCTGTACTTTATTAATCCAACCCGTCACATCAAAGGTCATAGAATTTCATTTTGAAAGTCACTTGAATAAATTTGTGTAAGTTGTAATCACGCTCTAGTAATTGAATGTACAAAATTATTTATTATTTGTATAAATATTAATGCACCCACATGTGAATAAAAGCAAATGAAAATTAAATCAGGCCTGTACTTTATTAATCCAACCAGTCACATCAAAGGTCATAGAATTTCATTTTGAAAGTCACTTGAATAAATTTGTGTATGTTGTAATCACGCTCTAGTATTTGAATGTACAAAATTATTTATTATTTGTATAAATATTAATGCACCCACATGAGAATAAAAGCAAATGAGAATTAAATCAGGCCTGTACTTTATTAATCCAACCAGTCACATCAAAGGTCATAGAATTTCACTTTGAAAGTCACTTGAATAAATTTGTGTATGTTGTAATCACGCTCTAGTATTTGAATGTACAAAATTATTTATTATTTGTATAAATATTAATGCACCCACATGTGAATAAAAACAAATGAAAATTAAATCAGGCCTGTACTTTATTTATCCAACCAGTCACATCAAAGGTCATAGAATTTCATTTTGAAAGCCACTTGAATAAATTTGTGTATGTTGTAATCACGCTCTAGTATTTGAATGTACAAAAATTATTTATTATTTGTATGAATATTAATGCACCCACATGTGAATAAAAGCAAATGAGAATTAAATCAGGCCTGTACCTTATTAATCCACCCAGTCACATCAAATGTCATAGAATTTCACTTTGAAAGTGACTTGAATAAATTTGTGTAAGTTGTAATCACGCTCTAGTATTTGAATGTACAAAATTATTTATTATTTGTATAAATATTAATGCACCCACATGTGAATAAAAACAAATGAAAATTAAATGAGGCCTGTACTTTATTTATCCAACCAGTCACATCAAAGGTCATAGAATTTCATTTTGAAAGCCACTTGAATAAATTTGTGTATGTTGTAATCACGCTCTAGTATTTGAATGTACAAAAATTATTTATTATTTGTATGAATATTAATGCACCCACATGTGAATAAAAGCAAATGAAAATTAAATCAGGCCTGTACTTTATTAATCCAACCAGTCACATCAAAGGTCATAGAATTTCATTTTGAAAGTCACTTGAATAAATTTGTGTATGTTGTAATCACGCTCTAGTATTTGAATGTACAAAATTATTTATTATTTGTATAAATATTAATGCACCCACATGTGAATAAAAGCAAATGAGAATTAAATCAGGCCTGTACCTTATTAATCCACCCAGTCACATCAAAGGTCATAGAATTTCACTTTGAAAGTCACTTGAATAAATTTGTGTATGTTGTAATCACGCTCTAGTATTTGAATGTACAAAATTATTTATTATTTGTATAAATATTAATGCACCCACATGTGAATAAAAACAAATGAAAATTAAATGAGGCCTGTACTTTATTTATCCAACCAGTCACATCAAAGGTCATAGAATTTCATTTTGAAAGCCACTTGAATAAATTTGTGTATGTTGTAATCACGCTCTAGTATTTGAATGTACAAAAATTATTTATTATTTGTATAAATATTAATGCACCCACATGTGAATAAAAACAAATGAAAATTAAATGAGGCCTGTACTTTATTTATCCAACCAGTCACATCAAAGGTCATAGAATTTCATTTTGAAAGCCACTTGAATAAATTTGTGTATGTTGTAATCACGCTCTAGTATTTGAATGTACAAAAATTATTTATTATTTGTATGAATATTAATGCACCCACATGTGAATAAAAGCAAATGAGAATTAAATCAGGCCTGTACCTTATTAATCCACCCAGTCACATCAAAGGTCATAGAATTTCACTTTGAAAGTCACTTGAATAAATTTGTGTATGTTGTAATCACGCTCTAGTATTTGAATGTACAAAATTATTTATTATTTGTATAAATATTAATGCACCCACATGTGAATAAAAACAAATGAAAATTAAATGAGGCCTGTACTTTATTTATCCAACCAGTCACATCAAAGGTCATAGAATTTCATTTTGAAAGCCACTTGAATAAATTTGTGTATGTTGTAATCACGCTCTAGTATTTGAATGTACAAAAATTATTTATTATTTGTATGAATATTAATGCACCCACATGTGAATAAAAGCAAATGAAAATTAAATCAGGCCTGTACTTTATTAATCCACCCAGTCACATCAAAGGTCATAGAATTTCATTTTGAAAGTCACTTGAATAAATTTGTGTATGTTGTAATCACGCTCTAGTATTTGAATGTACAAAATTATTTATTATTTGTATAAATATTAATGCACCCACATGTGAATAAAAACAAATGAGAATTAAATCGGGCCTGTACCTTATTAATCCACCCAGTCACATCAAATGTCATAGAATTTCACTTTGAAAGTGACTTGAATAAATTTGTGTAAGTTGTAATCACGCTCTAGTATTTGAATGTACAAAATTATTTATTATTTGTATAAATATTAATGCACCCACATGTGAATAAAAGCAAATGAAAATTAAATCAGGCCTGTACTTTATTAATCCAACCCGTCACATCAAAGGTCATAGAATTTCATTTTGAAAGTCACTTGAATAAATTTGTGTAAGTTGTAATCACGCTCTAGTAATTGAATGTACAAAATTATTTATTATTTGTATAAATATTAATGCACCCACATGTGAATAAAAGCAAATGAAAATTAAATCAGGCCTGTACTTTATTAATCCAACCAGTCACATCAAAGGTCATAGAATTTCATTTTGAAAGTCACTTGAATAAATTTGTGTATGTTGTAATCACGCTCTAGTATTTGAATGTACAAAATTATTTATTATTTGTATAAATATTAATGCACCCACATGTGAATAAAAACAAATGAGAATTAAATCGGGCCTGTACCTTATTAATCCACCCAGTCACATCAAATGTCATAGAATTTCACTTTGAAAGTGACTTGAATAAATTTGTGTAAGTTGTAATCACGCTCTAGTATTTGAATGTACAAAATTATTTATTATTTGTATAAATATTAATGCACCCACATGTGAATAAAAGCAAATGAAAATTAAATCAGGCCTGTACTTTATTAATCCAACCCGTCACATCAAAGGTCATAGAATTTCACTTTGAAAGTGACTTCAATAAATTTGAGTAAGTTGTAATCACGCTCTAGTATTTGAATGTACAAAATTATTTATTATTTGTATAAATATTAATGCACCCACATGTGAATAAAAGCAAATGAAAATTAAATCAGGCCTGTACTTTATTAATCCAACCAGTCACATCAAAGGTCATAGAATTTCATTTTGAAAGTTACTTGAATAAATTTGTGTATGTTGTAATCACGCTCTAGTATTTGAATGTACAAAATTATTTATTATTTGTATAAATATTAATGCACCCACATGTGAATAAAAACAAATGAAAATTAAATCAGGCCTGTACTTTATTAATCCAACCAGTCACATCAAAGGTCATAGAATTTCATTTTGAAAGTCACTTGAATAAATTTGTGTAAATTGTAAACACGCTCTAGTATTTGAATGTACAAATTTATTTAATATTTGTAAAAAGATTAATGCAACTACACTTGAACAAAAGCAAATGGAAATTAAACCAGACCTGTACTTTATTAATCCAACCAGTCACATCAAAGGTCATAGAATTTCATTTTGAAAGTGACTTGAATAAATTTGAGTAAGTTGTAAACACGCACTAGTATTTGAATGTACAAAATTATTTAATATTTGTATAAATATTAATGCACCCACATGTGAATAAAAACAAATGTAAATTAAATCAGACCTGTACTTTATTAATCCACCCAGTCACATCAAATGTCATAGAATTTCATTTTGAAAGTGACTTGAATAAATTTGAGTAAGTTGTAATCACGCTCTAGTATTTGAATGTACAAAATTATTTATTATTTGTATAAATATTAATGCACCCACATGTGAATAAAAGCAAATGAAAATTAAATCAGGCCTGTACTTTATTAATCCAACCAGTCACATCAAAGGTCATAGAATTTCACTTTGAAAGTGACTTCAATAAATTTGAGTAAGTTGTAATCACGCTCTAGTATTTGAATGTACAAAATTATTTATTATTTGTATAAATATTAATGCACCCACATGTGAATAAAAGCAAATGAAAATTAAATCAGGTCTGTACTTTATTAATCCACCCAGTCACATCAAATGTCATAGAATTTCACTTTGAAAGTGACTTGAATAAATTTGTGTAAGTTGTAATCACGCTATAGGATTTGAATGTACAAAATTATTTATTATTTGTATAAATATTAATGCACCCACATGTGAATAAAAGCCAATGAAGATTAAATGAGGCCTGTTATTTACTAATCCAACCAGTCACATCAAAGGTCATAGAATTTCACTTTAAAAGTGACTTGAATAAATTTGTGTAAGTTGTAATCACGCTCTAGTATTTGAATGTACAAAATTATTTATTATTTGTATAAATATTAATGCACGCACATGTGAATAAAAGCAAATGAGAATTAAATCAGGTCTGTACCTTATTAATCCACCCAGTCACATCAAATGTCATAGAATTTCACTTTGAAAGTGACTTGAATAAATTTGAGTAAGCTGGAAACACGCTCTAGTATTTGAATTTACAGAATTATTTATTATTTGTATAAATATTAATGCACCCACATGTGAATAAAAGCAAATGAAAATTAAATCAGGCCTGTACTTTATTAATCCACCCAGTCACATCAAATGTCATAGAATTTTCTTTTGAAAGTCACTTGAATAAATTTGTGTAAGTTGTAATCACGCTCTAGTATTTGAATGTACAAAATTATTTATTATTTGTATAAATATTAATGCACCCACATGTGAATAAAAACAAATGAAAATTAAATGAGGCCTGTACTTTATTAATCCAACCAGTCACATCAAAGGTCATAGAATTTCATTTTGAAAGTCACTTGAATAAATTTGTGTATGTTGTAATCACGCTCTAGTATTTGAATGTACAAAAATTATTTATTATTTGTATGAATATTAATGCACCCACATGTGAATAAAAGCAAATGAGAATTAAATCAGGCCTGTACCTTATTAATCCACCCAGTCACATCAAATGTCATAGAATTTCACTTTGAAAGTGACTTGAATAAATTTGAGTAACTTGTAAACACGCACTAGTATTTGAATGTACAAAATTATTTAATATTTGTAAAAAGAATAATGCAACTACACTTGAACAAAAGCAAATGGGAATTAAACCAGACCTGTACTTTATTAATCCACCCAGTCACATCAAAGGTCATAGAATTTCATTTTGAAAGTGACTTGAATAAATTTGTGTAAGTTGTAATCACGCTCTAGTATTTGAATGTACAAAATTATTTAATATTTGTAAAAAGATTAATGCAACTACACTTGAACAAAAGCAAATGGGAATTAAATCAGGCCTGTACTTTATTAATCCACCCAGTCACATCAAATGTCATAGAATTTCACTTTGAAAGTGACTTGAGTAAATTTGTGTAAGTTGTAATCACGCTCTAGTATTTGAATGTACAAAATTATTTATTATTTGTATAAATATTAATACACCCACATGTGAATAAAAGCAAATGAAAATTAAATCAGGCCTGTACTTTATTAATCCAACCAGTCACATCAAAGGTCATAGAATTTCATTTTGAAAGTTACTTGAATAAATTTGTGGATGTTGTAATCACGCTCTAGTATTTGAATGTACAAAATTATTTATTATTTGTATAAATATTAATGCACCCACATGTGAATAAAAGCAAATGAGAATTAAATCAGGTCTGTACCTTATTAATCCACCCAGTCACATCAAATGTCATAGAATTTCACTTTGAAAGTGACTTGAATAAATTTGAGTAAGCTGGAAACACGCTCTAGTATTTGAATTTACAGAATTATTTATTATTTGTATAAATATTAATGCACCCACATGTGAATAAAAGCAAATGAAAATTAAATCAGGCCTGTACTTTATTAATCCACCCAGTCACATCAAATGTCATAGAATTTTCTTTTGAAAGTCACTTGAATAAATTTGTGTAAGTTGTAATCACGCTCTAGTAATTGAATGTACAAAATTATTTATTATTTGTATAAATATTAATGCACCCACATGTGAATAAAAACAAATGAAAATTAAATGAGGCCTGTACTTTATTAATCCAACCAGTCACATCAAAGGTCATAGAATTTCATTTTGAAAGTCACTTGAATAAATTTGTGTATGTTGTAATCACGCTCTAGTATTTGAATGTACAAAAATTATTTATTATTTGTATGAATATTAATGCACCCACATGTGAATAAAAGCAAATGAGAATTAAATCAGGCCTGTACCTTATTAATCCACCCAGTCACATCAAATGTCATAGAATTTCACTTTGAAAGTGACTTGAATAAATTTGAGTAACTTGTAAACACGCACTAGTATTTGAATGTACAAAATTATTTAATATTTGTAAAAAAATAATGCAACTACACTTGAACAAAAGCAAATGGGAATTAAACCAGACCTGTACTTTATTAATCCACCCAGTCACATCAAAGGTCATAGAATTTCACTTTGAAAGTCACTTGAATAAATTTGTGTAAGTTGTAATCACGCTCTAGTATTTGAATGTACAAAATTATTTAATATTTGTAAAAAGATTAATGCAACTACACTTGAACAAAAGCAAATGGGAATTAAATCAGGCCTGTACTTTATTAATCCACCCAGTCACATCAAAGGTCATAGAATTTCACTTTGAAAGTGACTTGAGTAAATTTGTGTAAGTTGTAATCACGCTCTAGTATTTGAATGTACAAAATTATTTATTATTTGTATAAATATTAATGCACCCACATGTGAATAAAAACAAATGAAAATTAAATCAGGCCTGTACTTTATTAATCCAACCAGTCACATCAAAGGTCATAGAATTTCATTTTGAAAGTCACTTGAATAAATTTGTGTAAATTGTAAACACGCTCTAGTATTTGAATGTACAATTTTATTTAATATTTGTAAAAAGATTAATGCAACTACACTTGAACAAAAGCAAATGGAAATTAAACCAGACCTGTACTTTATTAATCCAACCAGTCACATCAAAGGTCATAGAATTTCATTTTGAAAGTGACTTGAATAAATTTGAGTAACTTGTAAACACGCACTAGTATTTGAATGTACAAAATTATTTAATATTTGTATAAATATTAATGCACCCACATGTGAATAAAAACAAATGAAAATTAAATCAGACCTGTACTTTATTAATCCAACCAGTCACATCAAATGTCATAGAATTTCATTTTGAAAGTGACTTGAATAAATTTGTGTAAGTTGTAAACACGCTCTAGTATTTGAATGTACAGAAATATTTATTATTTGTATAAAATATTAATGCACCCACATGCGAATAAAAGCAAATGAAAATTAAATCAAACCTGTACTTTATTAATCCACCCAGTCACATCAAAGGTTATAGAATTTCACTTTGAAAGTCACTTGAATAAATTTGTGTAAGTTGTAATCACGCTCTAGTATTTGAATGTACAAAATTATTTATTATTTGTATAAATATTAATGCACCCACATGTGAATAAAAGCAAATGAAAATTAAATCAGGCCTTTACTTTATTAATCCAACCAGTCACATCAAAGGTCATAGAATTTCATTTTGAAAGTCACTTGAATAAATTTGTGTAAGTTGTAATCAGGCTCTAGTATTTGAATGTACAAAATTATTTATTATTTGTATAAATATTAATGCACCCACATGTGAATAAAAGCAAATGAAAATTAAATCAGGCCTGTACTTTATTAATCCACCCAGTCACATCAAATGTCATAGAATTTCACTTTGAAAGTCACTTGAATAAATTTGTGTAAGTTGTAATCACGCTCTAGTATTTGAATGTACAAGATTATTTATTATTTGTATAAATATTAATGCACCCACATGTGAATAAAAGCAAATGAAAATTGAATCAGGCCTGTACTTTATTAATCCAACCAGTCACATCAAATGTCATAGAATTTCATTTTGAAAGTCACTTGAATAAATTTGTGTATGTTGTAATCACGCTCTAGTATTTGAATGTACAAAATTATTTATTATTTGTTTAAATATTAATGAACCCACATGTGAATAAAAGCAAATGAAAATTAAATCAGGCCTGTACTTTATTAATCCACCCAGTCACATCAAATGTCATAGAATTTCATTTTGAAAGTCACTTGAATAAATTTGAGTAAGCTGGAAACACGCTCTAGTATTTGAATGTACAGAAATATTTATTATTTGTATAAATATTAATGCACCCACATGTGAATAAAAGCAAATGAAAATTAAATCAGGCCTGTACTTTATTAATCCAACCAGTCACATCAAAGGTCATAGAATTTCACTTTGAAAGTGACTTGAATAAATTTGTGTAAGTTGTAATCACGCTCTAGTAATTGAATGTACAAAATTATTTATTATTTGTATAAATATTAATGCACCCACATGTGAATAAAAGCAAATGAAAATTAAATCAGGCCTGTACTTTACTAATCCAACCAGTCACATCAAAGGTCATAGAATTTCACTTTGAAAGTGACTTGAATAAATTTGAGTAAGCTGTAAACACGCTCTAGTATTTGAATGTACAGAAATATTTAACTTTTGTATAAACATTAATGGACCCACATGTGAATAAAAGCAAATGAAAATTAAATCAGGCCTGTACTTTATTAATCCACCCAGTCACATCAAACGTCATAGAATTTCACTTTGAAAGTGACTTGAATAAATTTGTGTAAGTTGTAATCACGCTCTAGTATTTGAATGTACAAAATTATTTATTATTTGTATAAATATTAATGCACCCACATGTGAATAAAAGCAAATGAGAATTAAATCAGGCCTGTACTTTATTAATCCAACCAGTCACATCAAAGGTCATAGAATTTCATTTTGAAAGTCACTTGAATAAATTTGTGTATGTTGTAATCACGCTCTAGTATTTGAATGTACAAAATTATTTATTATTTGTATAAATATTAATGCACCCACATGTGAATAAAGCAAATGAGAATTAAATCAGGCCTGTACCTTATTAATCCACCCAGTCACATCAAATGTCATAGAATTTCACTTTGAAAGTGACTTGAATAAATTTGTGTAAGTTGTAATCTCGCTCTAGTATTTGAATGTACAAAATTATTTATTATTGTATAAATATTAATGCACCCACATGTGAATAAAAGCAAATGAAAATTAAATCAGGCCTGTACCTTATTAATCCACCCAGTCACATCAAAGGTCATAGAATTTCACTTTGAAAGTGACTTCAATAAATTTGAGTAAGTTGTAATCACGCTCTAGTATTTGAATGTACAAAATTATTTATTATTTGTATAAATATTAATGCACCCACATGTGAATAAAAGCAAATGAAAATTAAATCAGGCCTGTACTTTATTAATCCAACCAGTCACATCAAAGGTCATAGAATTTCACTTTGAAAGTGACTTGAATAAATTTGTGTAAGTTGTAATCACGCTCTAGTATTTGAATGTACAAAATTATTTATTATTTGTATAAATATTAATGCACCCACATGTGAATAAAAGCAAATGAAAATTAAATGAGGCCTGTTATTTACTAATCCAACCAGTCACATCAAAGGTCATAGAATTTCACTTTAAAAGTGCCTTGAATAAATTTGTGTAAGTTGTAATCACGCTCTAGTATTTGAATGTACAAAATTATTTATTATTTGTATAAATATTAATACACCCACATGTGAATAAAAGCAAATGAAAATTAAATCAGGCCTGTACTTTATTAATCCAACCAGTCACATCAAAGGTCATAGAATTTCATTTTGAAAGTTACTTGAATAAATTTGTGTATGTTGTAATCACGCTCTAGTATTTGAATGTACAAAATTATTTATTATTTGTATAAATATTAATGCACGCACATGTGAATAAAAGCAAATGAGAATTAAATCAGGCCTGTACCTTATTAATCCACTCAGTCACATCAAATGTCATAGAATTTCACTTTGAAAGTGACTTTAATAAATTTGAGTAAGCTGGAAACACGCTCTAGTATTTGAATTTACAAAATTATTTATTATTTGTATAAATATTATTGCACCCACATGTGAATAAAAGCAAATGAAAATTAAATCAGGCCTGTACTTTATTAATCCACCCAGTCACATCAAATGTCATAGAATTTTCTTTTGAAAGTCACTTGAATAAATTTGTGTAAGTTGTAATCACGCTCTAGTATTTGAATGTACAAAATTATTTATTATTTGTATAAATATTAATGCACCCACATGTGAATAAAAACAAATGAAAATTAAATGAGGCCTGTACTTTATTAATCCAACCAGTCACATCAAAGGTCATAGAATTTCATTTTGAAAGTCACTTGAATAAATTTGTGTATTTTGTAATCACGCTCTAGTATTTGAATGTACAAAAATTATTTATTATTTGTATGAATATTAATGCACCCACATGTGAATAAAAGCAAATGAGAATTAAATCAGGCCTGTACCTTATTAATCCACCCAGTCACATCAAATGTCATAGAATTTCACTTTGAAAGTGACTTGAATAAATTTGAGTAACTTGTAAACACGCACTAGTATTTGAATGTACAAAATTATTTAATATTTGTAAAAAGAATAATGCAACTACACTTGAACAAAAGCAAATGGGAATTAAACCAGACCTGTACTTTATTAATCCACCCAGTCACATCAAAGGTCATAGAATTTCACTTTGAAAGTGACTTGAATAAATTTGTGTAAGTTGTAATCACGCTCTAGTATTTGAATGTACAAAATTATTTATTATTTGTATAAATATTAATGCACCCACATGTGAATAAAAGCAAATGAAAATTAAATGAGGCCTGTTATTTACTAATCCAACCAGTCACATCAAAGGTCATAGAATTTCACTTTAAAAGTGCCTTGAATAAATTTGTGTAAGTTGTAATCACGCTCTAGTATTTGAATGTACAAAATTATTTATTATTTGTATAAATATTAATACACCCACATGTGAATAAAAGCAAATGAAAATTAAATCAGGCCTGTACTTTATTAATCCAACCAGTCACATCAAAGGTCATAGAATTTCATTTTGAAAGTTACTTGAATAAATTTGTGTATGTTGTAATCACGCTCTAGTATTTGAATGTACAAAATTATTTATTATTTGTATAAATATTAATGCACGCACATGTGAATAAAAGCAAATGAGAATTAAATCAGGCCTGTACCTTATTAATCCACTCAGTCACATCAAATGTCATAGAATTTCACTTTGAAAGTGACTTGAATAAATTTGAGTAAGCTGGAAACACGCTCTAGTATTTGAATTTACAAAATTATTTATTATTTGTATAAATATTATTGCACCCACATGTGAATAAAAGCAAATGAAAATTAAATCAGGCCTGTACTTTATTAATCCACCCAGTCACATCAAATGTCATAGAATTTTCTTTTGAAAGTCACTTGAATAAATTTGTGTAAGTTGTAATCACGCTCTAGTATTTGAATGTACAAAATTATTTATTATTTGTATAAATATTAATGCACCCACATGTGAATAAAAACAAATGAAAATTAAATGAGGCCTGTACTTTATTAATCCAACCAGTCACATCAAAGGTCATAGAATTTCATTTTGAAAGTCACTTGAATAAATTTGTGTATTTTGTAATCACGCTCTAGTATTTGAATGTACAAAAATTATTTATTATTTGTATGAATATTAATGCACCCACATGTGAATAAAAGCAAATGAGAATTAAATCAGGCCTGTACCTTATTAATCCACCCAGTCACATCAAATGTCATAGAATTTCACTTTGAAAGTCACTTGAATAAATTTGAGTAACTTGTAAACACGCACTAGTATTTGAATGTACAAAATTATTTAATATTTGTAAAAAGAATAATGCAACTACACTTGAACAAAAGCAAATGGGAATTAAACCAGACCTGTACTTTATTAATCCACCCAGTCACATCAAAGGTCATAGAATTTCATTTTGAAAGTGACTTGAATAAATTTGTGTAAGTTGTAATCACGCTCTAGTATTTGAATGTACAAAATTATTTAATATTTGTAAAAAGATTAATGCAACTACACTTGAACAAAAGCAAATGGGAATTAAATCAGGCCTGTACTTTATTAATCCACCCAGTCACATCAAATGTCATAGAATTTCATTTTGAAAGTCACTTGAGTAAATTTTTGTAAGTTGTAATCACGCTCTAGTATTTGAATGTACAAAATTATTTATTATTTGTATAAATATTAATGCACCCACATGTGAATAAAAACAAATGAAAATTAAATGAGGCCTGTACTTTATTAATCCAACCCGTCACATCAAAGGTCATAGAATTTCATTTTGAAAGTGACTTGAATAAATTTGTGTAAATTGTAAACACGCTCTAGTATTTGAATGTACAAATTTATTTAATATTTATAAAAAGATTAATGCAACTACACTTGAACAAAAGCAAATGGAAATTAAACCAGACCTGTACTTTATTAATCCAACCAGTCACATCAAAGGTCATAGAATTTCATTTTGAAAGTGATTTGAGTAAATTTGAGTAAGTTGTAAACACGCACTAGTATTTGAATGTACAAAATTATTTAATATTTGTATAAATATTAATGCACCCACATGTGAATAAAAACAAATGTAAATTAAATCAGACCTGTACTTTATTAATCCACCCAGTCACATCAAATGTCATAGAATTTCATTTTGAAAGTGACTTGAATAAATTTGAGTAAGTTGTAAACACGCTCTAGTATTTGAATGTACAAAATTATTGATTATTTGTATAAAATATTAATGCACCCACATGCGAATAAAAGCAAATGAAAATTAAATCAAACCTGTACTTTATTAATCCACCCAGTCACATCAAAGGTTATAGAATTTCATTTTGAAAGTCACTTGAATAAATTTGTGTAAGTTGTAAACACGCTCTAGTATTTGAATGTACAAAATTATTTAATATTTGTAAAAAGATTAATGCAACTACACTTGAACAAAAGCAAATGGGAATTAAACCAGACCTGTACTTTATTAATCCACCCAGTCACATCAAAGGTCATAGAATTTCATTTTGAAAGTCACTTGAATAAATTTGTGTAAGTTGTAAACACGCTCTAGTATTTGAATGCACAAATTTTTTTAATATTTGTGTAAAGATTAATGCAACTACACTTGAACAAAAGCAAATGGGAATTAAACCAGACCTCTACATTATTAATCCACCTAGTCACATCAAATGTCATAGAATTTCATTTTGAAAGTCACTTGAATAAATTTGTGTAAGTTGTAATCACGCTCTAGTATTTGAATGTACAAAATTATTTATTATTTGTATAAATATTAATGCACCCACATGTGAATAAAAGCAAATGAAAATTAAATCAGGCCTGTACTTTATTAATCCACCCAGTCACATCAAAGGTCATAGAATATCGTTTTGAAAGTCACTTCAATAAATTTGTGTAAGTTGTAAACACGCTCTAGTATTTGAATGCACAAAATTATTTAATATTTGTATAAAGTTCAATGCAACTACACTTGAACAAAAGCAAATGGGAATTAAACCAGACCTGTACTTCATTAATCCACCCTGTCACATCAAATGTCATAGAATTTCATTTTGAAAGTGACTTGAATAAATTTGAGTAAGTTGTAAACACGCACTAGTATTTGAATGTACAAAATTATTTAATATTTGTATAAATATTAATGCACCCACATGTGAATAAAAGCAAATGAAAATTAAATCAGGCCTGTACTTTATTAATCCAACCAGTCACATCAAATGTCATAGAATTTCACTTTGAAAGTGACTTGAATAAATTTGAGTAAGCTGTAAACACGCTCTAGTATTTGAATGTACAGAATTATTTATTATTTGTATAAATATTAATGCACCCACATGTGAATAAAAGCAAATGAAAATTAAATCAGGCCTGTACTTTATTAATCCAACCAGTCACATCAAAGGTCATAGAATTTCACTTTGAAAGTCACTTGAATAAATTTGTGTAAGTTGTAATCACGCTCTAGTATTTGAATGTACAAAATTATTTATTATTTGTATAAATATTAATGCACCCAGATGTGAATAAAAGCAAATAAAAATTAAATCAGGCCTGTACTTTATTAATCCAACCAGTCACATCAAATGTCATAGAATTTCATTTTGAAAGTCACTTGAACAAATTTGTGTAAGTTGTAAACACGCTCTAGTATTTGAATGTACAAATTTATTTAATATTTGTATAAAAATTAATGCAACTACACTTGAAGAAAAGCAAATTGGAATTAAGCCAGACCTGTAAATTAATAATCCACCCAGTCACATCAAAGGTCATAGAATTTCATTTTCAAAGTGACTTGAATAAATTTGAGTAAGTTGTAAACACGCACTAGTATTTGAATGTACAAATCTATTTAATATTTGTATAAATATTAATGCACCCACATGTGAATAAAAACAAATGTAAATTAAATCAAACCTGTACTTTGATAATCCACCCAGTCACATCAAATGTCATAGAATTTCACTTTGAAAGTGACTTGAATAAATTTGAGTAAGTTGTAAACACGCTCTAGTATTTGAATGTACAAAGTTATTGATTATTTGTATAAATATTAATGCACCCACATGTGAATAAAAGCAAATGAAAATTAAATCAGGCCTGTACTTTATTAATCCACCCAGTCACATCAAAGGTCATAGAATTTCATTTTGAAAGTCACTTGAATAAATTTGTGTAAGTTGTAAACACGCTCTAGTATTTGAATGTACAAAATTATTTAATATTGGTGTAGAGATTAATGCAACTACAGTTAAACAAAAGCAAATGGGAATTAAACCAGACCTGTACTTTATTAATCCAACCAGTCACATCAAAGGTCATAGAATTTGATTTTGAAAGTGACTTGAATAAATTTGAGTAAGTTGTAAAGACGCTCTAGTATTTGAATGTACAAAATTATTTATTATTTGTATAAATATTAATACACCCACATGTGAATAAAAGCAAATGAAAATTAAATCAGGCCAGTATTTTATTAATCCACCCAGTCACATCAAATGGCATAGAATTTCATTTTGAAAGTCACTTGAGTAAATTTGTGAAAGTTGTAAACACGCTCTACTATTTGAATGTACAGAATTATTTAATATTTGTGTAAAGATTAATGCAACTACACTTGAACAAAAGCAAATAGGAATTAAACCAGACCTGTACATTATTAATCCACCCAGTCACATCAAAGGTCATAGAATTTCATTTTGAAAGTGACTTGAATAAATTTGAGTATGTTGTAAAGACGCTCTAGTATTTGAATGTACAAAATTATTTATTATTTGTATAAATATTAATACACCCACATGTGAATAAAAGCAAATGAAAATTAAATCAGGCCTGTATTTTATTAATCCACCCTGTCACATCAAATGGCATAGAATTTCATTTTGAAAGTCACTTGAGTAAATTTGTGAAAGTTGTAAACACGCTCTACTATTTGAATGTACAGAATTATTTAACTTTTGTGTAAAGATTAATGCAACTACACTTGAACAAAAGCAAATGCGAATTAAACCAGACCTGTACTTTATTAATCCACCCTGTCACATCAAATGTCATAGAATTTCATTTTGAAAGTCACTTGAATAAATTTGTGTAAGTTGTAAACACGCTCTAGTATTTGAATGTACAAAACTATTTATTATTTGTATAAATATTAATGCACCCACATGTGAATAAAAGCAAATGAAAATTAAATCAGGCCTGTACTTTATTAATCCACCCAGTCACATCAAAGGTCATAGAATTTCATTTTGAAAGTCACTTGAATAAATTTGTATAAGTTGTAAACACGCTCTAGTATTTGAATGCACAAAATTATTTAATATATTTGTAAAGTTTAATGCAACTACACTTGAACAAAAGCAAATGGGAATTAAACCGGACCTGTACTTTATTAATCCACCCTGTCACATCAAATGGCATAGAATTTCATTTTGAAAGTCACTTGAGTGAATTTGTGAAAGTTGTAAACACGCTCTACTATTTGAATGTACAGAATTATTTAACTTTTGTGTAAAGATTAATGCAACTAAACTTGAACAAACGCAAATGGGAATTAAGCCAGACCTGTACAATATTAATCCACCCAGTCACATCAAAGGTCATAGAATTTCATTTTGAAAGTCACTTGAATAAATTTGAGTATGTTGTAAAGACGCTCTAGTATTTGAATGTGGAAAATTATTTATTATTTGTATAAATATTAATGCACCCACATGTGAATAAAAGCAAATGAAAATTAAACCAGACCTGTACTTTATTAATCCACCCTGTCACATCAAACGTCATAGAATTTCATTTTGAAAGTCACTTGAATAAACTTGTGTAAGTTGTAAACACGCTCTAGTATTTGAATGTACAAAATTATTTAACTTTTGTGTAAAGATTAATGCAACAACACTTGAACAAAAGTAAATGAGAATTAAACCAGACCTGTACTTTATTAATCCACCCTGTCACATCAAATGTCATAGAATTTCATTTTGAAAGTCACTTGAATAAATTTGTGTAAGTTGTAATCACGCTCTAGTATTTGAATGCACAAAAATATTAAATTTTCGTATGAAATTTAATACACATTCACGTGAATAAAGGACAATGGGAATTAAACCGGACCTGTACTTTATTAATCCACCCAGTCACATCAAATGTCATAGAATTTCACTTTGTAAGTGACTTGAATAAATTTGTGTAAGTTGTAAACACGCTCTAGTATTTGAATGTCCAAAATTATTTATTATTTGTATAAATATTAATGCACCCACATGTGAATAAAAGCATATGAAAATTAAACCAGACCTGTACTTTATTAATCCACCCTGTCACATCAAACGTCATAGAATTTCATTTTGAAAGTCACTTGAATAAACTTGTGTAAGTTGTAAACACGCTCTAGTATTTGAATGTACAAAATTATTTAATATTTGTGTAAAGATTAATGCAACTACAGTTGAACAAAAGCAAATGGGAATTAAACCAGACCTGTACTTTATTAATCCAACCAGTCACATCAAAGGTCATAGAATTTCATTTTGAAAGTGACTTGAATAAATTTGGGTATGTTGTAAAGATGCACTAGTATTTGAATGTACAAAATTATTTAACTTTTGTGTAAAGATTAATGCAACTTCACTTGAACAAAAGCAAATGAGAATTAAACCGGACCTGTACTTTATTAATCCACCCAGTCACATCAAACGTCATAGAATTTCATTTTGAAAGTCACTTGAATAAATTTGTGTAAGTTGTAATCACGCTCTAGTATTTGAATGAACAAAACTATTTATTATTTGTATAAATATTAATGCACCCACATGTGAATAAAAGCAAATGAAAATTAAATCAGGCCTGTACTTTATTAATCCACCCTGTCACATCAAATGTCATAGAATTTCATTTTGAAAGTCACTTGAATAAATTTGTGTAAGTTGTAATCACGCTCTAGTATTTGAATGCACAAAAATATTAAATTTTCGTATGAAATTTAATACACATTCACGTGAATAAAGGACAATGGGAATTAAACCGGACCTGTACTTTATTAATCCACCCAGTCACATCAAATGTCATAGAATTTCACTTTGTAAGTGACTTGAATAAATTTGTGTAAGTTGTAAACACGCTCTAGTATTTGAATGTCCAAAATTATTTATTATTTGTATAAATATTAATGCACCCACATGTGAATAAAAGCATATGAAAATTAAACCAGACCTGTACTTTATTAATCCACCCTGTCACATCAAACGTCATAGAATTTCATTTTGAAAGTCACTTGAATAAACTTGTGTAAGTTGTAAACACGCTCTAGTATTTGAATGTACAAAATTATTTAATATTTGTGTAAAGATTAATGCAACTACAGTTGAACAAAAGCAAATGGGAATTAAACCAGACCTGTACTTTATTAATCCAACCAGTCACATCAAAGGTCATAGAATTTCATTTTGAAAGTGACTTGAATAAATTTGGGTATGTTGTAAAGATGCACTAGTATTTGAATGTACAAAATTATTTATTATTTGTATAAATATTAATACACCCACATGTGAATAAAAGCAAATGAAAATTAAATCAGGCCTGTATTTTATTAATCCACCCTGTCACATCAAATGGCATAGAATTTCATTTTGAAAGTCACTTGAGTAAATTTGTGAAAGTTGTAAACACGCTCTACTATTTGAATGTACAGAATTATTTAACTTTTGTGTAAAGATTAATGCAACTACACTTGAACAAAAGCAAATGCGAATTAAACCAGACCTGTACTTTATTAATCCACCCTGTCACATCAAATGTCATAGAATTTCATTTTGAAAGTCACTTGAATAAATTTGTGTAAGTTGTAAACACGCTCTAGTATTTGAATGTACAAAACTATTTATTATTTGTATAAATATTAATGCACCCACATGTGAATAAAAGCAAATGAAAATTAAATCAGGCCTGTACTTTATTAATCCACCCAGTCACATCAAAGGTCATAGAATTTCATTTTGAAAGTCACTTGAATAAATTTGAGTAAGTTGTAAACACGCTCTAGTATTTGAATGCACAAAATTATTTAATATTTGTGTAAAGATTAATGCAACTTCACTTGAACAAAAGCAAATGGGAATTAAACCGGACCTGTACTTTATTAATCCACCCAGTCACATCAAAGGTCATAGATTTTCATTTTGAAAGTCACTTGAATAAATTTGTGTAAGCTGTAAACACGCTCTAGTATTTGAATGTACAAAATTATTTATTATTTGTATAAATATTAATGCACCCACATGTGAATAAAAGCAAATGAAAATTAAACCGGACCTGTACTTTATTAATCCACCCAGTCACATCAAAGGTCATAGATTTTCATTTTGAAAGTCACTTGAATAAATTTGTGTAAGCTGTAAACACGCTCTAGTATTTGAATGTACAAAATTATTTATTATTTGTATAAATATTAATGCACCCACATGTGAATAAAAGCAAATGAGAATTAAACCAGACCTGTACTTTATTAATCCACCCTGTCACATCAAATGTCATAGAATTTCATTTTGAAAGTCACTTGAATAAATTTGTGTAAGCTGTAAACACGCTCTAGTATTTGAATGCACAAAATTATTTAATATTCGTATGAGATTTAATACACATTCACGTGAATAAAGGACAATGGGAATTAAACCGGACCTGTACTTTATTAATCCACCCAGTCACATCAAATGTCATTGAATTTCACTTTGAAAATGACTTGAATAAATTTGTGTAAGTTGTAAACACGCACTAGTATTTGAATGTACAAAATTATTTAACTTTTGTGTAAAGATTAATGCAACTTCACTTGAACAAAAGCAAATGAGAATTAAACCGGACCTGTACTTTATTAATCCACCCAGTCACATCAAATGTCATAGAATTTCATTTTGAAAGTCACTTGAATAAATTTGTGTAAGTTGTAATCACGCTCTAGTATTTGAATGAACAAAACTATTTATTATTTGTATAAATATTAATGCACCCACATGTGAATAAAAGCAAATGAGAATTAAACCAGACCTGTACTTTATTAATCCACCCTGTCACATCAAATGTCATAGAATTTCATTTTGAAAGTCACTTGAATAAATTTGTGTAAGCTGTAAACACGCTCTAGTATTTGAATGCACAAAATTATTTAATATTCGTATGAGATTTAATACACATTCACGTGAATAAAGGACAATGGGAATTAAACCGGACCTGTACTTTATTAATCCACCCAGTCACATCAAATGTCATTGAATTTCACTTTGAAAATGACTTGAATAAATTTGTGTAAGTTGTAAACACGCACTAGTATTTGAATGTACAAAATTATTTAACTTTTGTGTAAAGATTAATGCAACTTCACTTGAACAAAAGCAAATGAGAATTAAACCGGACCTGTACTTTATTAATCCACCCAGTCACATCAAATGTCATAGAATTTCATTTTGAAAGTCACTTGAATAAATTTGTGTAAGTTGTAATCACGCTCTAGTATTTGAATGAACAAAACTATTTATTATTTGTATAAATATTAATGCACCCACATGTGAATAAAAGCAAATGAAAATTAAATCAGGCCTGTACTTTATTAATCCACCCAGTCACATCAAATGGCATAGAATTTCATTTTGAAAGTCACTTGAATAAATTTGTGTAAGTTGTAAACACGCTCTAGTATTTGAATGTACAAAATTATTTGATATTTGTGTAAAGATTAATGCAACTACACTTGAACAAAAGCAAATGGGCATTAAACCAGACCTGTACTTTATTAATCCACCCAGTCACATCAAAGGTCATAGAATTTCATTTTGAAAGTCACTTGAATAAATTTGTGTAAGTTGTAAACACGCTCTAGTATTTAAATGCACAAAATATTTTAATATTTGTGTAAAGATTAATGCAACTACACTTGAACAAAAGCAAATGGGAATTAAGCCAGACCTGTACATTATTAATCCACCCAGTCACATCAAAGGTCATAGATTTTCATTTTGAAAGTCACTTGAATAAATTTGTGTAAGTTGTAATCACGCTCTAGTATTTAAATGTACAAAATTATTTATTATTTGTATAAATATTAATGCACCCACATGTGAATAAAAGCAAATGGGAATTAAACCAGACCTGTACTTTATTAATCCACCCTGTCACATCAAATGTCATAGAATTTCATTTTGAAAGTCACTTGAATAAATTTGTGTAAGTTGTAAACACGCTCTAGTATTTGAATGTACAAAACTATTTATTATTTGTATAAATATTAATGCACCCACATGTGAATAAAAGCAAATGAAAATTAAATCAGGCCTGTACTTTATTAATCCACCCAGTCACATCAAAGGTCATAGAATTTCATTTTGAAAGTCACTTGAATAAATTTGTATAAGTTGTAAACACGCTCTAGTATTTGAATGCACAAAATTATTTAATATTTGTGTAAAGATTAATGCAACTACACTTGAACAAAAGCAAATGGGAATTAAACCGGACCTGTACTTTATTAATCCACCCAGTCACATCAAAGGTCATAGATTTTCATTTTGAAAGTCACTTGAATAAATTTGTGTAAGCTGTAAACACGCTCTAGTATTTGAATGTACAAAATTATTTATTATTTGTATAAATATTAATGCACCCACATGTGAATAAAAGCAAATGAAAATTAAACCAGACCTGTACTTTATTAATCCACCCAGTCACATCAAAGGTCATAGAATTTCATTTTGAAAGTCACTTGAATAAACTTGTGTAAGCTGTAAACACGCTCTAGTATTTGAATGCACAAAATTATTTAATATTCGTATGAGATTCAATACACATTCACGTGAATAAAGGACAATGGGAATTAAACCGGACCTGTACTTTATTAATCCACCCAGTCACATCAAATGTCATTGAATTTCACTTTGAAAGTGACTTGAATAAATTTGTGTAAGTTGTAAACACGCACTAGTATTTGAATGTACAAAATTATTTAACTTTTGTGTAAAGATTAATGCAACTTCACTTGAACAAAAGCAAATGAGAATTAAACCGGACCTGTACTTTATTAATCCACCCAGTCACATCAAATGTCATAGAATTTCATTTTGAAAGTCACTTGAATAAATTTGTGTAAGTTGTAATCACGCTCTAGTATTTGAATGAACAAAACTATTTATTATTTGTATAAATATTAATGCACCCACATGTGAATAAAAGCAAATGAAAATTAAATCAGGCCTGTACTTTATTAATCCACCCAGTCACATCAAATGGCATAGAATTTCATTTTGAAAGTCACTTGAATAAATTTGTGTAAGTTGTAAACACGCTCTAGTATTTGAATGTACAAAATTATTTGATATTTGTGTAAAGATTAATGCAACTACACTTGAACAAAAGCAAATGGGAATTAAACTTGACCTGTACTTTATTAATCCACCCAGTCACATCAAAGGTCATAGAATTTCATTTTGAAAGTCACTTGAATAAATTTGTGTAAGTTGTAAACACGCTCTAGTATTTAAATGCACAAAATTTTTTAATATTTGTGTAAAGATTAATGCAACTACACTTGAACAAAAGCAAATGGGAATTAAGCCAGACCTGTACATTATTAATCCACCCAGTCACATCAAAGGTCATAGAATTTCATTTTCAAAGTGACTTGAATAAATTTGAGTAAGTTGTAAACACGCACTAGTATTTGAATGTACAAAATTATTTAATATTTGTATAAATATTAATGCACCCACATGTGAATAAAAACAAATGTAAATTAAATCAAACCTGTACTTTGATAATCCACCCAGTCACATCAAATGTCATAGAATTTCACTTTGAAAGTGACTTGAATAAATTTGAGTAAGTTGTAAACACGCTCTAGTATTTGAATGTACAAAGTTATTGATTATTTGTATAAATATTAATGCACCCACATGTGAATAAAAGCAAATGAAAATTAAATCAGGCCTGTACTTTATTAATCCACCCAGTCACATCAAAGGTCATAGAATTTCATTTTGAAAGTCACTTGAATAAATTTGTGTAAGTTGTAAACACGCTCTAGTATTTGAATGTACAAAATTATTTAATATTGGTGTAGAGATTAATGCAACTACAGTTGAACAAAAGCAAATGGGAATTAAACCAGACCTGTACTTTATTAATCCAACCAGTCACATCAAAGGTCATAGAATTTGATTTTGAAAGTGACTTGAATAAATTTGAGTAAGTTGTAAAGACGCTCTAGTATTTGAATGTACAAAATTATTTATTATTTGTATAAATATTAATACACCCACATGTGAATAAAAGCAAATGAAAATTAAATCAGGCCAGTATTTTGTTAATCCACCCAGTCACATCAAATGGCATAGAATTTCATTTTGAAAGTCACTTGAGTAAATTTGTGAAAGTTGTAAACACGCTCTACTATTTGAATGTACAGAATTATTTAATATTTGTGTAAAGATTAATGCAACTACACTTGAACAAAAGCAAATAGGAATTAAACCAGACCTGTACATTATTAATCCACCCAGTCACATCAAAGGTCATAGAATTTCATTTTGAAAGTGACTTGAATAAATTTGAGTATGTTGTAAAGACGCTCTAGTATTTGAATGTACAAAATTATTTATTATTTGTATAAATATTAATACACCCACATGTGAATAAAAGCAAATGAAAATTAAATCAGGCCTGTATTTTATTAATCCACCCTGTCACATCAAATGGCATAGAATTTCATTTTGAAAGTCACTTGAGTAAATTTGTGAAAGTTGTAAACACGCTCTACTATTTGAATGTACAGAATTATTTAACTTTTGTGTAAAGATTAATGCAACTACACTTGAACAAAAGCAAATGCGAATTAAACCAGACCTGTACTTTATTAATCCACCCTGTCACATCAAATGTCATAGAATTTCATTTTGAAAGTCACTTGAATAAATTTGTGTAAGTTGTAAACACGCTCTAGTATTTGAATGTACAAAACTATTTATTATTTGTATAAATATTAATGCACCCACATGTGAATAAAAGCAAATGAAAATTAAATCAGGCCTGTACTTTATTAATCCACCCAGTCACATCAAAGGTCATAGAATTTCATTTTGAAAGTCACTTGAATAAATTTGTATAAGTTGTAAACACGCTCTAGTATTTGAATGCACAAAATTATTTAATATATTTGTAAAGTTTAATGCAACTACACTTGAACAAAAGCAAATGGGAATTAAACCGGACCTGTACTTTATTAATCCACCCTGTCACATCAAATGGCATAGAATTTCATTTTGAAAGTCACTTGAGTGAATTTGTGAAAGTTGTAAACACGCTCTACTATTTGAATGTACAGAATTATTTAACTTTTGTGTAAAGATTAATGCAACTAAACTTGAACAAACGCAAATGGGAATTAAGCCAGACCTGTACAATATTAATCCACCCAGTCACATCAAAGGTCATAGAATTTCATTTTGAAAGTCACTTGAATAAATTTGAGTATGTTGTAAAGACGCTCTAGTATTTGAATGTGGAAAATTATTTATTATTTGTATAAATATTAATGCACCCACATGTGAATAAAAGCAAATGAAAATTAAACCAGACCTGTACTTTATTAATCCACCCTGTCACATCAAACGTCATAGAATTTCATTTTGAAAGTCACTTGAATAAACTTGTATAAGTTGTAAACACGCTCTAGTATTTGAATGTACAAAATTATTTAACTTTTGTGTAAAGATTAATGCAACAACACTTGAACAAAAGTAAATGAGAATTAAACCAGACCTGTACTTTATTAATCCACCCTGTCACATCAAATGTCATAGAATTTCATTTTGAAAGTCACTTGAATAAATTTGTGTAAGTTGTAATCACGCTCTAGTATTTGAATGCACAAAAATATTAAATTTTCGTATGAAATTTAATACACATTCACGTGAATAAAGGACAATGGGAATTAAACCGGACCTGTACTTTATTAATCCACCCAGTCACATCAAATGTCATAGAATTTCACTTTGTAAGTGACTTGAATAAATTTGTGTAAGTTGTAAACACGCTCTAGTATTTGAATGTCCAAAATTATTTATTATTTGTATAAATATTAATGCACCCACATGTGAATAAAAGCATATGAAAATTAAACCAGACCTGTACTTTATTAATCCACCCTGTCACATCAAACGTCATAGAATTTCATTTTGAAAGTCACTTGAATAAACTTGTGTAAGTTGTAAACACGCTCTAGTATTTGAATGTACAAAATTATTTAATATTTGTGTAAAGATTAATGCAACTACAGTTGAACAAAAGCAAATGGGAATTAAACCAGACCTGTACTTTATTAATCCAACCAGTCACATCAAAGGTCATAGAATTTCATTTTGAAAGTGACTTGAATAAATTTGGGTATGTTGTAAAGATGCACTAGTATTTGAATGTACAAAATTATTTAACTTTTGTGTAAAGATTAATGCAACTTCACTTGAACAAAAGCAAATGAGAATTAAACCGGACCTGTACTTTATTAATCCACCCAGTCACATCAAACGTCATAGAATTTCATTTTGAAAGTCACTTGAATAAATTTGTGTAAGTTGTAATCACGCTCTAGTATTTGAATGAACAAAACTATTTATTATTTGTATAAATATTAATGCACCCACATGTGAATAAAAGCAAATGAAAATTAAATCAGGCCTGTACTTTATTAATCCACCCAGTCACATCAAATGGCATAGAATTTCATTTTGAAAGTCACTTGAATAAATTTGTGAAAGTTGTAAACACGCTCTACTATTTGAATGTACAGAATTATTTAACTTTTGTGTAAAGATTAATGCAACTACACTTGAACAAAAGCAAATGCGAATTAAACCAGACCTGTACTTTATTAATCCACCCTGTCACATCAAATGTCATAGAATTTCATTTTGAAAGTCACTTGAATAAATTTGTGTAAGTTGTAAACACGCTCTAGTATTTGAATGTACAAAACTATTTATTATTTGTATAAATATTAATGCACCCACATGTGAATAAAAGCAAATGAAAATTAAATCAGGCCTGTACTTTATTAATCCACCCAGTCACATCAAAGGTCATAGAATTTCATTTTGAAAGTCACTTGAATAAATTTGAGTAAGTTGTAAACACGCTCTAGTATTTGAATGCACAAAATTATTTAATATTTGTGTAAAGATTAATGCAACTACACTTGAACAAAAGCAAATGGGAATTAAACCGGACCTGTACTTTATTAATCCACCCAGTCACATCAAAGGTCATAGATTTTCATTTTGAAAGTCACTTGAATAAATTTGTGTAAGCTGTAAACACGCTCTAGTATTTGAATGTACAAAATTATTTATTATTTGTATAAATATTAATGCACCCACATGTGAATAAAAGCAAATGAAAATTAAACCGGACCTGTACTTTATTAATCCACCCAGTCACATCAAAGGTCATAGATTTTCATTTTGAAAGTCACTTGAATAAATTTGTGTAAGCTGTAAACACGCTCTAGTATTTGAATGTACAAAATTATTTATTATTTGTATAAATATTAATGCACCCACATGTGAATAAAAGCAAATGAGAATTAAACCAGACCTGTACTTTATTAATCCACCCTGTCACATCAAATGTCATAGAATTTCATTTTGAAAGTCACTTGAATAAATTTGTGTAAGCTGTAAACACGCTCTAGTATTTGAATGCACAAAATTATTTAATATTCGTATGAGATTTAATACACATTCACGTGAATAAAGGACAATGGGAATTAAACCGGACCTGTACTTTATTAATCCACCCAGTCACATCAAATGTCATAGAATTTCATTTTGAAAGTCACTTGAATAAATTTGTGTAAGCTGTAAACACGCTCTAGTATTTGAATGCACAAAATTATTTAATATTCGTATGAGATTTAATACACATTCACGTGAATAAAGGACAATGGGAATTAAACCGGACCTGTACTTTATTAATCCACCCAGTCACATCAAATGTCATTGAATTTCACTTTGAAAATGACTTGAATAAATTTGTGTAAGTTGTAAACACGCACTAGTATTTGAATGTACAAAATTATTTAACTTTTGTGTAAACATTAATGCAACTTCACTTGAACAAAAGCAAATGAGAATTAAACCAGACCTGTACTTTATTAATCCACCCTGTCACATCAAATGTCATAGAATTTCATTTTGAAAGTCACTTGAATAAATTTGTGTAAGTTGTAATCACGCTCTAGTATTTGAATGAACAAAACTATTTATTATTTGTATAAATATTAATGCACCCACATGTGAATAAAAGCAAATGAAAATTAAATCAGGCCTGTACTTTATTAATCCACCCAGTCACATCAAATGGCATAGAATTTCATTTTGAAAGTCACTTGAATAAATTTGTGTAAGTTGTAAACACGCTCTAGTATTTGAATGTACAAAATTATTTGATATTTGTGTAAAGATTAATGCAACTACACTTGAACAAAAGCAAATGGGCATTAAACCAGACCTGTACTTTATTAATCCACCCAGTCAAATCAAAGGTCATAGAATTTCATTTTGAAAGTCACTTGAATAAATTTGTGTAAGTTGTAAACACGCTCTAGTATTTAAATGCACAAAATATTTTAATATTTGTGTAAAGATTAATGCAACTACACTTGAACAAAAGCAAATGGGAATTAAGCCAGACCTGTACATTATTAATCCACCCAGTCACATCAAAGGTCATAGATTTTCATTTTGAAAGTCACTTGAATAAATTTGTGTAAGTTGTAATCACGCTCTAGTATTTAAATGTACAAAATTATTTATTATTTGTATAAATATTAATGCACCCACATGTGAATAAAAGCAAATGGGAATTAAACCAGACCTGTACTTTATTAATCCACCCTGTCACATCAAATGTCATAGAATTTCATTTTGAAAGTCACTTGAATAAATTTGTGTAAGTTGTAAACACGCTCTACTATTTGAATGTACAAAACTATTTATTATTTGTATAAATATTAATGCACCCACATGTGAATAAAAGCAAATGAAAATTAAATCAGGCCTGTACTTTATTAATCCACCCAGTCACATCAAAGGTCATAGAATTTCATTTTGAAAGTCACTTGAATAAATTTGTATAAGTTGTAAACACGCTCTAGTATTTGAATGCACAAAATTATTTAATATTTGTGTAAAGATTAATGCAACTACACTTGAACAAAAGCAAATGGGAATTAAACCGGACCTGTACTTTATTAATCCACCCAGTCACATCAAAGGTCATAGATTTTCATTTTGAAAGTCACTTGAATAAATTTGTGTAAGCTGTAAACACGCTCTAGTATTTGAATGTACAAAATTATTTATTATTTGTATAAATATTAATGCACCCACATGTGAATAAAAGCAAATGAAAATTAAACCAGACCTGTACTTTATTAATCCACCCTGTCACATCAAAGGTCATAGAATTTCATTTTGAAAGTCACTTGAATAAACTTGTGTAAGTTGTAAACACGCTCTAGTATTTGAATGTACAAAATTATTTAACTTTTGTGTAAAGATTAATGCAACTACACTTGAACAAAAGCAAATGAGAATTAAAGCAGACCTGTACTTTATTAATCCACCCTGTCACATCAAATGTCATAGAATTTCATTTTGAAAGTCACTTGAATAAATTTGTGTAAGCTGTAAACACGCTCTAGTATTTGAATGCACAAAATTATTTAATATTCGTATGAGATTTAATACACATTCACGTGAATAAAGGACAATGGGAATTAAACCGGACCTGTACTTTATTAATCCACCCAGTCACATCAAATGTCATTGAATTTCACTTTGAAAATGACTTGAATAAATTTGTGTAAGTTGTAAACACGCACTAGTATTTGAATGTACAAAATTATTTAACTTTTGTGTAAACATTAATGCAACTTCACTTGAACAAAAGCAAATGAGAATTAAACCGGACCTGTACTTTATTAATCCACCCAGTCACATCAAATGTCATAGAATTTCATTTTGAAAGTCACTTGAATAAATTTGTGTAAGTTGTAATCACGCTCTAGTATTTGAATGAACAAAACTATTTATTATTTGTATAAATATTAATGCACCCACATGTGAATAAAAGCAAATGAAAATTAAATCAGGCCTGTACTTTATTAATCCACCCAGTCACATCAAATGGCATAGAATTTCATTTTGAAAGTCACTTGAATAAATTTGTGTAAGTTGTAAACACGCTCTAGTATTTGAATGTACAAAATTATTTGATATTTGTGTAAAGATTAATGCAACTACACTTGAACAAAAGCAAATGGGCATTAAACCAGACCTGTACTTTATTAATCCACCCAGTCAAATCAAAGGTCATAGAATTTCATTTTGAAAGTCACTTGAATAAATTTGTGTAAGTTGTAAACACGCTCTAGTATTTAAATGCACAAAATATTTTAATATTTGTGTAAAGATTAATGCAACTACACTTGAACAAAAGCAAATGGGAATTAAGCCAGACCTGTACATTATTAATCCACCCAGTCACATCAAAGGTCATAGATTTTCATTTTGAAAGTCACTTGAATAAATTTGTGTAAGTTGTAATCACGCTCTAGTATTTAAATGTACAAAATTATTTATTATTTGTATAAATATTAATGCACCCACATGTGAATAAAAGCAAATGGGAATTAAACCAGACCTGTACTTTATTAATCCACCCTGTCACATCAAATGTCATAGAATTTCATTTTGAAAGTCACTTGAATAAATTTGTGTAAGTTGTAAACACGCTCTAGTATTTGAATGTACAAAACTATTTATTATTTGTATAAATATTAATGCACCCACATGTGAATAAAAGCAAATGAAAATTAAATCAGGCCTGTACTTTATTAATCCACCCAGTCACATCAAAGGTCATAGAATTTCATTTTGAAAGTCACTTGAATAAATTTGTATAAGTTGTAAACACGCTCTAGTATTTGAATGCACAAAATTATTTAATATTTGTGTAAAGATTAATGCAACTACACTTGAACAAAAGCAAATGGGAATTAAACCGGACCTGTACTTTATTAATCCACCCAGTCACATCAAAGGTCATAGATTTTCATTTTGAAAGTCACATGAATAAATTTGTGTAAGCTGTAAACACGCTCTAGTATTTGAATGTACAAAATTATTTATTATTTGTATAAATATTAATGCACCCACATGTGAATAAAAGCAAATGAAAATTAAACCAGACCTGTACTTTATTAATCCACCCTGTCACATCAAAGGTCATAGAATTTCATTTTGAAAGTCACTTGAATAAACTTGTGTAAATTGTAAACACGCTCTAGTATTTGAATGTACAAAATTATTTAACTTTTGTGTAAAGATTAATGCAACTACACTTGAACAAAAGCAAATGAGAATTAAACCAGACCTGTACTTTATTAATCCACCCTGTCACATCAAATGTCATAGAATTTCATTTTGAAAGTCACTTGAATAAATTTGTGTAAGCTGTAAACACGCTCTAGTATTTGAATGCACAAAATTATTTAATATTCGTATGAGATTTAATACACATTCACGTGAATAAAGGACAATGGGAATTAAACCGGACCTGTACTTTATTAATCCACCCAGTCACATCAAATGTCATTGAATTTCACTTTGAAAGTGACTTGAATAAATTTGTGTAAGTTGTAAACACGCACTAGTATTTGAATGTACAAAATTATTTAACTTTTGTGTAAAGATTAATGCAACTTCACTTGAACAAAAGCAAATGAGAATTAAACCGGACCTGTACTTTATTAATCCACCCAGTCACATCAAATGTCATAGAATTTCATTTTGAAAGTCACTTGAATAAATTTGTGTAAGTTGTAATCACGCTCTAGTATTTGAATGAACAAAACTATTTATTATTTGTATAAATATTAATGCACCCACATGTGAATAAAAGCAAATGAAAATTAAATCAGGCCTGTACTTTATTAATCCACCCAGTCACATCAAATGGCATAGAATTTCATTTTGAAAGTCACTTGAATAAATTTGTGTAAGTTGTAAACACGCTCTAGTATTTGAATGTACAAAATTATTTGATATTTGTGTAAAGATTAATGCAACTACACTTGAACAAAAGCAAATGGGAATTAAACCAGACCTGTACTTTATTAATCCACCCAGTCACATCAAAGGTCATAGAATTTCATTTTGAAAGTCACTTGAATAAATTTGTGTAAGTTGTAAACACGCTCTAGTATTTAAATGCACAAAATTTTTTAATATTTGTGTAAAGATTAATGCAACTACACTTGAACAAAAGCAAATGGGAATTAAGCCAGACCTGTACATTATTAATCCACCCAGTCACATCAAAGGTCATAGATTTTCATTTTGAAAGTCACTTGAATAAATTTGTGTAAGTTGTAATCACGCTCTAGTATTTAAATGTACAAAATTATTTATTATTTGTATAAATATTAATGCACCCACATGTGAATAAAAGCAAATGGGAATTAAACCAGACCTGTACTTTATTAATCCACCCTGTCACATCAAATGTCATAGAATTTCATTTTGAAAGTCACTTGAATAAATTTGTGTAAGTTGTAAACACGCTCTAGTATTTGAATGTACAAAACTATTTATTATTTGTATAAATATTAATGCACCCACATGTGAATAAAAGCAAATGAAAATTAAATCAGGCCTGTACTTTATTAATCCACCCAGTCACATCAAAGGTCATAGAATTTCATTTTGAAAGTCACTTGAATAAATTTGTATAAGTTGTAAACACGCTCTAGTATTTGAATGCACAAAATTATTTAATATTCGTATGAGATTTAATACACATTCACGTGAATAAAGGACAATGGGAATTAAACCGGACCTGTACTTTATTAATCCACCCAGTCACATCAAATGTCATTGAATTTCACTTTGAAAGTGACTTGAATAAATTTGTGTAAGTTGTAAACACGCACTAGTATTTGAATGTACAAAATTATTTAACTTTTGTGTAAAGATTAATGCAACTTCACTTGAACAAAAGCAAATGAGAATTAAACCAGACCTGTACTTTATTAATCCACCCTGTCACATCAAAGGTCATAGAATTTCATTTTGAAAGTCACTTGAATAAACTTGTGTAAGTTGTAAACACGCTCTAGTATTTGAATGTACAAAATTATTTAACTTTTGTGTAAAGATTAATGCAACTACACTTGAACAAAAGCAAATGAGAATTAAACCAGACCTGTACTTTATTAATCCACCCTGTCACATCAAATGTCATAGAATTTCATTTTGAAAGTCACTTGAATAAATTTGTGTAAGCTGTAAACACGCTCTAGTATTTGAATGCACAAAATTATTTAATATTCGTATGAGATTTAATACACATTCACGTGAATAAAGGACAATGGGAATTAAACCGGACCTGTACTTTATTAATCCACCCAGTCACATCAAATGTCATTGAATTTCACTTTGAAAGTGACTTGAATAAATTTGTGTAAGTTGTAAACACGCACTAGTATTTGAATGTACAAAGTTATTTAACTTTTGTGTAAAGATTAATGCAACTTCACTTGAACAAAAGCAAATGAGAATTAAACCGGACCTGTACTTTATTAATCCACCCAGTCACATCAAATGTCATAGAATTTCATTTTGAAAGTCACTTGAATAAATTTGTGTAAGTTGTAATCACGCTCTAGTATTTGAATGAACAAAACTATTTATTATTTGTATAAATATTAATGCACCCACATGTGAATAAAAGCAAATGAAAATTAAATCAGGCCTGTACTTTATTAATCCACCCAGTCACATCAAATGGCATAGAATTTCATTTTGAAAGTCACTTGAATAAATTTGTGTAAGTTGTAAACACGCTCTAGTATTTGAATGTACAAAATTATTTGATATTTGTGTAAAGATTAATGCAACTACACTTGAACAAAAGCAAATGGGAATTAAACCAGACCTGTACTTTATTAATCCACCCAGTCACATCAAAGGTCATAGAATTTCATTTTGAAAGTCACTTGAATAAATTTGTGTAAGTTGTAAACACGCTCTAGTATTTAAATGCACAAAATTTTTTAATATTTGTGTAAAGATTAATGCAACTACACTTGAACAAAAGCAAATGGGAATTAAGCCAGACCTGTACATTATTAATCCACCCAGTCACATCAAAGGTCATAGATTTTCATTTTGAAAGTGACTTGAATAAATTTGTGTAAGTTGTAAACACGCTCTAGTATTTAAATGTACAAAATTATTTATTATTTGTATAAATATTAATGCACCCACATGTGAATAAAAGCAAATGGGAATTAAACCAGACCTGTACTTTATTAATCCACCCAGTCACATCAAAGGTCATAGAATTTCATTTTGAAAGTCACTTGAATAAATTTGAGTAAGTTGTAAACACGCTCTAGTATTTGAATGCACAAAATTTTTTAATATTTGTGTAAAGATTAATGCAACTACACTTGAACAAAAGCAAATGGGAATTAAGCCAGACCTGTACATTATTAATCCACCCAGTCACATCAAAGGTCATAGATTTTCATTTTGAAAGTCACTTGAATAAATTTTTGTAAGTTGTAAACACGCTCTAGTATTTGAATGTACAAAATTATTTATTATTTGTATAAATATTAATGCACCCACATGTGAATAAAAGCAAATGTAAATTAAACCAGGCCTGTACTTTATTAATGCACCCTGTCACATCAAACGTCATAGAATTTCATTTTGAAAGTGACTTGAATAAACTTGTGTAAGTTGTAAACACGCTCTAGTATTTGAATGTACAAAATTATTTAACTTTTGTGTAAAGATTAATGCAACTACACTTGAACAAAAGCAAATGAGAATTAAACTAGACCTGTACTTTATTAATCCACCCTGTCACATCAAATGTCATAGAATTTCATTTTGAAAGTCACTTGAATAAATTTGTGTAAGTTGTAAACACGCTCTAGTATTTGAATGTACATAATTATTTATTATTTGTATAAATATTAATGCACCCACATGTGAATAAAAGCAAATGAAAATTAAATCAGGCCTGTACTTTATTAATCCATCCAGTCACATCAAAGGTCATAGAATATCGTTTTGAAAGTCACTTGAATAAATTTGTGTAAGTTGTAAACACGCTCTAGTATTTGAATGCACAAAATTATTTAATATTTGTATAAAGTTTAATGCAACTATACCTGAACAAAAGCAAATGGGAATTAAACCAGACCTGTACTTTATTAATCCACCCTGTCACATCAAATGTCATAAAATTTCATTTTGAAAGTGACTTGAATAAATTTGAATAAGTTGTAAACACGCTCTAGTATTTGAATGTACAAATTTATTTAATATTTGTAAAAAAATTAATGCAACTACACTTGAACAAAAGCAAATTGGAATTAAACCAGACCTGTATTTTATTAATCCACCCAGTCACATCAAATGTCATAGAGTTTCATTTTGAAAGTGACTTGAATAAATTTGTGTAAGTTGTAAACACGCTCTAGTATTTGAATGCACAGAAGTATTTAAATTTCGTCTGAAATTTAATACACATTCACGTGAATAAAGGAAAATGGGAATTAAACCGGACCTGTACTTTATTAATCCACCCTGTCACATCAAATGTCATAGAATTTCATTTTAAAAGTGACTTGAATAAATTTGTGTAAGTTGTAAACACGCTCTAGTATTTGAATGCACAAAAATATCTAATTTTCGTATGAAATTTAATACACATTCACGTGAATAAAGGAAAATGGGAATTAAACCGGACCTGTACTTTATTAATCCACCCAGTCACATCAAATGTCATAGAATTTCATTTTGAAAGTGACTTGAATAAATTTGTGTAAGTTGTAAACACGCTCTACTATTTGAGTGCACAAAAATATTTAATTTTCGTATGAAATTTAATACACATTCACGTGAATAAAAGAAAATGGGAATTAAACCGGACCTGTTTTTTATTAATCCACACAGTGCCATCAAATGTCATAGAATTTCATTTTGAAAGTGACTTGAACAAATTTGTATAAGTTGTAAACACGCTCTAGTATTTGAATGCACAAAAATATCTAATTTTCATATGAAATTTATTACACATTCACGTGAATAAATGAAAATGGGAATTAAACCGGACCTGTACTTTATTAATCCACCCAGTCACATCAAATGTCATAGAATTTCATTTTGAAAGTCACTTGAATAAATTTGTGTAAGTTCTAAAGACGGTCTAGTATTTGAATGTACAAAAATATTTAATATTTGTCTAAAGATTAATGCACCGACCCGTGAATAAGAGCAAATGGGAATTAAGCCAGACCTGTACTTTATTAACCCACCTTGTCACTTCAAATGTCATAGAATTTCATTTTAAAAGTCACTTGAATAAATTTGTGTAAGTTGTAAACACGCTCTCGTATATGAAAGTACAAAAATATTTAACTTTTGTGTAAAGATTAATGCAACTACACGTGAACAAAAGCAAATGGGAATCAAAACCAGACCTGTACTTTATTAATCCACCCAGTCACATCAAATGTCATAGAATTTCATTTTGAAAGTGACTTGAATAAGTTTGTGTAAGTTGTAAACACGGTCTAGTATTTGAATGCACAAAAATATCTAATTTTCGTATGAAATTTAATACACATTCACGTGAATAAATGAAAATGGGAATTAAACCGGACCTGTACTTTATTAATCCACCCAGTCACATCAAATGTCATAGAATTTCATTTTGAAAGTGACCTGAATAAATTTGTATAAGTTGTAAACACGCTCTAGTATTTGAATGCATAAAAATATTTAATTTTCGTATGAAATTTAATACACATTCACGTGAATAAATGAAAATGGGAATTAAACCGGACATGTACTTTATTAATCCACCCAGTGACATCAAATGTCATAGAATTTCATTTTGAAAGTGACTTGAATAAATTTAAAGAAGTTGTAAACACGCTCTAGTATTTGAATGCACAAAAGTATTTAATTTTCGTATGAAATTTAATAAACATTCACGTGAATAAATGAAAATGGGAATGAAACCGGACCTGTACTTTATTAATCCACCCAGTCACATCAAATGTCATAGAATTTCATTTTGAAAGTGACTTGAATAAATTTGTGTAAGTTGTAAACACGCTCTAGTATTTGAATGCACAGAAGTATTTAAATTTCGTCTGAAATTTAATACACATTCACGTGAATAAAGGAAAATGGGAATTAAACCGGACCTGTACTTTATTAATCCACCCAGTCACATCAAATGTCATAGAATTTCATTTTGAAAGTGACTTGAATAAATTTGTATAAGTTGTTAACACGCTCTAGTATTTGAATGCACAAAAATATCTAATTTTCGTATGAAATTTAATACACATTCACGTGAATAAAACAAAATGGGAATTAAACCGGACCTGTACTTTATTAATCCACCCAGTCACATCAAATGTCATAGAATTTCATTTTGAAAGTGACCTGAATAAATTTGTATAAGTTGTAAACACGCTCTAGTATTTGAATGCACAAAAGTATTTAATTTTCGTATGAAATTTAATACACATTCACATGAATAAAGGAAAATGGGAATTAAACCGGACCTGTATTTTATTAATCCACCCAGTCACATCAAATGTCATAGAATTTCATTTTGAAAGTGACTTGAATAAATTTGTGTAAGTTGTAAACACGCTCTAGTATTTGAATGCACAAAAGTATTTAATTTTCGTATGAAATTTAATAAACATTCACGTGAATAAAGGAAAATGGGAATGAAACCGGACCTGTACTTTATTAATCCACCCAGTCACATCAAATGTCATAGAATTTCATTTTGAAAGTGACTTGAATAAATTTGTATAAGTTGTTAACACGCTCTAGTATTTGAATGCACAAAAATATCTAATTTTCGTATGAAATTTAATACACATTCACGTGAATAAAACAAAATGGGAATTAAACCGGACCTGTACTTTATTAATCCACCCAGTCACATCAAATGTCATAGAATTTCATTTTGAAAGTGACCTGAATAAATTTGTATAAGTTGTAAACACGCTCTAGTATTTGAATGCACAAAAGTATTTAATTTTCGTATGAAATTTAATACACATTCACATGAATAAAGGAAAATGGGAATTAAACCGGACCTGTATTTTATTAATCCACCCAGTCACATCAAATGTCATAGAATTTCATTTTGAAAGTGACTTGAATAAATTTGTGTAAGTTGTAAACACGCTCTAGTATTTGAATGCACAAAAGTATTTAATTTTCGTATGAAATTTAATAAACATTCACGTGAATAAAGGAAAATGGGAATGAAACCGGACCTGTACTTTATTAATCCACCCAGTCACATCAAATGTCATAGAATTTCATTTTGAAAGTGACTTGAATAAATTTGTGTAAGTTGTAAACACGCTCTAGTATTTGAATGCACAGAAGTATTTAAATTTCGTCTGAAATTTAATACACATTCACGTGAATAAAGGAAAATGGGAATTAAACCGGACCTGTACTTTATTAATCCACCCTGTCACATCAAATGTCATAGAATTTCATTTTAAAAGTGACTTGAATAAATTTGTGTAAGTTGTAAACACGCTCTAGTATTTGAATGCACAAAAGTATTTAATTTTCGTATGAAATTTAATACACATTCACGTGAATAAATGAAAATGGGAATTAAACCGGACCTGTACTTTATTAATCCACCCAGTCACATCAAATGTCATAGAATTTCATTTTGAAAGTGACTTGAATAAATTTGTATAAGTTGTTAACACGCTCTAGTATTTGAATGCACAAAAATATCTAATTTTCGTATGAAATTTAATACACATTCACGTGAATAAAACAAAATGGGAATTAAACCGGACCTGTACTTTATTAATCCACCCAGTCACATCAAATGTCATAGAATTTCATTTTGAAAGTGACCTGAATAAATTTGTATAAGTTGTAAACACGCTCTAGTATTTGAATGCACAAAAGTATTTAATTTTCGTATGAAATTTAATACACATTCACATGAATAAAGGAAAATGGGAATTAAACCGGACCTGTATTTTATTAATCCACCCAGTCACATCAAATGTCATAGAATTTCATTTTGAAAGTGACTTGAATAAATTTGTGTAAGTTGTAAACACGCTCTAGTATTTGAATGCACAAAAGTATTTAATTTTCGTATGAAATTTAATAAACATTCACGTGAATAAATGAAAATGGGAATGAAACCGGACCTGTACTTTATTAATCCACCCAGTCACATCAAATGTCATAGAATTTCATTTTGAAAGTGACTTGAATAAATTTGTGTAAGTTGTAAACACGCTCTAGTATTTGAATGCACAAAAATATTTAATTTTCGTCTGAAATTTAATACACATTCACGTGAATAAAGGAAAATGGGAATTAAACCGGACCTGTACTTTATTAATCCACCCTGTCACATCAAATGTCATAGAATTTCATTTTAAGAGTGACTTGAATAAATTTGTGTAAGTTGTAAACACGCTCTAGTATTTGAATGCACAAAAATATTTAATTTTCGTATGAAATTTAATACACATTCACGTGAATAAATGAAAATGGGAATTAAACCGGACCTGTACTTTATTAATCCACCCAGTCACATCAAATGTCATAGAATTTCATTTTGAAAGTGACTTGAATAAATTTGTGTAAGTTGTAAACACGCTCTAGTATTTGAATGCACAAAAGTATTTAATTTTCGTATGAAATTTAATAAACATTCACGTGAATAAAGGAAAATGGGAATGAAACCGGACCTGTACTTTATTAATCCACCCAGTCACATCAAATGTCATAGAATTTCATTTTGAAAGTGACTTGAATAAATTTGTGTAAGTTGTAAACACGCTCTAGTATTTGAATGCACAAAAATATTTAATTTTCGTATGAAATTTAATACACATTCACGTGAATAAATGAAAATGGGAATTAAACCGGACCTGTACTTTATTAATCCACCCAGTCACATCAAATGTCATAGAATTTCATTTTAAAAGTGACTTGAATAAATTTGTATAAGTTGTTAACACGCTCTAGTATTTGAATGCACAAAAATATCTAATTTTCGTATGAAATTTAATACACATTCACGTGAATAAAACAAAATGGGAATTAAACCGGACCTGTACTTTATTAATCCACCCAGTCACATCAAATGTCATAGAATTTCATTTTGAGAGTGACCTGAATAAATTTGTATAAGTTGTAAACACGCTCTAGTATTTGAATGCACAAAAGTATTTAATTTTCGTATGAAATTTAATACACATTCACATGAATAAAGGAAAATGGGAATTAAACCGGACCTGTATTTTATTAATCCACCCAGTCACATCAAATGTCATAGAATTTCATTTTGAAAGTGACTTGAATAAATTTGTGTAAGTTGTAAACACGCTCTAGTATTTGAATGCACAAAAGTATTTAATTTTCGTATGAAATTTAATAAACATTCACGTGAATAAAGGAAAATGGGAATGAAACCGGACCTGTATTTTATTAATCCACCCAGTCACATCAAATGTCATAGAATTTCATTTTGAAAGTGACTTGAATAAATTTGTGTAAGTTGTAAACACGCTCTAGTATTTGAATGCACAGAAGTATTTAAATTTCGTCTGAAATTTAATACACATTCACGTGAATAAAGGAAAATGGGAATTAAACCGGACCTGTACTTTATTAATCCACCCTGTCACATCAAATGTCATAGAATTTCATTTTGAAAGTGACTTGAATAAATTTGTATAAGTTGTTAACACGCTCTAGTATTTGAATGCACAAAAATATCTAATTTTCGTATGAAATTTAATACACATTCACGTGAATAAAACAAAATGGGAATTAAACCGGACCTGTACTTTATTAATCCACCCAGTCACATCAAATGTCATAGAATTTCATTTTGAAAGTGACCTGAATAAATTTGTATAAGTTGTAAACACGCTCTAGTATTTGAATGCACAAAAGTATTTAATTTTCGTATGAAATTTAATACACATTCACATGAATAAAGGAAAATCGGAATTAAACCGGACCTGTATTTTATTAATCCACCCAGTCACATCAAATGTCATAGAATTTCATTTTGAAAGTGACTTGAATAAATTTGTGTAAGTTGTAAACACGCTCTAGTATTTGAATGCACAAAAGTATTTAATTTTCGTATGAAATTTAATAAACATTCACGTGAATAAATGAAAATGGGAATGAAACCGGACCTGTACTTTATTAATCCACCCAGTCACATCAAATGTCATAGAATTTCATTTTGAAAGTGACTTGAATAAATTTGTGTAAGTTGTAAACACGCTCTAGTATTTGAATGCACAAAAATATTTAATTTTCGTCTGAAATTTAATACACATTCACGTGAATAAAGGAAAATGGGAATTAAACCGGACCTGTACTTTATTAATCCACCCTGTCACATCAAATGTCATAGAATTTCATTTTAAAAGTGACTTGAATAAATTTGTGTAAGTTGTAAACACGCTCTAGTATTTGAATGCACAAAAATATTTAATTTTCGTATGAAATTTAATACACATTCACGTGAATAAATGAAAATGGGAATTAAACCGGACCTGTACTTTATTAATCCACCCAGTCACATCAAATGTCATAGAATTTCATTTTGAAAGTGACTTGAATAAATTTGTGTAAGTTGTAAACACGCTCTAGTATTTGAATGCACAAAAGTATTTAATTTTCGTATGAAATTTAATAAACATTCACGTGAATAAAGGAAAATGGGAATGAAACCGGACCTGTACTTTATTAATCCACCCAGTCACATCAAATGTCATAGAATTTCATTTTGAAAGTGACTTGAATAAATTTGTGTAAGTTGTAAACACGCTCTAGTATTTGAATGCACAAAAATATTTAATTTTCGTATGAAATTTAATACACATTCACGTGAATAAATGAAAATGGGAATTAAACCGGACCTGTACTTTATTAATCCACCCAGTCACATCAAATGTCATAGAATTTCATTTTAAAAGTGACTTGAATAAATTTGTATAAGTTGTTAACACGCTCTAGTATTTGAATGCACAAAAATATCTAATTTTCGTATGAAATTTAATACACATTCACGTGAATAAAACAAAATGGGAATTAAACCGGACCTGTACTTTATTAATCCACCCAGTCACATCAAATGTCATAGAATTTCATTTTGAGAGTGACCTGAATAAATTTGTATAAGTTGTAAACACGCTCTAGTATTTGAATGCACAAAAGTATTTAATTTTCGTATGAAATTTAATACACATTCACATGAATAAAGGAAAATGGGAATTAAACCGGACCTGTATTTTATTAATCCACCCAGTCACATCAAATGTCATAGAATATCATTTTGAAAGTGACTTGAATAAATTTGTGTAAGTTGTAAACACGCTCTAGTATTTGAATGCACAAAAGTATTTAATTTTCGTATGAAATTTAATAAACATTCACGTGAATAAAGGAAAATGGGAATGAAACCGGACCTGTATTTTATTAATCCACCCAGTCACATCAAATGTCATAGAATTTCATTTTGAAAGTGACTTGAATAAATTTGTGTAAGTTGTAAACACGCTCTAGTATTTGAATGCACAGAAGTATTTAAATTTCGTCTGAAATTTAATACACATTCACGTGAATAAAGGAAAATGGGAATTAAACCGGACCTGTACTTTATTAATCCACCCTGTCACATCAAATGTCATAGAATTTCATTTTGAAAGTGACTTGAATAAATTTGTATAAGTTGTTAACACGCTCTAGTATTTGAATGCACAAAAATATCTAATTTTCGTATGAAATTTAATACACATTCACGTGAATAAAACAAAATGGGAATTAAACCGGACCTGTACTTTATTAATCCACCCAGTCACATCAAATGTCATAGAATTTCATTTTGAAAGTGACCTGAATAAATTTGTATAAGTTGTAAACACGCTCTAGTATTTGAATGCACAAAAGTATTTAATTTTCGTATGAAATTTAATACACATTCACATGAATAAAGGAAAATGGGAATTAAACCGGACCTGTATTTTATTAATCCACCCAGTCACATCAAATGTCATAGAATTTCATTTTGAAAGTGACTTGAATAAATTTGTGTAAGTTGTAAACACGCTCTAGTATTTGAATGCACAAAAGTATTTAATTTTCGTATGAAATTTAATAAACATTCACGTGAATAAATGAAAATGGGAATGAAACCGGACCTGTACTTTATTAATCCACCCAGTCACATCAAATGTCATAGAATTTCATTTTGAAAGTGACTTGAATAAATTTGTGTAAGTTGTAAACACGCTCTAGTATTTGAATGCACAAAAATATTTAATTTTCGTCTGAAATTTAATACACATTCACGTGAATAAAGGAAAATGGGAATTAAACCGGACCTGTACTTTATTAATCCACCCTGTCACATCAAATGTCATAGAATTTCATTTTAAAAGTGACTTGAATAAATTTGTGTAAGTTGTAAACACGCTCTAGTATTTGAATGCACAAAAATATTTAATTTTCGTATGAAATTTAATACACATTCACGTGAATAAATGAAAATGGGAATTAAACCGGACCTGTACTTTATTAATCCACCCAGTCACATCAAATGTCATAGAATTTCATTTTGAAAGTGACTTGAATAAATTTGTGTAAGTTGTAAACACGCTCTAGTATTTGAATGCACAAAAGTATTTAATTTTCGTATGAAATTTAATAAACATTCACGTGAATAAAGGAAAATGGGAATGAAACCGGACCTGTACTTTATTAATCCACCCAGTCACATCAAATGTCATAGAATTTCATTTTGAAAGTGACTTGAATAAATTTGTGTAAGTTGTAAACACGCTCTAGTATTTGAATGCACAAAAATATTTAATTTTCGTATGAAATTTAATACACATTCACGTGAATAAATGAAAATGGGAATTAAACCGGACCTGTACTTTATTAATCCACCCAGTCACATCAAATGTCATAGAATTTCATTTTAAAAGTGACTTGAATAAATTTGTATAAGTTGTTAACACGCTCTAGTATTTGAATGCACAAAAATATCTAATTTTCGTATGAAATTTAATACACATTTACGTGAATAAAACAAAATGGGAATTAAACCGGACCTGTACTTTATTAATCCACCCAGTCACATCAAATGTCATAGAATTTCATTTTGAGAGTGACCTGAATAAATTTGTATAAGTTGTAAACACGCTCTAGTATTTGAATGCACAAAAGTATTTAATTTTCGTATGAAATTTAATACACATTCACATGAATAAAGGAAAATGGGAATTAAACCGGACCTGTATTTTATTAATCCACCCAGTCACATCAAATGTCATAGAATATCATTTTGAAAGTGACTTGAATAAATTTGTGTAAGTTGTAAACACGCTCTAGTATTTGAATGCACAAAAGTATTTAATTTTCGTATGAAATTTAATAAACATTCACGTGAATAAAGGAAAATGGGAATGAAACCGGACCTGTATTTTATTAATCCACCCAGTCACATCAAATGTCATAGAATTTCATTTTGAAAGTGACTTGAATAAATTTGTGTAAGTTGTAAACACGCTCTAGTATTTGAATGCACAGAAGTATTTAAATTTCGTCTGAAATTTAATACACATTCACGTGAATAAAGGAAAATGGGAATTAAACCGGACCTGTACTTTATTAATCCACCCTGTCACATCAAATGTCATAGAATTTCATTTTAAAAGTGACTTGAATAAATTTGTGTAAGTTGTAAACACGCTCTAGTATTTGAATGCACAAAAATATTTAATTTTCGTATGAAATTTAATACACATTCACGTGAATAAATGAAAATGGGAATTAAACCGGACCTGTACTTTATTAATCCACCCTGTCACATCAAATGTCATAGAATTTCATTTTGAAAGTGACCTGAATAAATTTGTATAAGTTGTTAACACGCTCTGGTATTTGAATGCACAAAAATATCTAATTTTCGTATGAAATTTAATACACATTCACGTGAATAAAAGAAAATGGGAATTAAACCGGACCTGTACTTTATTAATCCGCCCAGTCACATCAAATGTCATAGAATTTCATTTTGAAAGTGACTTGAATAAATTTGTATAAGTTGTTAACACGCTCTAGTATTTGAATGCACAAAAATATCTAATTTTCGTATGAAATTTAATACACATTCACATGAATAAAGGAAAATGGGAATTAAACCGGACCTGTATTTTATTAATCCACCCAGTCACATCAAATGTCATAGAATTTCATTTTGAAAGTGACTTGAATAAATTTGTGTAAGTTGTAAACACGCTCTAGTATTTGAATGCACAAAAGTATTTAATTTTCGTATGAAATTTAATACACATTCACGTGAATAAAACAAAATGGGAATTAAACCGGACCTGTACTTTATTAATCCACCCAGTCACATCAAATGTCATAGAATTTCATTTTGAAAGTGACCTGAATAAATTTGTATAAGTTGTAAACACGCTCTAGTATTTGAATGCACAAAAGTATTTAATTTTCGTATGAAATTTAATACACATTCACATGAATAAAGGAAAATGGGAATTAAACCGGACCTGTATTTTATTAATCCACCCAGTCACATCAAATGTCATAGAATATCATTTTGAAAGTGACTTGAATAAATTTGTGTAAGTTGTAAACACGCTCTAGTATTTGAATGCACAAAAGTATTTAATTTTCGTATGAAATTTAATACACATTCACGTGAATAAATGAAAATGGGAATTAAACCGGACCTGTACTTTATTAATCCACCCAGTCACATCAAATGTCATAGAATTTCATTTTAAAAGTGACTTGAATAAATTTGTATAAGTTGTAAACACGCTCTAGTATTTGAATGCACAGAAGTATTTAATTTTCGTCTGAAATTTAATACACATTCACGTGAATAAATGAAAATGGGAATTAAACCGGACCTGTACTTTATTAATCCACCCAGTCACATCAAAGGTCATAGAATTTCATTTTGAAAGTGACTTGAATAAATTTGTGTAAGTTGTAAACACGCTCTAGTATTTGAATGCACAAAAATATTTAATTTTCGTATGAAATTTAATACACATTCACGTGAATAAATGAAAATGGGAATTAAACCGGACCTGTACTTTATTAATCCACCCAGTCACATCAAATGTCATAGAATTTCATTTTAAAAGTGACTTGAATAAATTTGTATAAGTTGTAAACACGCTCTAGTATTTGAATGCACAAAAATATTTAATTTTCGTATGAAATTTAATGCACCCACACGTGCATAAAAGAAAATGGGAATTAAACCGGACCTGTACTTTATTAATCCACCCAGTCACATCAAAGGTCATAGAATTTCATTTTGAAAGTGACTTGAATAAATTTGTGTAAGTTGTAAACACGCTCTAGTATTTGAATGCACAAAAATATTTAATTTTCGTATGAAATTTAATACACATTCACGTGAATAAATGAAAATGGGAATTAAACCGGACCTGTACTTTATTAATTCACCCAGTCACATCAAATGTCATAGAATTTCATTTTGAAAGTGACTTGAATAAATTTGTGTAAGTTGTAAACACGCTCTAGTATTTTAATGCACAAAAATATTTAATTTTCGTATGAAATTTAATACACATTCACGTGAATAAAACAAAATGGGAATTAAACCGGACCTGTACTTTATTAATCCACCCAGTCACATCAAATGTCATAGAATTTCATTTTAAAAGTGACTTGAATAAATTTGTGTAAGTTGTAAACACGCTCTAGTATTTTAATGCACAAAAATATTTAATTTTCGTATGAAATTTAATACACATTCACGTGAATAAATGAAAATGGGAATTAAACCGGACCTGTACTTTATTAATCCACCCAGTCACATCAAATGTCATAGAATTTCATTTTGAAAGTGACCTGAATAAATTTGTATAAGTTGTAAACACGCTCTAGTATTTGAATGCACAAAAGTATTTAATTTTCGTATGAAATTTAATACACATTCACATGAATAAAGGAAAATGGGAATTAAACCGGACCTGTACTTTATTAATCCACCCTGTCACATCAAATGTCATAGAATTTCATTTTGAAAGTGACTTGAATAAATTTGTGTAAGTTAAAAACACGCTCTAGTATTTGAATGCACAAAAGTATTTAATTTTCGTATGAAATTTAATACACATTCACGTGAATAAAGGAAAATGGGAATTAAACCGGACCTGTACTTTATTAATTCACCCAGTCACATCAAATGTCATAGAATTTCATTTTGAAAGTGACTTGAATAAATTTGTGTAAGTTGTAAACACGCTCTAGTATTTGAATGCACAAAAATATTTAGTTTTCGTATGAAATTTAATACACATTCACGTGAATAAAGGAAAATGGGAATTAAACCGGACCTGTACTTTATTAATCCACCCAGTCACATCAAATGTCATAGAATTTCATTTTGAAAGTGACTTGAATAAATTTGTGTAAGTTGTAAACACGCTCTAGTATTTGAATGCACAAAAATATCTAAATTTCGTCTGAAATTTAATACACATTGACGTGAATAAAACAAAATGGGAATTAAACCGGACGTGTACTTTATTAATCCACCCAGTCACATCAAATGTCAGAGAATTTCATTTTGAAAGTGACTTGAATAAATTTGTGTAAGTTGTAAACACGCTCTAGTATTTGAATGCATAAAACTATTTAAATTTTGTGTAAAATTTAATGCACCCACACGGGCATAAAAGAAAATGGGAATCAAACCGGACCTGTACTTTATTAATCCACCCTGTCACATCAAATGTCATAGAATTTCATTTTGAAAGTGAATTCACTAAATTTGTATAAGTTGTAAACACGCTCTAGTATTTGAATGCACAAAAATATTTAATTTTCGTATGAAATTTAATGCACCTTCACGTGAATAAAGGAAAATGGGAATTAAACCAGACCTGTACTTTATTAATCCACCCAGTCACATCAAATGTCAGAGAATTTCATTTTGAAAGTGACTTGAATAAATTTGTGTAAGTTGTAAACACGCTCTAGTATTTGAATGCACAAAAATATTTAGTTTTCGTATGAAATTTAATACACATTCACGTGAATAAATGAAAATGGGAATTAAACCGGACCTGTACTTTATTAATCCACCCAGTCACATCAAATGTCAGAGAATTTCATTTTAAAAGTGACTTGAATAAATTTGTATAAGTTGTAAACACGCTCTAGTATTTGAATGCACAAAAGTATTTAATTTTCGTATGAAATTTCATACACATTCACGTGAATAAAAGAAAATGGGAATTAAACCGGACCTGTACTTTATTAATCCACCCAGTCACATCAAATGTCATAGAATTTCATTTTGAAAGTGACTTGAATAAATTTGGGTAAGTTGTAAACACGCTCTAGTATTTGAATGCACAAAAATATTTAATTTTCGTATGAAATTTAATACACATTCACGTGAATAAAGGAAAATGGGAATTAAACCGGACCTGTACTTTATTAATCCACCCTGTCACATCAAATGTCATAGAATTTCATTTTAAAAGTGACTAGAATAAATTTGTGTAAGTTGTAAACACGCTCTAGTATTTGAATGCACAAAAATATTTAATTTTCGTATGAAATTTAATACACATTCACGTGAATAAAGGAAAATGGGAATTAAACCGGACCTGTACTTTATTAATCCACCCTGTCACATCAAATGTCATAGAATTTCATTTTAAAAGTGACTTGAATAAATTTGTGTAAGTTGTAAACACGCTCTAGTATTTGAATGCACAAAAATATTTAATTTTCGTATGAAATTTAATACACATTCACGTGAATAAAGGAAAATGGGAATTAAACCGGACCTGTACTTTATTAATCCACCCAGTCACATCAAATGTCATAGAATTTCATTTTGAAAGTGACTTGAATAAATTTGTATAAGTTGTAAACACGCTCTAGTATTTGAATGCACAGAAGTATTTAATTTTCGTATGAAATTTCATACACATTCACGTGAATAAAAGAAAATGGGAATTAAACCGGACCTGTACTTTATTAATCCACCCTGTCACATCAAATGTCATAGAATTTCATTTTAAAAGTGACTAGAATAAATTTGTGTAAGTTGTAAACACGCTCTAGTATTTGAATGCACAAAAATATTTAATTTTCGTATGAAATTTAATACACATTCACGTGAATAAAGGAAAATGGGAATTAAACCGGACCTGTACTTTATTAATCCACCCAGTCACATCAAATGTCATAGAATTTCATTTTAAAAGTGACTTGAATAAATTTGTGTAAGTTGTAAACACGCTCTAGTATTTGAATGCACAAAAATATTTAATTTTCGTATGAAATTTAATACACATTCACGTGAATAAAGGAAAATGGGAATTAAACCGGACCTGTACTTTATTAATCCACCCAGTCACATCAAATGTCATAGAATTTCATTTTGAAAGTGACTTGAATAAATTTGTATAAGTTAAAAACACGCTCTAGTATTTGAATGCACAAAAGTATTTAATTTTCGTATGAAATTTAATACACATTCACGTGAATAAAGGAAAATGGGAATTAAACCGGACCTGTACTTTATTAATCCACCCAGTCACATCAAATGTCATAGAATTTCATTTTGAAAGTGACCTGAATAAATTTGTATAAGTTGTAAACACGCTCTAGTATTTGAATGCACAAAAGTATTTAATTTTCGTATGAAATTTAATACACATTCACATGAATAAAGGAAAATGGGAATTAAACCGGACCTGTACTTTATTAATCCACCCTGTCACATCAAATGTCATAGAATTTCATTTTGAAAGTGACTTGAATAAATTTGTGTAAGTTAAAAACACGCTCTAGTATTTGAATGCACAAAAGTATTTAATTTTCGTATGAAATTTAATACACATTCACGTGAATAAAGGAAAATGGGAATTAAACCGGACCTGTACTTTATTAATTCACCCAGTCACATCAAATGTCATAGAATTTCATTTTGAAAGTGACTTGAATAAATTTGTGTAAGTTGTAAACACGCTCTAGTATTTGAATGCACAAAAATATTTAGTTTTCGTATGAAATTTAATACACATTCACGTGAATAAAGGAAAATGGGAATTAAACCGGACCTGTACTTTATTAATCCACCCAGTCACATCAAATGTCATAGAATTTCATTTTGAAAGTGACTTGAATAAATTTGTGTAAGTTGTAAACACGCTCTAGTATTTGAATGCACAAAAATATCTAAATTTCGTCTGAAATTTAATACACATTGACGTGAATAAAACAAAATGGGAATTAAACCGGACGTGTACTTTATTAATCCACCCAGTCACATCAAATGTCATAGAATTTCATTTTGAAAGTGACTTGAATAAATTTGTGTAAGTTGTAAACACGCTCTAGTATTTGAATGCATAAAACTATTTAAATTTTGTGTAAAATTTAATGCACCCACACGGGCATAAAAGAAAATGGGAATCAAACCGGACCTGTACTTTATTAATCCACCCAGTCACATCAAATGTCATAGAATTTCATTTTGAAAGTGAATTCACTAAATTTGTATAAGTTGTAAACACGCTCTAGTATTTGAATGCACAAAAATATTTAATTTTCGTATGAAATTTAATGCACCTTCACGTGAATAAAGGAAAATGGGAATTAAACCAGACCTGTACTTTATTAATCCACCCAGTCACATCAAATGTCAGAGAATTTCATTTTGAAAGTGACTTGAATAAATTTGTGTAAGTTGTAAACACGCTCTAGTATTTGAATGCACAAAAATATTTAGTTTTCGTATGAAATTTAATACACATTCACGTAAATAAATGAAAATGGGAATTAAACCGGACCTGTACTTTATTAATCCACCCAGTCACATCAAATGTCAGAGAATTTCATTTTAAAAGTGACTTGAATAAATTTGTATAAGTTGTAAACACGCTCTAGTATTTGAATGCACAAAAGTATTTAATTTTCGTATGAAATTTCATACACATTCACGTGAATAAAAGAAAATGGGAATTAAACCGGACCTGTACTTTATTAATCCACCCAGTCACATCAAATGTCATAGAATTTCATTTTGAAAGTGACTTGAATAAATTTGGGTAAGTTGTAAACACGCTCTAGTATTTGAATGCACAAAAATATTTAATTTTCGTATGAAATTTAATACACATTCACGTGAATAAAGGAAAATGGGAATTAAACCGGACCTGTACTTTATTAATCCACCCTGTCACATCAAATGTCATAGAATTTCATTTTAAAAGTGACTAGAATAAATTTGTGTAAGTTGTAAACACGCTCTAGTATTTGAATGCACAAAAATATTTAATTTTCGTATGAAATTTAATACACATTCACGTGAATAAAGGAAAATGGGAATTAAACCGGACCTGTACTTTATTAATCCACCCTGTCACATCAAATGTCATAGAATTTCATTTTAAAAGTGACTTGAATAAATTTGTGTAAGTTGTAAACACGCTCTAGTATTTGAATGCACAAAAATATTTAATTTTCGTATGAAATTTAATACACATTCACGTGAATAAAGGAAAATGGGAATTAAACCGGACCTGTACTTTATTAATCCACCCAGTCACATCAAATGTCATAGAATTTCATTTTGAAAGTGACTTGAATAAATTTGTATAAGTTTTAAACACGCTCTAGTATTTGAATGCACAAAAATATTTAATTTTCGTATGAAATTTAATACACATTCACGTGAATAAATGAAAATGGGAATTAAACCGGACCTGTACTTTATTAATCCACCCAGTCACATCAAATGTCATAGAATTTCATTTTGAAAGTGACTTGAATAAATTTGTATAAGTTAAAAACACGCTCTAGTATTTGAATGCACAAAAGTATTTAATTTTCGTATGAAATTTAATACACATTCACGTGAATAAAGGAAAATGGGAATTAAACCGGACCTGTACTTTATTAATCCACCCAGTCACATCAAATGTCATAGAATTTCATTTTGGAAGTGACTTGAATAAATTTGTGTAAGTTGTAAACACGCTCTAGTATTTTAATGCACAAAAATATTTAATTTTCGTATGAAATTTAATACACATTCACGTGAATAAATGAAAATGGGAATTAAACCGGACCTGTACTTTATTAATCCACCCAGTCACATCAAATGTCATAGAATTTCATTTTGGAAGTGACTTGAATAAATTTGTGTAAGTTGTAAACACGCTCTAGTATTTGAATGCACAAAAATATTTAATTTTCGTATGAAATTTAATACACATTCACGTGAATAAATGAAAATGGGAATTAAACCGGACCTGTACTTTATTAATCCACCCAGTCACATCAAATGTCATAGAATTTCATTTTGAAAGTGACTTGAATAAATTTGTGTAAGTTGTAAACACGCTCTAGTATTTGAATGCACAAAAATATTTAGTTTTCGTATGAAATTTAATACACATTCACAGGAATAAAGGAAAATGGGAATTAAACCGGACCTGTACTTTATTAATCCACCCAGTCACATCAAATGTCATAGAATTTCATTTTGAAAGTGACTTGAATAAATTTGTGTAAGTTGTAAACACGCTCTAGTATTTGAATGCACAAAAATATTTAATTTTCGTATGAAATTTAATACACATTCACGTGAATAAATGAAAATGGGAATTAAACCGGACCTGTACTTTATTAATCCACCCAGTCACATCAAATGTCATAGAATATCATTTTGAAAGTGACTTGAATAAATTTGTGTAAATTGTAAACACGCTCTAGTATTTGAATGCACAAAAGTATTTAATTTTCGTATGAAATTTAATGCACCTTCACGTGAATAAAGGAAAATGGGACTTAAACCAGACCTGTACTTTATTAATCCACCCAGTCACATCAAATGTCAGAGAATTTCATTTTGAAAGTGACTTGAATAAATTTGTGTAAGTTGTAAACACGCTCTAGTATTTGAATGCACAAAAATATTTAGTTTTCGTATGAAATTTTATACACATTCACGTGAATAAATGAAAATGGGAATTAAACCGGACCTGTACTTTATTAATCCACCCAGTCACATCAAATGTCAGAGAATTTCATTTTAAAAGTGACTTGAATAAATTTGTGTAAGTTGTAAACACGCTCTAGTACTTGAATGCACAAAAATATTTAATTTTCGTATGAAATTTCATACACATTCACGTGAATAAAAGAAAATGGGAATTAAACCGGACCTGTACTTTATTAATCCACCCAGTCACATCAAATGTCATAGAATTTCATTTTGGAAGTGACTTGAATAAATTTGTGTAAGTTGTAAACACGCTCTAGTATTTGAATGCACAAAAATATTTAGTTTTCGTATGAAATTTAATACACATTCACGTGAATAAATGAAAATGGGAATTAAACCGGACCTGTACTTTATTAATCCACCCAGTCACATCAAATGTCAGAGAATTTCATTTTAAAAGTGACTTGAATAAATTTGTGTAAGTTGTAAACACGCTCTAGTATTTGAATGCACAAAAATATTTAGTTTTCGTATGAAATTTAATACACATTCAAAGGAATAAAGGAAAATGGGAATTAAACCGGACCTGTACTTTATTAATCCACCCTGTCACATCAAATGTCATAGAATTTCATTTTAAAAGTGACTAGAATAAATTTGTGTAAGTTGTAAACACGCTCTAGTACTTGAATGCACAAAAATATTTAATTTTCGTATGAAATTTCATACACATTCACGTGAATAAAAGAAAATGGGAATTAAACCGGACCTGTACTTTATTAATCCACCCAGTCACATCAAATGTCATAGAATTTCATTTTGAAAGTGACTTGAATAAATTTGTGTAAGTTGTAAACACGCTCTAGTATTTGAATGCACAAAAGTATTTAATTTTCGTATGAAATTTAATACACATTCACGTGAATAAAGGAAAATGGGAATTAAACCGGACCTGTACTTTATTAATCCACCCTGTCACATCAAATGTCATAGAATTTCACTTTAAAAGTGACTAGAATAAATTTGTGTAAGTTGTAAACACGCTCTAGTACTTGAATGCACAAAAATATTTAATTTTCGTATGAAATTTAATACACATTCACGTGAATAAAGGAAAATGGGAATTAAACCGGACCTGTACTTTATTAATCCACCCAGTCACATCAAATGTCAGAGAATTTCATTTTAAAAGTGACTTGAATAAATTTGTGTAAGTTGTAAACACGCTCTAGTATTTGAATGCACAAAAATATTTAATTTTCGTATGAAATTTAATACACATTCACAGGAATAAAGGAAAATGGGAATTAAACCGGACCTGTACTTTATTAATCCACCCTGTCACATCAAATGTCATAGAATTTCATTTTAAAAGTGACTAGAATAAATTTGTGTAAGCTGTAAACACGCTCTTGTATTTGAATGCACAAAAATATCTAATTTTTGTATGAAATTTAATACACATTCACGTGAATAAATGAAAATGGGAATTAAACCGGACCTGTACTTTATTAATCCACCCAGTCACATCAAATGTCATAGAATTTCATTTTGAAAGTGACTTGAATAAATTTGTGTAAGTTGTAAACACGCTCTAGTATTTGAATGCACAAAAGTATTTAATTTTCGTATGAAATTTAATACACATTCACGTGAATAAAGGAAAATGGGAATTAAACCGGACCTGTACTTTATTAATCCACCCAGTCACATCAAATGTCATAGAATTTCATTTTGAAAGTGACTTGAATAAATTTGTATAAGTTGTTAACACGCTCTAGTATTTGAATGCACAAAAATATCTAATTTTCGTATGAAATTTAATACACATTCACGTGAATAAAACAAAATGGAAATTAAACCGGACTTGTACTTTATTAATCCACCCAGTCACATCAAATGTCAGAGAATTTCATTTTGAAAGTGACCTGAATAAATTTGTATAAGTTGTAAACACGCTCTAGTATTTGAATGCACAAAAGTATTTAATTTTCGTATGAAATTTAATACACATTCACAGGAATAAAGGAAAATGGGAATTAAACCGGACCTGTATTTTATTAATCCACCCAGTCACATCAAATGTCATAGAATTTCATTTTGAAAGTGACTTGAATAAATTTGTGTAAGTTAAAAACACGCTCTAGTATTTGAATGCACAAAAGTATTTAATTTTCGTATGAAATTTAATACACATTCACGTGAATAAAAGAAAATGGGAATTAAACCGGACCTGTACTTTATTAATCCACCCAGTCACATCAAATGTCAGAGAATTTCATTTTAAAAGTGACTTGAATAAATTTGTGTAAGTTGTAAACACGCTCTTGTATTTGAATGCACAAAAATATTTAATTTTCGTATGAAATTTAATACACATTCACGTGAATAAAGGAAAATGGGAATTAAACCGGACCTGTACTTTATTAATCCACCCAGTCACATCAAATGTCAGAGAATTTCATTTTGAAAGTGACTTGAATAAATTTGTGTAAGTTGTAAACACGCTCTAGTATTTGAATGCACAAAAATATTTAGTTTTCGTATGAAATTTAATACACATTCACGTGAATAAATGAAAATGGGAATTAAACCGGACCTGTACTTTATTAATCCACCCAGTGACATCAAATGTCAGAGAATTTCATTTTAAAAGTGACTTGAATAAATTTGTGTAAGTTGTAAACACGCTCTTGTATTTGAATGCACAAAAATATTTAATTTTCGTATGAAATTTAATACACATTCACGTGAATAAAGGAAAATGGGAATTAAACCGGACCTGTACTTTATTAATCCACCCAGTCACATCAAATGTCAGAGAATTTCATTTTGAAAGTGACTTGAATAAATTTGTGTAAGTTGTAAACACGCTCTAGTATTTGAATGCACAAAAATATTTAGTTTTCGTATGAAATTTAATACACATTCACGTGAATAAATGAAAATGGGAATTAAACCGGACCTGTACTTTATTAATCCACCCAGTCACATCAAATGTCAGAGAATTTCATTTTAAAAGTGACTTGAATAAATTTGTATAAGTTGTAAACACGCTCTAGTATTTGAATGCACAGAAGTATTTAATTTTCGTATGAAATTTCATACACATTCACGTGAATAAAAGAAAATGGGAATTAAACCGGACCTGTACTTTATTAATCCACCCTGTCACATCAAATGTCATAGAATTTCATTTTAAAAGTGACTAGAATAAATTTGTGTAAGTTGTAAACACGCTCTAGTATTTGAATGCACAAAAATATTTAATTTTCGTATGAAATTTAATACACATTCACAGGAATAAAGGAAAATGGGAATTAAACCGGACCTGTACTTTATTAATCCACCCTATCACATCAAATGTCATAGAATTTCATTTTAAAAGTGACTAGAATAAATTTGGGTAAGTTGTAAACACGCTCTTGTATTTGAATGCACAAAAATATCTAATTTTCGTATGAAATTTAATACACATTCACGTGAATAAATGAAAATGGGAATTAAACCGGACCTGTACTTTATTAATCCACCCAGTCACATCAAATGTCATAGAATTTCATTTTGAAAGTGACTTGAATAAATTTGTGTAAGTTGTAAACACGCTCTAGTATTTTAATGCACAAAAATATTTAATTTTCGTATGAAATTTAATACACATTCACGTGAATAAATGAAAATGGGAATTAAACCGGACCTGTACTTTATTAATCCACCCAGTCACATCAAATGTCAGAGAATTTCATTTTGAAAGTGACTTGAATAAATTTGTATAAGTTGTTAACACGCTCTAGTATTTGAATGCACAAAAATATCTAATTTTCGTATGAAATTTAATACACATTGACGTGAATAAAACAAAATGGGAATTAAACCGGACTTGTACTTTATTAATCCACCCAGTCACATCAAATGTCAGAGAATTTCATTTTGAAAGTGACCTGAATAAATTTGTATAAGTTGTAAACATGCTCTAGTATTTGAATGCACAAAAGTATTTAATTTTCGTATGAAATTTAATACACATTCACAGGAATAAAGGAAAATGGGAATTAAACCGGACCTGTACTTTATTAATCCACCCAGTCACATCAAATGTCATAGAATTTCATTTTGAAAGTGACTTGAATAAATTTGTGTAAGTTGTAAACACGCTCTAGTATTTGAATGCACAAAAATATTTAATTTTCGTATGAAATTTAATACACATTCACGTGAATAAAGGAAAATGGGAATTAAACCGGACCTGTACTTTATTAATCCACCCAGTCACATCAAATGTCATAGAATTTCATTTTGAAAGTGACTTGAATAAATTTGTGTAAGTTGTAAACACGCTCTAGTATTTGAATGCACAAAAGTATTTAATTTTCGTATGAAATTTAATACACATTCACAGGAATAAAGGAAAATGGGAATCAAACCGGACCTGTATTTTATTAATCCACCCAGTCACATCAAATGTCATAGAATTTCATTTTGAAAGTGACTTGAATAAATTTGTGTAAGTTGTGAACACGCTCTAGTATTTGAATGCACAAAAATATTTAATTTTCGTATGAAATTTAATACACATTCACGTGAATAAAAGAAAATGGGAATTAAACCGGACCTGTACTTTATTAATCCACCCAGTCACATCAAATGTCAGAGAATTTCATTTTGAAAGTGACTTGAATAAATTTGTGTAAGTTGTAAACACGCTCTAGTATTTGAATGCACAAAAATATCTAAATTTCGTCTGAAATTTAATACACATTGACGTGAATAAAACAAAATGGGAATTAAACCGGACCTGTACTTTATTAATCCACCCAGTGACATCAAATGTCAGAGAATTTCATTTTGAAAGTGAATTCACTAAATTTGTATAAGTTGTAAACACGCTCTAGTATTTGAATGCACAAAAATATCTAATTTTCGTATGAAATTTAATACACATTCACGTGAATAAATGAAATTGGGAATTAAACCAGACCTGTACTTTATTAATCCACCCAGTGACATCAAATGTCAGAGAATTTCATTTTGAAAGTGAATTTACTAAATTTGTATAAGTTGTAAACACGCTCTAGTATTTGAATGCACAAAAGTATTTAATTTTCGTATGAAATTTAATACACCTTCACGTGAATAAAGGAAAATGGGAATTAAACCGGACCTGTACTTTATTAATCCACCCAGTCACATCAAATGTCAGAGAATTTCATTTTAAAAGTGACTTGAATAAATTTGTATAAGTTGTAAACACGCTCTAGTATTTGAATGCACAGAAGTATTTAATTTTCGTATGAAATTTCATACACATTCACGTGAATAAAAGAAAATGGGAATTAAACCGGACCTGTACTTTATTAATCCACCCTGTCACATCAAATGTCATAGAATTTCATTTTAAAAGTGACTAGAATAAATTTGTGTAAGTTGTAAACACGCTCTAGTATTTGAATGCACAAAAATATTTAATTTTCGTATGAAATTTAATACACATTCACAGGAATAAAGGAAAATGGGAATTAAACCGGACCTGTACTTTATTAATCCACCCTATCACATCAAATGTCATAGAATTTCATTTTAAAAGTGACTAGAATAAATTTGGGTAAGTTGTAAACACGCTCTTGTATTTGAATGCACAAAAATATCTAATTTTCGTATGAAATTTAATACACATTCACGTGAATAAATGAAAATGGGAATTAAACCGGACCTGTACTTTATTAATCCACCCAGTCACATCAAATGTCATAGAATTTCATTTTGAAAGTGACTTGAATAAATTTGTGTAAGTTGTAAACACGCTCTAGTATTTTAATGCACAAAAATATTTAATTTTCGTATGAAATTTAATACACATTCACGTGAATAAATGAAAATGGGAATTAAACCGGACCTGTACTTTATTAATCCACCCAGTCACATCAAATGTCAGAGAATTTCATTTTGAAAGTGACTTGAATAAATTTGTATAAGTTGTTAACACGCTCTAGTATTTGAATGCACAAAAATATCTAATTTTCGTATGAAATTTAATACACATTGACGTGAATAAAACAAAATGGGAATTAAACCGGACTTGTACTTTATTAATCCACCCAGTCACATCAAATGTCAGAGAATTTCATTTTGAAAGTGACCTGAATAAATTTGTATAAGTTGTAAACATGCTCTAGTATTTGAATGCACAAAAGTATTTAATTTTCGTATGAAATTTAATACACATTCACAGGAATAAAGGAAAATGGGAATTAAACCGGACCTGTACTTTATTAATCCACCCAGTCACATCAAATGTCATAGAATTTCATTTTGAAAGTGACTTGAATAAATTTGTGTAAGTTGTAAACACGCTCTAGTATTTGAATGCACAAAAATATTTAATTTTCGTATGAAATTTAATACACATTCACGTGAATAAAGGAAAATGGGAATTAAACCGGACCTGTACTTTATTAATCCACCCAGTCACATCAAATGTCATAGAATTTCATTTTGAAAGTGACTTGAATAAATTTGTGTAAGTTGTAAACACGCTCTAGTATTTGAATGCACAAAAGTATTTAATTTTCGTATGAAATTTAATACACATTCACAGGAATAAAGGAAAATGGGAATTAAACCGGACCTGTATTTTATTAATCCACCCAGTCACATCAAATGTCATAGAATTTCATTTTGAAAGTGACTTGAATAAATTTGTGTAAGTTGTAAACACGCTCTAGTATTTGAATGCACAAAAATATTTAATTTTCGTATGAAATTTAATACACATTCACGTGAATAAAAGAAAATGGGAATTAAACCGGACCTGTACTTTATTAATCCACCCAGTCACATCAAATGTCAGAGAATTTCATTTTGAAAGTGACTTGAATAAATTTGTGTAAGTTGTAAACACGCTCTAGTATTTGAATGCACAAAAATATCTAAATTTCGTCTGAAATTTAATACACATTGACGTGAATAAAACAAAATGGGAATTAAACCGGACCTGTACTTTATTAATCCACCCAGTGACATCAAATGTCAGAGAATTTCATTTTGAAAGTGAATTCACTAAATTTGTATAAGTTGTAAACACGCTCTAGTATTTGAATGCACAAAAATATCTAATTTTCGTATGAAATTTAATACACATTCACGTGAATAAATGAAATTGGGAATTAAACCAGACCTGTACTTTATTAATCCACCCAGTGACATCAAATGTCAGAGAATTTCATTTTGAAAGTGAATTTACTAAATTTGTATAAGTTGTAAACACGCTCTAGTATTTGAATGCACAAAAGTATTTAATTTTCGTATGAAATTTAATACACCTTCACGTGAATAAAGGAAAATGGGAATTAAACCGGACCTGTACTTTATTAATCCACCCAGTCACATCAATTGTCATAGAATTTCATTTTGAAAGTGACTTGAACAAATTTAAATAAGTTGTAAACACGCTCTAGTATTTGAATGCACAAAGATATTTAATTTTCGTATGAAATTTAATACACATTCACGTGAATAAATGAAAATGGGAATTAAACCGGACCTGTACTTTATTAATTCACCCAGTCACATCAAATGTCATAGAATTTCATTTTGAAAGTGACTTGAATAAATTTGTGTAAGTTGTAAACACGCTCTAGTATTTGAATGCACAAAAATATTTAATTTTCGTATGAAATTTAATACACATTCACGTGAATAAATGAAAATGGGAATTAAACCGGACCTGTACTTTATTAATCCACCCAGTCACATCAAATGTCATAGAATTTCATTTTGAAAGTGACTTGAATAAATTTGTATAAGTTGTAAACACGCTCTAGTATTTGAATGCACAAAAATATCTAATTTTCGTATGAAATTTAATACACATTCACGTGAATAAAACAAAATGGGAATTAAACCGGACCTGTACTTTATTAATCCACCCAGTCACATCAAATGTCAGAGAATTTCATTTTGAAAGTGACCTCAATAAATTTGTACAAGTTGTAAACACGCTCTAGTATTTGAATGCACAAAAGTATTTAATTTTCGTATGAAATTTAATACACCTTCACGTGAATAAAGGAAAATGGGAATTAAACCGGACCTGTATTTTATTAATCCACCCAGTCACATCAAATGTCATAGAATTTCATTTTGAAAGTGAATTCACTAAATTTGTATAAGTTGTAAACACGCTCTAGTATTTGAATGCACAAAAATATTTAATTTTCGTATGAAATTTAGTACACATTCACGTGAATAAATGAAATTGGGAATTAAACCAGACCTGTACTTTATTAATCCACCCAGTGACATCAAATGTCAGAGAATTTCATTTTGAAAGTGAATTTACTAAATTTGTATAAGTTGTAAACACGCTCTAGTATTTGAATGCACAAATGTATTTAATTTTCGTATGAAATTTAATACACCTTCACGTGAATAAAGGAAAATGGGAATTAAACCGGACCTGTACTTTATTAATCCACCCAGTCACATCAAATGTCATAGAATTTCATTTTGAAAGTGACTTGAATAAATTTGTGTAAGTTGTAAACACGCTCTAGTATTTGAATGCACAAAAGTATTTAATTTTCGTATGAAATTTAATACACATTCACAGGAATAAAGGAAAATGGGAATTAAACCGGACCTGTATTTTATTAATCCACCCAGTCACATCAAATGTCATAGAATTTCATTTTGAAAGTGACTTGAATAAATTTGTGTAAGTTGTAAACACGCTCTAGTATTTTAATGCACAAAAATATTTAATTTTCGTATGAAATTTAATACACATTCACGTGAATAAATGAAAATGGGAATTAAACCGGACCTGTACTTTATTAATCCACCCAGTCACATCAAATGTCATAGAATTTCATTTTGAAAGTGACTAGAATAAATTTGTGTAAGTTGTAAACACGCTCTAGTATTTGAATGCACAAAAATATCTAATTTTCGTATGAAATTTAATACACATTCACGTGAATAAAACAAAATGGGAATTAAACCGGACCTGTACTTTATTAATCCACCCAGTCACATCAAATGTCATAGAATTTCATTTTGGAAGTGACTTGAATAAATTTGTGTAAGTTGTAAACACGCTCTAGTATTTGAATGCACAAAAATATCTAATTTTCGTATGAAATTTAATACACATTCACGTGAATAAAGGAAAATGGGAATTAAACCGGACCTGTACTTTATTAATCCACCCAGTCACATCAAATGTCATAGAATTTCATTTTGTAAGTGACTTGAATAAATTTGTGTAAGTTGTAAACACGCTCTAGTATTTGAATGCATAAAACTATTTAAATTTTGTGTAAAATTTAATGCACCCACACGGGCATAAAAGAAAATGGAAATTAAACCGGACCTGTACTTTATTAATCCACCCAGTGACATCAAATGTCAGAGAATTTCATTTTGAAAGTGAATTTACTAAATTTGTATAAGTTGTAAACACGCTCTAGTATTTGAATGCACAAAAGTATTTAATTTTCGTATGAAATTTAATACACCTTCACGTGAATAAAGGAAAATGGGAATTAAACCGGACCTGTACTTTATTAATCCACCCAGTCACATCAATTGTCATAGAATTTCATTTTGAAAGTGACTAGAATAAATTTGTGTAAGTTGTAAACACGCTCTAGTATTTGAATGCACAAAAATATCTAATTTTCGTATGAAATTTAATACACATTCACGTGAATAAAGGAAAATGGGAATTAAACCGGACCTGTACTTTATTAATCCACCCAGTCACATCAAATGTCATAGAATTTCATTTTGAAAGTGACTTGAATAAATTTGTGTAAGTTGTAAACACGCTCTAGTATTTTAATGCACAAAAATATTTAATTTTCGTATGAAATTTAATACACATTCACGTGAATAAATGAAAATGGGAATTAAACCGGACCTGTACTTTATTAATCCACCCAGTCACATCAAATGTCATAGAATTTCATTTTGAAAGTGACTTGAATAAATTTGTATAAGTTGTTAACACGCTCTAGTATTTGAATGCACAAAAATATCTAATTTTCGTATGAAATTTAATACACATTCACGTGAATAAATGAAAATGGGAATTAAACCGGACCTGTACTTTATTAATCCACCCAGTCACATCAAATGTCATAGAATTTCATTTTGAAAGTGACTTGAATAAATTTGTGTAAGTTGTAAACACGCTCTAGTATTTTAATGCACAAAAATATCTAATTTTCGTATGAAATTTAATACACATTCACGTGAATAAATGAAAATGGGAATTAAACCGGACCTGTACTTTATTAATCCACCCAGTCACATCAAATGTCATAGAATTTCATTTTGAAAGTGACTTGAATAAATTTGTGTAAGTTGTAAACACGCTCTAGTATTTTAATGCACAAAAATATCTAATTTTCGTATGAAATTTAATACACATTCACGTGAATAAATGAAAATGGAAATTAAACCGGACCTGTACTTTATTAATCCACCCAGTCACATCAAATGTCATAGAATTTCATTTTGAAAGTGACTTGAATAAATTTGTATAAGTTGTTAACACGCTCTAGTATTTGAATGCATAAAACTATTTAAATTTTGTGTAAAATTTAATGCACCCACACGGGCATAAAAGAAAATGGGAATTAAACCGGACCTGTACTTTATTAATCCACCCAGTCACATCAAATGTCAGAGAATTTCATTTTGAAAGTGAATTCACTCAATTTGTATAAGTTGTAAACATGCTCTAGTATTTGAATGCACAAAAATATTTAATTTTCGTATGAAATTTAGTACACATTCACGTGAATAAATGAAATTGGGAATTAAACCAGACCTGTACTTTATTAATCCACCCAGTGACATCAAATGTCAGAGAATTTCATTTTGAAAGTGAATTTACTAAATTTGTATAAGTTGTAAACACGCTCTAGTATTTGAATGCACAAAAGTATTTAATTTTCGTATGAAATTTAATACACCTTCACGTGAATAAAGGAAAATGGGAATTAAACCGGACCTGTACTTTATTAATCCACCCAGTCACATCAATTGTCATAGAATTTCATTTTGAAAGTGACTTGAACAAATTTAAATAAGTTGTAAACACGCTCTAGTATTTGAATGCACAAAAGTATTTAATTTTCGTATGAAATTTAATACACATTCACAGGAATAAAGGAAAATGGGAATTAAACCGGACCTGTACTTTATTAATCCACCCAGTCACATCAAATGTCATAGAATTTCATTTTGAAAGTGACTAGAATAAATTTGTGTAAGTTGTAAACACGCTCTAGTATTTGAATGCACAAAAATATTTAATTTTCGTATGAAATTTAATACACATTCACATGAATAAATGAAAATGGGAATTAAACCGGACCTGTACTTTATTAATCCACCCAGTCACATCAAATGTCATAGAATTTCATTTTGAAAGTGACTTGAATAAATTTGTGTAAGTTGTAAACACGCTCTAGTATTTGAATGCACAAAAATATTTAATTTTCGTATGAAATTTAATACACATTCACGTGAATAAAGGAAAATGGGAATTAAACCGGACCTGTACTTTATTATTCCATCCAGTCACATCAAATGTCAGAGAATTTCATTTTGAAAGTGACTAGAATAAATTTGTGTAAGTTGTAAACACGCTCTAGTATTTGAATGCACAAAAATATCTAATTTTCGTATGAAATTTAATACACATTCACGTGAATAAAGGAAAATGGGAATTAAACCGGACCTGTACTTTATTAATCCACCCAGTCACATCAATTGTCATAGAATTTCATTTTGAAAGTGACTAGAATAAATTTGTGTAAGTTGTAAACACGCTCTAGTATTTGAATGCACAAAAATATTTAATTTTCGTATGAAATTTAATACACATTCACGTGAATAAATGAAAATGGGAATTAAACCGGACCTGTACTTTATTAATCCACCCAGTCACATCAATTGTCATAGAATTTCATTTTGAAAGTGACTAGAATAAATTTGTGTAAGTTGTAAACACGCTCTAGTATTTGAATGCACAAAAATATCTAATTTTCGTATGAAATTTAATACACATTCACGTGAATAAAGGAAAATGGGAATTAAACCGGACCTGTACTTTATTAATCCACCCAGTCACATCAATTGTCATAGAATTTCATTTTGAAAGTGACTAGAATAAATTTGTGTAAGTTGTAAACACGCTCTAGTATTTGAATGCACAAAAATATTTAATTTTCGTATGAAATTTAATACACATTCACATGAATAAATGAAAATGGGAATTAAACCGGACCTGTACTTTATTAATCCACCCAGTCACATCAAATGTCATAGAATTTCATTTTGAAAGTGACTTGAATAAATTTGTGTAAGTTGTAAACACGCTCTAGTATTTTAATGCACAAAAATATTTAATTTTCGTATGAAATTTAATACACATTCACGTGAATAAATGAAAATGGGAATTAAACCGGACCTGTACTTTATTAATCCACCCAGTCACATCAAATGTCATAGAATTTCATTTTGAAAGTGACTTGAATAAATTTGTATAAGTTGTTAACACGCTCTAGTATTTGAATGCACAAAAATATTTAATTTTCGTATGAAATTTAATACACATTCACGTGAATAAAGGAAAATGGGAATTAAACCGGACCTGTACTTTATTAATCCACCCAGTCACATCAAATGCCATAGAATTTCATTTTGAAAGTGACTTGAATAAATTTGTATAAGTTGTAAACACGCTCTAGTATTTTAATGCACAAAAATATTTAATTTTCGTATGAAATTTAATACACATTCACGTGAATAAATGAAAATGGGAATTAAACCGGACCTGAACTTTATTAATCCACCCAGTCACATCAAATGTCATAGAATTTCATTTTGAAAGTGACTTGAATAAATTTGTGTAAGTTGTAAACACGCTCTAGTATTTTAATGCACAAAAATAATTAATTTTCGTATGAAATTTAATACACATTCACGTGAATAAATGAAAATGGGAATTAAACCGGACCTGTACTTTATTAATCCACCCAGTCACATCAAATGTCAGAGAATTTCATTTTGAAAGTGAATTCACTAAATTTGTATAAGCTGTAAACACGCTCTAGTATTTTAATGCACAAAAGTATTTAATTTTCGTATGAAATTTAATACACATTCACGTGAATAAATGAAAATGGGAATTAAACCGGACCTGTACTTTATTAATCCACCCAGTCACATCAAATGTCAGAGAATTTCATTTTGAAAGTGACTTGAATAAATTTGTGTAAGTTGTAAACACGCTCTAGTATTTGAATGCACAAAAGTATTTAATTTTCGTATGAAATTTAATACACATTCACAGGAATAAAGGAAAATGGGAATTAAACCGGACCTGTACTTTATTAATCCACCCAGTCACATCAATTGTCATAGAATTTCATTTTGAAAGTGACTAGAATAAATTTGTGTAAGTTGTAAACACGCTCTAGTATTTGAATGCACAAAAATATTTAATTTTCGTATGAAATTTAATACACATTCACATGAATAAATGAAAATGGGAATTAAACCGGACCTGTACTTTATTAATCCACCCAGTCACATCAAATGTCAGAGAATTTCATTTTGAAAGTGACTTGAACAAATTTAAATAAGTTGTAAACACGCTCTAGTATTTGAATGCACAAAAATATCTAATTTTCGTATGAAATTTAATACACATTGACGTGAATAAAACAAAATGGGAATTAAACCGGACTTGTACTTTATTATTCCATCCAGTCACATCAAATGTCAGAGAATTTCATTTTGAAAGTGACTTGAACAAATTTAAATAAGTTGTAAACACGCTCTAGTATTTGAATGCACAAAAATATCTAATTTTCGTATGAAATTTAATACACATTGACGTGAATAAAACAAAATGGGAATTAAACCGGACTTGTACTTTATTAATCCACCCAGTCACATCAAATGTCAGAGAATTTCATTTTGAAAGTGACCTGAATTAATTTGTATAAGTTGTAAACACGCTCTAGTATTTGAATGCACAAAAGTATTTAAATTTCGTCTGAAATTTAATACACATTCACAGGAATAAAGGAAAATGGGAATTAAACCGGACCTGTATTTTATTAATCCACCCAGTCACATCAAATGTCATAGAATTTCATTTTGGAAGTGACTTGAATAAATTTGTGTAAGTTGTAAACACGCTCTAGTAATTGAATGCACAAAAATATCTAATTTTCGTATGAAATTTAATACACATTCACGTGAATAAAGGAAAATGGGAATTAAACCGGACCTGTACTTTATTAATCCACCCAGTCACATCAAATGTCAGAGAATTTCATTTTGAAAGTGACTTGAATAAATTTGTGTAAGTTGTAAACACGCTCTAGTATTTGAATGCACAAAAGTATTTAATTTTCGTATGAAATTTAATACACATTCACAGGAATAAAGGAAAATGGGAATTAAACCGGACCTGTACTTTATTAATCCACCCAGTCACATCAATTGTCATAGAATTTCATTTTGAAAGTGACTAGAATAAATTTGTGTAAGTTGTAAACACGCTCTAGTATTTGAATGCACAAAAATATCTAATTTTCGTATGAAATTTAATACACATTCACGTGAATAAAGGAAAATGGGAATTAAACCGGACCTGTACTTTATTAATCCACCCAGTCACATCAATTGTCATAGAATTTCATTTTGAAAGTGACTAGAATAAATTTGTGTAAGTTGTAAACACGCTCTAGTATTTGAATGCACAAAAATATTTAATTTTCGTATGAAATTTAATACACATTCACAGGAATAAAGGAAAATGGGAATTAAACCGGACCTGTACTTTATTAATCCACCCAGTCACATCAATTGTCATAGAATTTCATTTTGAAAGTGACTAGAATAAATTTGTGTAAGTTGTAAACACGCTCTAGTATTTGAATGCACAAAAATATCTAATTTTCGTATGAAATTTAATACACATTCACGTGAATAAAGGAAAATGGGAATTAAACCGGACCTGTACTTTATTAATCCACCCAGTCACATCAAATGTCAGAGAATTTCATTTTGAAAGTGACCTGAATTAATTTGTATAAGTTGTAAACACGCTCTAGTATTTGAATGCACAAAAGTATTTAAATTTCGTCTGAAATTTAATACACATTCACAGGAATAAAGGAAAATGGGAATTAAACCGGACCTGTATTTTATTAATCCACCCAGTCACATCAAATGTCATAGAATTTCATTTTGGAAGTGACTTGAATAAATTTGTGTAAGTTGTAAACACGCTCTAGTAATTGAATGCACAAAAATATCTAATTTTCGTATGAAATTTAATACACATTCACGTGAATAAAGGAAAATGGGAATTAAACCGGACCTGTACTTTATTAATCCACCCAGTCACATCAAATGTCAGAGAATTTCATTTTGAAAGTGACTTGAATAAATTTGTGTAAGTTGTAAACACGCTCTAGTATTTGAATGCACAAAAGTATTTAATTTTCGTATGAAATTTAATACACATTCACAGGAATAAAGGAAAATGGGAATTAAACCGGACCTGTACTTTATTAATCCACCCAGTCACATCAATTGTCATAGAATTTCATTTTGAAAGTGACTAGAATAAATTTGTGTAAGTTGTAAACACGCTCTAGTATTTGAATGCACAAAAATATCTAATTTTCGTATGAAATTTAATACACATTCACGTGAATAAAGGAAAATGGGAATTAAACCGGACCTGTACTTTATTAATCCACCCAGTCACATCAATTGTCATAGAATTTCATTTTGAAAGTGACTAGAATAAATTTGTGTAAGTTGTAAACACGCTCTAGTATTTGAATGCACAAAAATATTTAATTTTCGTATGAAATTTAATACACATTCACATGAATAAATGAAAATGGGAATTAAACCGGACCTGTACTTTATTAATCCACCCAGTCACATCAAATGTCATAGAATTTCATTTTGAAAGTGACTTGAATAAATTTGTGTAAGTTGTAAACACGCTCTAGTATTTTAATGCACAAAAATCTTTAATTTTCGTATGAAATTTAATACACATTCACGTGAATAAAGGAAAATGGGAATTAAACCGGACCTGTACTTTATTAATCCACCCAGTCACATCAAATGTCATAGAATTTCATTTTGAAAGTGACTTGAATAAATTTGTATAAGTTGTTAACACGCTCTAGTATTTGAATGCACAAAAATATTTAATTTTCGTATGAAATTTAATACACATTCACGTGAATAAAGGAAAATGGGAATTAAACCGGACCTGTACTTTATTAATCCACCCAGTCACATCAAATGCCATAGAATTTCATTTTGAAAGTGAATTCACTAAATTTGTGTAAGTTGTAAACACGCTCTAGTATTTTAATGCACAAAAATATTTAATTTTCGTATGAAATTTAATACACATTCAAGTGAATAAATGAAAATGGGAATTAAACCGGACCTGTACTTTATTATTCCATCCAGTCACATCAAATGTCAGAGAATTTCATTTTGAAAGTGACTTGAATAAATTTGTGTAAGTTGTAAACACGCTCTAGTATTTTAATGCACAAAAATAATTAATTTTCGTATGAAATTTAATACACATTCACGTGAATAAATGAAAATGGGAATTAAACCGGACCTGTACTTTATTAATCCACCCAGTCACATCAAATGTCAGAGAATTTCATTTTGAAAGTGAATTCACTAAATTTGTATAAGCTGTAAACACGCTCTAGTATTTGAATGCACAAAAGTATTTAATTTTCGTATGAAATTTAATACACATTCACGTGAATAAATGAAAATGGGAATTAAACCGGACCTGTACTTTATTATTCCATCCAGTCACATCAAATGTCAGAGAATTTCATTTTGAAAGTGACTTGAACAAATTTAAATAAGTTGTAAACACGCTCTAGTATTTGAATGCACAAAAATATCTAATTTTCGTATGAAATTTAATACACATTGACGTGAATAAAACAAAATGGGAATTAAACCGGACTTGTACTTTATTAATCCACCCAGTCACATCAAATGTCAGAGAATTTCATTTTGAAAGTGACCTGAATTAATTTGTATAAGTTGTAAACACGCTCTAGTATTTGAATGCACAAAAGTATTTAAATTTCGTCTGAAATTTAATACACATTCACAGGAATAAAGGAAAATGGGAATTAAACCGGACCTGTATTTTAATAATCCACCCAGTCACATCAAATGTCATAGAATTTCATTTTGGAAGTGACTTGAATAAATTTGTGTAAGTTGTAAACACGCTCTAGTAATTGAATGCACAAAAATATCTAATTTTCGTATGAAATTTAATACACATTCACGTGAATAAAGGAAAATGGGAATTAAACCGGACCTGTACTTTATTAATCCACCCAGTCACATCAAATGTCAGAGAATTTCATTTTGAAAGTGACTTGAATAAATTTGTGTAAGTTGTAAACACGCTCTAGTATTTGAATGCACAGAAGTATTTAAATTTCGTCTGAAATTTAATACACATTCACGTGAATAAAACAAAATGGGAATTAAACCGGACCTGTACTTTATTAATCCACCCTGTCACATCAAATGTCATAGAATTTCATTTTAAAAGTGACTTGAATAAATTTGTGTAAGTTGTAAACACGCTCTAGTATTTGAATGCACAAAAATATTTAATTTTCGTATGAAATTTAATACACATTCACGTGAATAAAGGAAAATGGGAATTAAACCGGACCTGTACTTTATTAATCCACCCAGTCACATCAAATGTCAGAGAATTTCATTTTGAAAGTGACTTGAACAAATTTAAATAAGTTGTAAACACGCTCTAGTATTTGAATGCACAGAAGTATTTAAACTTCGTCTGAAATTTAATACACATTCACGTGAATAAAACAAAATGGGAATTAAACCGGACCTGTACTTTATTAATCCACCCTGTCACATCAAATGTCATAGAATTTCATTTTAAAAGTGACTTGAATAAATTTGTGTAAGTTGTAAACACGCTCTAGTATTTGAATGCACAAAAATATTTAATTTTCGTATGAAATTTAATACACATTCACGTGAATAAATGAAAATGGGAATTAAACCGGACCTGTACTTTATTAATCCACCCAGTCACATCAAATGTCATAGAATTTCATTTTGAAAGTGAATTCACTAAATTTGTATAAGCTGCAAAACACGCTCTAGTATTTGAATGCACAAAAGTATTTAATTTTCGTATGAAATTTAATACACATTGACGTGAATAAAACAAAATGGGAATTAAACCGGACCTGTACTTTATTATTCCACCCAGTCACATCAAATGTCAGAGAATTTCATTTTGAAAGTGAATTCACTAAATTTTGTAGAAGTTGTAAACACGCTCTAGTATTTGAATGCACAGAAGTATTTAAATTTCGTCTGAAATTTAATACACATTCACGTGAATAAGTGAAAATGGGAATTAAACCGGACCTGTATTTTATTAATCCACCCAGTCACATCAAATGTCATAGAATTTCATTTTGGAAGTGACTTGATTAAATTTGTGTAAGTTGTAAACACGCTCTAGTAATTGAATGCACAAAAATATCTAATTTTCGTATGAAATTTAATACACATTCACGTGAATAAAGGAAAATGGGAATTAAACCGGACCTGTACTTTATTAATCCACCCAGTCACATCAAATGTCAGAGAATTTCATTTTGAAAGTGACTTGAATAAATTTGTGTAAGTTGTAAACACGCTCTAGTATTTGAATGCACAGAAGTATTTAAATTTCGTCTGAAATTTAATACACATTCACGTGAATAAAACAAAATGGGAATTAAACCGGACCTGTACTTTATTAATCCACCCTGTCACATCAAATGTCATAGAATTTCATTTTAAAAGTGACTTGAATAAATTTGTGTAAGTTGTAAACACGCTCTAGTATTTGAATGCACAAAAATATTTAATTTTCGTATGAAATTTAATACACATTCACGTGAATAAAGGAAAATGGGAATTAAACCGGACCTGTACTTTATTAATCCACCCAGTCACATCAAATGTCAGAGAATTTCATTTTGAAAGTGACTTGAACAAATTTAAATAAGTTGTAAACACGCTCTAGTATTTGAATGCACAGAAGTATTTAAACTTCGTCTGAAATTTAATACACATTCACGTGAATAAAACAAAATGGGAATTAAACCGGACCTGTACTTTATTAATCCACCCTGTCACATCAAATGTCATAGAATTTCATTTTAAAAGTGACTTGAATAAATTTGTGTAAGTTGTAAACACGCTCTAGTATTTGAATGCACAAAAATATTTAATTTTCGTATGAAATTTAATACACATTCACGTGAATAAATGAAAATGGGAATTAAACCGGACCTGTACTTTATTAATCCACCCAGTCACATCAAATGTCATAGAATTTCATTTTGAAAGTGAATTCACTAAATTTGTATAAGCTGCAAAACACGCTCTAGTATTTGAATGCACAAAAGTATTTAATTTTCGTATGAAATTTAATACACATTGACGTGAATAAAACAAAATGGGAATTAAACCGGACCTGTACTTTATTATTCCACCCAGTCACATCAAATGTCAGAGAATTTCATTTTGAAAGTGAATTCACTAAATTTTGTAGAAGTTGTAAACACGCTCTAGTATTTGAATGCACAGAAGTATTTAAATTTCGTCTGAAATTTAATACACATTCACGTGAATAAATGAAAATGGGAATTAAACCGGACCTGTACTTTATTAATCCACCCAGTCACATCAAATGTCATAGAATTTCATTTTGAAAGTGACTTGAATAAATTTGTGTAAGTTGTTAACACGCTCTAGTATTTGAATGCACAAAAATATTTAATTTTCGTATGAAATTTAATACACATTCACGTGAATAAATGAAAATGGGAATTAAACCGGACCTGTACTTTATTAATCCACCCAGTCACATCAAATGTCAGAGAATTTCATTTTGAAAGTGAATTCACTAAAATTGTATAAGTTGTAAACACGCTCTAGTATTTGAATGCACAAAAATATTTAATTTTCGTATGAAATTTAATACACATTCACGTGAATAAAAGCAAATGGGAATTAAACCGGACCTGTACTTTATTAATCCACCCAGTCAAATCAAATGTCAGAGAATTTCATTTTGAAAGTGACTTGAATAAATTTGTGTAAGTTGTAAACACGCTCTAGTATTTGAATGCACAGAAGTATTTAAATTTCGTCTGAAATTTAATACACATTCACGTGAATAAATGAAAATGGGAATTAAACCGGACCTGTACTTTAATATTCCACCCAGTCACATCAAATGTCATAGAATTTCATTTTGAAAGTGACTTGAATAAATTTGTGTAAGTTGTAAACACGCTCTAGTATTTGAATGCATAAAACTATTTAAATTTTGTGTAAAATTTAATGCACCCACACGGGCATAAAAGAAAATGGAAATTAAACCGGACCTGTACTTTATTAATCCACCCAGTCACATCAAATGTCAGAGAATTTCATTTTGAAAGTGAATTCACTAAATTTGTATAAGTTGTAAACACGCTCTAGTATTTGAATGCACAAAAATATCTAATTTTCGTATGAAATTTAATACACATTCACGTGAATAAATGAAAATGGGAATTAAACCGGACCTGTACTTTATTAATCCACCCAGTCACATCAAATGTCATAGAATTTCATTTTGAAAGTGACTAGAATAAATTTGTGTAAGTTGTAAACACGCTCTAGTATTTGAATGCACAAAAATATCTAATTTTCGTATGAAATTTAATACACATTCACGTGAATAAAACAAAATGGGAATTAAACCGGACCTGTACTTTATTAATCCACCCAGTCACATCAAATGTCAGAGAATTTCATTTTGAAAGTGACTTGAATAAATTTGTGTAAGTTGTAAACACGCTCTAGTATTTGAATGCACAAAAATATCTAAATTTCGTCTGAAATTTAATACACATTCACGTGAATAAAACAAAATGGGAATTAAACCGGACCTGTACTTTATTAATCCACCCAGTCACATCAAATGTCATAGAATTTCATTTTGTAAGTGACTTGAACAAATTTAAATAAGTTGTAAACACGCTCTAGTATTTGAATGCATAAAACTATTTAAATTTTGTGTAAAATTTAATGCACCCACACGGGCATAAAAGAAAATGGAAATTAAACCGGACCTGTACTTTATTAATCCACCCAGTCACATCAAATGTCAGAGAATTTCATTTTGAAAGTGAATTCACTAAATTTGTATAAGTTGTAAACACGCTCTAGTATTTGAATGCTCAAAAATATTTAATTTTCGTATGAAATTTAATACACATTCACGTGAATAAATGAAATTGGGAATTAAACCAGACCTGTACTTTATTAATCCACCCAGTGACATCAAATGTCAGAGAATTTCATTTTGAAAGTGAATTTACTAAATTTGTATAAGTTGTAAACACGCTCTAGTATTTGAATGCACAAAAGTATTTAATTTTCGTATGAAATTTAATACACCTTCACGTGAATAAAGGAAAATGGGAATTAAACCGGACCTGTACTTTATTAATCCACCCAGTCACATCAATTGTCATAGAATTTCATTTTGAAAGTGACTAGAATAAATTTGTGTAAGTTGTAAACACGCTCTAGTATTTGAATGCACAAAAATATCTAATTTTCGTATGAAATTTAATACACATTCACATGAATAAATGAAAATGGGAATTAAACCGGACCTGTACTTTATTAATCCACCCAGTCACATCAAATGTCATAGAATTTCATTTTGAAAGTGACTTGAATAAATTTGTGTAAGTTGTAAACACGCTCTAGTATTTTAATGCACAAAAATATTTAATTTTCGTATGAAATTTAATACACATTCACGTGAATAAATGAAAATGGGAATTAAACCGGACCTGTACTTTATTAATCCACCCAGTCACATCAAATGTCAGAGAATTTCATTTTGAAAGTGAATTCACTAAATTTGTAGAAGTTGTAAACACGCTCTAGTATTTGAATGCACAAAAGTATTTAATTTTCGTCTGAAATTTAATACACATTCACGTGAATAAATGAAAATGGGAATTAAACCGGACCTGTACTTTATTAATCCACCCAGTCACATCAAATGTCATAGAATTTCATTTTGAAAGTGACTTGAATAAATTTGTGTAAGTTGTAAACACGCTCTAGTATTTCAATGCACAAAAATATCTAATTTTCGTATGAAATTTAATACACATTCACGTGAATAAATGAAAATGGGAATTAAACCGGACCTGTACTTTATTAATCCACCCAGTCACATCAAATGTCATAGAATTTCATTTTGAAAGTGACTTGAATAAATTTGTGTAAGTTGTAAACACGCTCTAGTATTTTAATGCACAAAAATATTTAATTTTCGTATGAAATTTAATACACATTCACGTGAATAAATGAAAATGGAAATTAAACCGGACCTGTACTTTATTAATCCACCCAGTCACATCAAATGTCATAGAATTTCATTTTGAAAGTGACTTGAATAAATTTGTATAAGTTGTTAACACGCTCTAGTATTTGAATGCACAAAAATATCTAATTTTCGTATGAAATTTAATACACATTCACGTGAATAAAACAAAATGGGAATTAAACCGGACCTGTACTTTATTAATCCACCCAGTCACATCAAATGTCATAGAATTTCATTTTAAAAGTGACTTGAATAAATTTGTGTAAGTTGTAAACACGCTCTAGTATTTGAATGCACAAAAATATCTAAATTTCGTCTGAAATTTAATACACATTGACGTGAATAAAACAAAATGGGAATTAAACCGGACCTGTACTTTATTAATCCACCCAGTCACATCAAATGTCATAGAATTTCATTTTGAAAGTGACTTGAATAAATTTGTGTAAGTTGTAAACACGCTCTAGTATTTGAATGCATAAAACTATTTAAATTTTGTGTAAAATTTAATGCACCCACACGGGCATAAAAGAAAATGGGAATTAAACCGGACCTGTACTTTATTAATCCACCCAGTCACATCAAATGTCATAGAATTTCATTTTGAAAGTGACTTGAATAAATTTGTGTAAGTTGTAAACATGCTCTAGTATTTGAATGCACAAAAATATTTAATTTTCGTATGAAATTTAGTACACATTCACGTGAATAAATGAAATTGGGAATTAAACCAGACCTGTACTTTATTAATCCACCCAGTGACATCAAATGTCAGAGAATTTCATTTTGAAAGTGAATTTACTAAATTTGTATAAGTTGTAAACACGCTCTAGTATTTGAATGCACAAAAGTATTTAATTTTCGTATGAAATTTAATACACCTTCACGTGAATAAAGGAAAATGGGAATTAAACCGGACCTGTACTTTATTATTCCACCCAGTCACATCAAATGTCATAGAATTTCATTTTGAAAGTGACTTGAATAAATTTGTGTAAGTTGTAAACACGCTCTAGTATTTTAATGCACAAAAATATTTAATTTTCGTATGAAATTTAATACACATTCACGTGAATAAATGAAAATGGGAATTAAACCGGACCTGTACTTTATTAATCCACCCAGTCACATCAAATGTCATAGAATTTCATTTTGAAAGTGACTTGAATAAATTTGTGTAAGTTGTAAACACGCTCTAGTATTTTAATGCACAAAAATATTTAATTTTCGTATGAAATTTAATACACATTCACGTGAATAAATGAAAATGGGAATTAAACCGGACCTGTACTTTATTATTCCATCCAGTCACATCAAATGTCAGAGAATTTCATTTTGAAAGTGACTTGAACAAATTTAAATAAGTTGTAAACACGCTCTAGTATTTGAATGCACATAAGTATTGAATTTTCGTATGAAATTTAATACACATTCATTTGAATAAAGGAAGATGGGAATTAAACCGGACCTGTACTTTATTAATCCACCCAGTCACATCAAATGTCAGAGAATTTCATTTTGAAAGTGAATTCACTAAATTTGTGTAAGTTGTAAACACGCTCTAGTATTTGAATGCACAGAAGTATTTAAATTTCGTCTGAAATTTAATACACATTCACGTGAATAAATGAAAATGGGAATTAAACCGGACCTGTACTTTATTAATCCACCCAGTCACATCAAATGTCAGAGAATTTCATTTTGAAAGTGACTTGAATAAATTTGTATAAGTTGTTAACACGCTCTAGTATTTGAATGCACAAAAATATCTAATTTTCGTATGAAATTTAATACACATTGACGTGAATAAAACAAAATGGGAATTAAACCGGACTTGTACTTTATTAATCCACCCAGTCACATCAAATGTCAGAGAATTTCATTTTGAAAGTGACCTGAATAAATTTGTATAAGTTGTAAACACGCTCTAGTATTTGAATGCACAAAAGTATTTAATTTTCGTATGAAATTTAATACACATTCACAGGAATAAAGGAAAATGGGAATTAAACCGGACCTGTATTTTATTAATCCACCCAGTCACATCAAATGTCATAGAATTTCATTTTGAAAGTGACTTGAATAAATTTGTGTAAGTTGTAAACACGCTCTAGTATTTGAATGCACAAAAATATCTAATTTTCGTATGAAATTTAATACACATTCACGTGAATAAAGGAAAATGGGAATTAAACCGGACCTGTACTTTATTAATCCACCCAGTCACATCAAATGTCAGAGAATTTCATTTTGAAAGTGAATTCACTAAATTTGTGTAAGTTGTAAACACGCTCTAGTATTTGAATGCACAAAAGTATTTAATTTTCGTATGAAATTTAATACACATTCACAGGAATAAAGCAAAATGGGAATTAAACCGGACCTGTATTTTATTAATCCACCCAGTCACATCAAATGTCATAGAATTTCATTTTAAAAGTGACTTGAATAAATTTGTGTAAGTTGTAAACACGCTCTAGTATTTGAATGCACAAAAATATTTAATTTTCGTATGAAATTTAATACACATTCACGTGAATAAATGAAAATGGGAATTAAACCGGACCTGTACTTTATTAATCCACCCAGTCACATCAAATGTCAGAGAATTTCATTTTGAAAGTGACTTGAACAAATTTAAATAAGTTGTAAACACGCTCTAGTATTTGAATGCACAGAAGTATTTAAACTTCGTCTGAAATTTAATACACATTCACGTGAATAAAACAAAATGGGAATTAAACCGGACCTGTACTTTATTAATCCACCCTGTCACATCAAATGTCATAGAATTTCATTTTAAAAGTGACTTGAATAAATTTGTGTAAGTTGTAAACACGCTCTAGTATTTGAATGCACAAAAATATTTAATTTTCGTATGAAATTTAATACACATTCACGTGAATAATGGAAAATGGGAATTAAACCGGACCTGTACTTTATTAATCCACCCAGTCACATCAAATGTCATAGAGTTTCATTTTGAAAGTGAATTCACTAAATTTGTATAAGCTGCAAAACACGCTCTAGTATTTGAATGCACAAAAGTATTTAATTTTCGTATGAAATTTAATACACATTGACGTGAATAAAACAAAATGGGAATTAAACCGGACCTGTACTTTATTATTCCACCCAGTCACATCAAATGTCAGAGAATTTCATTTTGAAAGTGAATTCACTAAATTTGTAGAAGTTGTAAACACGCTCTAGTATTTGAATGCACAGAAGTATTTAAATTTCGTCTGAAATTTAATACACATTCACGTGAATAAATGAAAATGGGAATTAAACCGGACCTGTACTTTATTAATCCACCCAGTCACATCAAATGTCATAGAATTTCATTTTGAAAGTGACTTGAATAAATTTAAATAAGTTGTAAACACGCTCTAGTATTTGAATGCACAGAAGTATTTAATTTTCGTATGAAATTTAATACACATTCACGTGAATAAATGAAAATGGGAATTAAACCGGACCTGTACTTTATTAATCCACCCAGTCACATCAAATGTCAGAGAATTTCATTTTGAAAGTGAATTCACTAAAATTGTATAAGTTGTAAACACGCTCTAGTATTTGAATGCACAAAAATATTTAATTTTCGTATGAAATTTAATACACATTCACGTGAATAAAAGCAAATGGGAATTAAACCGGACCTGTACTTTATTAATCCACCCAGTCACATCAAATGTCAGAGAATTTCATTTTGAAAGTGACTTGAATAAATTTGTGTAAGTTGTAAACACGCTCTAGTATTTGAATGCACAGAAGTATTTAAATTTCGTCTGAAATTTAATACACATTCACGTGAATAAATGAAAATGGGAATTAAACCGGACCTGTACTTTAATATTCCACCCAGTCACATCAAATGTCATAGAATTTCATTTTGAAAGTGACTTGAATAAATTTGTGTAAGTTGTAAACACGCTCTAGTATTTGAATGCACGAAAGTATTTAATTTTCGTATGAAATTTGATACACATTGACGTGAATAAAACAAAATGGGAATTAAACCGGACCTGTACTTTATTAATCCACCCAGTCACATCAAATGTCAGAGAATTTCATTTTGAAAGTGAATTCACTAAATTTGTATAAGTTGTAAACACGCTCTAGTATTTGAATGCACAAAAGTATTTAATTTTCGTATGAAATTTAATACACATTCACGTGAATAAAGGAAAATGGGAATTAAACCGGACCTGTACTTTATTAATCCACCCAGTCACATCAAATGTCATAGAATTTCATTTTGAAAGTGACTTGAACAAATTTAAATAAGTTGTAAACACGCTCTAGTATTTGAATGCAAAGAAGTATTTAATTTTTGTATGAAATTTAATACACATTCACGTGAATAAAGGAAAATGGGAATTAAACCGGACCTGTACTTTATTAATCCACCCAGTCACATCAAATGTCATAGAATTTCATTTTAAAAGTAACCTGAATAAATTTCTGTAAGTTGTAAACACGCTCTAGTATTTGAATGCACAAAGATATTTAATTTTCGTATGAAATTTAATACACATTCACGTGAATAAAGGAAAATGGGAATTAAACCGGACCTGTACTTTATTAATCCACCCAGTCACATCAAATGTCATAGAATTTCATTTTGAAAGTGAATTCACTAAATTTGTATAAGCTGTAAACACGCTCTAGTATTTGAATGCACAAAAGTATTTAATTTTCGTATGAAATTTGATACACATTGACGTGAATAAAACAAAATGGGAATTAAACCGGACCTGTACTTTATTAATCCACCCAGTCACATCAAATGTCAGAGAATTTCATTTTGAAAGTGAATTCACTAAATTTGTATAAGTTGTAAACACGCTCTAGTATTTGAATGCACAAAAGTATTTAATTTTCGTATGAAATTTAATACACATTCACGTGAATAAAGGAAAATGGGAATTAAACCGGACCTGTACTTTATTAATCCACCCAGTCACATCAAATGTCATAGAATTTCATTTTGAAAGTGACTTGAACAAATTTAAATAAGTTGTAAACACGCTCTAGTATTTGAATGCAAAGAAGTATTTAATTTTTGTATGAAATTTAATACACATTCACGTGAATAAAGGAAAATGGGAATTAAACCGGACCTGTACTTTATTAATCCACCCAGTCACATCAAATGTCATAGAATTTCATTTTAAAAGTAACCTGAATAAATTTCTGTAAGTTGTAAACACGCTCTAGTATTTGAATGCACAAAGATATTTAATTTTCGTATGAAATTTAATACACATTCACGTGAATAAATGAAAATGGGAATTAAACCGGACCTGTACTTTATTAATCCACCCAGTCACATCAAATGTCATAGAATTTCATTTTGAAAGTGAATTCACTAAATTTGTATAAGCTGTAAACACGCTCTAGTATTTGAATGCACAAAAGTATTTAATTTTCGTATGAAATTTGATACACATTGACGTGAATAAAACAAAATGGGAATTAAACCGGACCTGTACTTTATTATTCCACCCAGTCACATCAAATGTCATAGAATTTCATTTTGAAAGTGACTTGAACAAATTTAAATAAGTTGTAAACACGCTCTAAAATTTGAATGCACAGAAGTATTTAATTTTCGTATGAAATTTAATACACATTCACGTGAATAAAGGAAAATGGGAATTAAACCGGACCTGTACTTTATTAATCCACCCAGTCGCATCAAATGTCATAGAATTTCATTTTGAAAGTGACTTGAATAAATTTAAATAAGTTGTAAACACGCTCTAGTATTTGAATGCACAGAAGTATTTAAATTTCGTCTGAAATTTAATACACATTCACGTGAATAAAGGAAAATGGGAATTAAACCGGACCTGTACTTTATTAATCCACCCAGTCACATCAAATGTCATAGAATTTCATTTTGAAAGTGAATTCACTAAATTTGTATAAGCTGTAAACACGCTCTAGTATTTGAATGCACAAAAGTATTTAATTTTCGTATGAAATTTGATACACATTGACGTGAATAAAACAAAATGGGAATTAAACCGGACCTGTACTTTATTAATCCACCCAGTCACATCAAATGTCAGAGAATTTCATTTTGAAAGTGAATTCACTAAATTTGTATAAGTTGTAAACACGCTCTAGTATTTGAATGCACAAAAGTATTTAATTTTCGTATGAAATTTAATACACATTCACGTGAATAAAGGAAAATGGGAATTAAACCGGACCTGTACTTTATTAATCCACCCAGTCACATCAAATGTCATAGAATTTCATTTTGAAAGTGACTTGAACAAATTTAAATAAGTTGTAAACACGCTCTAGTATTTGAATGCAAAGAAGTATTTAATTTTTGTATGAAATTTAATACACATTCACGTGAATAAAGGAAAATGGGAATTAAACCGGACCTGTACTTTATTAATCCACCCAGTCACATCAAATGTCATAGAATTTCATTTTAAAAGTAACCTGAATAAATTTCTGTAAGTTGTAAACACGCTCTAGTATTTGAATGCACAAAGATATTTAATTTTCGTATGAAATTTAATACACATTCACGTGAATAAATGAAAATGGGAATTAAACCGGACCTGTACTTTATTAATCCACCCAGTCACATCAAATGTCATAGAATTTCATTTTGAAAGTGAATTCACTAAATTTGTATAAGCTGTAAACACGCTCTAGTATTTGAATGCACAAAAGTATTTAATTTTCGTATGAAATTTGATACACATTGACGTGAATAAAACAAAATGGGAATTAAACCGGACCTGTACTTTATTATTCCACCCAGTCACATCAAATGTCATAGAATTTCATTTTGAAAGTGACTTGAACAAATTTAAATAAGTTGTAAACACGCTCTAAAATTTGAATGCACAGAAGTATTTAATTTTCGTATGAAATTTAATACACATTCACGTGAATAAAGGAAAATGGGAATTAAACCGGACCTGTACTTTATTAATCCACCCAGTCGCATCAAATGTCATAGAATTTCATTTTGAAAGTGACTTGAATAAATTTAAATAAGTTGTAAACACGCTCTAGTATTTGAATGCACAGAAGTATTTAAATTTCGTCTGAAATTTAATACACATTCACGTGAATAAAGGAAAATGGGAATTAAACCGGACCTGTACTTTATTAATCCACCCAGTCACATCAAATGTCATAGAATTTCATTTTGAAAGTGAATTCACTAAATTTGTAGAAGTTGTAAACACGCTCTAGTATTTGAATGCACAAAAGTATTTAATTTTCGTATGAAATTTAATACACATTCATGTGAATAAAGGAAAATGGGAATTAAACCGGACCTGTACTTTATTAATCCACCCAGTCACATCAAATGTCAGAGAATTTCATTTTGAAAGTGAATTCACTAAATTTGTAGAAGTTGTAAACACGCTCTAGTATTTGAATGCACAAAAGTATTTAATTTTCGTATGAAATTTAATACACATTCACGTGAATAAATGAAAATGGGAATTAAACCGGACCTGTACTTTATTAATCCACCCAGTCACATCAAATGTCAGAGAATTTCATTTTGAAAGTGACTTGAATAAATTTGTGTAAGTTGTAAACACGCTCTAGTATTTGAATGCACAAAAATATTTAATTTTCGTATGAAATTTAATACACATTCACGTGAATAAAACAAAATGGGAATTAAACCGGACGTGTACTTTATTAATCCACCCAGTCACATCAAATGTCATAGAATTTCATTTTAAAAGTGACTTGAATAAATTTGTGTAAGTTGTAAACACGCTCTAGTATTTGAATGCACAAAGATATTTATTTTTCGTATGAAATTTAATACACATTCACGTGAATAAAGGAAAATGGGAATTAAACCGGACCTGTACTTTATTAATCCACCGAGTCACATCAAATGTCATAGAATTTCATTTTGAAAGTGAATTCACTAAATTTGTATAAGCTGTAAACACGCTCTAGTATTTGAATACACAAAAGTATTTAATTTTCGTATGAAATTTGATACACATTGACGTGAATAAAACAAAATGGGAATTAAACCGGACCTATACTTTATTATTCCACCCAGTCACATCAAATGTCAGAGAATTTCATTTTGAAAGTGACTTGAACAAATTTAAATAAGTTGTAAACACGCTCTAGTATTTGAATGCACAGAAGTATTTAATTTTCGTATGAAATTTAATACACATTCACGTGAATAAATGAAAATGGGAATTAAACCGGACCTGTACTTTATTAATCCACCCAGTCACATCAAATGTCAGAGAATTTCATTATGAAAGTGACTTGAATAAATTTGTGTAAGTTTTAAACACGCTCTAGTATTTGAATGCACAAAAATATTTAATTTTCGTAAGAAATTTAATACACATTCACGTGAATAAATGAAAATGGGAATTAAACCGGACCTGTACTTTATTAATCCACCCAGTCACATCAAATGTCATAGAATTTCATTTTGAAAGTGACTTGAATAAATTTGTGTAAGTTGTAAACACGCTCTAGTATTTGAATGCACAAAGATATTTATTTTTCGTATGAAATTTAATACACATTCACGTGAATAAAGGAAAATGGGAATTAAACCGGACCTGTACTTTATTAATCCACCCAGTCACATCAAATGTCATAGAATTTCATTTTGAAAGTGAATTCACTAAATTTGTATAAGCTGTAAACACGCTCTAGTATTTGAATACACAAAAGTATTTAATTTTCGTATGAAATTTGATACACATTGACGTGAATAAAACAAAATGGGAATTAAACCGGACCTATACTTTATTATTCCACCCAGTCACATCAAATGTTAGAGAATTTCATTTTGAAAGTGACTTGAACAAATTTAAATAAGTTGTAAACACGCTCTAGTATTTGAATGCACAGAAGTATTTAATTTTCGTATGAAATTTAATACACATTCACGTGAATAAATGAAAATGGGAATTAAACCGGACCTGTACTTTATTATTCCACCCAGTCACATCAAAGGTCATAGAATTTCATTTTGAAAGTGACTTGAACAAATTTAAATAAGTTGTAAACACGCTCTAAAGTTTGAATGCACAGAAGTATTTAATTTTCGTATGAAATTTAATACACATTCACGTGAATAAATGAAAATGGGAATTAAACCGGACCTGTACTTTATTAATCCACCCAGTCACATCAAATGTCAGAGAATTTCATTTTGAAAGTGAATTCACTAAATTTGTGTAAGTTGTAAACACGCTCTAGTATTTGAATGTACAAAAATATTTAATTTTTGTATGAAATTTAATACACATTCACGTGAATAAATGAAAATGGGAATTAAACCGGACCTGTACTTTATTAATCCACCCAGTCACATCAAATGTCAGAGAATTTCATTTTGAAAGTGAATTCACTAAATTTGTAGAAGTTGTAAACAGGCTCTAGTATTTGAATGCACAAAAGTATTTAATTTTCGTATGAAATTTAATACACATTCACGTGAATAAATGAAAATGGGAATTAAACCGGACCTGTACTTTATTAATCCACCCAGTCACATCAAATGTCAGAGAATTTCATTTTGAAAGAGACATGAATAAATTTGTGTAAGTTGTAAACACGCTCTAGTATTTGAATGCACAAAGATATTTATTTTTCGTATGAAATTTAATACACATTCACGTGAATAAATGAAAATGGGAATTAAACCGGACCTGTACTTTATTAATCCACCCAGTCACATCAAATGTCATAGAATTTCATTTTAAAAGTGACTTGAATAAATTTGTGTAAGTTGTAAACACGCTCTAGTATTTGAATGCACAAAGATATTTAATTTTCGTATGAAATTTAATACACATTCACGTGAATAAAGGAAAATGGGAATTAAACCGGACCTGTACTTTATTAATCCACCCAGTCACATCAAATGTCATAGAATTTCATTTTGAAAGTGAATTCACTAAATTTGTATAAGCTGTAAACACGCTCTAGTATTTGAATGCACGAAAGTATTTAATTTTCGTATGAAATTTGATACACATTGACGTGAATAAAACAAAATGGGAATTAAACCGGACCTGTACTTTATTATTCCACCCAGTCACATCAAATGTCATAGAATTTCATTTTGAAAGTGACTTGAATAAATTTAAATAAGTTGTAAACACGCTCTAAAATTTGAATGCACAGAAGTATATAATTTTCGTATGAAATTTAATACACATTCACGTGAATAAATGAAAATGGGAATTAAACCGGACCTGTACTTTATTAATCCACCCAGTCACATCAAATGTCATAGAATTTCATTTTGAAAGTGACTTGAATAAATTTAAATAAGTTGTAAACACGCTCTAGTATTTGAATGCACAGAAGTATTTAAATTTCGTCTGAAATTTAATACACATTCACGTGAATAAATGAAAATGGGAATTAAACCGGACCTGTACTTTATTAATCCACCCAGTCACATCAAATGTCAGAGAATTTCATTTTGAAAATGAATTCACTAAATTTGTAGAAGTTGTAAACACGCTCTAGTATTTGAATGCACAAAAGTATTTAATTTTCGTATGAAATTTAATATACATTCATGTGAATAAAGGAAAATGGGAATTAAACCGGACCTGTACTTTATTAATCCACCCAGTCACATCAAATGTCAGAGAATTTCATTTTGAAAGTGAATTCACTAAATTTGTAGAAGTTGTAAACACGCTCTAGTATTTGAATGCACAAAAGTATTTAATTTTCGTATGAAATTTAATACACATTCACGTGAATAAATGAAAATGGGAATTAAACCGGACCTGTACTTTATTAATCCACCCAGTCACATCAAATGTCAGAGAATTTCATTTTGAAAGTGACTTGAATAAATTTGTGTAAGTTGTAAACACGCTCTAGTATTTGAATGCACAAAAATATTTAATTTTCGTATGAAATTTAATACACATTCACGTGAATAAATGAAAATGGGAATTAAACCGGACCTGTACTTTATTAATCCACCCAGTCACATCAAATGTCATAGAATTTCATTTTAAAAGTGACTTGAATAAATTTGTGTAAGTTGTAAACACGCTCTAGTATTTGAATGCACAAAAATATTTAATTTTCGTATGAAATTTAATACACATTCACGTGAATAAATGAAAATGGGAATTAAACCGGACCTGTACTTTATTAATCCACCCAGTCACATCAAATGTCATAGAATTTCATTTTGAAAGTGACTTGAATAAATTTAAATAAGTTGTAAACACGCTCTAGTATTTGAATGCACAGAAGTATTTAAATTTCGTCTGAAATTTAATACACATTCACGTGAATAAATGAAAATGGGAATTAAACCGGACCTGTACTTTATTAATCCACCCAGTCACATCAAATGTCAGAGAATTTCATTTTAAAAGTGACTTGAATAAATTTGTGTAAGTTGTAAACACGCTCTAGTATTTGAATGCACAAAAATATATAATTTTCGTATGAAATTTAATACACATTCACGTGAATAAAGGATAATGGGAATTAAACCGGACCTGTACTTTATTAATCCACCCAGTCACATCAAATGTCATAGAATTTCATTTTGAAAGTGACTTGAATAAATTTAAATAAGTTGTAAACACGCTCTAGTATTTGAATGCACAGAAGTATTTAAATTTCGTCTGAAATTTAATACACATTCACGTGAATAAATGAAAATGGGAATTAAACCGGACCTATACTTTATTATTCCACCCAGTCACATCAAATGTCAGAGAATTTCATTTTGAAAGTGACTTGAACAAATTTAAATAAGTTGTAAACACGCTCTAGTATTTGAATGCACAGAAGTATTTAATTTTCGTATGAAATTTAATACACATTCACGTGAATAAATGAAAATGGGAATTAAACCGGACCTGTACTTTATTAATCCACCCAGTCACATCAAATGTCAGAGAATTTCATTTTGAAAGTGACTTGAATAAATTTGTGTAAGTTGTAAACACGCTCTAGTATTTGAATGCACAAAAATATTTAATTTTCGTATGAAATTTAATACACATTCACGTGAATAAATGAAAATGGGAATTAAACCGGACCTGTACTTTATTAATCCACCCAGTCACATCAAATGTCATAGAATTTCATTTTAAAAGTGACTTGAATAAATTTGTGTAAGTTGTAAACACGCTCTAGTATTTGAATGCACAAAGATATTTAATTTTCGTATGAAATTTAATACACATTCACGTGAATAAAGGAAAATGGGAATTAAACCGGACCTGTACTTTATTAATCCACCCAGTCACATCAAATGTCATAGAATTTCATTTTGAAAGTGAATTCACTAAATTTGTATAAGCTGTAAACACGCTCTAGTATTTGAATACACAAAAGTATTTAATTTTCGTATGAAATTTGATACACATTGACGTGAATAAAACAAAATGGGAATTAAACCGGACCTATACTTTATTATTCCACCCAGTCACATCAAATGTTAGAGAATTTCATTTTGAAAGTGACTTGAACAAATTTAAATAAGTTGTAAACACGCTCTAGTATTTGAATGCACAGAAGTATTTAATTTTTGTATGAAATTTAATACACATTCACGTGAATAAATGAAAATGGGAATTAAACCGGACCTGTACTTTATTAATCCACCCAGTCACATCAAATGTCAGAGAATTTCATTTTGAAAGTGACTTGAATAAATTTGTGTAAGTTGTAAACACGCTCTAAAATTTGAATGCACAGAAGTATTTAATTTTCGTATGAAATTTAATACACATTCACGTGAATAAATGAAAATGGGAATTAAACCGGACCTGTACTTTATTAATCCACCCAGTCACATCAAATGTCAGAGAATTTCATTTTGAAAGTGAATTCACTAAATTTGTGTAAGTTGTAAACACGCTCTAGTATTTGAATGTACAAAAATATTTAATTTTTGTATGAAATTTAATACACATTCACGTGAATAAATGAAAATGGGAATTAAACCGGACCTGTACTTTATTAATCCACCCAGTCACATCAAATGTCATAGAATTTCATTTTGAAAGTGACTTGAATAAATTTAAATAAGTTGTATACACGCTCTAGTATTTGAATGCACAGAAGTATTTAAATTTCGTCTGAAATTTAATACACATTCACGTGAATAAATGAAAATGGGAATTAAACCGGACCTGTACTTTATTAATCCACCCAGTCACATCAAATGTCAGAGAATTTCATTTTGAAAGTGAATTCACTAAATTTGTAGAAGTTGTAAACACGCTCTAGTATTTGAATGCACAAAAGTATTTAATTTTCGTATGAAATTTAATACACATTCACGTGAATAAATGAAAATGGGAATTAAACCGGACCTGTACTTTATTAATCCACCCAGTCACATCAAATGTCAGAGAATTTCATTTTGAAAGTGACTTGAATAAATTTGTGTAAGTTGTAAACACGCTCTAGTATTTGAATGCACAAAGATATTTATTTTTCGTATGAAATTTAATACACATTCACGTGAATAAAGGAAAATGGGAATTAAACCGGACCTGTACTTTATTAATCCACCCAGTCACATCAAATGTCAGAGAATTTCATTTTAAAAGTGACTTGAATAAATTTGTGTAAGTTGTAAACACGCTCTAGTATTTGAATGCACAAAGATATTTAATTTTCGTAGGAAATTTAATACACATTCACGTGAATAAAGGAAAATGGGAATTAAACCGGACCTGTACTTTATTAATCCACCCAGTCACATCAAATGTCATAGAATTTCATTTTGAAAGTGAATTCACTAAATTTGTATAAGCTGTAAACACGCTCTAGTATTTGAATGCACGAAAGTATTTAATTTTCGTATGAAATTTGATACACATTGACGTGAATAAAACAAAATGGGAATTAAACCGGACCTGTACTTTATTATTCCACCCAGTCACATCAAATGTCATAGAATTTCATTTTGAAAGTGACTTGAATAAATTTAAATAAGTTGTAAACACGCTCTAAAATTTGAATGCACAGAAGTATATAATTTTCGTATGAAATTTAATACACATTCACGTGAATAAAGGAAAATGGGAATTAAACCGGACCTGTACTTTATTAATCCACCCAGTCACATCAAATGTCATAGAATTTCATTTTGAAAGTGACTTGAATAAATTTAAATAAGTTGTAAACACGCTCTAGTATTTGAATGCACAGAAGTATATAATTTTTGTATGAAATTTAATACACATTCACGTGAATAAATGAAAATGGGAATTAAACCGGACCTGTACTTTATTAATCCACCCAGTCACATCAAATGTCATAGAATTTCATTTTGAAAGTGACTTGAATAAATTTAAATAAGTTGTAAACACGCTCTAGTATTTGAATGCACAGAAGTATTTAAATTTCGTCTGAAATTTAATACACATTCACGTGAATAAATGAAAATGGGAATTAAACCGGACCTGTACTTTATTAATCCACCCAGTCACATCAAATGTCAGAGAATTTCATTTTGAAAGTGAATTCACTAAATTTGTAGAAGTTGTAAACAAGCTCTAGTATTTGAATGCACAAAAGTATTTAATTTTCGTATGAAATTTAATACACATTCACGTGAATAAATGAAAATGGGAATTAAACCGGACCTGTACTTTATTAATCCACCCAGTCACATCAAATGTCAGAGAATTTCATTTTGAAAGTGACTTGAATAAATTTGTGTAAGTTGTAAACACGCTCTAGTATTTGAATGCACAAAGATATTTATTTTTCGTAAGAAATTTAATACACATTCACGTGAATAAAGGAAAATGGGAATTAAACCGGACCTGTACTTTATTAATCCACCCAGTCACATCAAATGTCATAGAATTTCATTTTAAAAGTGACTTGAATAAATTTGTGTAAGTTGTAAACACGCTCTAGTATTTGAATGCACAGAAGTATATAATTTTCGTATGAAATTTAATACACATTCACGTGAATAAAGGAAAATGGGAATTAAACCGGACCTGTACTTTATTAATCCACCCAGTCACATCAAATGTCATAGAATTTCATTTTGAAAGTGAATTCACTAAATTTGTATAAGCTGTAAACACGCTCTAGTATTTGAATGCACGAAAGTATTTAATTTTCGTATGAAATTTGATACACATTGACGTGAATAAAACAAAATGGGAATTAAACCGGACCTGTACTTTATTATTCCACCCAGTCACATCAAATGTCATAGAATTTCATTTTGAAAGTGACTTGAATAAATTTAAATAAGTTGTAAACACGCTCTAAAATTTGAATGCACAGAAGTATATAATTTTCGTATGAAATTTAATACACATTCACGTGAATAAAGGAAAATGGGAATTAAACCGGACCTGTACTTTATTAATCCACCCAGTCACATCAAATGTCAGAGAATTTCATTTTGAAAGTCACTTGAATAAATTTAAATAAGTTGTAAACACGCTCTAGTATTTGAATGCACAGAAGTATTTAAATTTCGTCTGAAATTTAATACACATTCACGTGAATAAAGGAAAATGGGAATTAAACCGGACCTGTACTTTATTAATCCACCCAGTCACATCAAATGTCATAGAATTTCATTTTGAAAGTGACTTGAATAAATTTAAATAAGTTGTAAACACGCTCTAGTATTTGAATGCACAGAAGTATTTAAATTTCGTCTGAAATTTAAACACATTCACGTGAATAAATGAAAATGGGAATTAAACCGGACCTGTACTTTATTAATCCACCTAGTCACATCAAATGTCAGAGAATTTCATTTTGAAAGTGACTTGAACAAATTTAAATAAGTTGTAAACACGCTCTAAAATTTGAATGCACAGAAGTATTTAATTTTCGTATGAAATTTAATACACATTCACGTGAATAAAAGAAAATGGGAATTAAACCGGACCTGTACTTTATTAATCCACCCAGTCACATCAAATGTCATAGAATTTCATTTTGAAAGTGAATTCACTAAATTTGTATAAGCTGTAAACACGCTCTAGTATTTGAATGCACGAAAGTATTTAATTTTCGTATGAAATTTGATACACATTGACGTGAATAAAACAAAATGGGAATTAAACCGGACCTGTACTTTATTATTCCACCCAGTCACATCAAATGTCATAGAATTTCATTTTGAAAGTGACTTGAATAAATTTAAATAAGTTGTAAACACGCTCTAAAATTTGAATGCACAGAAGTATATAATTTTCGTATGAAATTTAATACACATTCACGTGAATAAAGGAAAATGGGAATTAAACCGGACCTGTACTTTATTAATCCACCCAGTCACATCAAATGTCAGAGAATTTCATTTTGAAAGTGATTTCACTAAATTTTTAGAAGTTGTAAACACGCTCTAGTATTTGAATGCACAAAAGTATTTAATTTTCGTATGAAATTTAATACACATTCACGTGAATAAAGGAAAATGGGAATTAAACCGGACCTGTACTTTATTAATCCACCCAGTCACATCAAATGTCATAGAATTTCATTTTGAAAGTGAATTCACTAAATTTGTATAAGCTGTAAACACGCTCTAGTATTTGAATGCACGAAAGTATTTAATTTTCGTATGAAATTTGATACACATTGACGTGAATAAAACAAAATGGGAATTAAACCGGACCTGTACTTTATTATTCCACCCAGTCACATCAAATGTCATAGAATTTCATTTTGAAAGTGACTTGAATAAATTTAAATAAGTTGTAAACACGCTCTAAAATTTGAATGCACAGAAGTATATAATTTTCGTATGAAATTTAATACACATTCACGTGAATAAAGGAAAATGGGAATTAAACCGGACCTGTACTTTATTAATCCACCCAGTCACATCAAATGTCATAGAATTTCATTTTGAAAGTGACTTGAATAAATTTAAATAAGTTGTAAACACGCTCTAGTATTTGAATGCACAGAAGTATTTAAATTTCGTCTGAAATTTAATACACATTCACGTGAATAAATGAAAATGGGAATTAAACCGGACCTGTACTTTATTAATCCACCCAGTCACATCAAATGTCAGAGAATTTCATTTTGAAAGTGACTTGAATAAATTTAAATAAGTTGTAAACACGCTCTAGTATTTGAATGCACAGAAGTATTTAATTTTCGTATGAAATTTAATACACATTCACGTGAATAAATGAAAATGGGAATTAAACCGGACCTGTACTTTATTAATCCACCCAGTCACATCAAATGTCATAGAATTTCATTTTGAAAGTGAATTCACTAAATTTGTGTAAGTTGTAAACACGCTCTAGTATTTGAATGTACAAAAATATTTAATTTTTGTATGAAATTTAATACACATTCACGTGAATAAATGAAAATGGGAATTAAACCGGACCTGTACTTTATTAATCCACCCAGTCACATCAAATGTCATAGAATTTCATTTTGAAAGTGACTTGAATAAATTTAAATAAGTTGTAAACACGCTCTAGTATTTGAATGCACAGAAGTATTTAAATTTCGTCTGAAATTTAATACACATTCACGTGAATAAATGAAAATGGGAATTAAACCGGACCTGTACTTTATTAATCCACTCAGTCACATCAAATGTCAGAGAATTTCATTTTGAAAGTGACTTGAACAAATTTAAATAAGTTGTAAACACGCTCTAAAATTTGAATGCACAGAAGTATTTAATTTTCGTATGAAATTTAATACACATTCACGTGAATAAAGGAAAATGGGAATTAAACCGGACCTGTACTTTATTAATCCACCCAATCACATCAAATGTCATAGAATTTCATTTTGAAAGTGACTTGAATAAATTTAAATAAGTTGTAAACACGCTCTAGTATTTGAATGCACAGAAGTATTTAAATTTCGTCTGAAATTTAATACACATTCACGTGAATAAATGAAAATGGGAATTAAACCGGACCTGTACTTTATTAATCCACCCAGTCACATCAAATGTCAGAGAATTTCATTTTGAAAGTGACTTGAACAAATTTAAATAAGTTGTAAACACGCTCTAAAATTTGAATGCACAGAAGTATTTAATTTTCGTATGAAATTTAATACACATTCACGTGAATAAAGGAAAATGGGAATTAAACCGGACCTGTACTTTATTAATCCACCCAGTCACATCAAATGTCAGAGAATTTCATTTTGAAAGTGAATTCACTAAATTTGTGTAAGTTGTAAACACGCTCTAGTATTTGAATGTACAAAAATATTTAATTTTTGTATGAAATTTAATACACATTCACGTGAATAAATGAAAATGGGAATTAAACCGGACCTGTACTTTATTAATCCACCCAGTCACATCAAATGTCAGAGAATTTCATTTTGAAAGTGAATTCACTAAATTTGTAGAAGTTGTAAACACGCTCTAGTATTTGAATGCACAAAAGTATTTAATTTTCGTATGAAATTTAATACACATTCACGTGAATAAAGGAAAATGGGAATTAAACCGGACCTGTACTTTATTAATCCACCCAGTCACATCAAATGTCAGAGAATTTCATTTTGAAAGAGACATGAATAAATTTGTGTAAGTTGTAAACACGCTCTAGTATTTGAATGCACAAAGATATTTATTTTTCGTATGAAATTTAATACACATTCACGTGAATAAATGAAAATGGGAATTAAACCGGACCTGTACTTTATTAATCCACCCAGTCACATCAAATGTCATAGAATTTCATTTTAAAAGTGACTTGAATAAATTTGTGTAAGTTGTAAACACGCTCTAGTATTTGAATGCACAAAGATATTTAATTTTCGTATGAAATTTAATACACATTCACGTGAATAAAGGAAAATGGGAATTAAACCGGACCTGTACTTTATTAATCCACCCAGTCACATCAAATGTCATAGAATTTCATTTTGAAAGTGAATTCACTAAATTTGTATAAGCTGTAAACACGCTCTAGTATTTGAATGCACGAAAGTATTTAATTTTCGTATGAAATTTGATACACATTGACGTGAATAAAACAAAATGGGAATTAAACCGGACCTGTACTTTATTATTCCACCCAGTCACATCAAATGTCAGAGAATTTCATTTTGAAAGTGACTTGAATAAATTTAAATAAGTTGTAAACACGCTCTAAAATTTGAATGCACAGAAGTATATAATTTTCGTATGAAATTTAATACACATTCACGTGAATAAAGGAAAATGGGAATTAAACCGGACCTGTACTTTATTAATCCACCCAGTCACATCAAATGTCATAGAATTTCATTTTGAAAGTGACTTGAATAAATTTAAATAAGTTGTAAACACGCTCTAGTATTTGAATGCACAGAAGTATTTAAATTTCGTCTGAAATTTAATACACATTCACGTGAATAAATGAAAATGGGAATTAAACCGGACCTGTACTTTATTAATCCACCCAGTCACATCAAATGTCAGAGAATTTCATTTTAAAAGTGACTTGAATAAATTTGTGTAAGTTGTAAACACGCTCTAGTATTTGAATGCACAAAAGTATTTAATTTTCGTATGAAATTTAATATACATTCATGTGAATAAAGGAAAATGGGAATTAAACCGGACCTGTACTTTATTAATCCACCCAGTCACATCAAATGTCAGAGAATTTCATTTTGAAAGTGAATTCACTAAATTTGTAGAAGTTGTAAACACGCTCTAGTATTTGAATGCACAAAAGTATTTAATTTTCGTATGAAATTTAATACACATTCACGTGAATAAATGAAAATGGGAATTAAACCGGACCTGTACTTTATTAATCCACCCAGTCACATCAAATGTCATAGAATTTCATTTTGAAAGTGACTTGAATAAATTTAAATAAGTTGTAAACACGCTCTAAAATTTGAATGCACAGAAGTATATAATTTTCGTATGAAATTTAATACACATTCACGTGAATAAAGGAAAATGGGAATTAAACCGGACCTGTACTTTATTAATCCACCCAGTCACATCAAATGTCATAGAATTTCATTTTGAAAGTGACTTGAATAAATTTAAATAAGTTGTAAACACGCTCTAGTATTTGAATGCACAGAAGTATTTAAATTTCGTCTGAAATTTAATACACATTCACGTGAATAAATGAAAATGGGAATTAAACCGGACCTGTACTTTATTAATCCACCCAGTCACATCAAATGTCAGAGAATTTCATTTTGAAAGTGAATTCACTAAATTTGTAGAAGCTGTAAACACGCTCTAGTATTTGAATGCACAAAAGTATTTAATTTTCGTATGAAATTTAATACACATTCACGTGAATAAATGAAAATGGGAATTAAACCGGACCTGTACTTTATTAATCCACCCAGTCACATCAAATGTCAGAGAATTTCATTTTGAAAGTGACTTGAATAAATTTAAATAAGTTGTAAACACGCTCTAGTATTTGAATGCACAAAGATATTTATTTTTCGTATGAAATTTAATACACATTCACGTGAATAAATGAAAATGGGAATTAAACCGGACCTGTACTTTATTAATCCACCCAGTCACATCAAATGTCAGAGAATTTCATTTTGAAAATGACTTGAATAAATTTAAATAAGTTGTAAACACGCTCTAGTATTTGAATGCACAAAGATATTTATTTTTCGTATGAAATTTAATACACATTCACGTGAATAAAGGAAAATGGGAATTAAACCGGACCTGTACTTTATTAATCCACCCAGTCACATCAAATGTCATAGAATTTCATTTTAAAAGTGACTTGAATAAATTTGTGTAAGTTGTAAACACGCTCTAGTATTTGAATGCACAAAGATATTTAAATTTCGTCTGAAATTTAATACACATTCACGTGAATAAATGAAAATGGGAATTAAACCGGACCTGTACTTTATTAATCCACCCAGTCACATCAAATGTCAGAGAATTTCATTTTAAAAGTGACTTGAATAAATTTGTGTAAGTTGTAAACACGCTCTAGTATTTGAATGCACAAAAGTATTTAATTTTCGTATGAAATTTAATATACATTCATGTGAATAAAGGAAAATGGGAATTAAACCGGACCTGTACTTTATTAATCCACCCAGTCACATCAAATGTCAGAGAATTTCATTTTGAAAGTGAATTCACTAAATTTGTAGAAGTTGTAAACACGCTCTAGTATTTGAATGCACAAAAGTATTTAATTTTCGTATGAAATTTAATACACATTCACGTGAATAAATGAAAATGGGAATTAAACCGGACCTGTACTTTATTAATCCACCCAGTCACATCAAATGTCATAGAATTTCATTTTGAAAGTGACTTGAATAAATTTAAATAAGTTGTAAACACGCTCTAAAATTTGAATGCACAGAAGTATATAATTTTCGTATGAAATTTAATACACATTCACGTGAATAAAGGAAAATGGGAATTAAACCGGACCTGTACTTTATTAATCCACCCAGTCACATCAAATGTCATAGAATTTCATTTTGAAAGTGACTTGAATAAATTTAAATAAGTTGTAAACACGCTCTAGTATTTGAATGCACAGAAGTATTTAAATTTCGTCTGAAATTTAATACACATTCACGTGAATAAATGAAAATGGGAATTAAACCGGACCTGTACTTTATTAATCCACCCAGTCACATCAAATGTCAGAGAATTTCATTTTAAAAGTGACTTGAATAAATTTGTGTAAGTTGTAAACACGCTCTAGTATTTGAATGCACAAAAGTATTTAATTTTCGTATGAAATTTAATATACATTCATGTGAATAAAGGAAAATGGGAATTAAACCGGACCTGTACTTTATTAATCCACCCAGTCACATCAAATGTCATAGAATTTCATTTTGAAAGTGACTTGAATAAATTTAAATAAGTTGTAAACACGCTCTAGTATTTGAATGCACAGAAGTATTTAAATTTCGTCTGAAATTTAATACACATTCACGTGAATAAATGAAAATGGGAATTAAACCGGACCTGTACTTTATTAATCCACCCAGTCACATCAAATGTCAGAGAATTTCATTTTAAAAGTGACTTGAATAAATTTGTGTAAGTTGTAAACACGCTCTAGTATTTGAATGCACAAAAGTATTTAATTTTCGTATGAAATTTAATACACATTCACGTGAATAAATGAAAATGGGAATTAAACCGGACCTGTACTTTATTAATCCACCCAGTCACATCAAATGTCATAGAATTTCATTTTGAAAGTGACTTGAATAAATTTAAATAAGTTGTAAACACGCTCTAAAATTTGAATGCACAGAAGTATATAATTTTCGTATGAAATTTAATACACATTCACGTGAATAAAGGAAAATGGGAATTAAACCGGACCTGTACTTTATTAATCCACCCAGTCACATCAAATGTCATAGAATTTCATTTTGAAAGTGACTTGAATAAATTTAAATAAGTTGTAAACACGCTCTAGTATTTGAATGCACAGAAGTATTTAAATTTCGTCTGAAATTTAATACACATTCACGTGAATAAATGAAAATGGGAATTAAACCGGACCTGTACTTTATTAATCCACCCAGTCACATCAAATGTCAGAGAATTTCATTTTAAAAGTGACTTGAATAAATTTGTGTAAGTTGTAAACACGCTCTAGTATTTGAATGCACAAAAGTATTTAATTTTCGTATGAAATTTAATATACATTCATGTGAATAAAGGAAAATGGGAATTAAACCGGACCTGTACTTTATTAATCCACCCAGTCACATCAAATGTCAGAGAATTTCATTTTGAAAGTGAATTCACTAAATTTGTAGAAGTTGTAAACACGCTCTAGTATTTGAATGCACAAAAGTATTTAATTTTCGTATGAAATTTAATACACATTCACGTGAATAAATGAAAATGGGAATTAAACCGGACCTGTACTTTATTAATCCACCCAGTCACATCAAATGTCATAGAATTTCATTTTGAAAGTGACTTGAATAAATTTAAATAAGTTGTAAACACGCTCTAAAATTTGAATGCACAGAAGTATATAATTTTCGTATGAAATTTAATACACATTCACGTGAATAAAGGAAAATGGGAATTAAACCGGACCTGTACTTTATTAATCCACCCAGTCACATCAAATGTCATAGAATTTCATTTTGAAAGTGACTTGAATAAATTTAAATAAGTTGTAAACACGCTCTAGTATTTGAATGCACAGAAGTATTTAAATTTCGTCTGAAATTTAATACACATTCACGTGAATAAATGAAAATGGGAATTAAACCGGACCTGTACTTTATTAATCCACCCAGTCACATCAAATGTCAGAGAATTTCATTTTAAAAGTGACTTGAATAAATTTGTGTAAGTTGTAAACACGCTCTAGTATTTGAATGCACAAAAGTATTTAATTTTCGTATGAAATTTAATATACATTCATGTGAATAAAGGAAAATGGGAATTAAACCGGACCTGTACTTTATTAATCCACCCAGTCACATCAAATGTCATAGAATTTCATTTTGAAAGTGACTTGAATAAATTTAAATAAGTTGTAAACACGCTCTAGTATTTGAATGCACAGAAGTATTTAAATTTCGTCTGAAATTTAATACACATTCACGTGAATAAATGAAAATGGGAATTAAACCGGACCTGTACTTTATTAATCCACCCAGTCACATCAAATGTCAGAGAATTTCATTTTAAAAGTGACTTGAATAAATTTGTGTAAGTTGTAAACACGCTCTAGTATTTGAATGCACAAAAGTATTTAATTTTCGTATGAAATTTAATATACATTCATGTGAATAAAGGAAAATGGGAATTAAACCGGACCTGTACTTTATTAATCCACCCAGTCACATCAAATGTCATAGAATTTCATTTTGAAAGTGACTTGAATAAATTTAAATAAGTTGTAAACACGCTCTAGTATTTGAATGCACAGAAGTATTTAAATTTCGTCTGAAATTTAATACACATTCACGTGAATAAATGAAAATGGGAATTAAACCGGACCTGTACTTTATTAATCCACCCAGTCACATCAAATGTCAGAGAATTTCATTTTAAAAGTGACTTGAATAAATTTGTGTAAGTTGTAAACACGCTCTAGTATTTGAATGCACAAAAGTATTTAATTTTCGTATGAAATTTAATACACATTCACGTGAATAAATGAAAATGGGAATTAAACCGGACCTGTACTTTATTAATCCACCCAGTCACATCAAATGTCATAGAATTTCATTTTGAAAGTGACTTGAATAAATTTAAATAAGTTGTAAACACGCTCTAAAATTTGAATGCACAGAAGTATATAATTTTCGTATGAAATTTAATACACATTCACGTGAATAAAGGAAAATGGGAATTAAACCGGACCTGTACTTTATTAATCCACCCAGTCACATCAAATGTCATAGAATTTCATTTTGAAAGTGACTTGAATAAATTTAAATAAGTTGTAAACACGCTCTAGTATTTGAATGCACAGAAGTATTTAAATTTCGTCTGAAATTTAATACACATTCACGTGAATAAATGAAAATGGGAATTAAACCGGACCTGTACTTTATTAATCCACCCAGTCACATCAAATGTCAGAGAATTTCATTTTAAAAGTGACTTGAATAAATTTGTGTAAGTTGTAAACACGCTCTAGTATTTGAATGCACAAAAGTATTTAATTTTCGTATGAAATTTAATATACATTCATGTGAATAAAGGAAAATGGGAATTAAACCGGACCTGTACTTTATTAATCCACCCAGTCACATCAAATGTCAGAGAATTTCATTTTGAAAGTGAATTCACTAAATTTGTAGAAGTTGTAAACACGCTCTAGTATTTGAATGCACAAAAGTATTTAATTTTCGTATGAAATTTAATACACATTCACGTGAATAAATGAAAATGGGAATTAAACCGGACCTGTACTTTATTAATCCACCCAGTCACATCAAATGTCATAGAATTTCATTTTGAAAGTGACTTGAATAAATTTAAATAAGTTGTAAACACGCTCTAAAATTTGAATGCACAGAAGTATATAATTTTCGTATGAAATTTAATACACATTCACGTGAATAAAGGAAAATGGGAATTAAACCGGACCTGTACTTTATTAATCCACCCAGTCACATCAAATGTCATAGAATTTCATTTTGAAAGTGACTTGAATAAATTTAAATAAGTTGTAAACACGCTCTAGTATTTGAATGCACAGAAGTATTTAAATTTCGTCTGAAATTTAATACACATTCACGTGAATAAATGAAAATGGGAATTAAACCGGACCTGTACTTTATTAATCCACCCAGTCACATCAAATGTCAGAGAATTTCATTTTGAAAGTGAATTCACTAAATTTGTAGAAGTTGTAAACACGCTCTAGTATTTGAATGCACAAAAGTATTTAATTTTCGTATGAAATTTAATACACATTCACGTGAATAAATGAAAATGGGAATTAAACCGGACCTGTACTTTATTAATCCACCCAGTCACATCAAATGTCATAGAATTTCATTTTGAAAGTGACTTGAATAAATTTGTGTAAGTTGTAAACACGCTCTAGTATTTGAATGCACAAAGATATTTATTTTTCGTATGAAATTTAATACACATTCACGTGAATAAATGAAAATGGGAATTAAACCGGACCTGTACTTTATTAATCCACCCAGTCACATCAAATGTCATAGAATTTCATTTTGAAAGTGACTTGAATAAATTTAAATAAGTTGTAAACACGCTCTAGTATTTGAATGCACAGAAGTATTTAAATTTCGTCTGAAATTTAATACACATTCACGTGAATAAATGAAAATGGGAATTAAACCGGACCTGTACTTTATTAATCCACCCAGTCACATCAAATGTCAGAGAATTTCATTTTGAAAGTGAATTCACTAAATTTGTAGAAGTTGTAAACACGCTCTAGTATTTGAATGCACAAAAGTATTTAATTTTCGTATGAAATTTAATACACATTCACGTGAATAAATGAAAATGGGAATTAAACCGGACCTGTACTTTATTAATCCACCCAGTCACATCAAATGTCAGAGAATTTCATTTTGAAAGTGACTTGAATAAATTTAAATAAGTTGTAAACACGCTCTAGTATTTGAATGCACAAAGATATTTATTTTTCGTATGAAATTTAATACACATTCACGTGAATAAAGGAAAATGGGAATTAAACCGGACCTGTACTTTATTAATCCACCCAGTCACATCAAATGTCATAGAATTTCATTTTAAAAGTGACTTGAATAAATTTGTGTAAGTTGTAAACACGCTCTAGTATTTGAATGCACAAAGATAATTAATTTTCGTATGAAATTTAATACACATTCACGTGAATAAAGGAAAATGGGAATTAAACCGGACCTGTACTTTATTAATCCACCCAGTCACATCAAATGTCAGAGAATTTCATTTTGAAAGTGACTTGAATAAATTTAAATAAGTTGTAAACACGCTCTAGTATTTGAATGCACAAAGATATTTATTTTTCGTATGAAATTTAATACACATTCACGTGAATAAAGGAAAATGGGAATTAAACCGGACCTGTACTTTATTAATCCACCCAGTCACATCAAATGTCATAGAATTTCATTTTAAAAGTGACTTGAATAAATTTGTGTAAGTTGTAAACACGCTCTAGTATTTGAATGCACAAAGATAATTAATTTTCGTATGAAATTTAATACACATTCACGTGAATAAAGGAAAATGGGAATTAAACCGGACCTGTACTTTATTAATCCACCCAGTCACATCAAATGTCATAGAATTTCATTTTGAAAGTGAATTCACTAAATTTGTATAAGCTGTAAACACGCTCTAGTATTTGAATGCACGAAAGTATTTAATTTTCGTATGAAATTTGATACACATTGACGTGAATAAAACAAAATGGGAATTAAACCGGACCTGTACTTTATTATTCCACCCAGTCACATCAAATGTCATAGAATTTCATTTTGAAAGTGACTTGAATAAATTTAAATAAGTTGTAAACACGCTCTAGTATTTGAATGCACAGAAGTATTTAAATTTCGTCTGAAATTTAATACACATTCACGTGAATAAATGAAAATGGGAATTAAACCGGACCTGTACTTTATTAATCCACCCAGTCACATCAAATGTCAGAGAATTTCATTTTGAAAGTGAATTCACTAAATTTGTAGAAGTTGTAAACACGCTCTAGTATTTGAATGCACAAAAGTATTTAATTTTCGTATGAAATTTAATACACATTCACGTGAATAAATGAAAATGGGAATTAAACCGGACCTGTACTTTATTAATCCACCCAGTCACATCAAATGTCATAGAATTTCATTTTGAAAGTGACTTGAATAAATTTGTGTAAGTTGTAAACACGCTCTAGTATTTGAATGCACAAAGATATTTATTTTTCGTATGAAATTTAATACACATTCACGTGAATAAATGAAAATGGGAATTAAACCGGACCTGTACTTTATTAATCCACCCAGTCACATCAAATGTCATAGAATTTCATTTTGAAAGTGACTTGAATAAATTTAAATAAGTTGTAAACACGCTCTAGTATTTGAATGCACAGAAGTATTTAAATTTCGTCTGAAATTTAATACACATTCACGTGAATAAATGAAAATGGGAATTAAACCGGACCTGTACTTTATTAATCCACCCAGTCACATCAAATGTCAGAGAATTTCATTTTGAAAGTGAATTCACTAAATTTGTAGAAGTTGTAAACACGCTCTAGTATTTGAATGCACAAAAGTATTTAATTTTCGTATGAAATTTAATACACATTCACGTGAATAAATGAAAATGGGAATTAAACCGGACCTGTACTTTATTAATCCACCCAGTCACATCAAATGTCAGAGAATTTCATTTTGAAAGTGACTTGAATAAATTTAAATAAGTTGTAAACACGCTCTAGTATTTGAATGCACAAAGATATTTATTTTTCGTATGAAATTTAATACACATTCACGTGAATAAAGGAAAATGGGAATTAAACCGGACCTGTACTTTATTAATCCACCCAGTCACATCAAATGTCATAGAATTTCATTTTAAAAGTGACTTGAATAAATTTGTGTAAGTTGTAAACACGCTCTAGTATTTGAATGCACAAAGATAATTAATTTTCGTATGAAATTTAATACACATTCACGTGAATAAAGGAAAATGGGAATTAAACCGGACCTGTACTTTATTAATCCACCCAGTCACATCAAATGTCAGAGAATTTCATTTTGAAAGTGACTTGAATAAATTTAAATAAGTTGTAAACACGCTCTAGTATTTGAATGCACAAAGATATTTATTTTTCGTATGAAATTTAATACACATTCACGTGAATAAAGGAAAATGGGAATTAAACCGGACCTGTACTTTATTAATCCACCCAGTCACATCAAATGTCATAGAATTTCATTTTAAAAGTGACTTGAATAAATTTGTGTAAGTTGTAAACACGCTCTAGTATTTGAATGCACAAAGATAATTAATTTTCGTATGAAATTTAATACACATTCACGTGAATAAAGGAAAATGGGAATTAAACCGGACCTGTACTTTATTAATCCACCCAGTCACATCAAATGTCATAGAATTTCATTTTGAAAGTGAATTCACTAAATTTGTATAAGCTGTAAACACGCTCTAGTATTTGAATGCACGAAAGTATTTAATTTTCGTATGAAATTTGATACACATTGACGTGAATAAAACAAAATGGGAATTAAACCGGACCTGTACTTTATTATTCCACCCAGTCACATCAAATGTCATAGAATTTCATTTTGAAAGTGACTTGAATAAATTTAAATAAGTTGTAAACACGCTCTAAAATTTGAATGCACAGAAGTATATAATTTTCGTATGAAATTTAATACACATTCACGTGAATAAAGGAAAATGGGAATTAAACCGGACCTGTACTTTATTAATCCACCCAGTCACATCAAATGTCATAGAATTTCATTTTGAAAGTGACTTGAATAAATTTAAATAAGTTGTAAACACGCTCTAGTATTTGAATGCACAGAAGTATTTAAATTTCGTCTGAAATTTAATACACATTCACGTGAATAAATGAAAATGGGAATTAAACCGGACCTGTACTTTATTAATCCACCCAGTCACATCAAATGTCAGAGAATTTCATTTTAAAAGTGACTTGAATAAATTTGTGTAAGTTGTAAACACGCTCTAGTATTTGAATGCACAAAAGTATTTAATTTTCGTATGAAATTTAATATACATTCATGTGAATAAAGGAAAATGGGAATTAAACCGGACCTGTACTTTATTAATCCACCCAGTCACATCAAATGTCAGAGAATTTCATTTTGAAAGTGAATTCACTAAATTTGTAGAAGTTGTAAACACGCTCTAGTATTTGAATGCACAAAAGTATTTAATTTTCGTATGAAATTTAATACACATTCACGTGAATAAATGAAAATGGGAATTAAACCGGACCTGTACTTTATTAATCCACCCAGTCACATCAAATGTCATAGAATTTCATTTTGAAAGTGACTTGAATAAATTTAAATAAGTTGTAAACACGCTCTAAAATTTGAATGCACAGAAGTATATAATTTTCGTATGAAATTTAATACACATTCACGTGAATAAAGGAAAATGGGAATTAAACCGGACCTGTACTTTATTAATCCACCCAGTCACATCAAATGTCATAGAATTTCATTTTGAAAGTGACTTGAATAAATTTAAATAAGTTGTAAACACGCTCTAGTATTTGAATGCACAGAAGTATTTAAATTTCGTCTGAAATTTAATACACATTCACGTGAATAAATGAAAATGGGAATTAAACCGGACCTGTACTTTATTAATCCACCCAGTCACATCAAATGTCAGAGAATTTCATTTTGAAAGTGAATTCACTAAATTTGTAGAAGTTGTAAACACGCTCTAGTATTTGAATGCACAAAAGTATTTAATTTTCGTATGAAATTTAATACACATTCACGTGAATAAATGAAAATGGGAATTAAACCGGACCTGTACTTTATTAATCCACCCAGTCACATCAAATGTCAGAGAATTTCATTTTGAAAGTGACTTGAATAAATTTAAATAAGTTGTAAACACGCTCTAGTATTTGAATGCACAAAGATATTTATTTTTCGTATGAAATTTAATACACATTCACGTGAATAAAGGAAAATGGGAATTAAACCGGACCTGTACTTTATTAATCCACCCAGTCACATCAAATGTCATAGAATTTCATTTTAAAAGTGACTTGAATAAATTTGTGTAAGTTGTAAACACGCTCTAGTATTTGAATGCACAAAGATATTTATTTTTCGTATGAAATTTAATACACATTCACGTGAATAAATGAAAATGGGAATTAAACCGGACCTGTACTTTATTAATCCACCCAGTCACATCAAATGTCATAGAATTTCATTTTGAAAGTGAATTCACTAAATTTGTATAAGCTGTAAACACGCTCTAGTATTTGAATGCACGAAAGTATTTAATTTTCGTATGAAATTTGATACACATTGACGTGAATAAAACAAAATGGGAATTAAACCGGACCTGTACTTTATTATTCCACCCAGTCACATCAAATGTCATAGAATTTCATTTTGAAAGTGACTTGAATAAATTTAAATAAGTTGTAAACACGCTCTAAAATTTGAATGCACAGAAGTATATAATTTTGTATGAAATTTAATACACATTCACGTGAATAAAGGAAAATGGGAATTAAACCGGACCTGTACTTTATTAATCCACCCAGTCACATCAAATGTCATAGAATTTCATTTTGAAAGTGACTTGAATAAATTTAAATAAGTTGTAAACACGCTCTAGTATTTGAATGCACAGAAGTATTTAAATTTCGTCTGAAATTTAATACACATTCACGTGAATAAATGAAAATGGGAATTAAACCGGACCTGTACTTTATTAATCCACCCAGTCACATCAAATGTCAGAGAATTTCATTTTGAAAGTGAATTCACTAAATTTGTAGAAGTTGTAAACACGCTCTAGTATTTGAATGCACAAAAGTATTTAATTTTCGTATGAAATTTAATATACATTCATGTGAATAAAGGAAAATGGGAATTAAACCGGACCTGTACTTTATTAATCCACCCAGTCACATCAAATGTCAGAGAATTTCATTTTGAAAGTGAATTCACTAAATTTGTAGAAGTTGTAAACACGCTCTAGTATTTGAATGCACAAAAGTATTTAATTTGCGTCTGAAATTTAATACACATTCACGTGAATAAATGAAAATGGGAATTAAACCGGACCTGTACTTTATTAATCCACCCAGTCACATCAAATGTCAGAGAATTTCATTTTGAAAGTGACTTGAATAAATTTGTGTAAGTTGTAAACACGCTCTAGTATTTGAATGCACAAAAATATTTAATTTTCGTATGAAATTTAATACACATTCACGTGAATAAATGAAAATGGGAATTAAACCGGACCTGTACTTTATTAATCCACCCAGTCACATCAAATGTCATAGAATTTCATTTTAAAAGTGACTTGAATAAATTTGTGTAAGTTGTAAACACGCTCTAGTATTTGAATGCACAAAGATATTTATTTTTCGTATGAAATTTAATACACATTCACGTGAATAAATGAAAATGGGAATTAAACCGGACCTGTACTTTATTAATCCACCCAGTCACATCAAATGTCATAGAATTTCATTTTGAAAGTGACTTGAATAAATTTAAATAAGTTGTAAACACGCTCTAGTATTTGAATGCACAGAAGTATTTAAATTTCGTCTGAAATTTAATACACATTCACGTGAATAAAGGAAAATGGGAATTAAACCGGACCTGTACTTTATTAATCCACCCAGTCACATCAAATGTCAGAGAATTTCATTTTAAAAGTGACTTGAATAAATTTGTGTAAGTTGTAAACACGCTCTAGTATTTGAATGCACAAAAATATATAATTTTCGTATGAAATTTAATACACATTCACGTGAATAAAGGATAATGGGAATTAAACCGGACCTGTACTTTATTAATCCACCCAGTCACATCAAATGTCAGAGAATTTCATTTTGAAAGTGAATTCACTAAATTTGTGTAAGTTGTGAACACGCTCTAGTATTTTAATGCACAAAAATATTTAATTTTCGTATGAAATTTAATACACATTCACGTGAATAAATGAAAATGGGAATTAAACCGGACCTGTACTTTATTAATCCACCCAGTCACATCAAATGTCAGAGAATTTCATTTTGAAAGTCACTTGAATAAATTTGTGTAAGTTGTAAACACGCTCTAGTATTTGAATGCACAGAAGTATTTAATTTTCGTATGAAATTTAATACACATTCACGTGAATAAAGGAAAATGGGAATTAAACCGGACCTGTACTTTATTAATCCACCCAGTCACATCAAATGTCAGAGAATTTCATTTTGAAAGTGAATTCACTAAATTTGTAGAAGTTGTAAACAAGCCTTAGTATTTGAATGCACAAAAGTATTTAATTTTCGTATGAAATTTAATACACATTCACGTGAATAAATGAAAATGGGAATTAAACCGGACCTGTACTTTATTAATCCACCCAGTCACATCAAATGTCATAGAATTTCATTTTGAAAGTGACTTGAATAAATTTAAATAAGTTGTAAACACGCTCTAGTATTTGAATGCACAGAAGTATTTAATTTTCTATGAAATTTAATACACATTCACGTGAATAAAGGAAAATGGGAATTAAACCGGACCTGTACTTTATTAATCCACCCAGTCACATCAAATGTCATAGAATTTCATTTTGAAAGTGACTTGAATAAATTTAAATAAGTTGTAAACACGCTCTAGTATTTGAATGCACAGAAGTATTTAAATTTCGTCTGAAATTTAATACACATTCACGTGAATAAATGAAAATGGGAATTAAACCGGACCTGTACTTTATTAATCCACCCAGTCACATCAAATGTCAGAGAATTTCATTTTGAAAGTGAATTCACTAAATTTGTAGAAGTTGTAAACACGCTCTAGTATTTGAATGCACAAAAGTATTTAATTTTCGTATGAAATTTAATATACATTCATGTGAATAAAGGAAAATGGGAATTAAACCGGACCTGTACTTTATTAATCCACCCAGTCACATCAAATGTCAGAGAATTTCATTTTGAAAGTGAATTCACTAAATTTGTAGAAGTTGTAAACACGCTCTAGTATTTGAATGCACAAAAGTATTTAATTTGCGTCTGAAATTTAATACACATTCACGTGAATAAATGAAAATGGGAATTAAACCGGACCTGTACTTTATTAATCCACCCAGTCACATCAAATGTCAGAGAATTTCATTTTGAAAGTGACTTGAATAAATTTGTGTAAGTTGTAAACACGCTCTAGTATTTGAATGCACAAAAATATTTAATTTTCGTATGAAATTTAATACACATTCACGTGAATAAATGAAAATGGGAATTAAACCGGACCTGTACTTTATTAATCCACCCAGTCACATCAAATGTCATAGAATTTCATTTTAAAAGTGACTTGAATAAATTTGTGTAAGTTGTAAACACGCTCTAGTATTTGAATGCACAAAGATATTTATTTTTCGTATGAAATTTAATACACATTCACGTGAATAAATGAAAATGGGAATTAAACCGGACCTGTACTTTATTAATCCACCCAGTCACATCAAATGTCATAGAATTTCATTTTGAAAGTGACTTTAATAAATTTAAATAAGTTGTAAACACGCTCTAGTATTTGAATGCACAGAAGTATTTAAATTTCGTCTGAAATTTAATACACATTCACGTGAATAAAGGAAAATGGGAATTAAACCGGACCTGTACTTTATTAATCCACCCAGTCACATCAAATGTCAGAGAATTTCATTTTAAAAGTGACTTGAATAAATTTGTGTAAGTTGTAAACACGCTCTAGTATTTGAATGCACAAAAATATATAATTTTCGTATGAAATTTAATACACATTCACGTGAATAAAGGATAATGGGAATTAAACCGGACCTGTACTTTATTAATCCACCCAGTCACATCAAATGTCAGAGAATTTCATTTTGAAAGTGAATTCACTAAATTTGTGTAAGTTGTAAACACGCTCTAGTATTTTAATGCACAAAAATATTTAATTTTCGTATGAAATTTAATACACATTCACGTGAATAAATGAAAATGGGAATTAAACCGGACCTGTACTTTATTAATCCACCCAGTCACATCAAATGTCAGAGAATTTCATTTTGAAAGTCACTTGAATAAATTTGTGTAAGTTGTAAACACGCTCTAGTATTTGAATGCACAGAAGTATTTAATTTTCGTATGAAATTTAATACACATTCACGTGAATAAAGGAAAATGGGAATTAAACCGGACCTGTACTTTATTAATCCACCCAGTCACATCAAATGTCAGAGAATTTCATTTTGAAAGTGAATTCACTAAATTTGTAGAAGTTGTAAACAAGCCTTAGTATTTGAATGCACAAAAGTATTTAATTTTCGTATGAAATTTAATACACATTCACGTGAATAAATGAAAATGGGAATTAAACCGGACCTGTACTTTATTAATCCACCCAGTCACATCAAATGTCATAGAATTTCATTTTGAAAGTGACTTGAATAAATTTAAATAAGTTGTAAACACGCTCTAGTATTTGAATGCACAGAAGTATTTAATTTTCTATGAAATTTAATACACATTCACGTGAATAAAGGAAAATGGGAATTAAACCGGACCTGTACTTTATTAATCCACCCAGTCACATCAAATGTCAGAGAATTTCATTTTGAAAGTCACTTGAATAAATTTAAATAAGTTGTAAACACGCTCTAGTATTTGAATGCACAGAAGTATTTAATTTTCGTATGAAATTTAATACACATTCACGTGAATAAAGGAAAATGGGAATTAAACCGGACCTGTACTTTATTAATCCACCCAGTCACATCAAATGTCAGAGAATTTCATTTTGAAAGTGACTTGAATAAATTTGTGTAAGTTGTAAACACGCTCTAGTATTTGAATGCACAAAAATATTTAATTTTCGTATGAAATTTAATACACATTCACGTGAATAAAAGCAAATGGGAATTAAACCGGACCTGTACTTTATTAATCCACCCAGTCACATCAAATGTCAGAGAATTTCATTTTGAAAGTGAATTCACTAAATTTGTATAAGCTGTAAACACGCTCTAGTATTTGAATGCACAAAAGTATTTAATTTTCGTATGAAATTTAATACACATTCACGTGAACAAAACAAAATGGGAATTAAACCGGACCTGTACTTTATTATTCCACCCAGTCACATCAAATGTCAGAGAATTTCATTTTGAAAGTGACTTGAAGAAATTTAAATAAGTTGTAAACACGCTCTAGTATTTGAATGCACAAAAGTATTTAATTTTTGTATGAAATTTAATACACATTCACGTGAATAAAGGAAAATGGGAATTAAACCGGACCTGTACTTTATTAATCCACCCAGTCACATCAAATGTCAGAGAATTTCATTTTGAAAGTGACTTGAATAAATTTAAATAAGTTGTAAACACGCTCTAGTATTTGAATGCACAGAAGTATTTAAATTTCGTATGAAATTTAATACACATTCACGTGAATAAATGAAAATGGGAATTAAACCGGACCTGTACTTTATTAATCCACCGAGTCACATCAAATGTCAGAGAATTTCATTTTGAAAGTGAATTCACTAAATTTGTAGAAGTTGTAAACACGCTCTAGTATTTGAATGCACAAAAGTATTTAATTTTCGTATGAAATTTGATACACATTCACGTGAACAAAACAAAATGGGAATTAAACCGGACCTGTACTTTATTATTCCACCCAGTCACATCAAATGTCAGAGAATTTCATTTTGAAAGTGACTTGAAGAAATTTAAATAAGTTGTAAACACGCTCTAGTATTTGAATGCACAAAAGTATTTAATTTTTGTATGAAATTTAATACACATTCACGTGAATAAAGGAAAATGGGAATTAAACCGGACCTGTACTTTATTAATCCACCCAGTCACATCAAATGTCAGAGAATTTCATTTTGAAAGTGACTTGAATAAATTTAAATAAGTTGTAAACACGCTCTAGTATTTGAATGCACAAAAATATTTAATTTTCGTATGAAATTTAATACACATTCACGTGAATAAAACAAAATGGGAATTAAACCGGACCTGTACTTTATTAATCCACCCAGTCACATCAAATGTCATAGAATTTCATTTTGAAAGTGACTTGAATAAATTTAAATAAGTTGTAAACACGCTCTAGTATTTGAATGCACAAAAGTATTTAATTTTCGTATGAAATTTAATACACATTCACGTGAATAAGGAAAATGGGAATTAAACCGGACCTGTACTTTATTAATCCACCCAGTCACATCAAATGTCATAGATTTTCATTTTGAAAGTGACTTGAATAAATTTGTGTAAGTTGTAAACACGCTCTAGTATTTGAATGCACAAAAATATATAATTTTCGTATGAAATTTAATACACATTCATGTGAATAAAGGATAATGGGAATTAAACCGGACCTGTACTTTATTAATCCACCCAGTCACATCAAATTTCATAGAATTTCGTTTTGAAAGTAACTTGAATAAATTTAAATAAGTTGTAGACACGCTCTAGTATTTGAATGCACAAAAATATTTAAATTTCGTATGAAATTTAATACACATTCACGTGAATAAATGAAAATGGGAATTAAACCGGACCTGTACTTTATTAATCCACCCAGTCACATCAAATGTCATAGAATTTCATTTTAAAAGTGACTTGAATAAATTTGTGTAAGTTGTAAACACGCTCTAATATTTGAATGCACAAAAATATTTAATTTTCGTATGAAATTTAATACACATTCACGTGAATAAACGAAAATGGGAATTAAACCGGACCTGTACTTTATTAATCCACCCAGTCACATCAAATGTCATAGAATTTCATTTTGAAAGTGACTTGAATAAATTTGTGTAAGTTGTAAACACGCTCTAGTATTTGAATGCAGAAAACTATTTAAATTTTGTGTAAAATTTAATGCACCCACACGGGCATAAAAGAAAATGGGAATTAAACCGGACCTGTACTTTATTATTCCACCCAGTCACATCAAATGTCAGAGAATTTCATTTTGAAAGTGAATTCACTAAATTTGTAGAAGTTGTAAACACGCTCTAGTATTTGAATGCACAAAAGTATTTAATTTTCGTATGAAATTTAATACACATTCATGTGAATAAAGAAAAATGGGAATTAAACCGGACCTCTACTTTATTAATCCACCCAGTCACATCAAATGTCAAAGAATTTCATTTTGAAAGTGACTTGAATAAATTTAAATAAGTTGTAAACACGCTTTAGTATTTGAATGCACAGAAGTATTTAAATTTCGTCTGAAATTTAATACACATTCACGTGAATAAATGAAAATGGGAATTAAACCGGACCTGTACTTTATTAATCCACCCAGTCACATCAAAGGTCATAGAATTTCATTTTGAAAGTGACTTGAATAAATTTGTGTAAGTTGTAAACACGCTCTAGTATTTGAATGCACAAAAATATTTAAATTTTGTGTAAAATTTAATGCACCCACACGGGCATAAAAGAAAATAGGAATTAAACCGGACCTGTACTTTATTAATCCACCCAGTCACATCAAATGTCAGAGAATTTCATTTTGAAAGTGAATTCACTAAATTTGTATAAGCTGTAAACACGCTCTAGTATTTGAATGCACAAAAGTATTTAATTTTCGTATGAAATTTAATACACATTGACGTGAATAAAACAAAATGGGAATTAAACCGGACCTGTACTTTATTATTCCACCCAGCCACATCAAATGTCATAGAATTTCATTTTGAAAGTGACTTGAACAAACTTAAATAAGTTGTAAACACGCTCTAATATTTGAATGCACAGAAGTATTTAATTTTCGTATGAAATTTAATACACATTCACGTGAATAAAAGCAAATGGGAATTAAACCGGACCTGTACTTTATTAATCCACCCCGTCACATCAAATGTCAGAGAATTTCATTTTAAAAGTGACTTGAGTAAATTTGTAGAAGTTGTAAACACGCTCTAGTATTTGAATGCACAAAAATATTTAATTTTCGTATGAAATTTAATACACATTCACGTGAATAAAGGAAAATGGGAATTAAACCGGACCTGTACTTTATTAATCCACCCAGTCACATCAAATGTCAGTGAATTTCATTTTGAAAGTGATTTCACTAAATTTTTAGAAGTTGTAAACACGCTCTAGTATTTGAATGCACAAAAGTATTTAATTTTCGTATGAAATTTAATACACATTCACGTGAATAAAGGAAAATGGGAATTAAACCGGACCTGTACTTTATTAATCCACCCAGTCACATCAAATGTCAGAGAATTTCATTTTGAAAGTGACTTGAATAAATTTGTGTAAGTTGTAAACACGCTCTAGTATTTGAATGCACAAAAATATTTAATTTTCGTATGAAATTTAATACACAATCACGTGAATAAAGGAAAATGAGAATTAAACCGGACCTGTACTTTATTAATCCACCCAGTCACATCAAATGTCAGAGAATTTCATTTTGAAAGTGAATTCACTAAATTTGTATAAGTTGTAAACACGCTCTAGTATTTGAATGCACAAAAATATTTAATTTTCGTATGAAATTTAATACACATTCACGTGAATAAAGGAAAATGGGAATTAAACCGGACCTCTACTTTATTAATCCACCCAGTCACATCAAATGTCAAAGAATTTCATTTTGAAAGTGACTTGAATAAATTTAAATAAGTTGCAAACACGCTTTAGTATTTGAATGCACAGAAGTATTTAAATTTCGTCTGAAATTTAATACACATTCACGTGAATAAATGAAAATGGGAATTAAACCGGACCTGTACTTTATTATTCCACCCAGTCACATCAAAGGTCATAGAATTTCATTTTGAAAGTGACTTGAATAAATTTGTGTAAGTTGTAAACACGCTCTAGTATTTGAATGCACAAAAATATTTAAATTTTGTGTAAAATTTAATGCACCCACACGGGCATAAAAGAAAATAGGAATTAAACCGGACCTGTACTTTATTAATCCACCCAGTCACATCAAATGTCAGAGAATTTCATTTTGAAAGTGAATTCACTAAATTTGTATAAGCTGTAAACACGCTCTAGTATTTGAATGCACAAAAGTATTTAATTTTCGTATGAAATTTAATACACATTGACGTGAATAAAACAAAATGGGAATTAAACCGGACCTGTACTTTATTATTCCACCCAGTCACATCAAATGTCATAGAATTTCATTTTGAAAGTGACTTGAACAAATTTAAATAAGGTGTAAACACGCTCTAGTATTTGAATGCACAGAAGTATTTAAATTTCGTCTGAAATTTAATACACATTCACGTGAATAAATGAAAATGGGAATTAAACCGGACCTGTACTTTATTAATCCACCCAGTCACATCAAAGGTCATAGAATTTCATTTTGAAAGTGACTTGAATAAATTTGTGTAAGTTGTAAACACGCTCTAGTATTTGAATGCACAAAAATATTTAAATTTTGTGTAAAATTTAATGCACCCACACGGGCATAAAAGAAAATAGGAATTAAACCGGACCTGTACTTTATTAATCCACCCAGTCACATCAAATGTCAGAGAATTTCATTTTGAAAGTGAATTCACTAAATTTGTATAAGCTGTAAACACGCTCTAGTATTTGAATGCACAAAAGTATTTAATTTTCGTATGAAATTTAATACACATTCACGTGAATAAAAGCAAATGGGAATTAAACCGGACCTGTACTTTATTAATCCACCCAGTCACATCAAATGTCATAGAATTTCATTTTGAAAGTGAATTCACTAAATTTGTATAAGCTGTAAACACGCTCTAGTATTTGAATGCACAAAAGTATTTAATTTTCGTATGAAATTTAATACACATTGACGTGAATAAAACAAAATGGGAATTAAACCGGACCTGTACTTTATTATTCCACCCAGTCACATCAAATGTCATAGAATTTCATTTTGAAAGTGACTTGAATAAATTTGTGTAAGTTGTAAACACGCTCTAGTATTTGAATGCACAATAATATTTAATTTTCGTATGAAATTTAGTACTCATTCACGTGAATAAATGAAAATGGGAATTAAACCGGACCTGTACTTTATTAATCCACCCAGTCACATCAAAGGTCATAGAATTTCATTTTGAAAGTGACTTGAATAAATTTGTGTAAGTTGTAAACACGCTCTAGTATTTGAATGCACAAAAATATTTAAATTTTGTGTAAAATTTAATGCACCCACACGGGCATAAAAGAAAATAGGAATTAAACCGGACCTGTACTTTATTAATCCACCCAGTCACATCAAATGTCAGAGAATTTCATTTTGAAAGTGAATTCACTAAATTTGTATAAGCTGTAAACACGCTCTAGTATTTGAATGCACAAAAGTATTTAATTTTCGTATGAAATTTAATACACATTGACGTGAATAAAACAAAATGGGAATTAAACCGGACCTGTACTTTATTATTCCACCCAGTCACATCAAATGTCATAGAATTTCATTTTGAAAGTGACTTGAATAAATTTAAATAAGTTGTAAACATGCTCTAGTATTTGAATGCACAGAAGTATTTAATTTTCGTATGAAATTTAATACACATTCACGTGAATAAGGAAAATGGGAATTAAACCGGACCTGTACTTTATTAATCCACCCAGTCACATCAAATGTCATAAAATTTCATTTTAAAAGTGACTTGAGTAAATTTGTAGAAGTTGTAAACACGCTCTAGTATTTGAATGCAGCAAATTATTTAATTTTCGTATGAAATTTAATACACATTCACGTGAATAAAACAAAATGGGAATTAAACCGGACCTGTACTTTATTAATCCACCCAGCCACATCAAATGTCATAGAATTTCATTTTAAAAGTGAATTGAATAAATTTGTGTAAGTTGTAAACACGCTCTAGTATTTGAATGCACAAAGATATTTAATTTTCGTATGAAATTTAATACACATTCACGTGAATAAAAGCAAATGGGAATTAAACCGGACCTGTACTTTATTAATCCACCCAGTCACATCAAATGTCATAGAATTTCATTTTGAAAGTGAATTCACTAAATTTATAGAAGTTGTAAACACGCTCTAGTATTTGAATGCACAAAAGTATTTAATTTTCGTATGAAATTTAATACACATTCACGTGAATAAAGGAAAATGGGAATTAAACCGGACCTGTACTTTATTAATCCACCCAGTCACATCAAATGTCAGTGAATTTCATTTTGAAAGTGATTTCACTAAATTTTTAGAAGTTGTAAACACGCTCTAGTATTTGAATGCACAAAAGTATTTAATTTTCGTATGAAATTTAATACACATTCACGTGAATAAAGGAAAATGGGAATTAAACCGGACCTGTACTTTATTAATCCACCCAGTCACATCAAATGTCAGAGAATTTCATTTGAAAGTGACTTGAATAAATTTAAATAAGTTGTTAACACGCTTTAGTATTTGAATGCACAGAAGTATTTAAATTTCGTCTGAAATTTAATACACATTCACGTGAATAAATGAAAATGGGAATTAAACCGGACCTGTACTTTATTAATCCACCCAGTCACATCAAAGGTCATAGAATTTCATTTTGAAAGTGACTTGAATAAATTTGTGTAAGTTGTAAACACGCTCTAGTATTTGAATGCACAAAAATATTTAAATTTTGTGTAAAATTTAATGCACCCACACGGGCATAAAAGAAAATAGGAATTAAACCGGACCTGTACTTTATTAATCCACCCAGTCACATCAAATGTCAGAGAATTTCATTTTGAAAGTGAATTCACTAAATTTGTATAAGCTGTAAACACGCTCTAGTATTTGAATGCACAAAAGTATTTAATTTTCGTATGAAATTTAATACACATTGACGTGAATAAATGAAAATGGGAATTAAACCGGACCTGTACTTTATTATTCCACCCAGTCACATCAAATGTCATAGAATTTCATTTTGAAAGTGACTTGAATAAATTTAAATAAGTTGTAAACATGCTCTAGTATTTGAATGCACAGAAGTATTTAATTTTCGTATGAAATTTAATACACATTCACGTGAATAAGGAAAATGGGAATTAAACCGGACCTGTACTTTATTAATCCACCCAGCCACATCAAATGTCATAGAATTTCATTTTAAAAGTGACTTGAATAAATTTGTGTAAGTTGTAAACACGCTCTAGTATTTGAATGCACAAAGATATTTAATTTTCGTATGAAATTTAATACACATTCACGTGAATAAAAGCAAATGGGAATTAAACCGGACCTGTACTTTATTAATCCACCCAGTCACATCAAATGTCATAGAATTTCATTTTGAAAGTGAATTCACTAAATTTATATAAGCTGTAAACACGCTCTAGTATTTGAATGCACAAAAGTATTTAATTTTCGTATAAAATTTAATACACATTCACGTGAATAAATGAAAATGGGAATTAAACCGGACCTGTACTTTATTAATCCACCCAGTCACATCAAAGGTCATAGAATTTCATTTTGAAAGTGACTTGAATAAATTTGTGTAAGTTGTAAACACGCTCTAGTATTTGAATGCACAAAAATATTTAAATTTTGTGTAAAATTTAATGCACCCACACGGGCATAAAAGAAAATAGGAATTAAACCGGACCTGTACTTTATTATTCCACCCAGTCACATCAAATGTCAGAGAATTTCATTTTGAAAGTGAATTCACTAAATTTGTATAAGCTGTAAACACGCTCTAGTATTTGAATGCACAAAAGTATTTAATTTTCGTATGAAATTTAATACACATTGACGTGAATAAAACAAAATGGGAATTAAACCGGACCTGTACTTTATTATTCCACCCAGTCACATCAAATGTCATAGAATTTCATTTTGAAAGTGACTTGAATAAATTTAAATAAGTTGTAAACATGCTCTAGTATTTGAATGCACAGAAGTATTTAATTTTCGTATGAAATTTAATACACATTCACGTGAATAAGGAAAATGGGAATTAAACCGGACCTGTACTTTATTAATCCACCCAGTCACATCAAATGTCATAAAATTTCATTTTAAAAGTGACTTGAGTAAATTTGTAGAAGTTGTAAACACGCTCTAGTATTTGAATGCAGCAAATTGTTTAATTTTCGTATGAAATTTAATACACATTCACGTGAATAAAACAAAATGGGAATTAAACCGGACCTGTACTTTATTAATCCACCCAGCCACATCAAATGTCATAGAATTTCATTTTAAAAGTGACTTGAATAAATTTGTGTAAGTTGTAAACATGCTCTAGTATTTGAATGCACAAAGATATTTAATTTTCGTATGAAATTTAATACACATTCACGTGAATAAAAGCAAATGGGAATTAAACCGGACCTGTACTTTATTAATCCACCCAGTCACATCAAATGTCATAGAATTTCATTTTGAAAGTGAATTCACTAAATTTATATAAGCTGTAAACACGCTCTAGTATTTGAATGCACAAAAGTATTTAATTTTCGTATAAAATTTAATACACATTCACGTGAATAAATGAAAATGGGAATTAAACCGGACCTGTACTTTATTAATCCACCCAGTCACATCAAAGTTCATAGAATTTCATTTTGAAAGTGACTTGAATAAATTTGTGTAAGTTGTAAACACGCTCTAGTATTTGAATGCACAATAATATTTAATTTTCGTATGAAATTTAGTACTCATTCACGTGAATAAATGAAAATGGGAATTAAACCGGACCTGTACTTTATTAATCCACCCAGTCACATCAAAGGTCATAGAATTTCATTTTGAAAGTGACTTGAATAAATTTGTGTAAGTTGTAAACACGCTCTAGTATTTGAATGCACAAAAATATTTAAATTTTGTGTAAAATTTAATGCACCCACACGGGCATAAAAGAAAATAGGAATTAAACCGGACCTGTACTTTATTAATCCACCCAGTCACATCAAATGTCAGAGAATTTCATTTTGAAAGTGAATTCACTAAATTTGTATAAGCTGTAAACACGCTCTAGTATTTGAATGCACAAAAGTATTTAATTTTCGTATGAAATTTAATACACATTGACGTGAATAAAACAAAATGGGAATTAAACCGGACCTGTACTTTATTATTCCACCCAGTCACATCAAATGTCATAGAATTTCATTTTGAAAGTGACTAGAATAAATTTAAATAAGTTGTAAACATGCTCTAGTATTTGAATGCACAGAAGTATTTAATTTTCGTATGAAATTTAATACACATTCACGTGAATAAGGAAAATGGGAATTAAACCGGACCTGTACTTTATTAATCCACCCAGCCACATCAAATGTCATAAAATTTCATTTTAAAAGTGACTTGAGTAAATTTGTAGAAGTTGTAAACACGCTCTAGTATTTGAATGCAGCAAATTATTTAATTTTCGTATGAAATTTAATACACATTCACGTGAATAAAACAAAATGGGAATTAAACCGGACCTGTACTTTATTAATCCACCCAGCCACATCAAATGTCATAGAATTTCATTTTAAAAGTGACTTGAATAAATTTGTGTAAGTTGTAAACACGCTCTAGTATTTGAATGCACAAAGATATTTAATATTCGTATGAAATTTAATACACATTCACGTGAATAAAAGCAAATGGGAATTAAACCGGACCTGTACTTTATTAATCCACCCAGTCACATCAAATGTCATAGAATTTCATTTTGAAAGTGAATTCACTAAATTTATATAAGCTGTAAACACGCTCTAGTATTTGAATGCACAAAAGTATTTAATTTTCGTATAAAATTTAATACACATTCACGTGAATAAAACAAAATGGGAATTAAACCGGACCGGTACTTTATTAATCCACCCAGTCACATCAAATGTCAGAGAATTTCATTTTAAAAGTGACTTGAATAAATTTGTGTAAGTTGTAAACACGCTCTAGTATTTGAATGCACAATAATATTTAATTTTCGTCTGAAATTTAGTACTCATTCACGTGAATAAATGAAAATGGGAATTAAACCGGACCTGTACTTTATTAATCCACCCAGTCACATCAAATGTCAGAGAATTTCATTTTAAAAGTGACTTGAATAAATTTGTGTAAGTTGTAAACACGCTCTAGTATTTGAATGCACAATAATATTTAATTTTCGTATGAAATTTAGTACTCATTCACGTGAATAAATGAAAATGGGAATTAAACCGGACCTGTACTTTATTAATCCACCCAGTCACATCAAATGTCATAGAACTTCATTTTGAAAGTGACTTGAATAAATTTGTGTAAGTTGTAAACACGCTCTAGTATTTGAATGCACAGAAGTATTTAAATTTCGTATGAAATTTAATACACATTCACGTGAATAAAAGCAAATGGGAATTAAACCGGACCTGTACTTTATTAATCCACCCAGTCACATCAAATGTCATAGAATTTCATTTTGAAAGTGAATTCACTAAATTTGTAGAAGTTGTAAACACGCTCTAGTATTTGAATGCACAAAAGTATTTAAATTTCGTCTGAAATTTAATACACATTCACGTGAATAAATGAAAATGGGAATTAAACCGGACCTGTACTTTATTAATCCACCCAGTCACATCAAATGTCATAAAATTTCATTTTAAAAGTGACTTGAATAAATTTGTGTAAGTTGTAAACACGCTCTAGTATTTGAATGCACAAAAATATTTAATTTTCGTATGAAATTTAATACACATTCACGTGAATAAAACAAAATGGGAATTAAACCGGACCTGTACTTTATTAATCCACCCAGTCACATCAAATGTCAGAGAATTTCATTTTAAAAGTGACTTGAATAAATTTGTGTAAGTTGTAAACACGCTCTAGTATTTGAATGCACAAAGATATTTAATTTTCGTATGAAATTTAATACACATTCACGTGAATAAAAGCAAATGGGAATTAAACCGGACCTGTACTTTATTAATCCACCCAGTCACATCAAATGTCATAGAATTTCATTTTGAAAGTGAATTCACTAAATTTGTATAAGCTGTAAACACGCTCTAGTATTTGAATGCACAAAAGTATTTAATTTTCGTATGAAATTTAATACACATTCACGTGAATAAAACAAAATGGGAATTAAACCGGACCTGTACTTTATTAATCCACCCAGTCACATCAAATGTCAGAGAATTTCATTTTAAAAGTGACTTGAATAAATTTGTGTAAGTTGTAAACACGCTCTAGTATTTGAATGCACAATAATATTTAATTTTCGTATGAAATTTAATACTCATTCACGTGAATAAATGAAAATGGGAATTAAACCGGACCTGTACTTTATTTATCCACCCAGTCACATCAAATGTCATAGAATTTCATTTTGAAAGTGACTTGAATAAATTTGTGTAAGTTGTAAACACTCTCTAGTATTTGAATGCATAAAACTATTTAAATTTTGTGTAAAATTTAATGCACCCACACAGGCATAAAAGCAAATGGGAATTAAACCGGACCTGTACTTTATTAATCCACCCAGTGACATCAAATGTCAGAGAATTCCATTTTGAAAGTGAATTCACTAAATTTGTAGAAGTTGTAAACACGCTCTAGTATTTGAATGCACAAAAGTATTTAATTTTCGTATGAAATTTAATACACATTCACGTGAATAAAGGAAAATGGGAATTAAACCGGACCTGTACTTTATTAATCCACCCAGTCACATCAAATGTCAGAGAATTTCATTTTGAAAGTGACTTGAATAAATTTAAATAAGTTGTAAACACGCTCTAGTATTTGAATGCACAGAAGTATTTAAATTTCGTATGAAATTTAATACACATTCACGTGAATAAAAGCAAATGGGAATTAAACCGGACCTGTACTTTATTAATCCACCCAGTCACATCAAATGTCATAGAATTTCATTTTGAAAGTGAATTCACTAAATTTGTAGAAGTTGTAAACACGCTCTAGTATTTGAATGCACAAAAGTATTTAAATTTCGTCTGAAATTTAATACACATTCACGTGAATAAATGAAAATGGGAATTAAACCGGACCTGTACTTTATTAATCCACCCTGTCACATCAAATGTCATAGAATTTCATTTTGAAAGTGAATTCACTAAATTATATAAGCTGTAAACACGCTCTAGTATTTGAATGCACAAAAGTATTTAATTTTCGTATAAAATTTAATACACATTCACGTGAATAAATGAAAATGGGAATTAAACCGGACCGGTACTTTATTAATCCACCCAGTCACATCAAATGTCAGAGAATTTCATTTTAAAAGTGACTTGAATAAATTTGTGTAAGTTGTAAACACGCTCTAGTATTTGAATGCACAATAATATTTAATTTTCGTATGAAATTTAGTACTCATTCACGTGAATAAATGAAAATGGGAATTAAACCGGACCTGTACTTTATTAATCCACCCAGTCACATCAAATGTCATAGAACTTCATTTTGAAAGTGACTTGAATAAATTTGTGTAAGTTGTAAACACGCTCTAGTATTTGAATGCACAAAAATATTTAATTTTCGTATGAAATTTAATACACAATCACGTGAATAAAACAAAATGGGAATTAAACCGGACCTGTACTTTATTAATCCACCCAGTCACATCAAATGTCATAGAATTTCATTTTGAAAGTGACTTGAATAAATTTAAATAAGTTGTAAACATGCTCTAGTATTTGAATGCACAGAAGTATTTAATTTTCGTATGAAATTTAATACACATTCACGTGAATAAAACAAAATGGGAATTAAACCGGACCTGTACTTTATTAATCCACCCAGTCACATCAAATGTCATAAAATTTCATTTTAAAAGTGACTTGAATAAATTTGTGTAAGTTGTAAACACGCTCTAGTATTTGAATGCACAAAAATATTTAATTTTCGTATGAAATTTAATACACATTCACGTGAATAAAACAAAATGGGAATTAAACCGGACCTGTACTTTATTAATCCACCCAGTCACATCAAATGTCAGAGAATTTCATTTTAAAAGTGACTTGAATAAATTTGTGTAAGTTGTAAACACGCTCTAGTATTTGAATGCACAAAGATATTTAATTTTCGTATGAAATTTAATACACATTCACGTGAATAAAAGCAAATGGGAATTAAACCGGACCTGTACTTTATTAATCCACCCAGTCACATCAAATGTCATAGAATTTCATTTTGAAAGTGAATTCACTAAATTTGTATAAGCTGTAAACACGCTCTAGTATTTGAATGCACAAAAGTATTTAATTTTCGTATGAAATTTAATACACATTCACGTGAATAAAACAAAATGGGAATTAAACCGGACCTGTACTTTATTAATCCACCCAGTCACATCAAATGTCAGAGAATTTCATTTTAAAAGTGACTTGAATAAATTTGTGTAAGTTGTAAACACGCTCTAGTATTTGAATGCACAATAATATTTAATTTTCGTATGAAATTTAATACTCATTCACGTGAATAAATGAAAATGGGAATTAAACCGGACCTGTACTTTATTAATCCACCCAGTCACATCAAATGTCATAGAATTTCATTTTGAAAGTGACTTGAATAAATTTGTGTAAGTTGTAAACACTCTCTAGTATTTGAATGCATAAAACTATTTAAATTTTGTGTAAAATTTAATGCACCCACACAGGCATAAAAGCAAATGGGAATTAAACCGGACCTGTACTTTATTAATCCACCCAGTCACATCAAATGTCAGAGAATTCCATTTTGAAAGTGAATTCACTAAATTTGTAGAAGTTGTAAACACGCTCTAGTATTTGAATGCACAAAAGTATTTAATTTTCGTATGAAATTTAATACACATTCACGTGAATAAAGGAAAATGGGAATTAAACCGGACCTGTACTTTATTAATCCACCCAGTCACATCAAATGTCAGAGAATTCCATTTTGAAAGTGAATTCACTAAATTTGTAGAAGTTGTAAACACGCTCTAGTATTTGAATGCACAAAAGTATTTAATTTTCGTATGAAATTTAATACACATTCACGTGAATAAAGGAAAATGGGAATTAAACCGGACCTGTACTTTATTAATCCACCCAGTCACATCAAATGTCAGAGAATTTCATTTTGAAAGTGACTTGAATAAATTTAAATAAGTTGTAAACACGCTCTAGTATTTGAATGCACAGAAGTATTTAAATTTCGTATGAAATTTAATACACATTCACGTGAATAAAAGCAAATGGGAATTAAACCGGACCTGTACTTTATTAATCCACCCAGTCACATCAAATGTCATAGAATTTCATTTTGAAAGTGAATTCACTAAATTTGTAGAAGTTGTAAACACGCTCTAGTATTTGAATGCACAAAAGTATTTAAATTTCGTCTGAAATTTAATACACATTCACGTGAATAAATGAAAATGGGAATTAAACCGGACCTGTACTTTATTAATCCACCCTGTCACATCAAATGTCATAGAATTTCATTTTGAAAGTGAATTCACTAAATTTATATAAGCTGTAAACACGCTCTAGTATTTGAATGCACAAAAGTATTTAATTTTCGTATAAAATTTAATACACATTCACGTGAATAAAACAAAATGGGAATTAAACCGGACCGGTACTTTATTAATCCACCCAGTCACATCAAATGTCAGAGAATTTCATTTTAAAAGTGACTTGAATAAATTTGTGTAAGTTGTAAACACGCTCTAGTATTTGAATGCACAATAATATTTAATTTTCGTCTGAAATTTAGTACTCATTCACGTGAATAAATGAAAATGGGAATTAAACCGGACCTGTACTTTATTAATCCACCCAGTCACATCAAATGTCAGAGAATTTCATTTTAAAAGTGACTTGAATAAATTTGTGTAAGTTGTAAACACGCTCTAGTATTTGAATGCACAATAATATTTAATTTTCGTATGAAATTTAGTACTCATTCACGTGAATAAATGAAAATGGGAATTAAACCGGACCTGTACTTTATTAATCCACCCAGTCACATCAAATGTCATAGAACTTCATTTTGAAAGTGACTTGAATAAATTTGTGTAAGTTGTAAACACGCTCTAGTATTTGAATGCACAAAAATATTTAATTTTCGTATGAAATTTAATACACATTCACGTGAATAAAACAAAATGGGAATTAAACCGGACCTGTACTTTATTAATCCACCCAGTCACATCAAATGTCATAGAATTTCATTTTGAAAGTGACTTGAATAAATTTAAATAAGTTGTAAACATGCTCTAGTATTTGAATGCACAGAAGTATTTAATTTTCGTATGAAATTTAATACACATTCACGTGAATAAGGAAAATGGGAATTAAACCGGACCTGTACTTTATTAATCCACCCAGTCACATCAAATGTCATAAAATTTCATTTTAAAAGTGACTTGAATAAATTTGTGTAAGTTGTAAACACGCTCTAGTATTTGAATGCACAAAAATATTTAATTTTCGTATGAAATTTAATACACATTCACGTGAATAAAACAAAATGGGAATTAAACCGGACCTGTACTTTATTAATCCACCCAGTCACATCAAATGTCAGAGAATTTCATTTTAAAAGTGACTTGAATAAATTTGTGTAAGTTGTAAACACGCTCTAGTATTTGAATGCACAAAGATATTTAATTTTCGTATGAAATTTAATACACATTCACGTGAATAAAAGCAAATGGGAATTAAACCGGACCTGTACTTTATTAATCCACCCAGTCACATCAAATGTCATAGAATTTCATTTTGAAAGTGAATTCACTAAATTTGTATAAGCTGTAAACACGCTCTAGTATTTGAATGCACAAAAGTATTTAATTTTCGTATGAAATTTAATACACATTCACGTGAATAAAACAAAATGGGAATTAAACCGGACCTGTACTTTATTAATCCACCCAGTCACATCAAATGTCAGAGAATTTCATTTTAAAAGTGACTTGAATAAATTTGTGTAAGTTGTAAACACGCTCTAGTATTTGAATGCACAATAATATTTAATTTTCGTATGAAATTTAATACTCATTCACGTGAATAAATGAAAATGGGAATTAAACCGGACCTGTACTTTATTAATCCACCCAGTCACATCAAATGTCATAGAATTTCATTTTGAAAGTGACTTGAATAAATTTGTGTAAGTTGTAAACACTCTCTAGTATTTGAATGCATAAAACTATTTAAATTTTGTGTAAAATTTAATGCACCCACACAGGCATAAAAGCAAATGGGAATTAAACCGGACCTGTACTTTATTAATCCACCCAGTGACATCAAATGTCAGAGAATTCCATTTTGAAAGTGAATTCACTAAATTTGTAGAAGTTGTAAACACGCTCTAGTATTTGAATGCACAAAAGTATTTAATTTTCGTATGAAATTTAATACACATTCACGTGAATAAAGGAAAATGGGAATTAAACCGGACCTGTACTTTATTAATCCACCCAGTCACATCAAATGTCAGAGAATTTCATTTTGAAAGTGACTTGAATAAATTTAAATAAGTTGTAAACACGCTCTAGTATTTGAATGCACAGAAGTATTTAAATTTCGTATGAAATTTAATACACATTCACGTGAATAAAAGCAAATGGGAATTAAACCGGACCTGTACTTTATTAATCCACCCAGTCACATCAAATGTCATAGAATTTCATTTTGAAAGTGAATTCACTAAATTTGTAGAAGTTGTAAACACGCTCTAGTATTTGAATGCACAAAAGTATTTAAATTTCGTCTGAAATTTAATACACATTCACGTGAATAAATGAAAATGGGAATTAAACCGGACCTGTACTTTATTAATCCACCCTGTCACATCAAATGTCAGAGAATTTCATTTTGAAAGTGAATTCACTAAATTTATATAAGCTGTAAACACGCTCTAGTATTTGAATGCACAAAAGTATTTAATTTTCGTATAAAATTTAATACACATTCACGTGAATAAAACAAAATGGGAATTAAACCGGATCGGTACTTTATTAATCCACCCAGTCACATCAAATGTCAGAGAATTTCATTTTAAAAGTGACTTGAATAAATTTGTGTAAGTTGTAAACACGCTCTAGTATTTGAATGCACAAAAATATTTAATTTTCGTATGAAATTTAATACACAATCACGTGAATAAAACAAAATGGGAATTAAACCGGACCTGTACTTTATTAATCCACCCAGTCACATCAAATGTCATAGAACTTCATTTTGAAAGTGACTTGAATAAATTTGTGTAAGTTGTAAACACGCTCTAGTATTTGAATGCACAAAAATATTTAATTTTCGTATGAAATTTAATACACAATCACGTGAATAAAACAAAATGGGAATTAAACCGGACCTGTACTTTATTAATCCACCCAGTCACATCAAATGTCATAGAATTTCATTTTGAAAGTGACTTGAATAAATTTAAATAAGTTGTAAACATGCTCTAGTATTTGAATGCACAGAAGTATTTAATTTTCGTATGAAATTTAATACACATTCACGTGAATAAGGAAAATGGGAATTAAACCGGACCTGTACTTTATTAATCCACCCAGTCACATCAAATGTCATAAAATTTCATTTTAAAAGTGACTTGAATAAATTTGTGTAAGTTGTAAACACGCTCTAGTATTTGAATGCACAAAAATATTTAATTTTCGTATGAAATTTAATACACATTCACGTGAATAAAACAAAATGGGAATTAAACCGGACCTGTACTTTATTAATCCACCCAGTCACATCAAATGTCATAGAATTTCATTTTGAAAGTGAATTCACTAAATTTGTATAAGCTGTAAACACGCTCTAGTATTTGAATGCACAAAAGTATTTAATTTTCGTATGAAATTTAATACACATTCACGTGAATAAAACAAAATGGGAATTAAACCGGACCTGTACTTTATTAATCCACCCAGTCACATCAAATGTCAGAGAATTTCATTTTAAAAGTGACTTGAATAAATTTGTGTAAGTTGTAAACACGCTCTAGTATTTGAATGCACAATAATATTTAATTTTCGTATGAAATTTAATACTCATTCACGTGAATAAATGAAAATGGGAATTAAACCGGACCTGTACTTTATTTATCCACCCAGTCACATCAAATGTCATAGAATTTCATTTTGAAAGTGACTTGAATAAATTTGTGTAAGTTGTAAACACTCTCTAGTATTTGAATGCATAAAACTATTTAAATTTTGTGTAAAATTTAATGCACCCACACAGGCATAAAAGCAAATGGGAATTAAACCGGACCTGTACTTTATTAATCCACCCAGTCACATCAAATGTCAGAGAATTCCATTTTGAAAGTGAATTCACTAAATTTGTAGAAGTTGTAAACACGCTCTAGTATTTGAATGCACAAAAGTATTTAATTTTCGTATGAAATTTAATACACATTCACGTGAATAAAGGAAAATGGGAATTAAACCGGACCTGTACTTTATTAATCCACCCAGTCACATCAAATGTCAGAGAATTTCATTTTGAAAGTGACTTGAATAAATTTAAATAAGTTGTAAACACGCTCTAGTATTTGAATGCACAGAAGTATTTAAATTTCGTATGAAATTTAATACACATTCACGTGAATAAAAGCAAATGGGAATTAAACCGGACCTGTACTTTATTAATCCACCCAGTCACATCAAATGTCATAGAATTTCATTTTGAAAGTGAATTCACTAAATTTGTAGAAGTTGTAAACACGCTCTAGTATTTGAATGCACAAAAGTATTTAAATTTCGTCTGAAATTTAATACACATTCACGTGAATAAATGAAAATGGGAATTAAACCGGACCTGTACTTTATTAATCCACCCTGTCACATCAAATGTCATAGAATTTCATTTTAAAAGTGACTTGAATAAAATTTGTGTAAGTTGTAAACACGCTCTAGTATTTGAATGCACAGAAGTATTTAAATTTCGTATGAAATTTAATACACATTCACGTGAATAAAAGCAAATGGGAATTAAACCGGACCTGTACTTTATTAATCCACCCAGTCACATCAAATGTCATAGAATTTCATTTTGAAAGTGAATTCACTAAATTTGTATAAGTTGTAAACACGCTCTAGTATTTGAATGCACAAAAATATTTAATTTTCGTATGAAATTTAGTACACATTCACGTGAATAAATGAAAATGGGAATTAAACCGGACCTGTACTTTATTAATCCACCCAGTCACATCAAATGTCATAGAACTTCATTTTGAAAGTGACTTGAATAAATTTGTGTAAGTTGTAAACACGCTCTAGTATTTGAATGCACAAAAATATTTAATTTTCGTATGAAATTTAATACACATTCACGTGAATAAAACAAAATGGGAATTAAACCGGACCTGTACTTTATTAATCCACCCAGTCACATCAAATGTCATAGAACTTCATTTTGAAAGTGACTTGAATAAATTTAAATAAGTTGTAAACATGCTCTAGTATTTGAATCCACAGAAGTATTTAATTTTCGTATGAAATTTAATACACATTCACGTGAATAAGGAAAATGGGAATTAAACCGGACCTGTACTTTATTAATCCACCCAATCACATCAAATGTCATAAAATTTCATTTTAAAAGTGACTTGAATAAATTTGTGTAAGTTGTAAACACGCTCTAGTATTTGAATGCACCAAATTATTTAATTTTCGTATGAAATTTAATACACATTGACGTGAATAAAACAAAATGGGAATTAAACCGGACCTGTACTTTATTAATCCACCCAGCCACATCAAATGTCATAGAATTTCATTTTAAAAGTGACTTGAATAAATTTGTGTAAGTTGTAAACACGCTCTAGTATTTGAATGCACAAAGATATTTAATTTTCGTATGAAATTTAATACACATTCACGTGAATAAAAGCAAATGGGAATTAAACCGGACCTGTACTTTATTAATCCACCCAGTCACATCAAATGTCATAGAATTTCATTTTGAAAGTGAATTCACTAAATTTGTATAAGCTGTAAACACGCTCTAGTATTTGAATGCACAAAAGTATTAAATTTTCGTATGAAATTTAATACACATTCACGTGAATAAAACAAAATGGGAATTAAACCGGACCTGTACTTTATTAATCCACCCAGTCACATCAAATGTCAGAGAATTTCATTTTAAAAGTGACTTGAATAAATTTGTGTAAGTTGTAAACACGCTCTAGTATTTGAATGCACAATAATATTTAATTTTCGTATGAAATTTAATACTCATTCACGTGAATAAATGAAAATGGAAATTAAACCGGACCTGTACTTTATTTATCCACCCAGTCACATCAAATGTCATAGAATTTCATTTTGAAAGTGACTTGAATAAATTTGTGTAAGTTGTAAACACGCTCTAGTATTTGAATGCACAAAAATATTTAATTTTCGTATGAAATTTAATACACATTGACGTGAATAAAACAAAATGGGAATTAAACCGGACCTGTACTTTATTAATCCACCCAGTCACATCAAATGTCATAGAATTCCATTTTGAAAGTGAATTCACTAAATTTGTAGAAGTTGTAAACACGCTCTAGTATTTGAATGCACAAAAGTATTTAATTTTCGTATGAAATTTAATACACATTCACGTGAATAAAGGAAAATGGGAATTAAACCGGACCTGTACTTTATTAATCCACCCAGTCACATCAAATGTCATAAAATTTCATTTTGAAAGTGACTTGAATAAATTTGTGTAAGTTGTAAACACGCTCTAGTATTTGAATGCACAGAAGTATTTAAATTTCGTTTGAAATTTAATACACATTCACGTGAATAAATGAAAATGGGAATTAAACCGGACCTGTACTTTATTAATCCACCCTGTCACATCAAATGTCATAGAATTTCATTTTAAAAGTGACTTGAATAAAATTTGTGTAAGTTGTAAACACGCTCTAGTATTTGAATGTACAAAATTATTTAATATTTGTCTTAATATTAATGCACCTATACGTGAATAAAAACAAATGGGAATCAAACCAGAGCTGTACTTTATTAATCCACCCAGTCACATCAAATGTCATAGAACTTCATTTTGAAAGTGACTTGAATAAATTTGAATAAGTTGTAAACACGCTCTAGTATTTGAATGTACAAAATTAATTAACCTTTGTATAAGGATTAATGCGCCCACACGTGAACAAAAGAAAATGGGAATCAAACCAAACCTGTACTTTATTAATCCACCCAGTCACATCAAATGTCATAGAATTTCATTTTGAAAGTGACTTGAATAAATTTGTGTAAGTTGTAAACACGCTCTAGTATTTGAATGTGCAAAATTAATTAACCTTTGTATAAGGATTAATGCGCCCACACGTGAACAAAAGAAAATGGGAATCAAACCAAACCTGTACTTTATTAATCCACCCAGTCACATCAAATGTCATAGAATTTCATTTTGAAAGTGACTTGAATAAATTTGAGTAAGTTGTAAACACGCTCTAGTATTTGAATGTACAAAATTATTTAATACTTGTGTAAAGATTAATGCAACTACACTTGAACAAAAGCAAATGGGAATGAATCCAGACCTGTAGTTTATTAATCCACCCAGTCACATCAGATATCATAAGATTTCATTTTGAAAGTGACTTGAATAAATTTGAGTAAGTTGTAAACACGCTCTAGTATTTGAATGTACAAAATTATTTAATATTTGTTTAAATATTAATGCACCGATACGTGAATAAAAACAAATGGGAATCAAACCAGAGCTGTACTTTATTAATCCACCCAATCACATCAAATGTCATAGAACTTCATTTTGAAAGTGACTTGAATAAATTTGTGTAAGTTGTAAACACGCACTAGTATTTGAATGTACAAAATTATTTAATATTTGTCTTAATATTAATGCACCTATACGTGAATAAAAACAAATGGGAATCAAACCAGAGCTGTACTTTATTAATCCACCCAGTCACATCAAATGTCATAGAACTTCATTTTGAAAGTGACTTGAATAAATTTGAATAAGTTGTAAACACGCTCTAGTATTTGAATGTACAAAATTAATTAACCTTTGTATAAGGATTAATGCGCCCACACGTGAACAAAAGAAAATAAGAATCAAACCAAACCTGTACTTTATTAATCCACCCAGTCACATCAAATGTCATAGAATTTCATTTTGAAAGTGACTTCAATAAATTTGTGTAAGTTGTAAACACGCTCTAGTATTTGAATGTGCAAAATTATTTAATATTTGTTTAAATATTAATGCACCCACACGTGAACAAAAGCAAATGGGAATTAAACCAGACCTGTACTTTATTAATCCACCCAGTCACATCAAATGCCATAGAACTTCATTTTGAAAGTGACTTGAATAAATTTGAGTAAGTTGTAAACACGCTCTAGTATTTGAATGAACAAAATTAATCAACCTTTGTATAAGGATTAATGCGCCCACACGTGAACAAAAGAAAATGGGAATCAAACCAAACCTGTACTTTAGTAATCCACCCAGTCACATCAAATGTCATAGAATTTCATTTTGAAAGTGACTTGAATACATTTGAGTAAGTTGTAAACACGCTCTAGTATTTGAATGTACAAAATTATTTAATATTTGTTTAAATATTAATGCACCCACACGTGAACAAAAGCAAATGGGAATTAAACCACCTGTACTTTATTAATCCACCCAGTCACATCAAATGTCATAGAACTTCATTTTGAAAGTGACTTGAATAAATTTGAATAAGTTGTAAACACGCTCTAGTATTTGAATGTACAAAATTAATTAACCTTTGTATAAGGATTAATGCGCCCACACGTGAACAAAAGAAAATGGGAATCAAACCAAACTTGTACTTTATTAATCCACCCAGTCACATCAAATGTCATAGAATTTCATTTTGAAAGTGACTTGAATAAATTTGAGTAAGTTGTAAAGACGCACTAGTATTTGAATGTACAAAATTATTTAATACTTGTGTAAAGATTAATGCAACTACACTTGAACAAAAGCAAATGGGAATTAAACCAGACCTGTACTTTATAAATCCACCCAGTCACATCAAATGTCATAGAATTTCATTTTGAAAGTGACTTGAATAAATTTGAGTAAGTTGTAAACACGCTCTAGTATTTGAATGTGCAAAATTAATTAATATTTGTTTAAATGTTAATGCACCCACACGTGAACAAAAGCAAATGGGAATTAAACCAGACCTGTACTTTATTAATCCACCCAGTCACATCAGATGTCATAAAAATTCATTTTTAAAGTGACTTGAATACATTTGAGTAAGTTGTAAACACGCTCTAGTATTTGAATGTACAAAATTATTTAATATTTGTCCTAATATTAATGCACCCACACGTGAATAAAAACAAATGGGAATCAAACCAGAGGTATATTTTATTAATCCACCCAGTCACATCAAATGTCATAGAACTTCATTTTGAAAGTGACTTGAATAAATTTGAGTAAGTTGTAAACACGCTCTAGTATTTGAATGAACAAATTTAATTAACCTTTGTATAAGGATTAATGCATCCACACGTGAACAAAAGAAAATGGGAATCAAACCAAACCTGTACTTTATTAATCCACCCAGTCACATCAAATGTCATAGAACTTCATTTTGAAAGTGACTTGAATAAATTTGAGTAAGTTGTAAACACGCTCTAGTATTTGAATGTACAAAATTAATTAACCTTTGTATAAGGATTAATGCACTCACACGTGAACAAAAGAAAATGGGAATCAAACCAAACCTGTACTTTATTAATCCACCCAGTCACATCAAATGTCATAGAATTTCATTTTGAAAGTGACTTGAATAAATTTGAGTAAGTTGTAAACACGCTCTAGTATTTGAATGTACAAAATTATTTAATACTTGTGTAAAGATTAATGCAACTACACTTGAACAAAAGCAAATGGGAATGAATCCAGACCTGTACTTTATTAATCCACCCAGTCACATCAGATGTCATAAGATTTCATTTTGAAAGTGACTTGAATAAATTTGAGTAAGTTGTAAACACGGTCTAGTATTTGAATGTACAAAATTATTTAATATTTGTTTAAATATTAATGAACCCATACGTGAATAAAAACAAATGGGAATCAAACCAGAGCTGTACTTTATTAATCCACCCAGTCACATCAAATGTCATAGAATTTCATTTTGAAAGTGACTTTTATAAATTTGAATAAGTTGTAAACACGCTCTAGTATTTGAATGTACAAAATTAATTAACCTTTGTATAAGGATTAATGCGCCCACACGTGAACAAAAGAAAATGGGAATCAAACCAAACCTGTACTTTATTAATCCACCCAGTCACATCAAATGTCATAGAATTTCATTTTGAAAGTGACTTGAATAAATTTGAGTAAGTTGTAAACACGCTCTAGTATTTGAATGTACAAAATTATTTAATACTTGTGTAAAGATTAATGCAACTACACTTGAACAAAAGCAAATGGGAATGAATCCAGACCTGTACTTTATTAATCCACCCAGTCACATCAGATGTCATAAGATTTCATTTTGAAAGTGACTTGAATAAATTTGAGTAAGTTGTAAACACGCTCTAGTATTTGAATGTACAAAATTATTTAATATTTGTTTAAATATTAATGCACCGATACGTGAATAAAAACAAATGGGAATCAAACCAGAGCTGTACTTTATTAATCCACCCAATCACATCAAATGTCATAGAACTTCATTTTGAAAGTGACTTGAATAAATTTGAGTAAGTTGTAAAGACGCACTAGTATTTGAATGTACAAAATTATTTAATATTTGTCTTAATATTAATGCACCTATACGTGAATAAAAACAAATGGGAATCAAACCAGAGCTGTACTTTATTAATCCACCCAGTCACATCAAATGACATAGAACTTCATTTTGAAAGTGACTTGAATAAATTTGAATAAGTTGTAAACACGCTCTAGTATTTGAATGTACTAAATTAATTAACCTTTGTATAAGGATTAATGCGCCCACACGTGAACAAAAGAAAATGGGAATCAAACCAAACCTGTACTTTATTAATCCACCCAGTCACATCAAATGTCATAGAATTTCATTTTGAAAGTGACTTGAATAAATTTGAGTAAGTTGTAAACACGCTCTATTATTTGAATGTGCAAAATTATTTAATATTTGTTTAAATATTAATGCACCAACACGTGAACAAAAGGAAATGGGAATTAATCCAGACCTGTACTTTATTAATCCACCCAGTCACATCAGATGTCATAAAATTTCATTTTGAAAGTGACTTGAATAAATTTGAGTAAGTTGTAAACACGCTCTAGTATTTGAATGTACAAAATTATTTAATATTTGTCCTAATATTAATGCACCCATACGTAAATAAAAACAAATGGGAATCAAACCAGAGGTGTATTTTATTAATCCACCCAGTCACATCAAATGTCATAGAACTTCATTTTGAAAGTGACTTGAATAAATTTGAGTAAGTTGTAAACACGCTCTAGTATTTGAATGAACAAAATTAATTAACCTTTGTATGAGGATTAATGCACCCACACGTGAACAAAAGAAAATGGGAATCAAACCAAACTTGTACTTTATTAATCCACCCAGTCACATCAAATGTCATAGAATTTCATTTTGAAAGTGACTTGAATAAATTTGAGTAAGTTGTAAAGACGCACTAGTATTTGAATGTACAAAATTATTTAATATTTGTGTAAAGATTAATGCAACTACACTTGAACAAAAGCAAATGGGAATTAAACCAGACCTGTACTTTATAAATCCACCCAGTCACATCAAATGTCATAGAATTTCATTTTGAAAGTGACTTGAATAAATTTGAGTAAGTTGTAAACACGCTCTAGTATTTGAATGTGCAAAATTATTTAATATTTGTTTAAATATTAATGCACCAACACATGAACAAAAGCAAATGGGAATTAAACCAGACCTGTACTTTATTAATCCACCCAGTCACATCAGATGTCATAAAATTTCATTTTGAAAGTGACTTGAATAAATTTGAGTAAGTTGTAAACACGCTCTAGTATTTGAATGTACAAAATTATTTAATATTTGTCCTAATATTAATGCACCCATACGTAAATAAAAACAAATGGGAATCAAACCAGAGGTGTATTTTATTAATCCACCCAGTCACATCAAATGTCATAGAACTTCATTTTGAAAGTGACTTGAATAAATTTGAGTAAGTTGTAAACACGCTCTAGTATTTGAATGAACAAAATTAATTAACCTTTGTATGAGGATTAATGCACCCACACGTGAACAAATGAAAATGGGAATCGAACCAAACTTGTACTTTATTAATCCACCCAGTCACATCAAAGGTCATAGAATTTCATTTTGAAAGTGACTTGAATAAATTTGAGTAAGTTGTAAAGACGCACTAGTATTTGAATGTACAAAATTATTTAATATTTGTGTAAAGATTAATGCAACTACACTTGAACAAAAGCAAATGGGAATTGAACCAGACCTGTACTTTATAAATCCACCCAGTCACATCAAATGTCATAGAATTTCATTTTGAAAGTGACTTGAATAAATTTGAGTAAGTTGTAAACACGCTCTAGTATTTGAATGTGCAAAATTATTTAATATTTGTTTAAATATTAATGCACCCACACGTGAATGAAAGCAAATGGGAATTAAACCAGACCTGTACTTTATTAATCCACCCAGTCACATCAGATGTCATAGAATTTCATTTTGAAAGTGACTTGAATAAATTTGTGTAAGTTGTGAACACGCACTAGTATTTGAATGTACAAAATTATTTAATATTTGACTAAATATTAATGCACCCACACGTGAATAAAAGCAAATGGGAATCAAACCAGACCTGTACTTTATTAATCCACCCAGTCACATCAGATGTCATAAGATTTCATTTTGAAAGTGACTTGAATAAATTTGAGTAAGTTGTAAACACGCTCTAGTATTTGAATGTACAAAATTATTTAATATTTGTTTAAATATTAATGCACCCATACGTGAATAAAAACAAATGGGAATCAAACCAGAGCTGTACTTTATTAATCCACCCAATCACATCAAATGTCATAGAACTTCATTTTGAAAGTGACTTGAATAAATTTGAGTAAGTTGTAAAGACGCACTAGTATTTGAATGTACAAAATTATTTAATATTTGTCTTAATATTAATGCACCTATACGTGAATAAAAACAAATGGGAATCAAACCAGACCTGTACTTTATTAATCCACCCAGTCACATCAAATGACATAGAACTTCATTTTGAAAGTGACTTGAATAAATTTGAATAAGTTGTAAACACGCTCTAGTATTTGAATGTACAAAATTAATTAACCTTTGTATAAGGATTAATGCGCCCACACGTGAACAAAAGAAAATGGGAATCAAACCAAACCTGTACTTTATTAATCCACCCAGTCACATCAAATGTCATAGAATTTCATTTTGAAAGTGACTTGAATAAATTTGAGTAAGTTGTAAACACGCTCTATTATTTGAATGTGCAAAATTATTTAATATTTGTTTAAATATTAATGCACCAACACGTGAACAAAAGCAAATGGGAATTAAACCAGACCTGTACTTTATTAATCCACCCAGTCACATCAGATGTCATAAAATTTCATTTTGAAAGTGACTTGAATAAATTTGAGTAAGTTGTAAACACGCTCTAGTATTTGAATGCACAAAAATATTTAATTTTTTAGTGAAATTTAATGCACCCACACTTGAACAAAAGAAAATGGGAATTAAACCAAACCTGTACTTTATTAATCCACCCAGTCACATCAAATGTCATAGAATTTCATTTTGAAAGTGACTTGAATAAATTTGAGTAAGTTGTAAAGACGCACTAGTATTTGAATGTACAAAATTATTTAATATTTGTGTAAAGATTAATGCAACTACACTTGAACAAAAGCAAATGGGAATTAAACCAGACCTGTACTTTATAAATCCACCTAGTCACATCAATTGTCATAGAATTTCATTTTGAAAGTGAGCTGAATAAATTTGTGTAAGTTGTAAACACGCTCTAGTATTTGAATGCACAAAAATATTTAATTTCTTAGTGAAATTTAATGCACCCACACGTGAATAAAAGCAAATGGGAATCAAACCAGACCTGTACTTTCTTAATCCACCCAGTCACATCAATTGTCATAGAATTTCATTTTGAAAGTGACTTGAATAAATTTGAATAAGTTGTAAACACGCTCTAGTTTTTGAATGAACAAAATTAATTAAGATTTGTTTAAATATTAATGCACCAACACATGAACAAAAGCAAATGGGAATTAAACCAGACCTGTACTTTATTAATCCACCCAGTCACATCAGATGTCATAAAATTTCATTTTGAAAGTGACTTGAATGAATTTGTGTAAGTTGTAAACACGCACTAGTATTTGAATGTACAAAATTATTTAATACTTGTGTAAAGATTAATGCAACTACACTTGAACAAAAGCAAATGGGAATTAAACCAGACCTGTACTTTATAAATCCACCTAGTCACATCAATTGTCATAGAATTTCATTCTGAAAGTGAGCTCAATAAATTTGTAAAAGTTGTAAACACGCTCTAGTATTTGAATGCACAAAAATATTTAATTTTTTAGTGAAATTTAATGCACCCACACGTGAATGAAAGAAAATGGGAATCAAACCAGACTTGTACTTTATTAATCCACCCAGTCACATCAAATGTCATAGAATTTCATTTTGAAAGTGACTTGAATAAATTTGAGTAAGTTGTAAACACGCTCTAGTATTTGAATGTACAAAATTAATTAACCTTTGTATAAGGATTAATGCACCCACACGTGAACAAAAGAAAATGGGAATCAAACCAAACCTGTACTTTCTTAATCCACCTTGTCACATCAAATGTCATAGAATTTCATTTTGAAAGTGACTTGAATAAATTTGAGTAAGTTGTAAACACGCTCTAGTATTTGAATGTACAAAATTATTTAATACTTGTGTAAAGATTAATGCAACTACACTTGAACAAAAGCAAATGGAAATTAAACCAGACCTGTACTTTATAAATCCACCTAGTCACATCAATTGTCATAGAATTTCATTTTGAAAGTGACTTGAATAAATTTGAGTAAGTTGTAAACACGCTCTAGTATTTGAATGCACAAAAATATTTAATTTTTTAGTGAAATTTAATGCACCCACACGTGAACAAAAGAAAATGGGAATTAAACCAAACCTGTACTTTATTAATCCACCCAGTCACATCAAATGTCATAGAATTTCATTTTGAAAGTGACTTGAATAAATTTGAGTAAGTTGTAAAGACGCACTAGTATTTGAATGTACAAAATTATTTAATATTTGTGTAAAGATTAATGCAACTACACTTGAACAAAAGCAAATGGGAATTAAACCAGACCTGTACTTTATAAATCCACCTAGTCACATCAATTGTCATAGAATTTCATTTTGAAAGTGAGCTGAATAAATTTGTATAAGTTGTAAAGACGCACTAGTATTTGAATGTACAAAATTATATAATATTTGTATAAAGATTAATGCAACTACACTTGAACAAAAGCAAATGGGAATTAAACCAGACCTGTACTTTATAAATCCACCTAGTCACATCAATTGTCATAGAATTTCATTCTGAAAGTGAGCTCAATAAATTTGTATAAGTTGTAAACACGCTCTAGTATTTGAATGCACAAAAATATTTAATTTTTTAGTGAAATTTAATGCACCCACACGTGAATAAAAGCAAATGGGAATCAAACCAGACCTGTACTTTATTAATCCATCCAGTCACATCAGATGTCATAAAAATTCATTTTGAACGTGACTTGAATGAATTTGTGTAAGTTGTAAACACGCACTAGTATTTGAATGTACAAAATTAATTAATATTTGTCTTAATATTAATGCACCCACATGTGAATAAAAGAAAATGAGAATCAAACCAGACCTGTACTTTATTAATCCACCTAGTCACATCAAAGGTCATAGAATTTCATTTTGAAAGTCACTTGAATAAATTTGGGTAAGTTGTAAACACGCACTAGTATTTGAATGTAGAAAGTTATTCAATATTTGTGTAAAGATTAATGCAACTACACTTGAACAAAAGCAAATGGCAATTAAACCAGACCTGTACTTTATAAATCCACCTAGTCACATCAATTGTCATAGAATTTCATTTTGAAAGTGAGCTGAATAAATTTGTGTAAGTTGTAAACACGCTCTAGTATTTGAATGCACAAAAATATTTAATTTTTTAGTGAAATTTAATGCACCCACACGGGAATAAAAGAAAGTGGGAATCAAACCAGACCTGTACTTTATTAATCCACCCAGTCACATCAAATGTCATAGAATTTCATTTTGAAAGTGACTTGAATAAATTTGACTAAGTTGTAAACACGCTCTAGTATTTGAATGTACAAAATTAATTAATATTTGTCTTAATATTAATGCACCCACATGTGAATAAAAGAAAATGAGAATCAAACCAGACCTGTACTTTATTAATCCACCTAGTCACATCAAAGGTCATAGAATTTCATTTTGAAAGTCACTTGAATAAATTTGGGTAAGTTGTAAACACGCACTAGTATTTGAATGTAGAAAGTTATTTAATATTTGTGTAAAGATTAATGCAACTACACTTGAACAAAAGCAAATGGGAATGAATCCAGACCTGTACTTTATTAATCCACCCAGTCACATCAGATGTCCTAAAATTTCATTTTGAAAGTGACTTGAATGAATTTGACTAAGTTGTAAACACGCTCTAGTATTTGAATGTACAAAATTATTTAATATTTGTCCTAATATTAATGCACCCACACGTGAATAAAAGCAAATGGGAATCAAACCAGACCTGTACTTTATTAATCCACCCAGTCACATCAATTGTCATAGAATTTCATTTTGAAAGTGACTTGAATAAATTTGAGTAAGTTGTAAACACGCTCTAGTATTTGAATGTACAAAATTATTTAATATTTGTCCTAATATTAATGCACCCACACGTGAATAAAAACAAATGGGAATCAAACCAGACCTGTACTTTATTAATCCACCTAGTCACATCAAATGTCATAGAACTTCATTTTGAAAGTGACTTGAATAAATTTGAGTAAGTTGTAAACACGCTCTAGTTTTTGAATGAACAAAATTAATTAACCTTTGTATAAGGATTAATGCACCCACACGTGAACAAAACAAAATGGGAATCAAACCAGACCTGTACTTTATTAATCCACCCAGTCACATCAAATGTCATAGAATTTCATTTTGAAAGTGACTTGAATAAATTTGAGTAAGTTGTAAAGACGCACTAGTATTTGAATGTACAAAATTATTTAATATTTGTGTAAAGATTAATGCAACTACACTTGAACAGAAGCAAATGGCAATTAAACCAGACCTGTACTTTATAAATCCACCTAGTCACATCAATTGTCATAGAATTTCATTTTGAAAGTGAGCTGAATAAATTTGTGTAAGTTGTAAACACGCTCTAGTATTTGAATGCACAAAAATATTTAATTTTTTAGTGAAATTTAATGCACCCACACGGGAATAAAAGAAAGTGGGAATCAAACCAGACCTGTACTTTATTAATCCACCCAGTCACATCAAATGTCATAGAATTTCATTTTGAAAGTGACTTGAATAAATTTGACTAAGTTGTAAACACGCTCTAGTATTTGAATGTACAAAATTAATTAATATTTGTCTTAATATTAATGCACCCACATGTGAATAAAAGAAAATGAGAATCAAACCAGACCTGTACTTTATTAATCCACCTAGTCACATCAAAGGTCATAGAATTTCATTTTGAAAGTCACTTGAATAAATTTGGGTAAGTTGTAAACACGCACTAGTATTTGAATGTAGAAAGTTATTTAATATTTGTGTAAAGATTAATGCAACTACACTTGAACAAAAGCAAATGGGAATGAATCCAGACCTGTACTTTATTAATCCACCCAGTCACATCAGATGTTCTAAAATTTCATTTTGAAAGTGTTTTGAATGAATTTGACTAAGTTGTAAACACGCTCTAGTATTTGAATGTACAAAATTATTTAATATTTGTCCTAATATTAATGCACCCACACGTGAATAAAAGCAAATGGGAATCAAACCAGACCTGTACTTTATTAATCCACCCAGTCACATCAATTGTCATAGAATTTCATTTTGAAAGTGACTTGAATAAATTTGAGTAAGTTGTAAACACGCTCTAGTATTTGAATGTACAAACATAATTAACCTTTGTATAAGGATTAATGCACCCACACGTGAACAAAAGAAAATGGGAATCAAACCAAACCTGTACTTTATTAATCCACCCAGTCACATCAAATGTCAAAGAATTTCATTTTGAAAGTGACTTGAATAAATTTGAGTAAGTTGTAAACACGCTCTAGTATTTGAATGTACAAAATTATTTAATACTTGTGTAAAGATTAATGCAACTACACTTGAACAAAAGCAAATGGAAATTAAACCAGACCTGTACTTTATAAATCCACCTAGTCACATCAGTTGTCATAGAATTTCATTTTGAAAGTGACTTGAATAAATTTGAGTAAGTTGTAAACACGATCTAGTATTTGAATGAACAAAAATATTTAATTTTTGAGTGAAATTTAATGCACCCACACGTGAACAAAAGAAAATGGGAATCAAACCAAACCTGTACTTTATTAATCCACCCAGTCACATCAAATGTCATAGAATTTCATTTTGAAAGTGACTTGCATAAATTTGAGTAAGTTGTAAAGACGCACTAGTATTTGAATGTACAAAATTATATAATATTTGTGTAAAGATTAATGCAACTACACTTGAACAAAAGCAAATGGAAATTAAACCAGACCTGTACTTTATAAATCCACCTAGTCACATCAATTGTCATAGAATTTCATTTTGAAAGTGACTTGAATAAATTTGAGTAAGTTGTAAACACGCTCTAGTATTTGAATGCACAAAAATATTTAATTTTTTAGTGAAATTTAATGCACCCACACGTGAACAAAAGAAAATGGGAATCAAACCAAACCTGTACTTTATTAATCCACCCAGTCACATCAAATGTCATAGAATTTCATTTTGAAAGTGACTTGAATAAATTTGAGTAAGTTGTAAAGACGCACTAGTATTTGAATGTACAAAATTATATAATATTTGTGTAAAGATTAATGCAACTACACTTGAACAAAAGCAAATGGGAATTAAACCAGACCTGTACTTTATAAATCCACCTAGTCACATCAATTGTCATAGAATTTCATTTTGAAAGTGAGCTGAATAAATTTGTATAAGTTGTAAACACGCTCTAGTATTTGAATGCACAAAAATATTTAATTCTTTAGTGAAATTTAATGCACCCACACGTGAACAAAAGAAAATGGGAATCAAACCAAACCTGTACTTTATTAATCCACCCAGTCACATCAAATGTCATAGAATTTCATTTTGAAAGTGACTTGAATAAATTTGAGTAAGTTGTAAAGACGCACTAGTATTTGAATGCACAAAATTATTTAATACTTGTGTAAAGATTAATGCAACTACACTTGAACAAAAGCAAATGGGAATTAAACCAGACCTGTACTTTATAAATCCACCTAGTCACATCAATTGTCATAGAATTTCATTTTGAAAGTGAGCTGAATAAATTTGTATAAGTTGTGAACACGCTCTAGTATTTGAATGCACAAAAATATTTAGATTTTTAGTGAAATTTAATGCACCCACACGTGAACAAAAGAAAATGGGAATCAAACCAAACCTGTACTTTATTAATCCACCCAGTCACATCAAATGTCATAGAATTTCATTTTGAAAGTGACTTGAATAAATTTGAGTAAGTTGTAAACCCGCTCTAGTATTTGAATGTACAAAATTATTTAATATTTGTCTGAATATTAATGCACCCACACGTGAATAAAAGAAAATGGGAATCAAACCAGACCTATACTTTATTAATCCACCCAGTCACATCAAATGTCATAGAATTTCATTTTGAAAGTGACTTGAATAAATTTGAGTAAGTTGTAAACACGCTCTAGTATTTAAATGTACAAAATTATTTAATATTTGTGTAAAGATTAATGCAACTACACTTGAACAAAAGCAAATGGGAATTAAACCAGACCTGTACTTTATTAATCCACCCAGTCACATCAGATGTCTTAAAAATTCATTTTGAAAGTGACTTGAATAAATTTGAGTAAGTTGAAAACACGCTCTAGTATTTGAATGTACAAAATTATTTAGTATTTGTGTAAAGATTAATGCAACTACACTTGAACAAAAGCAAATGGGAATTAAACCAGACCTGTACTTTTTTAATCCACCCAGTCACATCAGATGTCATAAAAATTCATTTTGAAAGTGACTTGAATAAATTTGTGTAAGTTGTAAACACGCACTAGTATTTGAATGTACAAAATTAATTAATATTTGTCTTAATATTAATGCACCCATACGTGAATAAAAGAAAATGAGAATCAAACCAGACCTGTACTTTATTAATCCACCCAGTCACATCAAATGTCATAGAATTTCATTTTGAAAGTGACTTGAATAAATTTGTGTAAGTTGTAAACACGCACTAGTATTTGAATGTAGAAAGTTATTTAATATTTGTGTAAAGATTAATGCAACTACACTTGAACAAAAGCAAATGGGAATGAATCCAGACCTGTACTTTATTAATCCACCCAGTCACATCAGATGTCATAAAATTTCATTTTGAAAGTGACTTGAATAAATTTGAGTAAGTCGTAAACACGCTCTAGTATTTGAATGTACAAAATTAATTAACCTTTGTATAAGGATTAATGCACCCGCACGTGAACAAAAGAAAATGGGAATCAAACCAAACCTGTACTTTATTAATCCACCCAGTCACATCAAATGTCATAGAATTTCATTTTGAAAGTGACTTGAATAAATTTGACTAAGTTGTAAACACGCTCTAGTATTTGAATGTACAAAATTATTTAATATTTGTCTTAATATTAATGCACCCACACGTGAATAAAAGCAAATGGGAATCAAACCAGACCTATACTTTATTACTCCACCCAGTCACATCAAATGTCATAGAATTTCATTTTGAAAGTGACTTGAATAAATTTGAGTAAGTTGAAAACACGCTCTAGTATTTGAATGTACAAAATTATTTAGTATTTGTGTAAAGATTAATGGAACTGCACTTGAACAAAAGCAAATGGGAATTAAACCAGACCTGTACTTTATTAATCCACCCAGTCACATCAGATGTCATAAAAATTCATTTTGAAAGTGACTTGAATGAATTTGTGTAAGTTGTAAACACGCACTAGTATTTAAATGCACAAAATTATTTAATATTTGTGTAAAGATTAATGCAACTACACTTGAACAAAAGCAAATGGGAATTAAACCAGACCTGTACTTTATAAATCCACCTAGTCACAGCAATTGTCATAGAATTTCATTTTGAAAGTGAGCTGATTAAATTTGTGTAAGTTGTAAACACGCTCTAGTATTTGAATGTGTTTAAAAATATTTAATTTTTTAGTGAAATTTAATGCACCCACACGTGAATAAAAGAAAATGGGAATCAAACCAGACCTGTACTTTATTAATCCATACAGTCACATCAAATGTCATAAAATTTCATTTTGAAAGTGACTTGAATGAATTTGAGTAAGTTGTAAACACGCTCTAGTATTTGAATGTACAAAATTAATTAACCTTTGTATAAGGATTAATGCACCCACACGTGAACAAAAGCAAATGGGAATCAAGCCAAACCTGTACTTTATTAATCCACCCAATCACATCAAATGTCATAGAATTTTATTTCGAAAGTGACTTGAATAAATTTGACTAAGTTGTAAACTCGCTCTAGTATTTGAATGTACAAAATTAATTAATATTTGTGTAAAGATTAATGCAACTACACTTGAACAAAAGCAAATGGGAATTCAACCAGACCTGTACTTTATTAATCCAGCCAATCACATCAGATGTCATAAAATTTCATTTTGAAAGTGACTTGAATAAATTTGAGTAAGTTGTAAACACGCTCTAGTATTTGAATGTACAAAATTATTTAATATTTGTCTTAATATTAATGCACCCACACGTGAATAAAAGAAAATGAGAATCAAACCAAACCTGTACTTTATTAATCCACCCAGTCACATCAGATGTCATAAAATTTCATTTTGAAAGTGACTTGAATAAATTTGTGTAAGTTGTAAACACGCACTAGTATTTGAATGTACAAAATTATTTAATATTTGTCTTAATATTAATGCACCCACATGTGAATAAAAGAAAATGAGAATCAAACCAGACCTGTACTTTATTAATCCACCTAGTCACATCAGATGTCATAAAATTTCATTTTGAAAGCGACTTGAATAAATTTGAGTAAGTTGTAAACACGCTCTAGTATTTGAATGTACAAAATTATTTAATATTTGTCTGAATATTAATGCACCCACACATGAATAAAAGAAAATGGGAATCAAACCAGACCTATACTTTATTAATACACCCAGTCATATCAAATGTCATAGAATTTCATTTTGAAAGTGACTTGAATAAATTTGAGTAAGTTGTAAACACGCTCTAGTATTTAAATGTACAAAATTAATTAATATTTGTGTAAAGATTAATGCAACTACACTTGAACAAAAGCAAATGGGAATTAAACCAGACCTGTACTTTATTAATCCACCCAATCACATCAGATGTCAGAGAAATTCATTTTGAAAGTGACTTGAATAAATTTGAATAAGTCGTAAACACGCTCTAGTATTTGAATGTACAAAATTAATTAACCTTTGTATAAGGATTAATGCACCCACACGTGAACAAAAGAAAATGGGAATTAAACCAAACCTGTACTTTATTAATCCACCCAGTCACATCAGATGTCATAAAATTTCATTTTGAAAGTGACTTGAATAAATTTGTGTAAGTTGTAAACACGCACTAGTATTTGAATGTACAAAATTATTTAATATTTGTCTTAATATTAATGCACCCACATGTGAATAAAAGAAAATGAGAATCAAACCAGACCTGTACTTTATTAATCCACCTAGTCACATCAGATGTCATAAAATTTCATTTTGAAAGTGACTTGAATAAATTTGAGTAAGTTGTAAACACGCTCTAGTATTTGAATGTACAAAATTAATTAACCTTTGTATAAGGATTAATGCACCCACACGTGAACAAAAGAAAATGGGAATCAAACCAAACCTGTACTTTATTAATCCACCCAGTCACATCAGATGTCATAAAATTTCATTTTGAAAGTGACTTGAATAAATTTGTGTAAGTTGTAAACACGCACTAGTATTTGAATGTACAAAATTATTTAATATTTGTCTTAATATTAATGCACCCACATGTGAATAAAAGAAAATGAGAATCAAACCAGACCTGTACTTTATTAATCCACCTAGTCACATCAGATGTCATAAAATTTCATTTTGAAAGTGACTTGAATAAATTTGAGTAAGTTGTAAACACGCTCTAGTATTTGAATGTACAAAATTAATTAACCTTTGTATAAGGATTAATGCACCCACACGTGAACAAAAGAAAATGGGAATTAAACCAAACCTGTACTTTATTAATCCACCCAGTCACATCAATTGTCATAGAATTTCATTTTGAAAGTGACTTGAATAAATTTGACTGAGTTGTAAACACGCTCTAGTATTTGAATGTACAAAATTAATTAATATTTGTGTAAAGATTAATGCAACTACACTTGAACAAAAGCAAATGGGAATTAAACCAGACCTGTACTTTATTAATCCACCCAATCACATCAGATGTCAGAGAAATTCATTTTGAAAGTGACTTGAATAAATTTGAATAAGTCGTAAACACGCTCTAGTATTTGAATGTACAAAATTAATTAACCTTTGTATAAGGATTAATGCACCCACACGTGAACAAAAGAAAATGGGAATCAAACCAAACCTGTACTTTATTAATCCACCCAGTCACATCAGATGTCATAAAATTTCATTTTGAAAGTGACTTGAATAAATTTGAGTAAGTTGTAAACACGCTCTAGTATTTGATTGTACAAAATTATTTAATATTTGTCTTAATATTAATGCACCCACACGTGAATAAAAGAAAATAAGAATCAAACCAAACCTGTACTTTATTAATCCACCCAGTCACATCAGATGTCAGAAAATTTAATTTTGAAAGTGACTTGAATAAATTTGTGTAAGTTGTAAACACGCACTAGTATTTGAATGTACAAAATTATTTAATATTTGTCTTAATATTAATGCACCCACATGTGAATAAAAGAAAATGAGAATCAAACCAGACCTGTACTTTATTAATCCACCTAGTCACATCAAAGGTCATAGAATTTCATTTTGAAAGTGACTTGAATAAATTTGAGTAAGTTGTAAACACGCTCTAGTATTTGAATGTACAAAATTATTTAATATTTGTCTGAATATTAATGCACCCACACGTGAATAAAAGAAAATGGGAATCAAACCAGACCTATACTTTATTAATCCACCCAGTCACATCAAATGTCATAGAATTTCATTTTGAAAGTGACTTGAATAAATTTGAGTAAGTTGTAAACACGCTCTAGTATTTAAATGTACAAAATTATTTAATATTTGTGTAAAGATTAATGCAACTACACTTGAACAAAAGCAAATGGGAATTAAACCAGACCTGTACTTTATTAATCCACCCAATCACATCAGATGTCATAAAATTTCATTTTGAAAGTGACTTGAATAAATTTGAGTAAGTTGTAATCACGCTCTAGTATTTGAATGTACAAAATTATTTAATATTTTTGTAAAGATTAATGCAACTACACTTGAACAAAAGCAAATGGGAATTAAACCAGACCTGTACTTTATTAATCCACCCAGTCACATCAGATGTCATAAAAATTCATTTTGAAAGTGACTTGAATAAATTTGAGTAAGTTGAAAACACGCTCTAGTATTTGAATGTACAAAATTATTTAGTATTTGTGTAAAGATTAATGCAACTACACTTGAACAAAAGCAAATGGGAATTAAACCAGACCTGTACTTTATTAATCCACCCAGTCACATCAGATGTCATAAAAATTCATTTTGAAAGTGACTTGAATAAATTTGTGTAAGTTGTAAACACGCACTAGTATTTGAATGTACAAAATTAATTAATATTTGTGTAAAGATTAATGCAACTACACTTGAACAAAAGCAAATGGGAATTCAACCAGTCCTGTACTTTATTAATCCACCCAATCACATCAGATGTCATAAAATTTCATTTTGAAAGCGACTTGAATAAATTTGAGTAAGTTGTAAACCCGCTCTAGTATTTGAATGTACAAAATTATTTAATATTTGTCTTAATATTAATGCACCCACACGTGAATAAAAGAAAATGAGAATCAAACCAAACCTGTACTTTATTAATCCACCCAGTCACATCAGATGTCAGAAAATTTCATTTTGAAAGTGACTTGAATAAATTTGTGTAAGTTGTAAACACGCACTAGTATTTGAATGTACAAAATTATTTAATATTTGTCTTAATATTAATGCACCCACACGTGAATAAAAGAAAATGAGAATCAAACCAGACCTGTACTGTATTAATCCACCCAATCACATCAGATGTCATAAAAATTCATTTTGAAAGTGACTTGAATGATTTTGTGTAAGTTGTAAACACGCACTAGTATTTGAATGTACAAAATTATTTAATATTTGTGTAAAGATTAATGCAACTACACTTGAACAAAAGCAAATGGGAATTCAACCAGTCCTGTACTTTATTAATCCACCCAATCACATCAGATGTCATAAAATTTCATTTTGAAAGCGACTTGAATAAATTTGAGTAAGTTGTAAACACGCTCTAGTATTTGAATGTACAAAATTATTTAACCTCTGTATAAGGATTAATGCACCCACACGTGAACAAAAGAAAATGGGAATCAAACCAAACCTGTACTTTATTAATCCACCCAATCACATCAGATGTCATAAAAATTCATTTTGAAAGTGACTTGAATAAATTTGAGTAAGTTGTAATCACGCTCGAGTATTTGAATGTACAAAATTATTTAATATTTGTGTAAAGATTAATGCAACTACACTTGAACAAAAGCAAATGGGAATTCAACCAGTCCTGTACTTTATTAATCCACCCAATTACATCAGATGTCATAAAATTTCATTTTGAATGCGACTTGAATAAATTTGAGTAAGTTGTAAACACGCTCTATTATTTGAATGTACAAAATTAATTAACCTTTGTATAAGGATTAATGCACCCACACGTGAACAAAAGCAAATGGGAATCAAGCCAAACCTGTACTTTATTAATCCACCCAGTCACATCAAATGTCATAGAATTTTATTTCGAAAGTGACTTGAATAAATTTGACTAAGTTGTAAACACGCTCTAGTATTTGAATGTACAAAATTAATTAATATTTGTGTAAAGATTAATGCAACTACACTTGAACAAAAGCAAATGGGAATTCAACCAGACCTGTACTTTATTAATCCAGCCAATCACATCAGATGTCATAAAATTTCATTTTGAAAGTGACTTGAATAAATTTGAGTAAGTTGTAAACACGCTCTAGTATTTGAATGTGCAAAATTATTTAATATTTGTCTTAATATTAATGCACCCACACGTGAATAAAAGAAAATGAGAATCAAACCAAACCTGTACTTTATTAATCCACCCAGTCACATCAGATGTCAGAAAATTTCATTTTGAAAGTGACTTGAATAAATTTGTGTAAGTTGTAAACACGCACTAGTATTTGAATGTAAAAAATTATTTAATATTTGTCTTAATATTAATGCACCCACATGTGAATAAAAGAAAATGAGAATCAAACCAGACCTGTACTTTATTAATCCACCTAGTCACATCAGATGTCATAAAATTTCATTTTGAAAGTGACTTGAATAAATTTGAGTAAGTTGTAAACACGCTCTAGTATTTGAATGTACAAAATTAATTAACCTTTGTATAAGGATTAATGCACCCACACGTGAACAAAAGAAAATGGGAATTAAACCAAACCTGTACTTTATTAATCCACCCAGTCACATCAATTGTCATAGAATTTCATTTTGAAAGTGACTTGAATAAATTTGACTGAGTTGTAAACACGCTCTAGTATTTGAATGTACAAAATTAATTAATATTTGTGTAAAGATTAATGCAACTACACTTGAACAAAAGCAAATGGGAATTAAACCAGACCTGTACTTTATTAATCCACCCAATCACATCAGATGTCAGAGAAATTCATTTTGAAAGTGACTTGAATAAATTTGAATAAGTCGTAAACACGCTCTAGTATTTGAATGTACAAAATTAATTAACCTTTGTATAAGGATTAATGCACCCACACGTGAACAAAAGAAAATGGGAATCAAACCAAACCTGTACTTTATTAATCCACCCAGTCACATCAGATGTCATAAAATTTCATTTTGAAAGTGACTTGAATAAATTTGAGTAAGTTGTAAACACGCTCTAGTATTTGATTGTACAAAATTATTTAATATTTGTCTTAATATTAATGCACCCACACGTGAATAAAAGAAAATAAGAATCAAACCAAACCTGTACTTTATTAATCCACCCAGTCACATCAGATGTCAGAAAATTTAATTTTGAAAGTGACTTGAATAAATTTGTGTAAGTTGTAAACACGCACTAGTATTTGAATGTACAAAATTATTTAATATTTGTCTTAATATTAATGCACCCACATGTGAATAAAAGAAAATGAGAATCAAACCAGACCTGTACTTTATTAATCCACCTAGTCACATCAAAGGTCATAGAATTTCATTTTGAAAGTGACTTGAATAAATTTGAGTTAGTTGTAAACACGCTCTAGTATTTGAATGTACAAAATTATTTAATATTTGTCTGAATATTAATGCACCCACACGTGAATAAAAGAAAATGGGAATCAAACCAGACCTATACTTTATTAATCCACCCAGTCACATCAAATGTCATAGAATTTCATTTTGAAAGTGACTTGAATAAATTTGAGTAAGTTGTAGACACGCTCTAGTATTTAAATGTACAAAATTATTTAATATTTGTGTAAAGATTAATGCAACTACACTTGAACAAAAGCAAATGGGAATTAAACCAGTCCTGTACTTTATTAATCCACCCAATCACATCAGATGTCATAAAATTTCATTTTGAAAGCGACTTGAATAAATTTGAGTAAGTTGTAAACACGCTCTAGTATTTGAATGTACAAAATTATTTAACCTCTGTATAAGGATTAATGCACCCACACGTGAACAAAAGAAAATGGGAATCAAACCAAACCTGTACTTTATTAATCCACCCAGTCACATCAAATGTCATAGAATTTCATTTTGAAAGTGACTTGAATAAATTTGAGTAAGTTGTAAACACGCTCTAGTATTTGAATGTACAAAATTATTTAATATTTGTCTTAATATTAATGCACCCACACGTGAATAAAAGAAAATGGGAATCAAACCAGACCTATACTTTATTAATCCACCCAGTCACATCAAATGTCATAGAATTTCATTTTGAAAGTGACTTGAATAAATTTGAGTAAGTTGTAAACACGCTCTAGTATTTAAATGTACAAAATTATTTAATATTTGTGTAAAGATTAATGCAACTACACTTGAACAAAAGCAAATGGGAATTAAACCAGACCTGTACTTTATTAATCCACCCAATCACATCAGATGTCATAAAATTTCATTTTGAAAGTGACTTGAATAAATTTGAGTAAGTTGTAATCACGCTCTAGTATTTGAATGTACAAAATTATTTAATATTTGTGTAAAGATTAATGCAACTACACTTGAACAAAAGCAAATGGGAATTAAACCAGACCTGTACTTTATTAATCCACCCAGTCACATCAGATGTCATAAAAATTCATTTTGAAAGTGACTTGAATAAGTTTGAGTAAGTTGAAAACACGCTCTAGTATTTGAATGTACAAAATTATTTAGTATTTGTGTAAAGATTAATGCAACTACACTTGAACAAAAGCAAATGGGAATTAAACCAGACCTGTACTTTATTAATCCACCCAGTCACATCAGATGTCATAAAAATTCATTTTGAAAGTGACTTGAATAAATTTGTGTAAGTTGTAAACACGCACTAGTATTTGAATGTACAAAATTAATTAATATTTGTGTAAAGATTAATGCAACTACACTTGAACAAAAGCAAATGGGAATTCAACCAGTCCTGTACTTTATTAATCCACCCAATCACATCAGATGTCATAAAATTTCATTTTGAAAGCGACTTGAATAAATTTGAGTAAGTTGTAAACCCGCTCTAGTATTTGAATGTACAAAATTATTTAATATTTGTCTTAATATTAATGCACCCACACGTGAATAAAAGAAAATGAGAATCAAACCAAACCTGTACTTTATTAATCCACCCAGTCACATCAGATGTCAGAAAATTTCATTTTGAAAGTGACTTGAATAAATTTGTGTAAGTTGTAAACACGCACTAGTATTTGAATGTACAAAATTATTTAATATTTGTCTTAATATTAATGCACCCACACGTGAATAAAAGAAAATGAGAATCAAACCAGACCTGTACTGTATTAATCCACCCAATCACATCAGATGTCATAAAAATTCATTTTGAAAGTGACTTGAATGATTTTGTGTAAGTTGTAAACACGCACTAGTATTTGAATGTACAAAATTATTTAATATTTGTGTAAAGATTAATGCAACTACACTTGAACAAAAGCAAATGGGAATTCAACCAGTCCTGTACTTTATTAATCCACCCAATCACATCAGATGTCATAAAATTTCATTTTGAAAGCGACTTGAATAAATTTGAGTAAGTTGTAAACACGCTCTAGTATTTGAATGTACAAAATTATTTAACCTCTGTATAAGGATTAATGCACCCACACGTGAACAAAAGAAAATGGGAATCAAACCAAACCTGTACTTTATTAATCCACCCAGTCACATCAAATGTCATAGAATTTCATTTTGAAAGTGACTTGAATAAATTTGAGTAAGTTGTAATCACGCTCGAGTATTTGAATGTACAAAATTATTTAATATTTGTGTAAAGATTAATGCAACTACACTTGAACAAAAGCAAATGGGAATTCAACCAGTCCTGTACTTTATTAATCCACCCAATTACATCAGATGTCATAAAATTTCATTTTGAATGCGACTTGAATAAATTTGAGTAAGTTGTAAACACGCTCTATTATTTGAATGTACAAAATTAATTAACCTTTGTATAAGGATTAATGCACCCACACGTGAACAAAAGCAAATGGGAATCAAGCCAAACCTGTACTTTATTAATCCACCCAGTCACATCAAATGTCATAGAATTTTATTTCGAAAGTGACTTGAATAAATTTGACTAAGTTGTAAACACGCTCTAGTATTTGAATGTACAAAATTAATTAATATTTGTGTAAAGATTAATGCAACTACACTTGAACAAAAGCAAATGGGAATTCAACCAGACCTGTACTTTATTAATCCAGCCAATCACATCAGATGTCATAAAATTTCATTTTGAAAGTGACTTGAATAAATTTGAGTAAGTTGTAAACACGCTCTAGTATTTGAATGTGCAAAATTATTTAATATTTGTCTTAATATTAATGCACCCACACGTGAATAAAAGAAAATGAGAATCAAACCAAACCTGTACTTTATTAATCCACCCAGTCACATCAGATGTCATAAAATTTCATTTTGAAAGTGACTTGAATAAATTTGTGTAAGTTGTAAACACGCACTAGTATTTGAATGTACAAAATTATTTAATATTTGTCTTAATATTAATGCACCCACATGTGAATAAAAGAAAATGAGAATCAAACCAGACCTGTACTTTATTAATCCACCTAGTCACATCAGATGTCATAAAATTTCATTTTGAAAGTGACTTGAATAAATTTGAGTAAGTTGTAAACACGCTCTAGTATTTGAATGTACAAAATTAATTAACCTTTGTATAAGGATTAATGCACCCACACGTGAACAAAAGAAAATGGGAATTAAACCAAACCTGTACTTTATTAATCCACCCAGTCACATCAATTGTCATAGAATTTCATTTTGAAAGTGACTTGAATAAATTTGACTGAGTTGTAAACACGCTCTAGTATTTGAATGTACAAAATTAATTAATATTTGTGTAAAGATTAATGCAACTACACTTGAACAAAAGCAAATGGGAATTAAACCAGACCTGTACTTTATTAATCCACCCAATCACATCAGATGTCAGAGAAATTCATTTTGAAAGTGACTTGAATAAATTTGAATAAGTCGTAAACACGCTCTAGTATTTGAATGTACAAAATTAATTAACCTTTGTATAAGGATTAATGCACCCACACGTGAACAAAAGAAAATGGGAATCAAACCAAACCTGTACTTTATTAATCCACCCAGTCACATCAGATGTCATAAAATTTCATTTTGAAAGTGACTTGAATAAATTTGAGTAAGTTGTAAACACGCTCTAGTATTTGATTGTACAAAATTATTTAATATTTGTCTTAATATTAATGCACCCACACGTGAATAAAAGAAAATAAGAATCAAACCAAACCTGTACTTTATTAATCCACCCAGTCACATCAGATGTCAGAAAATTTGATTTTGAAAGTGACTTGAATAAATTTGTGTAAGTTGTAAACACGCACTAGTATTTGAATGTACAAAATTATTTAATATTTGTCTTAATATTAATGCACCCACATGTGAATAAAAGAAAATGAGAATCAAACCAGACCTGTACTTTATTAATCCACCTAGTCACATCAAAGGTCATAGAATTTCATTTTGAAAGTGACTTGAATAAATTTGAGTTAGTTGTAAACACGCTCTAGTATTTGAATGTACAAAATTATTTAATATTTGTCTGAATATTAATGCACCCACACGTGAATAAAAGAAAATGGGAATCAAACCAGACCTATACTTTATTAATCCACCCAGTCACATCAAATGTCATAGAATTTCATTTTGAAAGTGACTTGAATAAATTTGAGTAAGTTGTAGACACGCTCTAGTATTTAAATGTACAAAATTATTTAATATTTGTGTAAAGATTAATGCAACTACACTTGAACAAAACCAAATGGGAATTAAACCAGTCCTGTACTTTATTAATCCACCCAATCACATCAGATGTCATAAAATTTCATTTTGAAAGCGACTTGAATAAATTTGAGTAAGTTGTAAACACGCTCTAGTATTTGAATGTACAAAATTATTTAACCTCTGTATAAGGATTAATGCACCCACACGTGAACAAAAGAAAATGGGAATCAAACCAAACCTGTACTTTATTAATCCACCCAGTCACATCAAATGTCATAGAATTTCATTTTGAAAGTGACTTGAATAAATTTGAGTAAGTTGTAATCACGCTCGAGTATTTGAATGTACAAAATTATTTAATATTTGTGTAAAGATTAATGCAACTACACTTGAACAAAAGCAAATGGGAATTCAACCAGTCCTGTACTTTATTAATCCACCCAATTACATCAGATGTCATAAAATTTCATTTTGAAAGCGACTTGAATAAATTTGAGTAAGTTGTAAACACGCTCTATTATTTGAATGTACAAAATTAATTAACCTTTGTATAAGGATTAATGCACCCACACGTGAACAAAAGCAAATGGGAATCAAGCCAAACCTGTACTTTATTAATCCACCCAGTCACATCAAATGTCATAGAATTTTATTTCGAAAGTGACTTGAATAAATTTGACTAAGTTGTAAACACGCTCTAGTATTTGAATGTACAAAATTAATTAATATTTGTGTAAAGATTAATGCAACTACACTTGAACAAAAGCAAATGGGAATTCAACCAGACCTGTACTTTATTAATCCAGCCAATCACATCAGATGTCATAAAATTTCATTTTGAAAGTGACTTGAATAAATTTGAGTAAGTTGTAAACACGCTCTAGTATTTGAATGTGCAAAATTATTTAATATTTGTCTTAATATTAATGCACCCACACGTGAATAAAAGAAAATGAGAATCAAACCAAACCTGTACTTTATTAATCCACCCAGTCACATCAGATGTCAGAAAATTTCATTTTGAAAGTGACTTGAATAAATTTGTGTAAGTTGTAAACACGCACTAGTATTTGAATGTAAAAAATTATTTAATATTTGTCTTAATATTAATGCACCCACATGTGAATAAAAGAAAATGAGAATCAAACCAGACCTGTACTTTATTAATCCACCTAGTCACATCAGATGTCATAAAATTTCATTTTGAAAGTGACTTGAATAAATTTGAGTAAGTTGTAAACACGCTCTAGTATTTGAATGTACAAAATTAATTAACCTTTGTATAAGGATTAATGCACCCACACGTGAACAAAAGAAAATGGGAATTAAACCAAACCTGTACTTTATTAATCCACCCAGTCACATCAATTGTCATAGAATTTCATTTTGAAAGTGACTTGAATAAATTTGACTGAGTTGTAAACACGCTCTAGTATTTGAATGTACAAAATTAATTAATATTTGTGTAAAGATTAATGCAACTACACTTGAACAAAAGCAAATGGGAATTAAACCAGACCTGTACTTTATTAATCCACCCAATCACATCAGATGTCAGAGAAATTCATTTTGAAAGTGACTTGAATAAATTTGAATAAGTCGTAAACACGCTCTAGTATTTGAATGTACAAAATTAATTAACCTTTGTATAAGGATTAATGCACCCACACGTGAACAAAAGAAAATGGGAATCAAACCAAACCTGTACTTTATTAATCCACCCAGTCACATCAGATGTCATAAAATTTCATTTTGAAAGTGACTTGAATAAATTTGAGTAAGTTGTAAACACGCTCTAGTATTTGATTGTACAAAATTATTTAATATTTGTCTTAATATTAATGCACCCACACGTGAATAAAAGAAAATAAGAATCAAACCAAACCTGTACTTTATTAATCCACCCAGTCACATCAGATGTCAGAAAATTTGATTTTGAAAGTGACTTGAATAAATTTGTGTAAGTTGTAAACACGCACTAGTATTTGAATGTACAAAATTATTTAATATTTGTCTTAATATTAATGCACCCACATGTGAATAAAAGAAAATGAGAATCAAACCAGACCTGTACTTTATTAATCCACCTAGTCACATCAAAGGTCATAGAATTTCATTTTGAAAGTGACTTGAATAAATTTGAGTTAGTTGTAAACACGCTCTAGTATTTGAATGTACAAAATTATTTAATATTTGTCTGAATATTAATGCACCCACACGTGAATAAAAGAAAATGGGAATCAAACCAGACCTATACTTTATTAATCCACCCAGTCACATCAAATGTCATAGAATTTCATTTTGAAAGTGACTTGAATAAATTTGAGTAAGTTGTAAACACGCTCTAGTATTTAAATGTACAAAATTATTTAATATTTGTGTAAAGATTAATGCACCCACACGTGAATAAAAGAAAATGAGAATCAAACCAAACCTGTACTTTATTAATCCACCCAGTCACATCAGATGTCAGAAAATTTCATTTTGAAAGTGACTTGAATAAATTTGTGTAAGTTGTAAACACGCACTAGTATTTGAATGTAAAAAATTATTTAATATTTGTCTTAATATTAATGCACCCACATGTGAATAAAAGAAAATGAGAATCAAACCAGACCTGTACTTTATTAATCCACCTAGTCACATCAGATGTCATAAAATTTCATTTTGAAAGTGACTTGAATAAATTTGAGTAAGTTGTAAACACGCTCTAGTATTTGAATGTACAAAATTAATTAACCTTTGTATAAGGATTAATGCACCCACACGTGAACAAAAGAAAATGGGAATTAAACCAAACCTGTACTTTATTAATCCACCCAGTCACATCAATTGTCATAGAATTTCATTTTGAAAGTGACTTGAATAAATTTGACTGAGTTGTAAACACGCTCTAGTATTTGAATGTACAAAATTAATTAATATTTGTGTAAAGATTAATGCAACTACACTTGAACAAAAGCAAATGGGAATTAAACCAGACCTGTACTTTATTAATCCACCCAATCACATCAGATGTCAGAGAAATTCATTTTGAAAGTGACTTGAATAAATTTGAATAAGTCGTAAACACGCTCTAGTATTTGAATGTACAAAATTAATTAACCTTTGTATAAGGATTAATGCACCCACACGTGAACAAAAGAAAATGGGAATCAAACCAAACCTGTACTTTATTAATCCACCCAGTCACATCAGATGTCATAAAATTTCATTTTGAAAGTGACTTGAATAAATTTGAGTAAGTTGTAAACACGCTCTAGTATTTGATTGTACAAAATTATTTAATATTTGTCTTAATATTAATGCACCCACACGTGAATAAAAGAAAATAAGAATCAAACCAAACCTGTACTTTATTAATCCACCCAGTCACATCAGATGTCAGAAAATTTGATTTTGAAAGTGACTTGAATAAATTTGTGTAAGTTGTAAACACGCACTAGTATTTGAATGTACAAAATTATTTAATATTTGTCTTAATATTAATGCACCCACATGTGAATAAAAGAAAATGAGAATCAAACCAGACCTGTACTTTATTAATCCACCTAGTCACATCAAAGGTCATAGAATTTCATTTTGAAAGTGACTTGAATAAATTTGAGTTAGTTGTAAACACGCTCTAGTATTTGAATGTACAAAATTATTTAATATTTGTCTGAATATTAATGCACCCACACGTGAATAAAAGAAAATGGGAATCAAACCAGACCTATACTTTATTAATCCACCCAGTCACATCAAATGTCATAGAATTTCATTTTGAAAGTGACTTGAATAAATTTGAGTAAGTTGTAAACACGCTCTAGTATTTAAATGTACAAAATTATTTAATATTTGTGTAAAGATTAATGCAACTACACTTGAACAAAAGCAAATGGGAATTAAACCAGACCTGTACTTTATTAATCCACCCAGTCACATCAGATGTCATAAAAATTCATTTTGAAAGTGACTTGAATAAATTTGAGTAAGTTGAAAACACGCTCTAGTATTTGAATGTACAAAATTATTTAGTATTTGTGTAAAGATTAATGCAACTACACTTGAACAAAAGCAAATGGGAATTAAACCAGACCTGTACTTTTTTAATCCACCCAGTCACATCAGATGTCATAAAAATTCATTTTGAAAGTGACTTGAATAAATTTGTGTAAGTTGTAAACACGCACTAGTATTTGAATGTACAAAATTAATTAATATTTGTGTAAAGATTAATGCAACTACACTTGAACAAAAGCAAATGGGAATTCAACCAGTCCTGTACTTTATTAATCCACCCAATCACATCAGATGTCATAAAATTTCATTTTGAAAGCGACTTGAATAAATTTGAGTAAGTTGTAAACACGCTCTAGTATTTGAATGTACAAAATTATTTAATATTTGTCTTAATATTAATGCACCCACACGTGAATAAAAGAAAATGAGAATCAAACCAAACCTGTACTTTATTAATCCACCCAGTCACATCAGATGTCAGAAAATTTCATTTTGAAAGTGACTTGAATAAATTTGTGTAAGTTGTAAACACGCACTAGTATTTGAATGTACAAAATTATTTAATATTTGTCTTAATATTAATGCACCCACACGTGAATAAAAGAAAATGAGAATCAAACCAGACCTGTACTTTATTAATCCACCCAATCACATCAGATGTCATAAAAATTCATTTTGAAAGTGACTTGAATGATTTTGTGTAAGTTGTAAACACGCACTAGTATTTGAATGTACAAAATTATTTAATATTTGTGTAAAGATTAATGCAACTACACTTGAACAAAAGCAAATGGGAATTCAACCAGTCCTGTACTTTATTAATCCACCCAATCACATCAGATGTCATAAAATTTCATTTTGAAAGCGACTTGAATAAATTTGAGTAAGTTGTAAACACGCTCTAGTATTTGAATGTACAAAATTAATTAACCTTTGTATAAGGATTAATGCACCCACACGTGAACAAAAGAAAATGGGAATCAAACCAAACCTGTACTTTATTAATCCACCTAGTCACATCAAATGTCATAGAATTTCATTTTGAAAGTGACTTGAATAAATTTGAGTAAGTTGTAATCACGCTCGAGTATTTGAATGTACAAAATTATTTAATATTTGTGTAAAGATTAATGCAACTACACTTGAACAAAAGCAAATGGGAATTCAACCAGTCCTGTACTTTATTAATCCACCCAATTACATCAGATGTCATAAAATTTCATTTTGAAAGCGACTTGAATAAATTTGAGTAAGTTGTAAACACGCTCTATTATTTGAATGTACAAAATTAATTAACCTTTGTATAAGGATTAATGCACCCACACGTGAACAAAAGCAAATGGGAATCAAGCCAAACCTGTACTTTATTAATCCACCCAGTCACATCAAATGTCATAGAATTTTATTTCGAAAGTGACTTGAATAAATTTGACTAAGTTGTAAACACGCTCTAGTATTTGAATGTACAAAATTAATTAATATTTGTGTAAAGATTAATGCAACTACACTTGAACAAAAGCAAATGGGAATTCAACCAGACCTGTACTTTATTAATCCAGCCAATCACATCAGATGTCATAAAATTTCATTTTGAAAGTGACTTGAATTAATTTGAATAAGTTGTAAACACGCTCTAGTATTTGAATGTGCAAAATTATTTAATATTTGTCTTAATATTAATGCACCCACACGTGAATAAAAGAAAATGAGAATCAAACCAAACCTGTACTTTATTAATCCACCCAGTCACATCAGATGTCAGAAAATTTCATTTTGAAAGTGACTTGAATAAATTTGTGTAAGTTGTAAACACGCACTAGTATTTGAATGTAAAAAATTATTTAATATTTGTCTTAATATTAATGCACCCACATGTGAATAAAAGAAAATGAGAATCAAACCAGACCTGTACTTTATTAATCCACCCAGTCACATCAGATGTCATAAAATTTCATTTTGAAAGTGACTTGAATAAATTTGAGTAAGTTGTAAACACGCTCTAGTATTTGAATGTACAAAATTAATTAACCTTTGTATAAGGATTAATGCACCCACACGTGAACAAAAGAAAATGGGAATTAAACCAAACCTGTACTTTATTAATCCACCCAGTCACATCAATTGTCATAGAATTTCATTTTGAAAGTGACTTGAATAAATTTGACTGAGTTGTAAACACGCTCTAGTATTTGAATGTACAAAATTAATTAATATTTGTGTAAAGATTAATGCAACTACACTTGAACAAAAGCAAATGGGAATTAAACCAGACCTGTACTTTATTAATCCACCCAATCACATCAGATGTCAGAGAAATTCATTTTGAAAGTGACTTGAATAAATTTGAATAAGTCGTAAACACGCTCTAGTATTTGAATGTACAAAATTAATTAACCTTTGTATAAGGATTAATGCACCCACACGTGAACAAAAGAAAATGGGAATCAAACCAAACCTGTACTTTATTAATCCACCCAGTCACATCAGATGTCATAAAATTTCATTTTGAAAGTGACTTGAATAAATTTGAGTAAGTTGTAAACACGCTCTAGTATTTGATTGTACAAAATTATTTAATATTTGTCTTAATATTAATGCACCCACACGTGAATAAAAGAAAATAAGAATCAAACCAAACCTGTACTTTATTAATCCACCCAGTCACATCAGATGTTAGAAAATTTGATTTTGAAAGTGACTTGAATAAATTTGTGTAAGTTGTAAACACGCACTAGTATTTGAATGTACAAAATTATTTAATATTTGTCTTAATATTAATGCACCCACATGTGAATAAAAGAAAATGAGAATCAAACCAGACCTGTACTTTATTAATCCACCTAGTCACATCAAAGGTCAAAGAATTTCATTTTGAAAGTGACTTGAATAAATTTGAGTAAGTTGTAAACACGCTCTAGTATTTGAATGTACAAAATTATTTAATATTTGTCTGAATATTAATGCACCCACACGTGAATAAAAGAAAATGGGAATCAAACCAGACCTATACTTTATTAATCCACCCAGTCACATCAAATGTCATAGAATTTCATTTTGAAAGTGACTTGAATAAATTTGAGTAAGTTGTAAACACGCTCTAGTATTTAAATGTACAAAATTATTTAATATTTGTGTAAAGATTAATGCAACTACACTTGAACAAAAGCAAATGGGAATTAAACCAGACCTGCACTTTATTAATCCACCCAATCACATCAGATGTCATAAAATTTCATTTTGAAAGTGACTTGAATAAATTTGAGTAAGTTGTAATCACGCTCTAGTATTTGAATGTACAAAATTATTTAATATTTGTGTAAAGATTAATGCAACTACACTTGAACAAAAGCAAATGGGAATTAAACCAGACCTGTACTTTATTAATCCACCCAGTCACATCAGATGTCATAAAAATTCATTTTGAAAGTGACTTGAATAAATTTGAGTAAGTTGAAAACACGCTCTAGTATTTGAATGTACAAAATTATTTAGTATTTGTGTAAAGATTAATGCAACTACACTTGAACAAAAGCAAATGGGAATTAAACCAGACCTGTACTTTATTAATCCACCCAGTCACATCAGATGTCATAAAAATTCATTTTGAAAGTGACTTGAATAAATTTGTGTAAGTTGTAAACACGCACTAGTATTTGAATGTACAAAATTAATTAATATTTGTGTAAAGATTAATGCAACTACACTTGAACAAAAGCAAATGGGAATTCAACCAGTCCTGTACTTTATTAATCCACCCAATCACATCAGATGTCATAAAATTTCATTTTGAAAGCGACTTGAATAAATTTGAGTAAGTTGTAAACACGCTCTAGTATTTGAATGTACAAAATTATTTAATATTTGTCTTAATATTAATGCACCCACACGTGAATAAAAGAAAATGAGAATCAAACCAAACCTGTACTTTATTAATCCACCCAGTCACATCAGATGTCAGAAAATTTCATTTTGAAAGTGACTTGAATAAATTTGTGTAAGTTGTAAACACGCACTAGTATTTGAATGTACAAAATTATTTAATATTTGTCTTAATATTAATGCACCCACACGTGAATAAAAGAAAATGAGAATTAAACCAGACCTGTACTTTATTAATCCACCCAATCACATCAGATGTCATAAAAATTCATTTTGAAAGTGACTTGAATGATTTTGTGTAAGTTGTAAACACGCACTAGTATTTGAATGTACAAAATTATTTAATATTTGTGTAAAGATTAATGCAACTACACTTGAACAAAAGCAAATGGGAATTCAACCAGTCCTGTACTTTATTAATCCACCCAATCACATCAGATGTCATAAAATTTCATTTTGAAAGCGACTTGAATAAATTTGAGTAAGTTGTAAACACGCTCTAGTATTTGAATGTACAAAATTAATTAACCTTTGTATAAGGATTAATGCACCCACACGTGAACAAAAGAAAATGGGAATCAAACCAAACCTGTACTTTATTAATCCACCCAGTCACATCAAATGTCATAGAATTTCATTTTGAAAGTGACTTGAATAAATTTGAGTAAGTTGTAATCACGCTCTAGTATTTGAATGTACAAAATTATTTAATATTTGTGTAAAGATTAATGCAACTACACTTGAACAAAAGCAAATGGGAATTAAACCAGACCTGTACTTTATAAATCCACCTAGTCACATCAATTGTCATAGAATTTCATTTTGGAAGTGAGCTGAATAAATTTGTATAAGTTGTAAACACGCTCTAGTATTTGAATGCACAAAAATATTTAATTTTTTAGTGAAATTTAATGCACCCACACGTGAACAAAAGAAAATGGGAATCAAACCAAACCTGTACTTTATTAATCCACCCAGTCACATCAAATGTCATAGAATTTCATTTTGAAAGTGACTTGAATAAATTTGAGTAAGTTGTAAACACGCTCTAGTATTTGAATGTACAAAATTAATTAATATTTGTCTTAATATTAATGCACCCACACGTGAATAAAAGAAAATGAGAATCAAACCAGACCTGTACTTTATTAATCCACCTAGTCACATCAAAGGTTATAGAATTTTATTTCGAAAGTGACTTGAATAAATTTGACTAAGTTGTAAACACGCTCTAGTATTTGAATGTACAAAATTAATTAATATTTGTGTAAAGATTAATGCAACTACACTTGAACAAAAGCAAATGGGAATTCAACCAGACCTGTACTTTATTAATCCAGCCAATCACATCAGATGTCATAAAATTTCATTTTGAAAGTGACTTGAATAAATTTGAGTAAGTTGTAAACACGCTCTATTATTTGAATGTACAAAATTAATTAACCTATGTATAAGGATTAATGCACCCACACGTGAACAAAAGAAAATGGGAATCAAGCCAAACCTGTACTTTATTAATCCACCCAGTCACATCAAATGTCATAAAATTTCATTTTGAAAGTGACTTGAATAAATTTGACTAAGTTGTAAACACGCTCTAGTATTTGAATGTACAAAATTAATTAATATTTGTGTAAAGATTAATGCAACTACACTTGAACAAAAGCAAATGGGAATTCAACCAGACCTGTACTTTATTAATCCAGCCAATCACATCAGATGTCATAAAATTTCATTTTGAAAGTGACTTGAATTAATTTGAGTAAGTTGTAAACACGCTCTAGTATTTGAATGTACAAAATTATTTAATATTTGTCTTAATATTAATGCACCCACACGTGAATAAAAGAAAATGAGAATCAAACCAAACCTGTACTTTATTAATCCACCCAATCACATCAGATGTCATAAAATTTCATTTTGAAAGTGACTTGAATAAATTTGTGTAAGTTGTAAACACGCACTAGTATTTGAATGTACAAAATTATTTAATATTTGTCTTAATATTAATGCACCCACATGTGAATAAAAGAAAATGAGAATCAAACCAGACCTGTACTTTATTAATCCACCTAGTCACATCAGATGTCATAAAATTTCATTTTGAAAGTGACTTGAATAAATTTGAGTAAGTTGTAAACACGCTCTAGTATTTGAATGTACAAAATTAATTAACCTTTGTATAAGGATTAATGCACCCACACGTGAACAAAAGAAAATGGGAATTAAACCAAACCTGTACTTTATTAATCCACCCAGTCACATCAATTGTCATAGAATTTCATTTTGAAAGTGACTTGAATAAATTTGACTGAGTTGTAAACACGCTCTAGTATTTGAATGTACAAAATTAATTAATATTTGTGTAAAGATTAATGCAACTACACTTGAACAAAAGCAAATGGGAATTAAACCAGACCTGTACTTTATTAATCCACCCAATCACATCAGATGTCAGAGAAATTCATTTTGAAAGTGACTTGAATAAATTTGAATAAGTCGTAAACACGCTTTAGTATTTGAATGTACAAAATTAATTAACCTTTGTATAAGGATTAATGCACCCACACGTGAACAAAAGAAAATGGGAATCAAACCAAACCTGTACTTTATTAATCCACCCAGTCACATCAGATGTCATAAAATTTCATTTTGAAAGTGACTTGAATAAATTTGAGTAAGTTGTAAACACGCTCTAGTATTTGATTGTACAAAATTATTTAATATTTGTCTTAATATTAATGCACCCACACGTGAATAAAAGAAAATAAGAATCAAACCAAACCTGTACTTTATTAATCCACCCAGTCACATCAGATGTCATAAAAATTCATTTTGAAAGTGACTTGAATAAATTTGCGTAAGTTGAAAACACGCTCTAGTATTTGAATGTACAAAATTATTTAGTATTTGTGTAAAGATTAATGCAACTACACTTGAACAAAAGCAAATGGGAATTCAACCAGTCCTGTACTTTATTAATCCACCCAATCACATCAGATGTCATAAAATTTCATTTTGAAAGCGACTTGAATAAATTTGAGTAAGTTGTAAACACGCTCTATTATTTGAATGTACAAAATTAATTAACCTTTGTATAAGGATTAATGCACCCACACGTGAACAAAAGAAAATGGGAATCAAGCCAAACCTGTACTTTATTAATCCACCCAGTCACATCAAATGTCATAAAATTTCATTTTGAAAGTGACTTGAATAAATTTGACTAAGTTGTAAACACGCTCTAGTATTTGAATGTACAAAATTAATTAATATTTGTGTAAAGATTAATGCAACTACACTTGAACAAAAGCAAATGGGAATTCAACCAGACCTGTACTTTATTAATCCAGCCAATCACATCAGATGTCATAAAATTTCATTTTGAAAGTGACTTGAATTAATTTGAGTAAGTTGTAAACACGCTCTAGTATTTGAATGTACAAAATTATTTAATATTTGTCTTAATATTAATGCACCCACACGTGAATAAAAGAAAATGAGAATCAAACCAAACCTGTACTTTATTAATCCACCCAATCACATCAGATGTCATAAAATTTCATTTTGAAAGTGACTTGAATAAATTTGTGTAAGTTGTAAACACGCACTAGTATTTGAATGTACAAAATTATTTAATATTTGTCTTAATATTAATGCACCCACATGTGAATAAAAGAAAATGAGAATCAAACCAGACCTGTACTTTATTAATCCACCTAGTCACATCAGATGTCATAAAATTTCATTTTGAAAGTGACTTGAATAAATTTGAGTAAGTTGTAAACACGCTCTAGTATTTGAATGTACAAAATTAATTAACCTTTGTATAAGGATTAATGCACCCACACGTGAACAAAAGAAAATGGGAATTAAACCAAACCTGTACTTTATTAATCCACCCAGTCACATCAATTGTCATAGAATTTCATTTTGAAAGTGACTTGAATAAATTTGACTGAGTTGTAAACACGCTCTAGTATTTGAATGTACAAAATTAATTAATATTTGTGTAAAGATTAATGCAACTACACTTGAACAAAAGCAAATGGGAATTAAACCAGACCTGTACTTTATTAATCCACCCAATCACATCAGATGTCAGAGAAATTCATTTTGAAAGTGACTTGAATAAATTTGAATAAGTCGTAAACACGCTTTAGTATTTGAATGTACAAAATTAATTAACCTTTGTATAAGGATTAATGCACCCACACGTGAACAAAAGAAAATGGGAATCAAACCAAACCTGTACTTTATTAATCCACCCAGTCACATCAGATGTCATAAAATTTCATTTTGAAAGTGACTTGAATAAATTTGAGTAAGTTGTAAACACGCTCTAGTATTTGATTGTACAAAATTATTTAATATTTGTCTTAATATTAATGCACCCACACGTGAATAAAAGAAAATAAGAATCAAACCAAACCTGTACTTTATTAATCCACCCAGTCACATCAGATGTCATAAAAATTCATTTTGAAAGTGACTTGAATAAATTTGCGTAAGTTGAAAACACGCTCTAGTATTTGAATGTACAAAATTATTTAGTATTTGTGTAAAGATTAATGCAACTACACTTGAACAAAAGCAAATGGGAATTCAACCAGTCCTGTACTTTATTAATCCACCCAATCACATCAGATGTCATAAAATTTCATTTTGAAAGCGACTTGAATAAATTTGAGTAAGTTGTAAACACGCTCTAGTATTTGAATGTACAAAATTATTTAATATTTGTCTTAATATTAATGCACCCACACGTGAATAAAAGAAAATGGGAATCAAACCAAACCTGTACTTTATTAATCCACCCAGTCACATCAGATGTCAGAAAATTTCATTTTGAAAGTGACTTGAATAAATTTGTGTAAGTTGTAAACACGCACTAGTATTTGAATGTACAAAATTATTTAATATTTGTCTTAATATTAATGCACCCACACGTGAATAAAAGAAAATGAGAATCAAACCAGACCTGTACTTTATTAATCCACCCAATCACATCAGATGTCATAAAAATTCATTTTGAAAGTGACTTGAATGATTTTGTGTAAGTTGTAAACACGCACTAGTATTTGAATGTACAAAATTATTTAATATTTGTGTAAAGATTAATGCAACTACACTTGAACAAAAGCAAATGGGAATTCAACCAGTCCTGTACTTTATTAATCCACCCAATCACATCAGATGTCATAAAATTTCATTTTGAAAGCGACTTGAATAAATTTGAGTAAGTTGTAAACACGCACTAGTATTTGAATGTACAAAATTAATTAACCTTTGTATAAGGATTAATGCACCCACACGTGAACAAAAGAAAATGGGAATCAAACCAAACCTGTACTTTATTAATCCACCCAGTCACATCAAATGTCATAGAATTTCATTTTGAAAGTGACTTGAATAAATTTGAGTAAGTTGTAATCACGCTCTAGTATTTGAATGTACAAAATTATTTAATATTTGTGTAAAGATTAATGCAACTACACTTGAACAAAAGCAAATGGGAATTAAACCAGACCTGTACTTTATTAATCCACCTAGTCACATCAGATGTCATAAAAATTCATTTTGAAAGTGACTTGAATAAATTTGAGTAAGTTGAAAACACGCTCTAGTATTTGAATGTACAAAATTATTTAGTATTTGTGTAAAGATTAATGCAACTACACTTGAACAAAAGCAAATGGGAATTAAACCAGACCTGTACTTTATTAATCCACCCAGTCACATCAGATGTCATAAAAATTCATTTTGAAAGTGACTTGAATGAATTTGTGTAAGTTGTAAACACGCACTAGTATTTGAATGTACAAAATTAATTAATATTTGTGTAAAGATTAATGCAACTACACTTGAACAAAAGCAAATGGGAATTCAACCAGTCCTGTACTTTATTAATCCACCCAATCACATCAGATGTCATAAAATTTCATTTTGAAAGCGACTTGAATAAATTTGAGTAAGTTGTAAACACGCACTAGTATTTGAATGTACAAAATTATTTAATATTTGTCTTAATATTAATGCACCCACACGTGAATAAAAGAAAATGAGAATCAAACCAGACCTGTACTTTATTAATCCACCGAGTCACATCAAAGGTCATAGAATTTCATTTTGAAAGTGACTTGAATAAATTTGAGTAAGTTGTAAACACGCTCTAGTATTTGAATGTACAAAATTATTTAATATTTGTCTTAATATTAATGCACCCACACGTGAATAAAAGAAAATGAGAATCAAACCAGACCTGTACTTTATTAATCCACCCAATCACATCAGATGTCATAAAAATTCATTTTGAAAGTGACTTGAATGAATTTGTGTAAGTTGTAAACACGCACTAGTATTTGAATGTACAAAATTATTTAATATTTGTGTAAAGATTAATGCAACTACACTTGAACAAAAGCAAATGGGAATTCAACCAGTCCTGTACTTTATTAATCCACCCAATCACATCAGATGTCATAAAATTTCATTTTGAAAGCGACTTGAATAAATTTGAGTAAGTTGTAAACACGCTCTAGTATTTGAATGTACAAAATTAATTAACCTTTGTATAAGGATTAATGCACCCACACGTGAACAAAAGAAAATGGGAATCAAACCAAACCTGTACTTTATTAATCCACCCAGTCACATCAAATGTCATAGAATTTCATTTTGAAAGTGACTTGAATAAATTTGAGTAAGTTGTAATCACGCTCTAGTATTTGAATGTACAAAATTATTTAATATTTGTGTAAAGATTAATGCAACTACACTTGAACAAAAGCAAATGGGAATTAAACCAGACCTGTACTTTATTAATCCACCTAGTCACATCAGATGTCATAAAAATTCATTTTGAAAGTGACTTGAATAAATTTGAGTAAGTTGAAAACACGCTCTAGTATTTGAATGTACAAAATTATTTAGTATTTGTGTAAAGATAAATGCAACTACACTTGAACAAAAGCAAATGGGAATTCAACCAGTCCTGTACTTTATTAATCCACCCAATCACATCAGATGTCATAAAATTTCATTTTGAAAGCGACTTGAATAAATTTGAGTAAGTTGTAAACACGCTCTAGTATTTGAATGTACAAAATTATTTAATATTTGTCTTAATATTAATGCACCCACACGTGAATAAAAGAAAATGAGAATCAAACCAGACCTGTACTTTATTAATCCACCCAATCACATCAGATGTCATAAAAATTCATTTTGAAAGTGACTTGAATGATTTTGTGTAAGTTGTAAACACGCACTAGTATTTGAATGTACAAAATTATTTAATATTTGTGTAAAGATTAATGCAACTACACTTGAACAAAAGCAAATGGGAATTCAACCAGTCCTGTACTTTATTAATCCACCCAATCACATCAGATGTCATAAAATTTCATTTTGAAAGCGACTTGAATAAATTTGAGTAAGTTGTAAACACGCTCTAGTATTTGAATGTACAAAATTAATTAACCTTTGTATAAGGATTAATGCACCCACACGTGAACAAAAGCAAATGGGAATCAAACTAGACCTGTACTTTATTAATCCACCCAGTCACATCAAATGTCATAGAATTTCATTTTGAAAGTGACTTGAATAAATTTGAGTAAGTTGTAATCACGCTCTAGTATTTGAATGTACAAAATTATTTAATATTTGTGTAAAGATTAATGCAACTACACTTGAACAAAAGCAAATGGGAATTAAACCAGACCTGTACTTTATTAATCCACCTAGTCACATCAGATGTCATAAAAATTCATTTTGAAAGTGACTTGAATAAATTTGAGTAAGTTGAAAACACGCTCTAGTATTTGAATGTACAAAATTATTTAGTATTCGTGTAAAGATTAATGCAACTACACTTGAACAAAAGCAAATGGGAATTCAACCAGTCCTGTACTTTATTAATCCACCCAATCACATCAGATGTCATAAAATTTCATTTTGAAAGCGACTTGAATAAATTTGAGTAAGTTGTAAACACGCTCTAGTATTTGAATGTACAAAATTATTTAATATTTGTCTTAATATTAATGCACCCACACGTGAATAAAAGAAAATGAGAATCAAACCAGACCTGTACTTTATTAATCCACCCAATCACATCAGATGTCATAAAAATTCATTTTGAAAGTGACTTGAATGATTTTGTGTAAGTTGTAAACACGCACTAGTATTTGAATGTACAAAATTATTTAATATTTGTGTAAAGATTAATGCAACTACACTTGAACAAAAGCAAATGGGAATTCAACCAGTCCTGTACTTTATTAATCCACCCAATCACATCAGATGTCATAAAATTTCATTTTGAAAGCGACTTGAATAAATTTGAGTAAGTTGTAAACACGCTCTAGTATTTGAATGTACAAAATTAATTAACCTTTGTATAAGGATTAATGCACCCACACGTGAACAAAAGCAAATGGGAATCAAACTAGACCTGTACTTTATTAATCCACCCAGTCACATCAAATGTCATAGAATTTCATTTTGAAAGTGACTTGAATAAATTTGAGTAAGTTGTAATCACGCTCTAGTATTTGAATGTACAAAATTATTTAATATTTGTGTAAAGATTAATGCAACTACACTTGAACAAAAGCAAATGGGAATTAAACCAGTCCTGTACTTTATTAATCCACCTAGTCACATCAGATGTCATAAAAATTCATTTTGAAAGTGACTTGAGTAAATTTGAGTAAGTTGAAAACACACTCTAGTATTTGAATGTACAAAATTATTTAGTATTTGTGTAAAGATTAATGCAACTACACTTGAACAAAAGCAAATGGGAATTAAACCAGACCTGTACTTTATTAATCCACCCAGTCACATCAGATGTCATAAAAATTCATTTTGAAAGTGACTTGAATGAATTTGTGTAAGTTGTAAACACGCACTAGTATTTGAATGTACAAAATTAATTAATATTTGTGTAAAGATTAATGCAACTACACTTGAACAAAAGCAAATGGGAATTCAACCAGTCCTGTATTTTATTAATCCACCCAATCACATCAGATGTCATAAAATTTCATTTTGAAAGCGACTTGAATAAATTTGAGTAAGTTGTAAACACGCTCTAGTATTTGAATGTACAAAATTATTTAATATTTGTCTTAATATTAATGCACCCACACGTGAATAAAAGAAAATGAGAATCAAACCAAACCTGTACTTTATTAATCCACCCAGTCACATCAGATGTCAGAAAATTTCATTTTGAAAGTGACTTGAATAAATTTGTGTAAGTTGTAAACACGCACTAGTATTTGAATGTACAAAATTATTTAATATTTGTCTTAATATTAATGCACCCACACGTGAATAAAAGAAAATGAGAATCAAACCAGACCTGTACTTTATTAATCCACCCAATCACATCAGATGTCATAAAAATTCATTTTGAAAGTGACTTGAATGATTTTGTGTAAGTTGTAAACACGCACTAGTATTTGAATGTACAAAATTATTTAATATTTGTGTAAAGATTAATGCAACTACACTTGAACAAAAGCAAATGGGAATTCAACCAGTCCTGTACTTTATTAATCCACCCAATCACATCAGATGTCATAAAATTTCATTTTGAAAGCGACTTGAATAAATTTGAGTAAGTTGTAAACACGCTCTAGTATTTGAATGTACAAAATTAATTAACCTTTGTATAAGGATTAATGCACCCACACGTGAACAAAAGAAAATGGGAATCAAACCAAACCTGTACTTTATTAATCCACCCAGTCACATCAAATGTCATAGAATTTCATTTTGAAAGTGACTTGAATAAATTTGAGTAAGTTGTAATCACGCTCTAGTATTTGAATGTACTAAATTATTTAATATTTGTGTAAAGATTAATGCAACTACACTTGAACAAAAGCAAATGGGAATTAAACCAGACCTGTACTTTATTAATCCACCTAGTCACATCAGATGTCATAAAAATTCATTTTGAAAGTGACTTGAATAAATTTGAGTAAGTTGAAAACACGCTCTAGTATTTGAATGTACAAAATTATTTAGTATTTGTGTAAAGATTAATGCAACTACACTTGAACAAAAGCAAATGGGAATTAAACCAGACCTGTACTGTATTAATCCACCCAGTCACATCAGATGTCATAAAAATTCATTTTGAAAGTGACTTGAATGAATTTGTGTAAGTTGTAAACACGCACTAGTATTTGAATGTACAAAATTAATTAATATTTGTGTAAAGATTAATGCAACTACACTTGAACAAAAGCAAATGGGAATTCAACCAGTCCTGTACTTTATTAATCCAGCCAATCACATCAGATGTCATAAAATTTCATTTTGAAAGCGACTTGAATAAATTTGAGTAAGTTGTAAACACGCTCTAGTATTTGAATGTACAAAATTATTTAATATTTGTCTTAATATTAATGCACCCACACGTGAACAAAAGCAAATGGGAATCAAACTAGACCTGTACTTTATTAATCCACCCAGTCACATCAAATGTCATAGAATTTCATTTTGAAAGTGACTTGAATAAATTTGAGTAAGTTGTAAACACGCACTAGTATTTGAATGTACAAAATTATTTAGTATTTGTGTAAAGATTAATGCAACTACACTTGAACAAAAGCAAATGGGAATTAAACCAGACCTGTACTTTATTAATCCACCTAGTCACATCAGATGTCATAAAATTTCATTTTGAAAGTGACTTGAATAAATTTGAGTATGTTGAAAACACGCTCTAGTATTTGAATGTACAAAATTATTTAGTATTTGTGTAAAGATTAATGCAACTACACTTGAACAAAAGCAAATGGGAATTAAACCAGACCTGTACTTTATTAATCCACCCAGTCACATCAGATGTCATAGAAATTCATTTTGAAAGTGACTTGAATAAATTTGAGTAAGTCGTAAACACGCTCTAGTATTTGAATGTACAAAATTAATTAACCTTTGTATAAGGATTAATGCACCCACACGTGAACAAAAGAAAATGGGAATCAAACCAAACCTGTACTTTATTAATCCACCCAGTCACATCAGATGTCAGAAAATTTCATTTTGAAAGTGACTTGAATAAATTTGAGTAAGTTGTAAACACGCTCTAGTATTTGAATGTACAAAATTAATTAACCTTTGTATAAGGATTAATGCACCCACACGTGAACAAAAGAAAATGGGAATTAAACCAAACCTGTACTTTATTAATCCACCCAGTCACATCAGATGTCATAAAAATTCATTTTGAAAGTGACTTGAATGAATTTGTGTAAGTTGTAAACACGCACTAGTATTTGAATGTACAAAATTAATTAATATTTGTATAATGATTAATGCAACTACACTTGAACAAAAGCAAATGGGAATTAAACCAGTCCTGTACTTTATTAATCCACCCAATCACATCAGATGTCATAAAATTTCATTTTGAAAGCGACTTGAATAAATTTGAGTAAGTTGTAAACACGCTCTAGTATTTGAATGTACAAAATTAATTAACCTTTGTATAAGGATTAATGCACCCACACGTGAACAAAAGCAAATGGGAATCAAACTAGACCTGTACTTTATTAATCCACCCAGTCACATCAAATGTCATAGAATTTCATTTTGAAAGTGACTTGAATAAATTTGAGTAAGTTGTAATCACGCTCTAGTATTTGAATGTACAAAATTATTTAATATTTGTGTAAAGATTAATGCAACTACACTTGAACAAAAGCAAATGGGAATTAAACCAGACCTGTACTTTATTAATCCACCTAGTCACATCAGATGTCATAAAAATTCATTTTGAAAGTGACTTGAATAAATTTGAGTAAGTTGAAAACACGCTCTAGTATTTGAATGTACAAAATTATTTAGTATTTGTGTAAAGATAAATGCAACTACACTTGAACAAAAGCAAATGGGAATTCAACCAGTCCTGTACTTTATTAATCCACCCAATCACATCAGATGTCATAAAATTTCATTTTGAAAGCGACTTGAATAAATTTGAGTAAGTTGTAAACACGCTCTAGTATTTGAATGTACAAAATTATTTAATATTTGTCTTAATATTAATGCACCCACACGTGAATAAAAGAAAATGAGAATCAAACCAGACCTGTACTTTATTAATCCACCCAATCACATCAGATGTCATAAAAATTCATTTTGAAAGTGACTTGAATGATTTTGTGTAAGTTGTAAACACGCACTAGTATTTGAATGTACAAAATTATTTAATATTTGTGTAAAGATTAATGCAACTACACTTGAACAAAAGCAAATGGGAATTCAACCAGTCCTGTACTTTATTAATCCACCCAATCACATCAGATGTCATAAAATTTCATTTTGAAAGCGACTTGAATAAATTTGAGTAAGTTGTAAACACGCTCTAGTATTTGAATGTACAAAATTAATTAACCTTTGTATAAGGATTAATGCACCCACACGTGAACAAAAGAAAATGGGAATCAAACCAAACCTGTACTTTATTAATCCACCCAGTCACATCAAATGTCATAGAATTTCATTTTGAAAGTGACTTGAATAAATTTGAGTAAGTTGTAATCACGCTCTAGTATTTGAATGTACTAAATTATTTAATATTTGTGTAAAGATTAATGCAACTACACTTGAACAAAAGCAAATGGGAATTAAACCAGACCTGTACTTTATTAATCCACCTAGTCACATCAGATGTCATAAAAATTCATTTTGAAAGTGACTTGAATAAATTTGAGTAAGTTGAAAACACGCTCTAGTATTTGAATGTACAAAATTATTTAGTATTTGTGTAAAGATTAATGCAACTACACTTGAACAAAAGCAAATGGGAATTCAACCAGTCCTGTACTTTATTAATCCACCCAATCACATCAGATGTCATAAAATTTCATTTTGAAAGCGACTTGAATAAATTTGAGTAAGTTGTAAACACGCTCTAGTATTTGAATGTACAAAATTATTTAATATTTGTCTTAATATTAATGCACCCACACGTGAATAAAAGAAAATGAGAATCAAACCAGACCTGTACTTTATTAATCCACCCAATCACATCAGATGTCATAAAAATTCATTTTGAAAGTGACTTGAATGATTTTGTGTAAGTTGTAAACACGCACTAGTATTTGAATGTACAAAATTATTTAATATTTGTGTAAAGATTAATGCAACTACACTTGAACAAAAGCAAATGGGAATTCAACCAGTCCTGTACTTTATTAATCCACCCAATCACATCAGATGTCATAAAATTTCATTTTGAAAGCGACTTGAATAAATTTGAGTAAGTTGTAAACACGCTCTAGTATTTGAATGTACAAAATTAATTAACCTTTGTATAAGGATTAATGCACCCACACGTGAACAAAAGCAAATGGGAATCAAACTAGACCTGTACTTTATTAATCCACCCAGTCACATCAAATGTCATAGAATTTCATTTTGAAAGTGACTTGAATAAATTTGAGTAAGTTGTAATCACGCTCTAGTATTTGAATGTACAAAATTATTTAATATTTGTGTAAAGATTAATGCAACTACACTTGAACAAAAGCAAATGGGAATTAAACCAGACCTGTACTTTATTAATCCACCTAGTCACATCAGATGTCATAAAAATTCATTTTGAAAGTGACTTGAATAAATTTGAGTAAGTTGAAAACACACTCTAGTATTTGAATGTACAAAATTATTTAGTATTTGTGTAAAGATTAATGCAACTACACTTGAACAAAAGCAAATGGGAATTAAACCAGACCTGTACTTTATTAATCCACCCAGTCACATCAGATGTCATAAAAATTCATTTTGAAAGTGACTTGAATGAATTTGTGTAAGTTGTAAACACGCACTAGTATTTGAATGTACAAAATTAATTAATATTTGTGTAAAGATTAATGCAACTACACTTGAACAAAAGCAAATGGGAATTCAACCAGTCCTGTACTTTATTAATCCACCCAATCACATCAGATGTCATAAAATTTCATTTTGAAAGCGACTTGAATAAATTTGAGTAAGTTGTAAACACGCTCTAGTATTTGAATGTACAAAATTATTTAATATTTGTCTTAATATTAATGCACCCACACGTGAATAAAAGAAAATGAGAATCAAACCAGACCTGTACTTTATTAATCCACGTAGTCACATCAGATGTCAGAAAATTTCATTTTGAAAGTGACTTGAATAAATTTGTGTAAGTTGTAAACACGCACTAGTATTTGAATGTACAAAATTATTTAATATTTGTCTTAATATTAATGCACCCACACGTGAATAAAAGAAAATGAGAATCAAACCAGACCTGTACTTTATTAATCCACCCAATCACATCAGATGTCATAAAAATTCATTTTGAAAGTGACTTGAATGATTTTGTGTAAGTTGTAAACACGCACTAGTATTTGAATGTACAAAATTATTTAATATTTGTGTAAAGATTAATGCAACTACACTTGAACAAAAGCAAATGGGAATTCAACCAGTCCTGTACTTTATTAATCCACCCAATCACATCAGATGTCATAAAATTTCATTTTGAAAGCGACTTGAATAAATTTGAGTAAGTTGTAAACACGCTCTAGTATTTGAATGTACAAAATTAATTAACCTTTGTATAAGGATTAATGCACCCACACGTGAACAAAAGAAAATGGGAATCAAACCAAACCTGTACTTTATTAATCCACCCAGTCACATCAAATGTCATAGAATTTCATTTTGAAAGTGACTTGAATAAATTTGAGTAAGTTGTAATCACGCTCTAGTATTTGAATGTACTAAATTATTTAATATTTGTGTAAAGATTAATGCAACTACACTTGAACAAAAGCAAATGGGAATTAAACCAGACCTGTACTTTATTAATCCACCTAGTCACATCAGATGTCATAAAAATTCATTTTGAAAGTGACTTGAATAAATTTGAGTAAGTTGAAAACACGCTCTAGTATTTGAATGTACAAAATTATTTAGTATTTGTGTAAAGATTAATGCAACTACACTTGAACAAAAGCAAATGGGAATTAAACCAGACCTGTACTGTATTAATCCACCCAGTCACATCAGATGTCATAAAAATTCATTTTGAAAGTGACTTGAATGAATTTGTGTAAGTTGTAAACACGCACTAGTATTTGAATGTACAAAATTAATTAATATTTGTGTAAAGATTAATGCAACTACACTTGAACAAAAGCAAATGGGAATTCAACCAGTCCTGTACTTTATTAATCCAGCCAATCACATCAGATGTCATAAAATTTCATTTTGAAAGCGACTTGAATAAATTTGAGTAAGTTGTAAACACGCTCTAGTATTTGAATGTACAAAATTAATTAACCTTTGTATAAGGATTAATGCACCCACACGTGAACAAAAGCAAATGGGAATCAAACTAGACCTGTACTTTATTAATCCACCCAGTCACATCAAATGTCATAGAATTTCATTTTGAAAGTGACTTGAATAAATTTGAGTAAGTTGTAAACACGCACTAGTATTTGAATGTACAAAATTATTTAGTATTTGTGTAAAGATTAATGCAACTACACTTGAACAAAAGCAAATGGGAATTAAACCAGACCTGTACTTTATTAATCCACCTAGTCACATCAGATGTCATAAAATTTCATTTTGAAAGTGACTTGAATAAATTTGAGTATGTTGAAAACACGCTCTAGTATTTGAATGTACAAAATTATTTAGTATTTGTGTAAAGATTAATGCAACTACACTTGAACAAAAGCAAATGGGAATTAAACCAGACCTGTACTTTATTAATCCACCCAGTCACATCAGATGTCATAGAAATTCATTTTGAAAGTGACTTGAATAAATTTGAGTAAGTCGTAAACACGCTCTAGTATTTGAATGTACAAAATTAATTAACCTTTGTATAAGGATTAATGCACCCACACGTGAACAAAAGAAAATGGGAATCAAACCAAACCTGTACTTTATTAATCCACCCAGTCACATCAGATGTCAGAAAATTTCATTTTGAAAGTGACTTGAATAAATTTGAGTAAGTTGTAAACACGCTCTAGTATTTGAATGTACAAAATTAATTAACCTTTGTATAAGGATTAATGCACCCACACGTGAACAAAAGAAAATGGGAATCAAACCAAACCTGTACTTTATTAATCCACCCAGTCACATCAAATGTCATAGAATTTCATTTTGAAAGTGACTTGAATAAATTTGAGTAAGTTGTAATCACGCTCTAGTATTTGAATGTACAAAATTATTTAATATTTGTGTAAAGATTAATGCAACTACACTTGAACAAAAGCAAATGGGAATTAAACCAGACCTGTACTTTATTAATCCACCCAGTCACATCAGATGTCATAAAAATTCATTTTGAAAGTGACTTGAATGAATTTGTGTAAGTTGTAAACACGCACTAGTATTTGAATGTACAAAATTAATTAATATTTGTATAAAGATTAATGCAACTACACTTGAACAAAAGCAAATGGGAATTAAACCAGTCCTGTACTTTATTAATCCACCCAATCACATCAGATGTCATAAAATTTCATTTTGAAAGCGACTTGAATAAATTTGAGTAAGTTGTAAACACGCTCTAGTATTTGAATGTACAAAATTAATTAACCTTTGTATAAGGATTAATGCACCCACACGTGAACAAAAGCAAATGGGAATCAAACTAGACCTGTACTTTATTAATCCACCCAGTCACATCAAATGTCATAGAATTTCATTTTGAAAGTGACTTGAATAAATTTGAGTAAGTTGTAAACACGCACTAGTATTTGAATGTACAAAATTATTTAGTATTTGTGTAAAGATTAATGCAACTACACTTGAACAAAAGCAAATGGGAATTAAACCAGACCTGTACTTTATTAATCCACCTAGTCACATCAGATGTCATAAAATTTCATTTTGAAAGTGACTTGAATAAATTTGAGTATGTTGAAAACACGCTCTAGTATTTGAATGTACAAAATTATTTAGTATTTGTGTAAAGATTAATGCAACTACACTTGAACAAAAGCAAATGGGAATTAAACCAGACCTGTACTTTATTAATCCACCCAGTCACATCAGATGTCATAGAAATTCATTTTGAAAGTGACTTGAATAAATTTGAGTAAGTCGTAAACACGCTCTAGTATTTGAATGTACAAAATTAATTAACCTTTGTATAAGGATTAATGCACCCACACGTGAACAAAAGCAAATGGGAATCAAACCAGACCTGTACTTTATTAATCCACCCAGTCACATCAAATGTCATAAAAATTCATTTTGAAAGTGACTTGAATGAATTTGTGTAAGTTGTAAACACGCACTAGTATTTGAATGTACAAAATTAATTAATATTTGTGTAAAGATTAATGCAACTACACTTGAACAAAAGCAAATGGGAATTCAACCAGTCCTGTACTTTATTAATCCACCCAATCACATCAGATGTCATAAAATTTCATTTTGAAAGCGACTTGAATAAATTTGAGTAAGTTGTAAACACGCTCTAGTATTTGAATGTACAAAATTAATTAACCTTTGTATAAGGATTAATGCACCCACACGTGAACAAAAGCAAATGGGAATCAAACCAAACCTGTACTTTATTAATCCACCCAGTCACATCAAATGTCATAGAATTTCATTTTGAAAGTGACTTGAATAAATTTGAGTAAGTTGTAAACACGCACTAGTATTTGAATGTACAAAATTATTTAGTATTTGTGTAAAGATTAATGCAACTACACTTGAACAAAAGCAAATGGGAATTAAACCAGACCTGTACTTTATTAATCCACCTAGTCACATCAGATGTCATAAAATTTCATTTTGAAAGTGACTTGAATAAATTTGAGTATGTTGAAAACACGCTCTAGTATTTGAATGTACAAAATTATTTAGTATTTGTGTAAAGATTAATGCAACTACACTTGAACAAAAGCAAATGGGAATTAAACCAGACCTGTACTTTATTAATCCACCCAGTCACATCAGATGTCATAGAAATTCATTTTGAAAGTGACTTGAATAAATTTGAGTAAGTCGTAAACACGCTCTAGTATTTGAATGTACAAAATTAATTAACCTTTGTATAAGGATTAATGCACCCACACGTGAACAAAAGAAAATGGGAATCAAACCAGACCTGTACTTTATTAATCCACCCAGTCACATCAGATGTCAGAAAATTTCTTTTTGAAAGTGACTTGAATAAATTTGAGTAAGTTGTAAACACGCTCTAGTATTTGAATGTACAAAATTAATTAACCTTTGTATAAGGATTAATGCACCCACACGTGAACAAAAGAAAATGGGAATTAAACCAAACCTGTACTTTATTAATCCACCCAGTCACATCAAATGTCATAAAATTTCATTTTGAAAGTGACTTGAATAAGTTTGAGTAAGTTGTAATCACGCTCTAGTATTTGAATGTACAAAATTATTTAATATTTGTGTAAAGATTAATGCAACTACACTTGAACAAAAGCAAATGGGAATTAAACCAGACCTGTACTTTATTAATCCACCCAGTCACATCAGATGTCATAAAAATTCATTTTGAAAGTGACTTGAATGAATTTGTGTAAGTTGTAAACACGCACTAGTATTTGAATGTACAAAATTAATTAATATTTGTGTAAAGATTAATGCAACTACACTTGAACAAAAGCAAATGGGAATTCAACCAGTCCTGTACTTTATTAATCCACCCAATCACATCAGATGTCATAAAATTTCATTTTGAAAGCGACTTGAATAAATTTGAGTAAGTTGTAAACACGCTCTAGTATTTGAATGTACAAAATTAATTAACCTTTGTATAAGGATTAATGCACCCACACGTGAACAAAAGCAAATGGGAATCAAACCAGACCTGTACTTTATTAATCCACCCAGTCACATCAAATGTCATAGAATTTCATTTTGAAAGTGACTTGAATAAATTTGAGTAAGTTGTAAACACGCACTAGTATTTGAATGTACAAAATTATTTAGTATTTGTGTAAAGATTAATGCAACTACACTTGAACAAAAGCAAATGGGAATTAAACCAGACCTGTACTTTATTAATCCACCTAGTCACATCAGATGTCATAAAAATTCATTTTGAAAGTGACTTGAATAAATTTGAGTAAGTTGAAAACACGCTCTAGTATTTGAATGTACAAAATTATTTAGTATTTGTGTAAAGATTAATGCAACTACACTTGAACAAAAGCAAATGGGAATTCAACCAGTCCTGTACTTTATTAATCCACCCAATCACATCAGATGTCATAAAATTTCATTTTGAAAGCGACTTGAATAAATTTGAGTAAGTTGTAAACATGCTCTAGTATTTGAATGTACAAAATTAATTAACCTTTGTATAAGGATTAATGCAACTACACTTGAACAAAAGCAAATGGGAATCAAACCAGACCTGTACTTTATTAATCCACCCAGTCACATCAAATGTCATAGAATTTCATTTTGAAAGTGACTTGAATAAATTTGAGTAAGTTGTAATCACGCTCTAGTATTTGAATGTACAAAATTATTTAATATTTGTGTAAAGATTAATGCAACTACACTTGAACAAAAGCAAATGGGAATTAAACCAGACCTGTACTTTATTAATCCACCCAGTCACATCAGATGTCATAAAAATTCATTTTGAAAGTGACTTGAATGAATTTGTGTAAGTTGTAAACACGCACTAGTATTTGAATGTACAAAATTAATTAATATTTGTGTAAAGATTAATGCAACTACACTTGAACAAAAGCAAATGGGAATTCAACCAGTCCTGTACTTTATTAATCCAGCCAATCACATCAGATGTCATAAAATTTCATTTTGAAAGCGACTTGAATAAATTTGAGTAAGTTGTAAACACGCTCTAGTATTTGAATGTACAAAATTAATTAACCTTTGTATAAGGATTAATGCACCCACACGTGAACAAAAGCAAATGGGAATCAAACCAGACCTGTACTTTATTAATCCACCCAGTCACATCAAATGTCATAGAATTTCATTTTGAAAGTGACTTGAATAAATTTGAGTAAGTTGTAAACACGCACTAGTATTTGAATGTACAAAATTATTTAGTATTTGTGTAAAGATTAATGCAACTACACTTGAACAAAAGCAAATGGGAATTAAACCAGACCTGTACTTTATTAATCCACCTAGTCACATCAGATGTTATAAAATTTCATTTTGAAAGTGACTTGAATAAATTTGAGTATGTTGAAAACACGCTCTAGTATTTGAATGTACAAAATTATTTAGTATTTGTGTAAAGATTAATGCAACTACACTTGAACAAAAGCAAATGGGAATTAAACCAGACCTGTACTTTATTAATCCACCCAGTCACATCAGATGTCATAGAAATTCATTTTGAAAGTGACTTGAATAAATTTGAGTAAGTCGTAAACACGCTCTAGTATTTGAATGTACAAAATTAATTAACCTTTGTATAAGGATTAATGCACCCACACGTGAACAAAAGAAAATGGGAATCAAACCAAACCTGTACTTTATTAATCCACCCAGTCACATCAGATGTCATAAAATTTCTTTTTGAAAGTGACTTGAATAAATTTGAGTAAGTTGTAAACACGCTCTAGTATTTGAATGTACAAAATTAATTAACCTTTGTATAAGGATTAATGCACCCACACGTGAACAAAAGCAAATGGGAATCAAACCAAACCTGTACTTTATTAATCCACCCAGTCACATCAAATGTCATAGAATTTCATTTTGAAAGTGACTTGAATAAATTTGAGTAAGTTGTAATCACGCTCTAGTATTTGAATGTACAAAATTATTTAATATTTGTGTAAAGATTAATGCAACTACACTTGAACAAAAGCAAATGGGAATTAAACCAGACCTGTACTTTATTAATCCACCCAGTCACATCAGATGTCATAAAAATTCATTTTGAAAGTGACTTGAATGAATTTGTGTAAGTTGTAAACACGCACTAGTATTTGAATGTACAAAATTAATTAATATTTGTGTAAAGATTAATGCAACTACACTTGAACAAAAGCAAATGGGAATTCAACCAGTCCTGTACTTTATTAATCCAGCCAATCACATCAGATGTCATAAAATTTCATTTTGAAAGCGACTTGAATAAATTTGAGTAAGTTGTAAACACGCTCTAGTATTTGAATGTACAAAATTAATTAACCTTTGTATAAGGATTAATGCACCCACACGTGAACAAAAGCAAATGGGAATCAAACTAGACCTGTACTTTATTAATCCACCCAGTCACATCAAATGTCATAGAATTTCATTTTGAAAGTGACTTGAATAAATTTGAGTAAGTTGTAAACACGCACTAGTATTTGAATGTACAAAATTATTTAGTATTTGTGTAAAGATTAATGCAACTACACTTGAACAAAAGCAAATGGGAATTAAACCAGACCTGTACTTTATTAATCCACCTAGTCACATCAGATGTCATAAAATTTCATTTTGAAAGTGACTTGAATAAATTTGAGTATGTTGAAAACACGCTCTAGTATTTGAATGTACAAAATTATTTAGTATTTGTGTAAAGATTAATGCAACTACACTTGAACAAAAGCAAATGGGAATTAAACCAGACCTGTACTTTATTAATCCACCCAGTCACATCAGATGTCATAGAATTTCATTTTGAAAGTGACTTGAATAAATTTGAGTAAGTCGTAAACACGCTCTAGTATTTGAATGTACAAAATTAATTAACCTTTGTATAAGGATTAATGCACCCACACGTGAACAAAAGCAAATGGGAATCAAACCAGACCTGTACTTTATTAATCCACCCAGTCACATCAAATGTCATAAAAATTCATTTTGAAAGTGACTTGAATGAATTTGTGTAAGTTGTAAACACGCACTAGTATTTGAATGTACAAAATTAATTAATATTTGTGTAAAGATTAATGCAACTACACTTGAACAAAAGCAAATGGGAATTCAACCAGTCCTGTACTTTATTAATCCACCCAATCACATCAGATGTCATAAAATTTCATTTTGAAAGCGACTTGAATAAATTTGAGTAAGTTGTAAACACGCTCTAGTATTTGAATGTACAAAATTAATTAACCTTTGTATAAGGATTAATGCACCCACACGTGAACAAAAGCAAATGGGAATCAAACCAAACCTGTACTTTATTAATCCACCCAGTCACATCAAATGTCATAGAATTTCATTTTGAAAGTGACTTGAATAAATTTGAGTAAGTTGTAAACACGCACTAGTATTTGAATGTACAAAATTAATTAACCTTTGTATAAGGATTAATGCACCCACACGTGAACAAAAGCAAATGGGAATCAAACCAAACCTGTACTTTATTAATCCACCCAGTCACATCAAATGTCAGAAAATTTCTTTTTGAAAGTGACTTGAATAAATTTGAGTAAGTTGTAAACACGCTCTAGTATTTGAATGTACAAAATTAATTAACCTTTGTATAAGGATTAATGCACCCACACGTGAACAAAAGAAAATGGGAATTAAACCAAACCTGTACTTTATTAATCCACCCAGTCACATCAAATGTCATAAAATTTCATTTTGAAAGTGACTTGAATAAGTTTGAGTAAGTTGTAATCACGCTCTAGTATTTGAATGTACAAAATTATTTAATATTTGTGTAAAGATTAATGCAACTACACTTGAACAAAAGCAAATGGGAATTAAACCAGACCTGTACTTTATTAATCCACCCAGTCACATCAGATGTCATAAAAATTCATTTTGAAAGTGACTTGAATGAATTTGTGTAAGTTGTAAACACGCACTAGTATTTGAATGTACAAAATTAATTAATATTTGTGTAAAGATTAATGCAACTACACTTGAACAAAAGCAAATGGGAATTCAACCAGTCCTGTACTTTATTAATCCACCCAATCACATCAGATGTCATAAAATTTCATTTTGAAAGCGACTTGAATAAATTTGAGTAAGTTGTAAACACGCTCTAGTATTTGAATGTACAAAATTAATTAACCTTTGTATAAGGATTAATGCACCCACACGTGAACAAAAGCAAATGGGAATCAAACCAGACCTGTACTTTATTAATCCACCCAGTCACATCAAATGTCATAGAATTTCATTTTGAAAGTGACTTGAATAAATTTGAGTAAGTTGTAAACACGCACTAGTATTTGAATGTACAAAATTATTTAGTATTTGTGTAAAGATTAATGCAACTACACTTGAACAAAAGCAAATGGGAATTAAACCAGACCTGTACTTTATTAATCCACCTAGTCACATCAGATGTCATAAAAATTCATTTTGAAAGTGACTTGAATAAATTTGAGTAAGTTGAAAACACGCTCTAGTATTTGAATGTACAAAATTATTTAGTATTTGTGTAAAGATTAATGCAACTACACTTGAACAAAAGCAAATGGGAATTCAACCAGTCCTGTACTTTATTAATCCACCCAATCACATCAGATGTCATAAAATTTCATTTTGAAAGCGACTTGAATAAATTTGAGTAAGTTGTAAACATGCTCTAGTATTTGAATGTACAAAATTAATTAACCTTTGTATAAGGATTAATGCAACTACACTTGAACAAAAGCAAATGGGAATCAAACCAGACCTGTACTTTATTAATCCACCCAGTCACATCAAATGTCATAGAATTTCATTTTGAAAGTGACTTGAATAAATTTGAGTAAGTTGTAATCACGCTCTAGTATTTGAATGTACAAAATTATTTAATATTTGTGTAAAGATTAATGCAACTACACTTGAACAAAAGCAAATGGGAATTAAACCAGACCTGTACTTTATTAATCCACCCAGTCACATCAGATGTCATAAAAATTCATTTTGAAAGTGACTTGAATGAATTTGTGTAAGTTGTAAACACGCACTAGTATTTGAATGTACAAAATTAATTAATATTTGTGTAAAGATTAATGCAACTACACTTGAACAAAAGCAAATGGGAATTCAACCAGTCCTGTACTTTATTAATCCAGCCAATCACATCAGATGTCATAAAATTTCATTTTGAAAGCGACTTGAATAAATTTGAGTAAGTTGTAAACACGCTCTAGTATTTGAATGTACAAAATTAATTAACCTTTGTATAAGGATTAATGCACCCACACGTGAACAAAAGCAAATGGGAATCAAACCAGACCTGTACTTTATTAATCCACCCAGTCACATCAAATGTCATAGAATTTCATTTTGAAAGTGACTTGAATAAATTTGAGTAAGTTGTAAACACGCACTAGTATTTGAATGTACAAAATTATTTAGTATTTGTGTAAAGATTAATGCAACTACACTTGAACAAAAGCAAATGGGAATTAAACCAGACCTGTACTTTATTAATCCACCTAGTCACATCAGATGTTATAAAATTTCATTTTGAAAGTGACTTGAATAAATTTGAGTATGTTGAAAACATGCTCTAGTATTTGAATGTACAAAATTATTTAGTATTTGTGTAAAGATTAATGCAACTACACTTGAACAAAAGCAAATGGGAATTAAACCAGACCTGTACTTTATTAATCCACCCAGTCACATCAGATGTCATAAAAATTCATTTTGAAAGTGACTTGAATAAATTTGAGTAAGTCGTAAACACGCTCTAGTATTTGAATGTACAAAATTAATTAACCTTTGTATAAGGATTAATGCACCCACACGTGAACAAAAGAAAATGGGAATCAAACCAAACCTGTACTTTATTAATCCACCCAGTCACATCAGATGTCATAAAATTTCTTTTTGAAAGTGACTTGAATAAATTTGAGTAAGTTGTAAACACGCTCTAGTATTTGAATGTACAAAATTAATTAACCTTTGTATAAGGATTAATGCACCCACACGTGAACAAAAGCAAATGGGAATCAAACCAAACCTGTACTTTATTAGTCCACCCAGTCACATCAAATGTCATAGAATTTCATTTTGAAAGTGACTTGAATAAATTTGAGTAAGTTGTAATCACGCTCTAGTATTTGAATGTACAAAATTATTTAATATTTGTGTAAAGATTAATGCAACTACACTTGAACAAAAGCAAATGGGAATTAAACCAGACCTGTACTTTATTAATCCACCCAGTCACATCAGATGTCATAAAAATTCATTTTGAAAGTGACTTGAATGAATTTGTGTAAGTTGTAAACACGCACTAGTATTTGAATGTACAAAATTAATTAATATTTGTGTAAAGATTAATGCAACTACACTTGAACAAAAGCAAATGGGAATTCAACCAGTCCTGTACTTTATTAATCCAGCCAATCACATCAGATGTCATAAAATTTCATTTTGAAAGCGACTTGAATAAATTTGAGTAAGTTGTAAACACGCTCTAGTATTTGAATGTACAAAATTAATTAACCTTTGTATAAGGATTAATGCACCCACACGTGAACAAAAGCAAATGGGAATCAAACTAGACCTGTACTTTATTAATCCACCCAGTCACATCAAATGTCATAGAATTTCATTTTGAAAGTGACTTGAATAAATTTGAGTAAGTTGTAAACACGCACTAGTATTTGAATGTACAAAATTATTTAGTATTTGTGTAAAGATTAATGCAACTACACTTGAACAAAAGCAAATGGGAATTAAACCAGACCTGTACTTTATTAATCCACCTAGTCACATCAGATGTCATAAAATTTCATTTTGAAAGTGACTTGAATAAATTTGAGTATGTTGAAAACACGCTCTAGTATTTGAATGTACAAAATTGTTTAGTATTTGTGTAAAGATTAATGCAACTACACTTGAACAAAAGCAAATGGGAATTAAACCAGACCTGTACTTTATTAATCCACCCAGTCACATCAGATGTCATAGAAATTCATTTTGAAAGTGACGTGAATAAATTTGAGTAAGTCGTAAACACGCTCTAGTATTTGAATGTACAAAATTAATTAACCTTTGTATAAGGATTAATGCACCCACACGTGAACAAAAGAAAATGGGAATCAAACCAAACCTGTACTTTATTAATCCACCCAGTCACATCAGATGTCATAAAATTTCTTTTTGAAAGTGACTTGAATAAATTTGAGTAAGTTGTAAACACGCTCTAGTATTTGAATGTACAAAATTAATTAACCTTTGTATAAGGATTAATGCACCCACACGTGAACAAAAGCAAATGGGAATTAAACCAAACCTGTACTTTATTAATCCACCCAGTCACATCAGATGTCATAGGATTTCATTTTGAAAGTGACTTGAATAAATTTGAGTAAGTTGTAAACACGCTCTAGTATTTGAATGTACAAAATTATTTAATATTTGTGTAAAGATTAATGCAACTACACTTGAACAAAAGCAAATGGGAATTAAACCAGACCTGTACTTTATTAATCCACCTAGTCACATCAGATGTCATAAAAATTCATTTTGAAAGTGACTTGAATGAATTTGTGTAAGTTGTAAACACGCACTAGTATTTGAATGTACAAAATTAATTAATATTTGTGTAAAGATTAATGCAACTACACTTGAACAAAAGCAAATGCGAATTCAACCAGTCCTGTACTTTATTAATCCACCCAATCACATCAGATGTCATAAAATTTCATTTTGAAAGTGACTTGAATAAATTTGAATAAGTTGAAAACACGCTCTAGTATTTGAATGTACAAAATTATCTACTATTTGTGTAAAGATTAATGCAACTACACTTGAACAAAAGCAAATGGGAATTAAACCAGACCTGTACTTTATTAATCCACCCAATCACATCAGATGTCATAAAAATTCATTTTGAAAGTGACTTGAATAAATTTGAATAAGTTGAAAACACGCTCTAGTGTTTGAATGTACAAAATTATTTAATATTTGTGTAAAGATTAATGCAACTACACTTGAACAAAAGCAAATGGGAATTAAACCAGACCTGTACTTTATTAATCCACCCAGTCACATCAGATTTCATAAAAATTCATTTTGAAAGTGACTTGAATGAATTTGTGTAAGTTGTAAACACGCACTAGTATTTGAATGTACAAAATTAATTAATATTTGTGTAAAGATTAATGCTACTACACTTGAACAAAAGCAAATGGGAATTCAACCAGTCCTGTACTTTATTAATCCACCCAATCACATCAGATGTCATAGAATTTCATTTTGAAAGCGACTTGAATAAATTTGAGTAAGTTGTAAACACGCTCTAGTATTTGAATGTACAAAATTAATTAACCTTTGTATAAGGATTAATGCACCCACACGTGAACAAAAAAAAATGGGAATCAAACCAAATCTGTACTTTATTAATCCACCCAGTCACATCAAATGTCATAGAATTTCATTTTGAAAGTGACTTGAATAAATTTGAGTAAGTTGTAAACACGCACTAGTATTTGAATGTACAAAATTATTTAATATTTGTGTAAAGATTAATGCAACTACACTTGAACAAAAGCAAATGGGAATTAAACCAGATCTGTACTTTATTAATCCACCCAATCACATCAGATGTCATAAAAATTCATTTTGAATGTGACTTGAATGAATTTGTGTAAGTTGTAAACACGCACTAGTATTTGAATGTACAAAATTATTTAATATTTGTGTAAAGATTAATGCAACTACACTTGAACAAAAGCAAATGGGAATTCAACCAGTCCTGTACTTTATTAATCCACCCAATCACATCAGATGTCATAAAATTTCATTTTGAAAGCGACTTGAATAAATTTGAGTAAGTTGTAAACACGCTCTAGTATTTGAATGTACAAAATTAATTAACCTTTGTATAAGGATTAATGCACCCACACGTGAACAAAAGCAAATGGGAATGAAACCAAACCTGTACTTTATTAATCCAACCAGTCACATCAAATGTCATAGAATTTTATTTTGAAAGTGACTTGAATAAATTTGAGTAAGTTGTAAACACGCTCTAGTATTTGAATGTACAAAATTATTTAATATTTGTTTAAATTTTAATGCACCCACACGTGAACAAAAGCAAATGGGAATTAAACCAGACCTGTACTTTATTAATCCACCCAGTCACATCAAAGGTCATAGAATTTTTTTATGAAAGTGACTTGAATAAATTTGTGTAAGTTGTAAACACGCACTAGTATTTGAATGTACAAAATTATTTAATATTTGTCTTAATATTAATGCACCCACACGTGAACAAAAGCAAATGGGAATCAAACCAGACCTGTACTTTATTAATCCACCCAGTCACATCAATTGTCATAGAATTTCATTTTGAAAGTGACTTGAATAAATTTGAGTAAGTTGTAAACACGCTCTAGTATTTAAATGTACAAAATTATTTAGTATTTGTGTAAAGATTAATGCAACTACACTTGAACAAAAGCAAATGGGAATTAAACCAGACCTGTACTTTATTAATCCACCCAGTCACATCAAAGGTCATAGAATTTTATTATGAAAGTGACTTGAATAAATTTGTGTAAGTTGTAAACACGCACTAGTATTTGAATGTACAAAATTATTTAATATTTGTCTTAGTATTAATGCACCCACACTTGAACAAAAGCAAATGGGAATTAAACCAGACCTGTACTTTATTAATCCACCCAGTCACATCAGATGTCATAAAAATTCATTTTGAAAGTGACTTGAATAAATTTGAGTAAGTTGAAAACACGCTCTAGTATTTGAATGTACAAAATTATTTAGTATTTGTGTAAAGATTAATGCAACTACACTTGAACAAAAGCAAATGGGAATTAAACCAGACCTGTACTTTATTAATCCACCCAGTCACATCAAAGGTCATAGAATTTTATTATGAAAGTGACTTGATTAAATTTGTGTAAGTTGTAAACACGCACTAGTATTTGAATGTACAAAATTATTTAATATTTGTCTTAGTATTAATGCACCCACACTTGAACAAAAGCAAATGGGAATTAAACCAGACCTGTACTTTATTAATCCACCCAGTCACATCAGATGTCATAAAAATTCATTTTGAAAGTGACTTGAATAAATTTGAGTAAGTTGAAAACACGCTCTAGTATTTGAATGTACAAAATTATTTAGTATTTGTGTAAAGATTAATGCAACTACACTTGAACAAAAGCAAATGGGAATTAAACCAGACCTGTACTTTATTAATCCACCCAGTCACATCAGATGTCATAAAAATTCATTTTGAAAGTGACTTGAATGAATTTGTGTAAGTTGTAAACACGCACTAGTATTTGAATGTACAAAATTAATTAATATTTGTGTAAAGATTAATGCAACTACACTTGAACAAAAGCAAATGGGAATTCAACCAGTCCTGTACTTTATTAATCCACCCAATCACATCAGATGTCATAAAATTTCATTTTGAAAGCGACTTGAATAAATTTGAGTAAGTTGTAAACACGCTCTAGTATTTGAATGTACAAAATTAATTAACCTTTGTATAAGGATTAATGCACCCACACGTGAACAAAAGCAAATGGGAATCAAACCAGACCTGTACTTTATTAATCCACCCAGTCACATCAGATGTCATAAAATTTCATTTTGAAAGTGACTTGAATATATTTGAGTAAGTTGTAATCACGCTCTAGTATTTGAATGTACAAAATTATTTAATATTTGTGTAAAGATTAATGCAACTACACTTGAACAAAAGCAAATGGGAATTAAACCAGACCTGTACTTTATTAATCCACCCAGTCACATCAGATGTCATAAAAATTCATTTTGAAAGTGACTTGAATAAATTTGAGTAAGCTGAAAACACGCTCTAGTATTTGAATGTACAAAATTATTTAGTATTTGTGTAAAGATTAATGCAACTACACTTGAACAAAAGCAAATGGGAATTAAACCAGACCTGTACTTTATTAATCCACCCAGTCACATCAGATGTCATAAAAATTCATTTGGAAAGTGACTTGAATGAATTTCTGTAAGTTGTAAACACGCACTAGTATTTGAATGTACAAAATTAATTAATATTTGTGTAAAGATTAATGCAACTACACTTGAACAAAAGCAAATGGGAATTCAACCAGTCCTGTACTTTATTAATCCACCCAATCACATCAGATGTCATAAAATTTCATTTTGAAAGCGACTTGAATAAATTTGAGTAAGTTGTAAACACGCTCTAGTATTTGAATGTACAAAATTAATTAACCTTTGTATAAGGATTAATGCACCCACACGTGAACAAAAGCAAATGGGAATCAAACCAGACCTGTACTTTATTAATCCACCCAGTCACATCAGATGTCATAGAATTTCATTTTGAAAGTGACTTGAATAAATTTGAGTAAGTTGTAAACACGTACTAGTATTTGAATGTACAAAATTATTTAATATTTGTGTAATGATTAATGCAACTACACTTGAACAAAAGCAAATGGGAATTAAACCAGACCTGTACTTTATTAATCCACCCAGTCACATCAAATGTCATAGGATATCATTTTGAAAGTGACTTGAATAAATTTGAGTAAGCTGAAAACACGCTCTAGTATTTGAATGTACAAAATTATTTAGTATTTGTGTAAAGATTAATGCAACTACACTTGAACAAAAGCAAATGGGAATTAAACCAGACCTGTACTTTATTAGTCCACCCAGTCACATCAGATGTCATAAAAATTCATTTTGAAAGTGACTTGAATGAATTTGTGTAAGTTGTAAACACGCTCTAGTATTTGAATGTACAAAATTATTTAATATTTGTGTAAAGATTAATGCAACTACACTTGAACAAAAGCAAATGGGAATTCAACCAGTCCTGTACTTTATTAATCCACCCAATCACATCAGATGTCATAAAATTTCTTTTTGAAAGCGACTTGAATAAATTTGAGTAAGTTGTAAACACGCTCTAGTATTTGAATGTACAAAATTAATTAACCTTTGTATAAGGATTAATGCACCCACACGTGAACAAAAGCAAATGGGAATCAAACCAGACCTGTACTTTATTAATCCACCCAGTCACATCAAATGTCATAGAATTTCATTTTGAAAGTGACTTGAATAAATTTGAGTAAGCTGTAAACACGTACTAGTATTTGAATGTACAAAATTATTTAATATTTGTGTAAAGATTAATGCAACTACACTTGAACAAAAGCAAATGCGAATTAAACCAAACCTGTACTTTATTAATCCACCCAATCACATCAGATGTCATAAAATTTCATTTTGAAAGTGACTTGAATAAATTTGAGTAAGTTGTAAACACGCTCTAGTATTTGAATGTACAAAATTATTTAATATTTGTGTAAAGATTAATGCAACTACACTTGAACAAAAGCAAATGGGAATTAAACCAGACCTGTACTTTATTAATCCACCCAATCACATCAGATGTCATAAAATTTCATTTTGAAAGTGACTTGAATGAATTTGTGTAAGTTGTAAACACGCTCTAGTATTTGAATGTACAAAATTAATTAACCTTTGTATAAGGATTAATGCACCCACACGTGAACAAAAGCAAATGGGAATGAAACCAAACCTGTACTTTATTAATCCAACCAGTCACATCAAATGTCATAGAATTTTATTTTGAAAGTGACTTGAATAAATTTGAGTAAGTTGTAAACACGCTCTAGTATTTGAATGTACAAAATTATTTAATATTTGTTTAAATTTTAATGCACCCACACGTGAACAAAAGCAAATGGGAATTAAACCAGACCTGTACTTTATTAATCCACCCAGTCACATCAAAGGTCATAGAATTTTATTATGAAAGTGACTTGAATAAATTTGTGTAAGTTGTAAACACGCACTAGTATTTGAATGTACAAAATTATTTAATATTTGTCTTAGTATTAATGCACCCACACTTGAACAAAAGCAAATGGGAATTAAACCAGACGTGTACTTTATTAATCCACCCAGTCACATCAGATGTCATAAAAATTCATTTTGAAAGTGACTTGAATAAATTTGAGTAAGCTGAAAACACGCTCTAGTATTTGAAGGTACAAAATTATTTAGTATTTGTGTAAAGATTAATGCAACTACACTTGAACAAAAGCAAATGGGAATTAAACCAGACCTGTACTTTATTAATCCACCCAGTCACATCAGATGTCATAAAAATTCATTTTGAAAGTGACTTGAATAAATTTGAGTAAGCTGAAAACACGCTCTAGTATTTGAATGTACAAAATTATTTAGTATTTGTGTAAAGATTAATGCAACTACACTTGAACAAAAGCAAATGGGAATTAAACCAGACCTGTACTTTATTAATCCACCCAGTCACATCAGATGTCATAAAAATTCATTTTGAAAGTGACTTGAATGAATTTGTGTAAGTTGTAAACACGCACTAGTATTTGAATGTACAAAATTATTTAATATTTGTGTAAAGATTAATGCAACTACACTTGAACAAAAGCAAATGGGAATTCAACCAGTCCTGTACTTTATTAATCCACCCAATCACATCAGATGTCATAAAATTTCATTTTGAAAGCGACTTGAATAAATTTGAGTAAGTTGTAAACACGCTCTAGTATTTGAATGTACAAAATTAATTAACCTTTGTATAAGGATTAATGCACCCACACGTGAACAAAAGCAAATGGGAATCAAACCAGACCTGTACTTTATTAATCCACCCAGTCACATCAGATGTCATAAAATTTCATTTTGAAAGTGACTTGAATAAATTTGAGTAAGTTGTAAACACGCTCTAGTATTTGAATGTACAAAATTAATTAACCTTTGTATAAGGATTAATGCACCCACACGTGAACAAAAGCAAATGGGAATCAAACCAGACCTGTACTTTATTAATCCACCCAGTCACATCAGATGTCATAAAATTTCATTTTGAAAGTGACTTGAATAAATTTGAGTAAGTTGTAATCACGCTCTAGTATTTGAATGTACAAAATTATTTAATATTTGTGTAAAGATTAATGCAACTACACTTGAACAAAAGCAAATGGGAATTAAACCAGACCTGTACTTTATTAATCCACCCAGTCACATCAGATGTCATAAAAATTCATTTTGAAAGTGACTTGAATAAATTTGAGTAAGCTGAAAACACGCTCTAGTATTTGAATGTACAAAATTATTTAGTATTTGTGTAAAGATTAATGCAACTACACTTGAACAAAAGCAAATGGGAATTAAACCAGACCTGTACTTTATTAATCCACCCAGTCACATCAGATGTCATAAAAATTCATTTGGAAAGTGACTTGAATGAATTTCTGTAAGTTGTAAACACGCACTAGTATTTGAATGTACAAAATTAATTAATATTTGTGTAAAGATTAATGCAACTACACTTAAACAAAAGCAAATGGGAATTCAACCAGTCCTGTACTTTATTAATCCACCCAATCACATCAGATGTCATAAAATTTCATTTTGAAAGCGACTTGAATAAATTTGAGTAAGTTGTAAACACGCTCTAGTATTTGAATGTACAAAATTAATTAACCTTTGTATAAGGATTAATGCACCCACACGTGAACAAAAGCAAATGGGAATCAAACCAGACCTGTACTTTATTAATCCACCCAGTCACATCAAATGTCATAGAATTTTATTTTGAAAGTGACTTGAATAAATTTGAGTAAGTTGTAAACACGTACTAGTATTTGAATGTACAAAATTATTTAATATTTGTGTAATGATTAATGCAACTACACTTGAACAAAAGCAAATGGGAATTAAACCAGACCTGTACTTTATTAATCCACCCAGTCACATCAGATGTCATAAAAATTCATTTTGAAAGTGACTTGAATAAATTTGAGTAAGCTGAAAACACGCTCTAGTATTTGAATGTACAAAATTATTTAGTATTTGTATAAAGATTAATGCAACTACACTTGAACAAAAGCAAATGGGAATTAAACCAGACCTGTACTTTATTAGTCCAACCAGTCACATCAGATGTCATAAAAATTCATTTTGAAAGTGACTTGAATGAATTTGTGTAAGTTGTAAACACGCTCTAGTATTTGAATGTACAAAATTAATTAATATTTGTGTAAAGATTAATGCAACTACACTTGAACAAAAGCAAATGGGAATTCAACCAGTCCTGTACTTTATTAATCCACCCAATCACATCAGATGTCATAAAATTTCTTTTTGAAAGCGACTTGAATAAATTTGAGTAAGTTGTAAACACGCTCTAGTATTTGAATGTACAAAATTAATTAACCTTTGTATAAGGATTAATGCACCCACACGTGAACAAAAGCAAATGGGAATCAAACCAGACCTGTACTTTATTAATCCACCCAGTCACATCAAATGTCATAGAATTTCATTTTGAAAGTGACTTGAATAAATTTGAGTAAGCTGTAAACACGTACTAGTATTTGAATGTACAAAATTATTTAATATTTGTGTAAAGATTAATGCAACTACACTTGAACAAAAGCAAATGCGAATTAAACCAAACCTGTACTTTATTAATCCACCCAATCACATCAGATGTCATAAAATTTCATTTTGAAAGTGACTTGAATAAATTTGAGTAAGTTGTAAACACGCTCTAGTATTTGAATGTACAAAATTAATTAACCTTTGTATAAGGATTAATGCACCCACACGTGAACAAAAGCAAATGGGAATGAAACCAAACCTGTACTATATTAATCCAACCAGTCACATCAAATGTCATAGAATTTTATTTTGAAAGTGACTTGAATAAATTTGAGTAAGTTGTAAACACGCTCTAGTATTTGAATGTACAAAATTAATTAACCTTTGTATAAGGATTAATGCACCCACACGTGAACAAAAGCAAATGGGAATCAAACCAGACCTGTACTTTATTAATCCACCCAGTCACATCAAATGTCATAGAATTTTATTTTGAAAGTGACTTGAATAAATTTGAGTAAGTTGTAAACACGTACTAGTATTTGAATGTACAAAATTATTTAATATTTGTGTAATGATTAATGCAACTACACTTGAACAAAAGCAAATGGGAATTAAACCAGACCTGTACTTTATTAATCCACCCAGTCACATCAGATGTCATAAAAATTCATTTTGAAAGTGACTTGAATAAATTTGAGTAAGCTGAAAACACGCTCTAGTATTTGAATGTACAAAATTATTTAGTATTTGTGTAAAGATTAATGCAACTACACTTGAACAAAAGCAAATGGGAATTAAACCAGACCTGTACTTTATTAGTCCAACCAGTCACATCAGATGTCATAAAAATTCATTTTGAAAGTGACTTGAATGAATTTGTGTAAGTTGTAAACACGCTCTAGTATTTGAATGTACAAAATTAATTAATATTTGTGTAAAGATTAATGCAACTACACTTGAACAAAAGCAAATGGGAATTCAACCAGTCCTGTACTTTATTAATCCACCCAATCACATCAGATGTCATAAAATTTCTTTTTGAAAGCGACTTGAATAAATTTGAGTAAGTTGTAAACACGCTCTAGTATTTGAATGTACAAAATTAATTAACCTTTGTATAAGGATTAATGCACCCACACGTGAACAAAAGCAAATGGGAATCAAACCAGACCTGTACTTTATTAATCCACCCAGTCACATCAAATGTCATAGAATTTCATTTTGAAAGTGACTTGAATAAATTTGAGTAAGCTGTAAACACGCACTAGTATTTGAATGTACAAAATTATTTAATATTTGTGTAAAGATTAATGCAACTACACTTGAACAAAAGCAAATGGGAATTCAACCAGATTTGTACTCTATTAATCCACCCAATCACATCAGATGTCATAAAATTTCATTTTGAAAGTGACTTGAATGAATTTGTGTAAGTTGTAAACACGCTCTAGTATTTGAATGTACAAAATTAATTAACCTTTCTATAAGGATTAATGCACCCACACGTGAACAAAAGCAAATGGGAATGAAACCAAACCTGTACTATATTAATCCAACCAGTCACATCAAATGTCATAGAATTTTATTTTGAAAGTGACTTGAATAAATTTGAGTAAGTTGTAAACACGCTCTAGTATTTGAATGTACAAAATTATTTAATATTTGTTTAAATTTTAATGCACCCACACGTGAACAAAAGCAAATGGGAATTAAACCAGACCTGTACTTTATTAATCCACCCAGTCACATCAAAGGTCATAGAATTTTATTATGAAAGTGACTTGAATAAATTTGTGTAAGTTGTAAACACGCAGTAGTATTTGAATGTACAAAATTATTTAATATTTGTCTTAGTATTAATGCACCCACACTTGAACAAAAGCAAATGGGAATTAAACCAGACCTGTACTTTATTAATCCACCCAGTCACATCAGATGTCATAAAAATTCATTTTGAAAGTGACTTGAATAAATTTGAGTAAGTTGAAAACACGCTCTAGTATTTGAATGTACAAAATTATTTAGTATTTGTGTAAAGATTAATGCAACTACACTTGAACAAAAGCAAATGGGAATTAAACCAGACCTGTACTTTATTAATCCACCCAGTCACATCAGATGTCATAGAAATTCATTTTGAAAGTGACTTGAATGAATTTGTGTAAGTTGTAAACACGCACTAGTATTTGAATGTACAAAATTAATTAATATTTGTGTAAAGATTAATGCAACTACACTTGAACAAAAGCAAATGGGAATTCAACCAGATTTGTACTTTATTAATCCACCCAATCACATCAGATGTCATAAAATTTCATTTTGAAAGCGACTTGAATAAATTTGAGTAAGTTGTAAACACGCTCTAGTATTTGAATGTACAAAATTAATTAACCTTTGTATAAGGATTAATGCACCCACACGTGAACAAAAGCAAATGGGAATCAAACCAGACCTGTACTTTATTAATCCACCCAGTCACATCAGATGTCATAAAATTTCATTTTGAAAGTGACTTGAATAAATTTGAGTAAGTTGTAATCACGCTCTAGTATTTGAATGTACAAAATTATTTAATATTTGTGTAAAAATTAATGCAACTACACTTGAACAAAAGCAAATGGGAATTAAACCAGACCTGTACTTTATTAATCCACCCAGTCACATCAGATGTCATAAAAATTCATTTTGAAAGTGACTTGAATAAATTTGAGTAAGCTGAAAACACGCTCTAGTATTTGAATGTACAAAATTATTTAGTATTTGTGTAAAGATTAATGCAACTACACTTGAACAAAAGCAAATGGGAATTAAACCAGACCTGTACTTTATTAATCCACCCAGTCACATCAGATGTCATAAAAATTCATTTTGAAAGTGACTTGAATGAATTTGTGTAAGTTGTAAACACGCACTAGTATTTGAATGTACAAAATTAATTAATATTTGTGTAAAGATTAATGCAACTACACTTGAACAAAAGCAAATGGGAATTAAACCAGACCTGTACTTTATTAGTCCAACCAGTCACATCAGATGTCATAAAAATTCATTTTGAAAGTGACTTGAATGAATTTGTGTAAGTTGTAAACACGCTCTAGTATTTGAATGTACAAAATTAATTAATATTTGTGTAAAGATTAATGCAACTACACTTGAACAAAAGCAAATGGGAATTCAACCAGTCCTGTACTTTATTAATCCACCCAATCACATCAGATGTCATAAAATTTCTTTTTGAAAGCGACTTGAATAAATTTGAGTAAGTTGTAAACACGCTCTAGTATTTGAATGTACAAAATTAATTAACCTTTGTATAAGGATTAATGCACCCACACGTGAACAAAAGCAAATGGGAATCAAACCAGACCTGTACTTTATTAATCCACCCAGTCACATCAAATGTCATAGAATTTCATTTTGAAAGTGACTTGAATAAATTTGAGTAAGCTGTAAACACGCACTAGTATTTGAATGTACAAAATTATTTAATATTTGTGTAAAGATTAATGCAACTACACTTGAACAAAAGCAAATGGGAATTCAACCAGATTTGTACTCTATTAATCCACCCAATCACATCAGATGTCATAAAATTTCATTTTGAAAGTGACTTGAATGAATTTGTGTAAGTTGTAAACACGCTCTAGTATTTGAATGTACAAAATTAATTAACCTTTCTATAAGGATTAATGCACCCACACGTGAACAAAAGCAAATGGGAATGAAACCAAACCTGTACTATATTAATCCAACCAGTCACATCAAATGTCATAGAATTTTATTTTGAAAGTGACTTGAATAAATTTGAGTAAGTTGTAAACACGCTCTAGTATTTGAATGTACAAAATTATTTAATATTTGTTTAAATTTTAATGCACCCACACGTGAACAAAAGCAAATGGGAATTAAACCAGACCTGTACTTTATTAATCCACCCAGTCACATCAAAGGTCATAGAATTTTATTATGAAAGTGACTTGAATAAATTTGTGTAAGTTGTAAACACGCAGTAGTATTTGAATGTACAAAATTATTTAATATTTGTCTTAGTATTAATGCACCCACACTTGAACAAAAGCAAATGGGAATTAAACCAGACCTGTACTTTATTAATCCACCCAGTCACATCAGATGTCATAAAAATTCATTTTGAAAGTGACTTGAATAAATTTGAGTAAGTTGAAAACACGCTCTAGTATTTGAATGTACAAAATTATTTAGTATTTGTGTAAAGATTAATGCAACTACACTTGAACAAAAGCAAATGGGAATTAAACCAGACCTGTACTTTATTAATCCACCCAGTCACATCAGATGTCATAGAAATTCATTTTGAAAGTGACTTGAATGAATTTGTGTAAGTTGTAAACACGCACTAGTATTTGAATGTACAAAATTAATTAATATTTGTGTAAAGATTAATGCAACTACACTTGAACAAAAGCAAATGGGAATTCAACCAGATTTGTACTTTATTAATCCACCCAATCACATCAGATGTCATAAAATTTCATTTTGAAAGCGACTTGAATAAATTTGAGTAAGTTGTAAACACGCTCTAGTATTTGAATGTACAAAATTAATTAACCTTTGTATAAGGATTAATGCACCCACACGTGAACAAAAGCAAATGGGAATCAAACCAGACCTGTACTTTATTAATCCACCCAGTCACATCAGATGTCATAAAATTTCATTTTGAAAGTGACTTGAATAAATTTGAGTAAGTTGTAATCACGCTCTAGTATTTGAATGTACAAAATTATTTAATATTTGTGTAAAAATTAATGCAACTACACTTGAACAAAAGCAAATGGGAATTAAACCAGACCTGTACTTTATTAATCCACCCAGTCACATCAGATGTCATAAAAATTCATTTTGAAAGTGACTTGAATAAATTTGAGTAAGCTGAAAACACGCTCTAGTATTTGAATGTACAAAATTATTTAGTATTTGTGTAAAGATTAATGCAACTACACTTGAACAAAAGCAAATGGGAATTAAACCAGACCTGTACTTTATTAATCCACCCAGTCACATCAGATGTCATAAAAATTCATTTTGAAAGTGACTTGAATGAATTTGTGTAAGTTGTAAACACGCACTAGTATTTGAATGTACAAAATTAATTAATATTTGTGTAAAGATTAATGCAACTACACTTGAACAAAAGCAAATGGGAATTCAACCAGTCCTGTACTTTATTAATCCACCCAATCACATCAGATGTCATAAAATTTCATTTTGAAAGCGACTTGAATAAATTTGAGTAAGTTGTAAACACGCTCTAGTATTTGAATGTACAAAATTAATTAACCTTTGTATAAGGATTAATGCACCCACACGTGAACAAAAGCAAATGGGAATCAAACCAGACCTGTACTTTATTAATCCACCCAGTCACATCAGATGTCATAAAATTTCATTTTGAAAGTGACTTGAATAAATTTGAGTAAGTTGTAATCACGCTCTAGTATTTGAATGTACAAAATTATTTAATATTTGTGTAAAGATTAATGCAACTACACTTGAACAAAAGCAAATGGGAATTAAACCAGACCTTTACTTTATTAATCCACCCAGTCACATCAGATGTCATAAAAATTCATTTTGAAAGTGACTTGAATAAATTTGAGTAAGCTGAAAACACGCTCTAGTATTTGAATGTACAAAATTATTTAGTATTTGTGTAAAGATTAATGCAACTACACTTGAACAAAAGCAAATGGGAATTAAACCAGACCTGTACTTTATTAATCCACCCAGTCACATCAAAGGTCATAAAAATTCATTTTGAAAGTGACTTGAATGAATTTGTGTAAGTTGTAAACACGCACTAGTATTTGAATGTACAAAATTATTTAATATTTGTGTAAAGATTAATGCAACTACACTTGAACAAAAGCAAATGGGAATTCAACCAGTCCTGTACTTTATTAATCCACCCAATCACATCAGATGTCATAAAATTTCATTTTGAAAGCGACTTGAATAAATTTGAGTAAGCTGTAAACACGCTCTAGTATTTGAATGTACAAAATTAATTAACCTTTCTATAAGGATTAATGCACCCACACGTGAACAAAAGCAAATGGGAATCAAACCAGACCTGTACTTTATTAATCCACCCAGTCACATCAAATGTCATAGAATTTTATTTTGAAAGTGACTTGAATAAATTTGAGTAAGTTGTAAACACGCTCTAGTATTTGAATGTACAAAATTATTTAATATTTGTTTAAATTTTAATGCACCCACACGTGAACAAAAGCAAATGGGAATTAAACCAGACCTGTACTTTATTAATCCACCCAGTCACATCAGATGTCATAAAAATTCATTTTGAAAGTGACTTGAATGAATTTGTGTAAGTTGTAAACACGCACTAGTATTTGAATGTACAAAATTATTTAATATTTGTGTAAAGATTAATGCAACTACACTTGAACAAAAGCAAATGGGAATTCAACCAGTCCTGTACTTTATTAATCCACCCAATCACATCAGATGTCATAAAATTTCATTTTGAAAGCGACTTGAATAAATTTGAGTAAGTTGTAAACACGCTCTAGTATTTGAATGTACAAAATTAATTAACCTTTGTATAAGGATTAATGCACCCACACGTGAACAAAAGCAAATGGGAATCAAACCAGACCTGTACTTTATTAATCCACCCAGTCACATCAGATGTCATAAAATTTCATTTTGAAAGTGACTTGAATAAATTTGAGTAAGTTGTAATCACGCTCTAGTATTTGAATGTACAAAATTATTTAATATTTGTGTAAAGATTAATGCAACTACACTTGAACAAAAGCAAATGGGAATTAAACCAGACCTGTACTTTATTAATCCACCCAGTCACATCAGATGTCATAAAAATTCATTTTGAAAGTGACTTGAATAAATTTGAGTAAGCTGAAAACACGCTCTAGTATTTGAATGTACAAAATTATTTAGTATTTGTGTAAAGATTAATGCAACTACACTTGAACAAAAGCAAATGGGAATTAAACCAGACCTGTACTTTATTAATCCACCCAGTCACATCAAAGGTCATAAAAATTCATTTTGAAAGTGACTTGAATGAATTTGTGTAAGTTGTAAACACGCACTAGTATTTGAATGTACAAAATTATTTAATATTTGTGTAAAGATTAATGCAACTACACTTGAACAAAAGCAAATGGGAATTCAACCAGTCCTGTACTTTATTAATCCACCCAATCACATCAGATGTCATAAAATTTCATTTTGAAAGCGACTTGAATAAATTTGAGTAAGCTGTAAACACGCTCTAGTATTTGAATGTACAAAATTAATTAACCTTTCTATAAGGATTAATGCACCCACACGTGAACAAAAGCAAATGGGAATCAAACCAGACCTGTACTTTATTAATCCACCCAGTCACATCAAATGTCATAGAATTTTATTTTGAAAGTGACTTGAATAAATTTGAGTAAGTTGTAAACACGCTCTAGTATTTGAATGTACAAAATTATTTAATATTTGTTTAAATTTTAATGCACCCACACGTGAACAAAAGCAAATGGGAATTAAACCAGACCTGTACTTTATTAATCCACCCAGTCACATCAGATGTCATAAAAATTCATTTTGAAAGTGACTTGAATGAATTTGTGTAAGTTGTAAACACGCACTAGTATTTGAATGTACAAAATTATTTAATATTTGTGTAAAGATTAATGCAACTACACTTGAACAAAAGCAAATGGGAATTCAACCAGTCCTGTACTTTATTAATCCACCCAATCACATCAGATGTCATAAAATTTCATTTTGAAAGCGACTTGAATAAATTTGAGTAAGTTGTAAACACGCTCTAGTATTTGAATGTACAAAATTAATTAACCTTTGTATAAGGATTAATGCACCCACACGTGAACAAAAGCAAATGGGAATCAAACCAGACCTGTACTTTATTAATCCACCCAGTCACATCAGATGTCATAAAATTTCATTTTGAAAGTGACTTGAATAAATTTGAGTAAGTTGTAATCACGCTCTAGTATTTGAATGTACAAAATTATTTAATATTTGTGTAAAGATTAATGCAACTACACTTGAACAAAAGCAAATGGGAATTAAACCAGACCTGTACTTTATTAATCCACCCAGTCACATCAGATGTCATAAAAATTCATTTTGAAAGTGACTTGAATAAATTTGAGTAAGCTGAAAACACGCTCTAGTATTTGAATGTACAAAATTATTTAGTATTTGTGTAAAGATTAATGCAACTACACTTGAACAAAAGCAAATGGGAATTAAACCAGACCTGTACTTTATTAATCCACCCAGTCACATCAAAGGTCATAAAAATTCATTTTGAAAGTGACTTGAATGAATTTGTGTAAGTTGTAAACACGCACTAGTATTTGAATGTACAAAATTATTTAATATGTGTGTAAAGATTAATGCAACTACACTTGAACAAAAGCAAATGGGAATTCAACCAGTCCTGTACTTTATTAATCCACCCAATCACATCAGATGTCATAAAATTTCATTTTGAAAGCGACTTGAATAAATTTGAGTAAGCTGTAAACACGCTCTAGTATTTGAATGTACAAAATTAATTAACCTTTCTATAAGGATTAATGCACCCACACGTGAACAAAAGCAAATGGGAATCAAACCAGACCTGTACTTTATTAATCCACCCAGTCACATCAAATGTCATAGAATTTTATTTTGAAAGTGACTTGAATAAATTTGAGTAAGTTGTAAACACGCTCTAGTATTTGAATGTACAAAATTATTTAATATTTGTTTAAATTTTAATGCACCCACACGTGAACAAAAGCAAATGGGAATGAAACCAGACCTATACTTTATTAATCCACCCAGTCACATCAAAGGTCATAGAATTTTATTTTGAAAGTGACTTGAATGAATTTGTGTAAGTTGTAAACACGCTCTAGTATTTGAATGTACAAAATTAATTAACCTTTGTATAAGGATTAATGCACCCGCACGTGAACAAAAGCAAATGGGAATTAAACCAGACCTGTACTTTATTAATCCACCCAGTCACATCAGATGTCATAAAAATTCATTTTGAAAGTGACTTGAATAAATTTGAGTAAGCTGAAAACACGCTCTAGTATTTGAATGTACAAAATTATTTAGTATTTGTGTAAAGATTAATGCAACTACACTTGAACAAAAGCAAATGGGAATTAAACCAGACCTGTACTTTATTAATCCACCCAGTCACATCAAAGGTCATAAAAATTCATTTTGAAAGTGACTTGAATGAATTTGTGTAAGTTGTAAACACACACTAGTATTTGAATGTACAAAATTATTTAATATGTGTGTAAAGATTAATGCAACTACACTTGAACAAAAGCAAATGGGAATTCAACCAGTCCTGTACTTTATTAATCCACCCAATCACATCAGATGTCATAAAATTTCATTTTGAAAGCGACTTGAATAAATTTGAGTAAGCTGTAAACACGCTCTAGTATTTGAATGTACAAAATTAATTAACCTTTCTATAAGGATTAATGCACCCACACGTGAACAAAAGCAAATGGGAATCAAACCAGACCTGTACTTTATTAATCCACCCAGTCACATCAAATGTCATAGAATTTTATTTTGAAAGTGACTTGAATAAATTTGAGTAAGTTGTAAACACGTACTAGTATTTGAATGTACAAAATTATTTAATATTTGTCTTAGTATTAATGCACCCACACTTGAACAAAAGCAAATGGGAATGAAACCAGACCTATACTTTATTAATCCACCCAGTCACATCAAAGGTCATAGAATTTTATTTTGAAAGTGACTTGAATGAATTTGTGTAAGTTGTAAACACGCTCTAGTATTTGAATGTACAAAATTAATTAACCTTTGTATAAGGATTAATGCACCCGCACGTGAACAAAAGCAAATGGGAATGAAACCAGACCTGTACTTTATTAATCCACCCAGTCACATCAGATGTCATAAAAATTCATTTTGAAAGTGACTTGAATAAATTTGAGTAAGCTGAAAACACGCTCTAGTATTTGAATGTACAAAATTATTTAGTATTTGTGTAAAGATTAATGCAACTACACTTGAACAAAAGCAAATGGGAATTAAACCAGTCCTGTACTTTATTAATCCACCCAGTCACATCAAAGGTCATAAAAATTCATTTTGAAAGTGACTTGAATGAATTTGTGTAAGTTGTAAACACGCACTAGTATTTGAATGTACAAAATTATTTAATATTTGTGTAAAGATTAATGCAACTACACTTGAACAAAAGCAAATGGGAATTCAACCAGTCCTGTACTTTATTAATCCACCCAATCACATCAGATGTCATAAAATTTCATTTTGAAAGCGACTTGAATAAATTTGAGTAAGCTGTAAACACGCTCTAGTATTTGAATGTACAAAATTAATTAACCTTTCTATAAGGATTAATGCACCCACACGTGAACAAAAGCAAATGGGAATCAAACCAGACCTGTACTTTATTAATCCACCCAGTCACATCAAATGTCATAGAATTTTATTTTGAAAGTGACTTGAATAAATTTGAGTAAGTTGTAAACACGCTCTAGTATTTGAATGTACAAAATTATTTAATATTTGTTTAAATTTTAATGCACCCACACGTGAACAAAAGCAAATGGGAATTAAACCAGACCTGTACTTTATTAATCCACCCAGTCACATCAAAGGTCATAGAATTTTATTATGAAAGTGACTTGAATAAATTTGTGTAAGTTGTAAACACGCACTAGTATTTGAATGTACAAAATTATTTAATATTTGTCTTAGTATTAATGCACCCACACTTGAACAAAAGCAAATGGGAATGAAACCAGACCTATACTTTATTAATCCACCCAGTCACATCAGATGTCATAAAATTTCATTTTGAAAGTGACTTGAATAAATTTGAGTAAGTTGTAATCACGCTCTAGTATTTGAATGTACAAAATTATTTAATATTTGTGTAAAGATTAATGCAACTACACTTGAACAAAAGCAAATGGGAATTAAACCAGACCTGTACTTTATTAATCCACCCAGTCACATCAGATGTCATAAAAATTCATTTTGAAAGTGACTTGAATAAATTTGAGTAAGCTGAAAACACGCTCTAGTATTTGAATGTACAAAATTATTTAGTATTTGTGTAAAGATTAATGCAACTACACTTGAACAAAAGCAAATGGGAATTAAACCAGACCTGTACTTTATTAATCCACCCAATCACATCAGATGTCATAAAATTTCATTTTGAAAGCGACTTGAATAAATTTGAGTAAGTTGTAAACACGCTCTAGTATTTGAATGTACAAAATTAATTAACCTTTGTATAAGGATTAATGCACCCACACGTGAACAAAAGCAAATGGGAATCAAACCAGACCTGTACTTTATTAATCCACCCAGTCACATCAGATGTCATAAAAATTCATTTTGAAAGTGACTTGAATAAATTTGAGTAAGTTGTAATCACGCTCTAGTATTTGAATGTACAAAATTATTTAATATTTGTGTAAAGATTAATGCAACTACACTTGAACAAAAGCAAATGGGAATTAAACCAGACCTGTACTTTATTAATCCACCCAGTCACATCAGATGTCATAAAAATTCATTTTGAAAGTGACTTGAATAAATTTGAGTAAGCTGAAAACACGCTCTAGTATTTGAATGTACAAAATTATTTAGTATTTGTGTAAAGATTAATGCAACTACACTTGAACAAAAGCAAATGGGAATTAAACCAGACCTGTACTTTATTAATCCACCCAGTCACATCAAAGGTCATAAAAATTCATTTTGAAAGTGACTTGAATGAATTTGTGTAAGTTGTAAACACGCACTAGTATTTGAATGTACAAAATTATTTAATATTTGTGTAAAGATTAATGCAACTACACTTGAACAAAAGCAAATGGGAATTCAACCAGTTCTGTACTTTATTAATCCACCCAATCACATCAGATGTCATAAAATTTCATTTTGAAAGCGACTTGAATAAATTTGAGTAAGCTGTAAACACGCTCTAGTATTTGAATGTACAAAATTAATTAACCTTTCTATAAGGATTAATGCACCCACACGTGAACAAAAGCAAATGGGAATCAAACCAGACCTGTACTTTATTAATCCACCCAGTCACATCAAATGTCATAGAATTTTATTTTGAAAGTGACTTGAATAAATTTGAGTAAGTTGTAAACACGCTCTAGTATTTGAATGTACAAAATTATTTAATATTTGTTTAAATTTTAATGCACCCACACGTGAACAAAAGCAAATGGGAATTAAACCAGACCTGTACTTTATTAATCCACCCAGTCACATCAAAGGTCATAGAATTTTATTATGAAAGTGACTTGAATAAATTTGTGTAAGTTGTAAACACGCACTAGTATTTGAATGTACAAAATTATTTAATATTTGTCTTAGTATTAATGCACCCACACTTGAACAAAAGCAAATGGGAATGAAACCAGACCTATACTTTATTAATCCACCCAGTCACATCAAAGGTCATAGAATTTTATTTTGAAAGTGACTTGAATGAATTTGTGTAAGTTGTAAACACGCTCTAGTATTTGAATGTACAAAATTAATTAACCTTTGTATAAGGATTAATGCACCCGCACGTGAACAAAAGCAAATGGGAATGAAACCAGACCTGTACTTTATTAATCCACCCAGTCACATCAAATGTCATAGAATTTCATTTTGAAAGTGACTTGAATAAATTTGAGTAAGTTGTAATCACGCTCTAGTATTTGAATGTACAAAATTATTTAATATTTGTGTAAAGATTAATGCAACTACACTTGAACAAAAGCAAATGGGAATTAAACCAGACCTTTACTTTATTAATCCACCCAGTCACATCAGATGTCATAAAAATTCATTTTGAAAGTGACTTGAATAAATTTGAGTAAGTTGAAAACACGCTCTAGTATTTGAATGTACAAAATTAATTAGTATTTGTGTAAAGATTAATGCAACTACACTTGAACAAAAGCAAATGGGAATTAAACCAGACCTTTACTTTATTAATCCACGCAGTCACATCAGATGTCATAAAAATTCATTTTGAAAGTGACTTGAATAAATTTGAGTAAGTTGTAAACACGCTCTAATATTTGAATGTACAAAATTATTTAATATTTGTGTAAAGATTAATGCAACTACACTTGAACAAAAGCAAATGGGAATTCAACCAGATTTGTACTTTATTAATCCACCCAATCACATCAGATGTCATAAAATTTCATTTTGAAAGTGACTTGAATGAATTTGTGTAAGTTGTAAACACGCTCTAGTATTTGAATGTACAAAATTATTTAGTATTTGTGTAAAGATTAATGCAACTACACTTGAACAAAAGCAAATGGGAATTCAACCAGATTTGTACTTTATTAATCCACCCAATCACATCAGATGTCATAAAATTTCATTTTGAAAGTGACTTGAATGAATTTGAGTAAGTTGTAAACACGCTCTAGTATTTGAATGTACAAAATTAATTAACCTTTGTATAAGGATTAATGCACCCACACGTGAACAAAAGCAAATGGGAATCAAACCAGACCTGTACTTTATTAATCCACCCAGTCACATCAGATGTCATAAAAATTCATTTTGAAAGTGACTTGAATAAATTTGAGTAAGTTGTAATCACGCTCTAGTATTTGAATGTACAAAATTATTTAATATTTGTGTAAAGATTAATGCAACTACACTTGAACAAAAGCAAATGGGAATTAAACCAGACCTGTACTTTATTAATCCACCCAGTCACATCAGATGTCATAAAAATTCATTTTGAAAGTGACTTGAATAAATTTGAGTAAGCTGAAAACACGCTCTAGTATTTGAATGTACAAAATTATTTAGTATTTGTGTAAAGATTAATGCAACTACACTTGAACAAAAGCAAATGGGAATTAAACCAGACCTGTACTTTATTAATCCACCCAGTCACATCAAAGGTCATAAAAATTCATTTTGAAAGTGACTTGAATGAATTTGTGTAAGTTGTAAACACGCACTAGTATTTGAATGTACAAAATTATTTAATATTTGTGTAAAGATTAATGCAACTACACTTGAACAAAAGCAAATGGGAATTCAACCAGTCCTGTACTTTATTAATCCACCCAATCACATCAGATGTCATAAAATTTCATTTTGAAAGCGACTTGAATAAATTTGAGTAAGCTGTAAACACGCTCTAGTATTTGAATGTACAAAATTAATTAACCTTTCTATAAGGATTAATGCACCCACACGTGAACAAAAGCAAATGGGAATCAAACCAGACCTGTACTTTATTAATCCACCCAGTCACATCAAATGTCATAGAATTTTATTTTGAAAGTGACTTGAATAAATTTGAGTAAGTTGTAAACACGCTCTAGTATTTGAATGTACAAAATTATTTAATATTTGTTTAAATTTTAATGCACCCACACGTGAACAAAAGCAAATGGGAATTAAACCAGACCTGTACTTTATTAATCCACCCAGTCACATCAAAGGTCATAGAATTTTATTATGAAAGTGACTTGAATAAATTTGTGTAAGTTGTAAACACGCACTAGTATTTGAATGTACAAAATTATTTAATATTTGTCTTAGTATTAATGCACCCACACTTGAACAAAAGCAAATGGGAATGAAACCAGACCTATACTTTATTAATCCACCCAGTCACATCAAAGGTCATAGAATTTTATTTTGAAAGTGACTTGAATGAATTTGTGTAAGTTGTAAACACGCTCTAGTATTTGAATGTACAAAATTAATTAACCTTTGTATAAGGATTAATGCACCCGCACGTGAACAAAAGCAAATGGGAATGAAACCAGACCTGTACTTTATTAATCCACCCAGTCACATCAAATGTCATAGAATTTCATTTTGAAAGTGACTTGAATAAATTTGAGTAAGTTGTAATCACGCTCTAGTATTTGAATGTACAAAATTATTTAATATTTGTGTAAAGATTAATGCAACTACACTTGAACAAAAGCAAATGGGAATTAAACCAGACCTTTACTTTATTAATCCACCCAGTCACATCAGATGTCATAAAAATTCATTTTGAAAGTGACTTGAATAAATTTGAGTAAGTTGAAAACACGCTCTAGTATTTGAATGTACAAAATTAATTAGTATTTGTGTAAAGATTAATGCAACTACACTTGAACAAAAGCAAATGGGAATTAAACCAGACCTTTACTTTATTAATCCACGCAGTCACATCAGATGTCATAAAAATTCATTTTGAAAGTGACTTGAATAAATTTGAGTAAGTTGTAAACACGCTCTAATATTTGAATGTACAAAATTATTTAATATTTGTGTAAAGATTAATGCAACTACACTTGAACAAAAGCAAATGGGAATTCAACCAGATTTGTACTTTATTAATCCACCCAATCACATCAGATGTCATAAAATTTCATTTTGAAAGTGACTTGAATGAATTTGTGTAAGTTGTAAACACGCTCTAGTATTTGAATGTACAAAATTATTTAGTATTTGTGTAAAGATTAATGCAACTACACTTGAACAAAAGCAAATGGGAATTAAACCAGATTTGTACTTTATTAATCCACCCAGTCACATCAGATGTCATAAAAATTCATTTTGAAAGTGACTTGAATAAATTTGAGTAAGTTGAAAACACGCTCTAGTATTTGAATGTACAAAATTATTTAGTATTTGTGTAAAGATTAATGCAACTACACTTGAACAAAAGCAAATGGGAATTAAACCAGACCTTTACTTTATTAATCCACCCAGTCACATCAGATGTCATAAAAATTCATTTTGAAAGTGACTTGAATAAATTTGAGTAAGTTGTAAACACGCTCTAGTATTTGAATGTACAAAATTATTTAATATTTGTGTAAAGATTAATGCAACTACACTTGAACAAAAGCAGATGGGAATTCAACCAGATTTGTACTTTATTAATCCACCCAATCACATCAGATGTCATAAAATTTCATTTTGAAAGTGACTTGAATGAATTTGTGTAAGTTGTAAACACGCTCTAGTATTTGAATGTACAAAATTAATTAACCTTTGTATAAGGATTAATGCACCCACACGTGAACCAAAGCAAATGGGAATGAAACCAAACCTGTACTTTATTAATCCAACCAGTCACATCAAATGTCATAGAATTTTATTTTGAAAGTGACTTGAATAAATTTGAGTAAGTTGTAAACACGCTCTAGTATTTGAATGTACAAAATTATTTAATATTTGTTTAAATTTTAATGCACCCACACGTGAACAAAAGCAAATGGGAATGAAACCAGACCTGTACTTTATTAATCCACCCAGTCACATCAAAGGTCATAGAATTTTATTATGAAAGTGACTTGAATAAATTTGTGTAAGTTGTAAACACGCACTAGTATTTGAATGTACAAAATTATTTAATATTTGTCTTAGTATTAATGCACCCACACTTGAACAAAAGCAAATGGGAATGAAACCAGACCTATACTTTATTAATCCACCCAGTCACATCAAAGGTCATAGAATTTTATTTTGAAAGTGACTTGAATAAACTTGAGTAAGTTGTAAACACGCTCTAGTATTTGAATGTATAAAATTATTTAATATTTGTTTAAACATTAATGCACCCACACGTGAACAAAAGCAAATGGGAATTAAACCAGACCTGTACTTTATTAATCCACCCAGTCACATCAGATGTCATAAAATTTCATTTTGAAAGTGACTTGAATAAATTTGAGTAAGTTGTAATCACGCTCTAGTATTTGAATGTACAAAATTATTTAATATTTGTGTAAAGATTAATGCAACTACACTTGAACAAAAGCAAATGGGAATTAAACCAGACCTTTACTTTATTAATCCACCCAGTCACATCAGATGTCATAAAAATTCATTTTGAAAGTGACTTGAATGAATTTGTGTAAGTTGTAAACACGCACTAGTATTTGAATGTACAAGATTAATTAATATTTGTGTAAAGATTAATGCAACTACACTTGAACAAAAGCAAATGGGAATTCAACCAGTCCTGTACTTTATTAATCCACCCAATCACATCAGATGTCATAAAATTTCATTTTGAAAGCGACTTGAATAAATTTGAGTAAGTTGTAAACACGCTCTAGTATTTGAATGTACAAAATTATTTAATATTTGTGTAAAGATTAATGCAACTACACTTGAACAAAAGCAAATGGGAATTCAACCAGATTTGTACTTTATTAATCCACCCAATCACATCAGATGTCATAAAATTTCATTTTGAAAGTGACTTGAATGAATTTGTGTAAGTTGTAAACACGCTCTAGTATTTGAATGTACAAAATTAATTAACCTTTGTATAAGGATTAATGCACCCACACGTGAACAAAAGCAAATGGGAATGAAACCAAACCTGTACTTTATTAATCCAACCAGTCACATCAAATGTCATAGAATTTTATTTTGAAAGTGAATTGAATAAATTTGAGTAAGTTGTAAACACGCTCTAGTATTTGAATGTACAAAATTATTTAATATTTGTTTAAATTTTAATGCACCCACACGTGAATAAAAGCAAATGGGAATGAAACCAAACCTGTACTTTATTAATCCAACCAGTCACATCAAATGTCATAGAATTTTATTTTGAAAGTGAATTGAATAAATCTGAGTAAGTTGTAAACACGCACTAGTATTTGAATATACAAAATTATTTTATATTTGTCTAAAGATTAATGCACCCACACGTGAACAAAAGCAAATGGGAATTAAACCAGACATGTACTTTATTAATCCACCCAATCACATCAGATGTCATAAAATTTCATTTTGAAAGTGACTTGAATAAATTTGAGTAAGTTGTAATCACGCTCTAGTATTTGAATGTACAAAATTATTTAATATTTGTGTAAAGATTAATGCAACTACACTTGAACAAAAGCAAATGGGAATTAAACCAGACCTTTACTTTATTAATCCACCCAGTCACATCAGATGTCATAAAAATTCATTTTGAAAGTGACTTGAATAAATTTGAGTAATTTGAAAACACGCTCTAGTATTTGAATGTACAAAATTATTTAGTATTTGTGTAAAGATTAATGCAACTACACTTGAACAAAAGCAAATGGGAATTAAACCAGACCTGTACTTTATTAATCCACCCAGTCACATCAGATGTCATAAAAATTCATTTTGAAAGTGACTTGAATAAATTTGAGTAAGTTGAAAACACGCTCTAGTATTTGAATGTACAAAATTATTTAGTATTTGTGTAAAGATTAATGCAACTACACTTGAACAAAAGCAAATGGGAATTAAACCAGACCTTTACTTTATTAATCCACCCAGTCACATCAGATGTCATAAAAATTCATTTTGAAAGTGACTTGAATAAATTTGAGTAAGTTGTAAACACGCTCAAGTATTTGAATGTACAAAATTATTTAATATTTGTGTAAAGATTAATGCAACTACACTTGAACAAAAGCAAATGGGAATTCAACCAGATTTGTACTCTATTAATCCACCCAATCACATCAGATGTCATAAAATTTCATTTTGAAAGTGACTTGAATGAATTTGTGTAAGTTGTAAACACGCTCTAGTATTTGAATGTACAAAATTAATTAACCTTTGTATAAGGATTAATGCACCCACACGTGAACCAAAGCAAATGGGAATGAAACCAAACCTGTACTTTATTAATCCAACCAGTCACATCAAATGTCATAGAATTTTATTTTGAAAGTGACTTGAATAAATTTGAGTAAGTTGTAAACACGCTCTAGTATTTGAATGTACAAAATTATTTAATATTTGTTTAAATTTTAATGCACCCACACGTGAACAAAAGCAAATGGGAATTAAACCAGACCTGTACTTTATTAATCCACCCAGTCACATCAAAGGTCATAGAATTTTATTATGAAAGTGACTTGAATAAATTTGTGTAAGTTGTAAACACGCACTAGTATTTGAATGTACAAAATTATTTAATATTTGTCTTAGTATTAATGCACCCACACTTGAACAAAAGCAAATGGGAATGAAACCAGACCTATACTTTATTAATCCACCCAGTCACATCAAAGGTCATAGAATTTTATTTTGAAAGTGACTTGAATAAACTTGAGTAAGTTGTAAACACGCTCTAGTATTTGAATGTATAAAATTATTTAATATTTGTTTAAACATTAATGCACCCACACGTGAACAAAAGCAAATGGGAATTAAACCAGACCTGTACTTTATTAATCCACCCAGTCACATCAGATGTCATAAAATTTCATTTTGAAAGTGACTTGAATAAATTTGAGTAAGTTGTAATCACGCTCTAGTATTTGAATGTACAAAATTATTTAATATTTGTGTAAAGATTAATGCAACTACACTTGAACAAAAGCAAATGGGAATTAAACCAGACCTTTACTTTATTAATCCACCCAGTCACATCAGATGTCATAAAAATTCATTTTGAAAGTGACTTGAATGAATTTGTGTAAGTTGTAAACACGCACTAGTATTTGAATGTACAAGATTAATTAATATTTGTGTAAAGATTAATGCAACTACACTTGAACAAAAGCAAATGGGAATTCAACCAGTCCTGTACTTTATTAATCCACCCAATCACATCAGATGTCATAAAATTTCATTTTGAAAGCGACTTGAATAAATTTGAGTAAGTTGTAAACACGCTCTAGTATTTGAATGTACAAAGTTATTTAATATTTGTCTTAGTATTAATGCACCCACACTTGAACAAAAGCAAATGGGAATGAAACCAGACCTATACTTTATTAATCCACCCAGTCACATCAGATGTCATAAAAATTCATTTTGAAAGTGACTTGAATAAATTTGAGTAAGTTGAAAACACGCTCTAGTATTTGAATGTACAAAATTATTTAGTATTTGTGTAAAGATTAATGCAACTACACTTGAACAAAAGCAAATGGGAATTAAACCAGACCTGTACTTTATTAATCCACCCAGTCACATCAGATGTCATAGAATTTCATATTGAAAGTGACTTGAATAAATTTGTGTAAGTTGTAAACACGCACTAGTATTTGAATGTACAAAATTATTTAATATTTGTCTTAGTATTAATGCACCCACACTTGAACAAAAGCAAATGGGAATGAAACCAGACCTATACTTTATTAATCCACCCAGTCACATCAAAGGTCATAGAATTTTATTTTGAAAGTGACTTGAATAAACTTGAGTAAGTTGTAAACACGCTCTAGTATTTGAATGTATAAAATTATTTAATATTTGTTTAAACATTAATGCACCCACACGTGAACAAAAGCAAATGGGAATTAAACCAGACCTGTACTTTATTAATCCACCCAGTCACATCAGATGTCATAAAATTTCATTTTGAAAGTGACTTGAATAAATTTGAGTAAGTTGTAATCACGCTCTAGTATTTGAATGTACAAAATTATTTAATATTTGTGTAAAGATTAATGCAACTACACTTGAACAAAAGCAAATGGGAATTAAACCAGACCTTTACTTTATTAATCCACCCAGTCACATCAGATGTCATAAAAATTCATTTTGAAAGTGACTTGAATGAATTTGTGTAAGTTGTAAACACGCACTAGTATTTGAATGTACAAGATTAATTAATATTTGTGTAAAGATTAATGCAACTACACTTGAACAAAAGCAAATGGGAATTCAACCAGTCCTGTACTTTATTAATCCACCCAATCACATCAGATGTCATAAAATTTCATTTTGAAAGCGACTTGAATAAATTTGAGTAAGTTGTAAACACGCTCTAGTATTTGAATGTACAAAATTATTTAATATTTGTGTAAAGATTAATGCAACTACACTTGAACAAAAGCAAATGGGAATTCAACCAGATTTGTACTTTATTAATCCACCCAATCACATCAGATGTCATAAAATTTCATTTTGAAAGTGACTTGAATGAATTTGTGTAAGTTGTAAACACGCTCTAGTATTTGAATGTACAAAATTAATTAACCTTTGTATAAGGATTAATGCACCCACACGTGAACAAAAGCAAATGGGAATGAAACCAAACCTGTACTTTATTAATCCAACCAGTCACATCAAATGTCATAGAATTTTATTTTGAAAGTGAATTGAATAAATTTGAGTAAGTTGTAAACACGCTCTAGTATTTGAATGTACAAAATTATTTAATATTTGTTTAAATTTTAATGCACCCACACGTGAATAAAAGCAAATGGGAATGAAACCAAACCTGTACTTTATTAATCCAACCAGTCACATCAAATGTCATAGAATTTTATTTTGAAAGTGAATTGAATGAATTTGTGTAAGTTGTAAACACGCTCTAGTATTTGAATGTACAAAATTAATTAACCTTTGTATAAAGATTAATGCACCCACACGTGAACAAAAGCAAATGGGAATTAAACCAGACCTGTACTTTATTAATCCACCCAATCACATCAGATGTCATAAAATTTCATTTTGAAAGTGACTTGAATAAATTTGAGTAAGTTGTAATCACGCTCTAGTATTTGAATGTACAAAATTATTTAATATTTGAGTAAAGGTTAATGCAACTACACTTGAACAAAAGCAAATGGGAATTAAACCAGACCTTTACTTTATTAATCCACCCAGTCACATCAGATGTCATAAAAATTCATTTTGAAAGTGACTTGAATAAATTTGAGTAAGTTGAAAACACGCTCTAGTATTTGAATGTACAAAATTATTTAGTATTTGTGTAAAGATTAATGCAACTACACTTGAACAAAAGCAAATGGGAATTAAACCAGACCTGTACTTTATTAATCCACCCAGTCACATCAGATGTCATAAAATTTCATTTTGAAAGCGACTTGAATAAATTTGAGTAAGTTGTAAACACGCTCTAGTATTTGAATGTACAAAATTATTTAATATTTGTGTAAAGATTAATGCAACTACACTTGAACAAAAGCAAATGGGAATTCAACCAGATTTGTACTTTATTAATCCACCCAATCACATCAGATGTCATAAAATTTCATTTTGAAAGTGACTTGAATGAATTTGTGTAAGTTGTAAACACGCTCTAGTATTTGAATGTACAAAATTAATTAACCTTTGTATAAGGATTAATGCACCCACACGTGAACAAAAGCAAATGGGAATGAAACCAAACCTGTACTTTATTAATCCAACCAGTCACATCAAATGTCATAGAATTTTATTTTGAAAGTGAATTGAATAAATTTGAGTAAGTTGTAAACACGCTCTAGTATTTGAATGTACAAAATTATTTAATATTTGTTTAAATTTTAATGCACCCACACGTGAATAAAAGCAAATGGGAATGAAACCAAACCTGTACTTTATTAATCCAACCAGTCACATCAAATGTCATAGAATTTTATTTTGAAAGTGAATTGAATGAATTTGTGTAAGTTGTAAACACGCTCTAGTATTTGAATGTACAAAATTAATTAACCTTTGTATAAAGATTAATGCACCCACACGTGAACAAAAGCAAATGGGAATTAAACCAGACCTGTACTTTATTAATCCACCCAATCACATCAGATGTCATAAAATTTCATTTTGAAAGTGACTTGAATAAATTTGAGTAAGTTGTAATCACGCTCTAGTATTTGAATGTACAAAATTATTTAATATTTGTGTAAAGATTAATGCAACTACACTTGAACAAAAGCAAATGGGAATTAAACCAGACCTTTACTTTATTAATCCACCCAGTCACATCAGATGTCATAAAAATTCATTTTGAAAGTGACTTGAATAAATTTGAGTAAGTTGAAAACACGCTCTAGTATTTGAATGTACAAAATTATTTAGTATTTGTGTAAAGATTAATGCAACTACACTTGAACAAAAGCAAATGGGAATTCAACCAGTCCTGTACTTTATTAATCCACCCAATCACATCAGATGTCATAAAATTTCATTTTGAAAGCGACTTGAATAAATTTGAGTAAGTTGTAAACACGCTCTAGTATTTGAATGTACAAAATTATTTAATATTTGTTTAAATTTTAATGCACCCACACGTGAATAAAAACAAATGAGAATCAAACCAGACCTGTACTTTATTAATCCACCCAGTCACATCAGATGTCATAAAATTTCATTTTGAAAGTCACTTGAATGAATTTGTGTAAGTTGTAAACACGCTCTAGTATTTGAATGTATAAAATTATTTAATATTTGTTTAAACATTAATGCACCCACACGTGAACAAAAGCAAATGGGAATTAAACCAGACCTGTACTTTATTAATCCACCCAGTCACATTCGATGTCATAAAATTTCATTTTGAAAGTGACTTGAATAAATATGTGTAAGTTGTAAACACGCACTAGTATTTGAATGTACAAAAGTTATTTAATATTTGTCTAAGTATTAATGCACCCACACGTGAATAAAAGAAAATGAGAATCAAACCAGACCTGTACTTTATTAATCCACCTAGTCACATCAAAGGTCATAGAATTTCATTTTGAAAGTCACTTGAATAAATTTGTATAAGTTGTAAACACGCTCTAGTATTTGAATGTACAAAATTATTTAGTATTTGTGTAAAGATTAATGCAACTACACTTGAACAAAAGCAAATGGGAATTAAACCAGACCTTTAGTTTATTAATCCACCCAGTCACATCAGATGTCATAAAAATTCATTTTGAAAGTGACTTGAATAAATTTGAGTAAGTTGAAAACACGCTCTAGTATTTGAATGTACAAAATTATTTAGTATTTGTGTAAAGATTAATGCAACTACACTTGAACAAAAGCAAATGGGAATTAAACCAGACCTGTACTTTATTAATCCACCCAGTCACATCAGATGTCATAAAAATTCATTTTGAAAGTGACTTGAATGAATTTGTGTAAGTTGTAAACACGCACTAGTATTTGAATGTACAAGATTAATTAATATTTGTGTAAAGATTAATGCAACTACACTTGAACAAAAGCAAATGGGAATTCAACCAGTCCTGTACTTTATTAATCCACCCAATCACATCAGATGTCATAAAATTTCATTTTGAAAGCGACTTGAATAAATTTGAGTAAGTTGTAAACACGCTCTAGTATTTGAATGTACAAAATTATTTAATATTTGTGTAAAGATTAATGCAACTACACTTGAACAAAAGCAAATGGGAATTCAACCAGATTTGTACTTTATTAATCCACCCAATCACATCAGATGTCATAAAATTTCATTTTGAAAGTGACTTGAATGAATTTGTGTAAGTTGTAAACACGCTCTAGTATTTGAATGTATAAAATTATTTAATATTTGTTTAAACATTAATGCACCCACACGTGAACAAAAGCAAATGGGAATTAAACCAGATTTGTACTTTATTAATCCACCCAGTCACATCCGATGTCATAAAATTTCATTTTGAAAGTGACTTGAATAAATATGTGTAAGTTGTAAACACGCACTAGTATTTGAATGTACAAAAGTTATTTAATATTTGTCTAAGTATTAATGCACCCACACGTGAATAAAAGAAAATGAGAATCAAACCAGACCTGTACTTTATTAATCCACCTAGTCACATCAAAGGTCATAGAATTTCATTTTGAAAGTCACTTGAATAAATTTGTATAAGTTGTAAACACGCTCTAGTATTTGAATGTACAAAATTATTTAATATTTGTTTAAATTTTAATGCACCCACACGTGAATAAAAACAAATGAGAATCAAACCAGACCTGTACTTTATTAATCCACCCAGTCACATCAGATGTCATAAAATTTCATTTTGAAAGTCACTTGAATAAATTTGTGTAAGTTGTAAACACGCACTAGTATTTGAATATACGAAATTATTTTATATTTGTCTAAAGATTAATGCAACTACACTTGAACAAAAGCAAATGGGAATTAAACCAGACCTGTACTTTATTAATCCACCCAATCACATCAGATGTCATAAAATTTCATTTTGAAAGTGACTTGAATAAATTTGAGTAAGTTGTAATCACGCTCTAGTATTTGAATGTACAAAATTATTTAATATTTGTGTAAAGATTAATGCAACTACACTTGAACAAAAGCAAATGGGAATTAAACCAGACCTTTACTTTATTAATCCACCCAGTCACATCAGATGTCATAAAAATTCATTTTGAAAGTGACTTGAATAAATTTGAGTAAGTTGAAAACACGCTCTAGTATTTGAATGTACAAAATTATTTAGTATTTGTGTAAAGATTAATGCAACTACACTTGAACAAAAGCAAATGGGAATTAAACCAGACCTGTACTTTATTAATCCACCCAGTCACATCAGATGTCATAAAAATTCATTTTGAAAGTGACTTGAATGAATTTGTGTAAGTTGTAAACACGCACTAGTATTTGAATGTACAAGATTAATTAATATTTGTGTAAAGATTAATGCAACTACACTTGAACAAAAGCAAATGGGAATTCAACCAGTTCTGTACTTTATTAATCCACCCAATCACATCAGATGTCATAAAATTTCATTTTGAAAGCGACTTGATTAAATTTGAGTAAGTTGTAAACACGCTCTAGTATTTGAATGTACAAAATTATTTAGTATTTGTGTAAAGATTAATGCAACTACACTTGAACAAAAGCAAATGGGAATTAAACCAGACCTGTACTTTATTAATCCACCCAGTCACATCAGATGTCATAAAAATTCATTTTGAAAGTGACTTGAATGAATTTGTGTAAGTTGTAAACACGCTCTAGTATTTGAATGTACAAAATTAATTAACCTTTGTATAAGGATTAATGCACCCACACGTGAACAAAAGCAAATGGGAATTAAACCAGACCTGTACTTTATTAATCCACCCAGTCACATCAGATGTCATAGAATTTCATATTGAAAGTGACTTGAATAAATTTGTGTAAGTTGTAAACACGCACTAGTATTTGAATGTACAAAATTATTTAATATTTGTCTTAGTATTAATGCACCCACACTTGAACAAAAGCAAATGGGAATTCAACCAGACCTATACTTTATTAATCCACCCAGTCACATCAAAGGTCATAGAATTTTATTTTGAAAGTGACTTGAATAAATTTGTGTAAGTTGTAAACACGCACTAGTATTTGAATGTACAAAATTAATTAATATTTGTCTTAGTATTAATGCACCCACACTTGAACAAAAGCAAATGGGAATGAAACCAGACCTATACTTTATTAATCCCACCAGTCATATCAAAGGTCATAGAATTTTATTTTGAAAGTGACTTGAATAAATTTGAGTAAGTTGTAAACACGCTCTAGTATTTGAATGTATAAAATTATTTAATATTTGTTTAAACATTAATGCACCCACACGTGAACAAAAGCAAATGGGAATTAAACCAGACCTGTACTTTATTAATCCACCCAGTCACATCAGATGTCATAAAATTTCATTTTGAAAGTGACTTGAATAAATATGTGTAAGTTGTGAACACGCACTAGTATTTGAATGTACAAGATTAATTAATATTTGTGTAAAGATTAATGCAACTACACTTGAACAAAAGCAAATGGGAATTAAACCAGACCTGTACTTTATTAATCCACCCAGTCACATCAGATGTCATAAAAATTCATTTTGAAAGTGACTTGAATGAATTTGTGTAAGTTGTAAACACGCACTAGTATTTGAATGTACAAGATTAATTAATATTTGTGTAAAGATTAATGCAACTACACTTGAACAAAAGCAAATGGGAATTCAACCAGTCCTGTACTTTATTAATCCACCCAATCACATCAGATGTCATAAAATTTCATTTTGAAAGCGACTTGATTAAATTTGAGTAAGTTGTAAACACGCTCTAGTATTTGAATGTACAAAATTATTTAGTATTTGTGTAAAGATTAATGCAACTACACTTGAACAAAAGCAAATGGGAATTAAACCAGACCTGTACTTTATTAATCCACCCAGTCACATCAGATGTCATAAAAATTCATTTTGAAAGTGACTTGAATGAATTTGTGTAAGTTGTAAACACGCTCTAGTATTTGAATGTACAAAATTAATTAACCTTTGTATAAGGATTAATGCACCCACACGTGAACAAAAGCAAATGGGAATTAAACCAGACCTGTACTTTATTAATCCACCCAGTCATATCAGATGTCATAGAATTTCATATTGAAAGTGACTTGAATAAATTTGTGTAAGTTGTAAACACGCACTAGTATTTGAATGTACAAAATTATTTAATATTTGTCTTAGTATTAATGCACCCACACTTGAACAAAAGCAAATGGGAATGAAACCAGACCTATACTTTATTAATCCACCCAGTCACATCAAAGGTCATAGAATTTTATTTTGAAAGTGACTTGAATAAATTTGTGTAAGTTGTAAACACGCACTAGTATTTGAATGTACAAAATTAATTAATATTTGTCTTAGTATTAATGCACCCACACTTGAACAAAAGCAAATGGGAATGAAACCAGACCTATACTTTATTAATCCCACCAGTCATATCAAAGGTCATAGAATTTTATTTTGAAAGTGACTTGAATAAATTTGAGTAAGTTGTAAACACGCTCTAGTATTTGAATGTATAAAATTATTTAATATTTGTTTAAACATTAATGCACCCACACGTGAACAAAAGCAAATGGGAATTAAACCAGACCTGTACTTTATTAATCCACCCAGTCACATCAGATGTCATAAAATTTCATTTTGAAAGTGACTTGAATAAATATGTGTAAGTTGTGAACACGCACTAGTATTTGAATGTACAAAAGTTATTTAATATTTGTCTAAGTATTAATGCACCCACACGTGAATAAAAGAAAATGAGAATCAAACCAGACCTGTACTTTATTAATCCACCTAGTCACATCAAAGGTCATAGAATTTCATTTTGAAAGTGACTTGAATAAATTTGTATAAGTTGTAAACAGGCACTAGTATTTGAATGTACAAAATTATTTAATATTTGTCTGAATTTTAATGCACCCACACGTGAATAAAAACAAATGAGAATCAAACCAGACCTGTACTTTATTAATCCACCCAGTCACATCAAAGGTCATAGAATTTCATTTTGAAAGTCACTTGAATAAATTTGTGTAAGTTGTAAACACGCACTAGTATTGAATATACAAAATTATTTTATATTTGTCTAAAGATTAATGCAACTACACTTGAACAAAAGCAAATGGGAATTAAACCAGACCTGTACTTTATTAATCCACCCAATCACATCAGATGTCATAAAATTTCATTTTGAAAGTGACTTGAATAAATTTGAGTAAGTTGTAATCACGCTCTAGTATTTGAATGTACAAAATTATTTAGTATTTGTGTAAAGATTAATGCAACTACACTTGAACAAAAGCAAATGGGAATTAAACCAGACCTGTACTTTATTAATCCACCCAGTCACATCAGATGTCATAAAAATTCATTTTGAAAGTGACTTGAATGAATTTGTGTAAGTTGTAAACACGCACTAGTATTTGAATGTACAAGATTAATTAATATTTGTGTAAAGATTAATGCAACTACACTTGAACAAAAGCAAATGGGAATTCAACCAGTCCTGTACTTTATTAATCCACCCAATCACATCAGATGTCATAAAATTTCATTTTGAAAGCGACTTGATTAAATTTGAGTAAGTTGTAAACACGCTCTAGTATTTGAATGTACAAAATTAATTAATATTTGTGTAAAGATTAATGCAACTACACTTGAACAAAAGCAAATGGGAATTCAACCAGATTTGTACTTTATTAATCCACCCAATCACATCAGATGTCATAAAATTTCATTTTGAAAGTGACTTGAATGAATTTGTGTAAGTTGTAAACACGCTCTAGTATTTGAATGTACAAAATTAATTAACCTTTGTATAAGGATTAATGCACCCACACGTGAACAAAAGCAAATGGGAATGAAACCAAACCTCTACTTTATTAATCCATCCAATCACATCAAATGTCATAGAATTTTATTTTGAAAGTGAATTGAATAAATTTGAGTAAGTTGTAAACACGCTCTAGTATTTGAATGTACAAAATTATTTAATATTTGTTTAAATTTTAATGCACCCACACGTGAACAAAAGCAAATGGGAATTAAACCAGACCTGTACTTTATTAATCCACCCAGTCATATCAGATGTCATAAAAATTCATATTGAAAGTGACTTGAATAAATTTGTGTAAGTTGTAAACACGCACTAGTATTTGAATGTACAAAATTATTTAATATTTGTCTTAGTATTAATGCACCCACACTTGAACAAAAGCAAATGGGAATGAAACCAGACCTATACTTTATTAATCCACCCAGTCACATCAAAGGTCATAGAATTTCATTTTGAAAGTCACTTGAATAAATTTGTGTAAGTTGTAAACACGCACTAGTATTGAATATACAAAATTATTTTATATTTGTCTAAAGATTAATGCAACTACACTTGAACAAAAGCAAATGGGAATTAAACCAGACCTGTACTTTATTAATCCACCCAATCACATCAGATGTCATAAAATTTCATTTTGAAAGTGACTTGAATAAATTTGAGTAAGTTGTAATCACGCTCTAGTATTTGAATGTACAAAATTATTTAGTATTTGTGTAAAGATTAATGCAACTACACTTGAACAAAAGCAAATGGGAATTAAACCAGACCTGTACTTTATTAATCCACCCAGTCACATCAGATGTCATAAAAATTCATTTTGAAAGTGACTTGAATGAATTTGTGTAAGTTGTAAACACGCACTAGTATTTGAATGTACAAGATTAATTAATATTTGTGTAAAGATTAATGCAACTACACTTGAACAAAAGCAAATGGGAATTCAACCAGTCCTGTACTTTATTAATCCACCCAATCACATCAGATGTCATAAAATTTCATTTTGAAAGCGACTTGATTAAATTTGAGTAAGTTGTAAACACGCTCTAGTATTTGAATGTACAAAATTAATTAATATTTGTGTAAAGATTAATGCAACTACACTTGAACAAAAGCAAATGGGAATTCAACCAGATTTGTACTTTATTAATCCACCCAATCACATCAGATGTCATAAAATTTCATTTTGAAAGTGACTTGAATGAATTTGTGTAAGTTGTAAACACGCTCTAGTATTTGAATGTACAAAATTAATTAACCTTTGTATAAGGATTAATGCACCCACACGTGAACAAAAGCAAATGGGAATGAAACCAAACCTCTACTTTATTAATCCATCCAATCACATCAAATGTCATAGAATTTTATTTTGAAAGTGAATTGAATAAATTTGAGTAAGTTGTAAACACGCTCTAGTATTTGAATGTACAAAATTATTTAATATTTGTTTAAATTTTAATGCACCCACACGTGAACAAAAGCAAATGGGAATTAAACCAGACCTGTACTTTATTAATCCACCCAGTCATATCAGATGTCATAAAAATTCATATTGAAAGTGACTTGAATAAATTTGTGTAAGTTGTAAACACGCACTAGTATTTGAATGTACAAAATTATTTAATATTTGTCTTAGTATTAATGCACCCACACTTGAACAAAAGCAAATGGGAATGAAACCAGACCTATACTTTATTAATCCACCCAGTCACATCAAAGGTCATAGAATTTTATTTTGAAAGTGACTTGAATAAATTTGTGTAAGTTGTAAACACGCACTAGTATTTGAATGTACAAAATTATTTAATATTTGTCTGAATTTTAATGCACCCACACTTGAACAAAAGCAAATGGGAATGAAACCAGACCTATACTTTATTAATCCACCCAGTCACATCAAAGGTCATAGAATTTTATTTTGAAAGTGACTTGAATAAATTTGAGTGAGTTGTAAACACGCTCTAGTATTTGAATGTACAAAATTATTTAATATTTGTGTAAAGATTAATGCACCCACACGTGAACAAAAGAAAATGGGAATCAAACCAAACCTGTACTTTATTAATCCACCCAGTCACATCAGATGTCATAAAAATTCATTTTGAAGGTGACTTGAATAAATTTGAGTAAGTTGTAAACACGCTCTAGTATTTAAATGTACAAAATTATTTAATATTTGTGTAAAGATTAATGCAACTACACTTGAACAAAAGCAAATGGGAATTAAACCAGACCTGTACTTTATTAATCCACCCAATCACATCAGATGTCATAAAATTTCATTTTGAAAGTGACTTGAATAAATTTAAGTAAGTTGTAATCACGCTCTAGTATTTGAATGTACAAAATTATTTAATATTTGTATAAAGATTAATGCAACTACACTTGAACAAAAGCAAATGGGAATTAAACCAGACCTGTACTTTATTAATCCACCCAGTCACATCAGATGTCATAAAAATTCATTTTGAAAGTGACTTGAATAAATTTGAGTAAGTTGAAAACACGCTCTAGTATTTGAATGTACAAAATTATTTAGTATTTGTGTAAAGATTAATGCAACTACACTTGAACAAAAGCAAATGGGAATTAAACCAGACCTGTACTTTATTAATCCACCCAGTCACATCAGATGTCATAAAAATTCATTTTGAAAGTGACTTGAATGAATTTGTGTAAGTTGTAAACACGCACTAGTATTTGAATGTACAAAATTAATTAATATTTGTGTAAAGATTAATGCAACTACACTTGAACAAAAGCAAATGGGAATTCAACCAGTCCTGTACTTTATTAATCCACCCAATCACATCAGATGTCATAAAATTTCATTTTGAAAGCGACTTGAATAAATTTGAGTAAGTTGTAAACACGCTCTAGTATTTGAATGTACAAAATTAATTAACCTTTGTATAAGGATTAATGCACCCACACGTGAACAAAAGCAAATGGGAATCAAACCAGACCTGTACTTTATTAATCCACCCAGTCACATCAAATGTCATAGAATTTCATTTTGAAAGTGACTTGAATAAATTTGAGTAAGTTGTAAACACGCACTAGTATTTGAATGTACAAAATTATTTAGTATTTGTGTAAAGATTAATGCAACTACACTTGAACAAAAGCAAATGGGAATTCAACCAGACCTGTACTTTATTAAACCACAAAATCACATCAGATGTCATAAAATTTCATTTTGAAAGTGACTTGAATAAATTTGAGTAAGTTGTAAACACGCTCTAGTATTTGAATGTACAAAATTATTTAATATTTGTGTAAAGATTAATGCAACTACACTTGAACAAAAGCAAATGGGAATTCAACCAGATTTGTACTTTATTAATCCACCCAATCACATCAGATGTCATAAAATTTCATTTTGAAAGTGACTTGAATGAATTTGTGTAAGTTGTAAACACGCTCTAGTATTTGAATGTACAAAATTAATTAACCTTTGTATAAGGATTAATGCACCCACACGTGAACAAAAGCAAATGGGAATGAAACCAAACCTGTACTTTATTAATCCAACCAGTCACATCAAATGTCATAGAATTTTATTTTGAAAGTGAATTGAATAAATTTGAGTAAGTTGTAAACACGCTCTAGTATTTGAATGTACAAAATTATTTAATACTTGTTTAAACATTAATGCACCCACACGTGAACAAAAGCAAATGGGAATTAAACCAGACCTGTACTTTATTAATCCACCTAGTCACATCAAAGGTCATAGAATTTCATTTTGAAAGTCACTTGAATAAATTTGTATAAGTTGTAATCACGCACTAGTATTTGAATGTACAAAATTAATTAACCTTTGTATAAGGATTAATGCACCCACACGTGAACAAAAGCAAATGGGAATCAAACCAGACCTGTACTTTATTAATCCACCCAGTCACATCAAAGGTCATAGAATTTCATTTTGAAAGTGAGCTGAATAAATTTGTGTAAGTTGTAAACACGCTCTAGTATTTGAATGTACCAAATTATTTAATATTTGTGTAAAGATTAATGCAACTACACTTGAACAAATGCAAATGGGAATTCAACCAGTCCTGTACTTTATTAATCCACCCAATCACATCAGATGTCATAAAATTTCATTTTGAAAGCGACTTGAATAAATTTGAGTAAGTTGTAAACACGCTCTAGTATTTGAATGTACAAAATTAATTAACCTTTGTATAAGGATTAATGCACCCACACGTGAACAAAAGAAAATGGGAATCAAACCAAACCTGTACTTTATTAATCCACCCAGTCACATCAAAGGTCATAAAAATTCATTTTGAAAGTGACTTGAATAAATTTGAGTAAGTTGTAAACACGCTCTAGTATTTAAATGTACAAAATTATTTAATATTTGTGTAAAGATTAATGCAAGTACACTTGAACAAAAGCAAATGGGAATTAAACCAGACCTGTACTTTATTAATCCACCCAATCACATCAGATGTCATAAAATTTCATTTTGAAAGTGACTTGAATAAATTTGAGTAAGTTGTAAACACGCTCTAGTATTTGAATGTACAAAATTATTTACTATTTGTCTAAAGATTAATGCAACTACACTTGAACAAAAGCAAATAGGAATTAAACCATACCTGTACTATATTAATCCACCCAGTCAAATCAAATGTCATAGAAATTCATTTTGAAAGTGACTTGAATGAATTTGAGTAAGTTGTAAACACGCTCTAGTATTTGAATGTACAAAATTATTTAATATTTGTGTAAAGATTGATGCAACTACACTTGAACAAAAGCAAATAGGAATTAAACCATACCTGTACTTTATTAATCCACCCAGTCAAATCAAATGTCATAGAAATTCATTTTGAAAGTTACTTGAATAAATTTGAGTAAGTTGTAATCACGCTCTAGTATTTGAATGTACATAATTAATTAACCTTTGTATAAGGATTAATGCACCCACACGTGAACAAAAGAAAATGGGAATCAAACCAGACCTGTACTTTATTAATCCACCCAGTCACATTAAATGTCATAGAATTTCATTTTGAAAGTGACTTGAATAAATTTGAATAAGTTGTAAAAACGCACTAGTATTTGAATGTACAAAATTATTTAATATTTGTGTAAAGATTGATGCAACTACACTTGAACAAAAGCAAATGGGAATTAAACCAGACCTTTACTTTATTAATCCACCCAGTCACATCAGATGTCATAAAATTTCATTTTGAAAGTGACTTGAATAAATTTGAGTAAGTTGAAAACACGCTCTAGTATTTGAATGTACAAAATTATTTAGTATTTGTGTAAAGATTAATGCAACTACACTTGAACAAAAGCAAATGGGAATTAAACCAGACCTGTACTTTATTAATCCACCCAGTCACATCAGATGTCATAAAAATTCATTTTGAAAGTGACTTGAATGAATTTGTGTAAGTTGTAAACACGCACTAGTATTTGAATGTACATGATTAATTAATATTTGTGTAAAGATTAATGCAACTACACTTGAACAAAAGCAAATGGGAATTCAACCAGTCCTGTACTTTATTAATCCACCCAATCACATCAGATGTCATAAAATTTCATTTTGAAAGCGACTTGATTAAATTTGAGTAAGTTGTAAACACGCTCTAGTATTTGAATGTACAAAATTATTTAGTATTTGTGTAAAGATTAATGCAACTACACTTGAACAAAAGCAAATGGGAATTAAACCAGACCTGTACTTTATTAATCCACCCAGTCACATCAGATGTCATAAAAATTCATTTTGAAAGTGACTTGAATGAATTTGTGTAAGTTGTAAACACGCTCTAGTATTTGAATGTACAAAATTAATTAACCTTTGTATAAGGATTAATGCACCCACACGTGAACAAAAGCAAATGGGAATTAAACCAGACCTGTACTTTATTAATCCACCCAGTCATATCAGATGTCATAAAATTTCATATTGAAAGTGACTTGAATAAATTTGTGTAAGTTGTAAACACGCACTAGTATTTGAATGTACAAAATTATTTAATATTTGTCTTAGTATTAATGCACCCACACTTGAACAAAAGCAAATGGGAATGAAACCAGACCTATACTTTATTAATCCACCCAGTCACATCAAAGGTCATAGAATTTTATTTTGAAAGTGACTTGAATAAATTTGTGTAAGTTGTAAACACGCACTAGTATTTGAATGTACAAAATTAATTAATATTTGTCTTAGTATTAATGCACCCACACTTGAACAAAAGCAAATGGGAATTAAACCAGACCTGTACTTTATTAATCCACCCAGTCACATCAGATGTCATAAAATTTCATTTTGAAAGTGACTTGAATAAATATGTGTAAGTTGTGAACACGCACTAGTATTTGAATGTACAAAAGTTATTTAATATTTGTCTAAGTATTAATGCACCCACACGTGAATAAAAGAAAATGAGAATCAAACCAGACCTGTACTTTATTAATCCACCTAGTCACATCAAAGGTCATAGAATTTCATTTTGAAAGTCACTTGAATAAATTTGTATAAGTTGTAAACACGCACTAGTATTTGAATGTACAAAATTATTTAATATTTGTCTGAATTTTAATGCACCCACACGTGAATAAAAACAAATGAGAATCAAACCAGACCTGTATTTTATTAATCCACCCAGTCACATCAAAGGTCATAGAATTTCATTTTGAAAGTCACTTGAATAAATTTGTGTAAGTTGTAAACACGCACTAGTATTTGAATATACAAAATTATTTTATATTTGTCTAAAGATTAATGCAACTACACTTGAACAAAAGCAAATGGGAATTAAACCAGACCTGTACTTTATTAATCCACCCAATCACATCAGATGTCATAAAATTTCATTTTGAAAGTGACTTGAATAAATTTGAGTAAGTTGTAATCACGCTCTAGTATTTGAATGTACAAAATTATTTAGTATTTGTGTAAAGATTAATGCAACTACACTTGAACAAAAGCAAATGGGAATTAAACCAGACCTGTACTTTATTAATCCACCCAGTCACATCAGATGTCATAAAAATTCATTTTGAAAGTGACTTGAATGAATTTGTGTAAGTTGTAAACACGCACTAGTATTTGAATGTACAAGATTAATTAATATTTGTGTAAAGATTAATGCAACTACACTTGAACAAAAGCAAATGGGAATTCAACCAGTCCTGTACTTTATTAATCCACCCAATCACATCAGATGTCATAAAATTTCATTTTGAAAGCGACTTGATTAAATTTGAGTAAGTTGTAAACACGCTCTAGTATTTGAATGTACAAAATTAATTAATATTTGTGTAAAGATTAATGCAACTACACTTGAACAAAAGCAAATGGGAATTCAACCAGATTTGTACTTTATTAATCCACCCAATCACATCAGATGTCATAAAATTTCATTTTGAAAGTGACTTGAATGAATTTGTGTAAGTTGTAAACACGCTCTAGTATTTGAATGTACAAAATTAATTAACCTTTGTATAAGGATTAATGCACCCACACGTGAACAAAAGCAAATGGGAATGAAACCAAACCTGTACTTTATTAATCCAACCAGTCACATCAAATGTCATAGAATTTTATTTTGAAAGTGAATTGAATAAATTTGAGTAAGTTGTAAACACGCTCTAGTATTTGAATGTACAAAATTATTTAATATTTGTTTAAATTTTAATGCACCCACACGTGAACAAAAGCAAATGGGAATTAAACCAGACCTGTACATTATTAATCCACCCAGTCACATCAAAGGTCATAGAATTTTATTTTGAAAGTGACTTGAATAAATTTGTGTAAGTTGTAAACACGCACTAGTATTTGAATGTACAAAATTATTTAATATTTGTCTTAGTATTAATGCACCCACACTTGAACAAAAGCAAATGGGAATGAAACCAGACCTATACTTTATTAATCCACCCAGCCACATCAAAGGTCATAGAATTTTATTTTGAAAGTGACTTGAATAAATTTGAGTAAGTTGTAAACACGCTCTAGTATTTGAATGTATAAAATTATTTAATACTTGTTTAAACATTAATGCACCCACACGTGAACAAAAGCAAATGGGAATTAAACCAGACCTGTACTTTATTAATCCACCCAGTCACATCAGATGTCATGAAATTTCATTTTGAAAGTGACTTGAATAAATATGTGTAAGTTGTAAACACGCACTAGTATTTGAATGTACAAAATTATTTAATATTTGTCTTAGTATTAATGCACCCACACTTGAACAAAAGCAAATGGGAATGAAACCAGACCTATACTTTATTAATCCACCCAGCCACATCAAAGGTCATAGAATTTTATTTTGAAAGTGACTTGAATAAATTTGAGTAAGTTGTAAACACGCTCTAGTATTTGAATGTATAAAATTATTTAATACTTGTTTAAACATTAATGCACCCACACGTGAACAAAAGCAAATGGGAATTAAACCAGACCTGTACTTTATTAATCCACCCAGTCACATCAGATGTCATGAAATTTCATTTTGAAAGTGACTTGAATAAATATGTGTAAGTTGTAAACACGCACTAGTATTTGAATGTACAAAAGTTATTTAATATTTGTCTAAGTATAATTGCACCCACACGTGAATAAAAGAAAATGAGAATCAAACCAGACCTGTACTTTATTAATCCACCTAGTCACATCAAAGGTCATAGAATTTCATTTTGAAAGTCACTTGAATAAATTTGTATAAGTTGTAAACACGCACTAGTATTTGAATGTACAAAATTAATTAACCTTTGTATAAGGATTAATGCACCCACACGTGAACAAAAGCAAATGGGAATCAAACCAGACCTGTACTTTATTAATCCACCCAGTCACATCAAAGGTCATAGAATTTCATTTTGAAAGTGAGCTGAATAAATTTGTGTAAGTTGTAAACACGCTCTAGTATTTGAATGTACCAAATTATTTAATATTTGTGTAAAGATTAATGCAACTACACTTGAACAAATGCAAATGGGAATTCAACCAATCCTGTACTTTATTAATCCACCCAATCACATCAGATGTCATAAAATTTCATTTTGAAAGCGACTTGAATAAATTTGAGTAAGTTGTAAACACGCTCTAGTATTTGAATGTACAAAATTAATTAACCTTTGTATAAGGATTAATGCACCCACACGTGAACAAAAGAAAATGGGAATCAAACCAAACCTGTACTTTATTAATCCACCCAGTCACATCAAAGGTCATAAAAATTCATTTTGAAAGTGACTTGAATAAATTTGAGTAAGTTGTAAACACGCTCTAGTATTTAAATGTACAAAATTATTTAATATTTGTGTAAAGATTAATGCAACTACACTTGAACAAAAGCAAATGGGAATTAAACCAGACCTGTACTATATTAATCCACCCAGTCAAATCAAATGTCATAGAAATTCATTTTGAAAGTGACTTGAATGAATTTGAGTAAGTTGTAAACACGCTCTAGTATTTGAATGTACAAAATTATTTACTATTTGTCTAAAGATTAATGCAACTACACTTGAACAAAAGCAAATAGGAATTAAACCATACCTGTACTATATTAATCCACCCAGTCAAATCAAATGTCATAGAAATTCATTTTGAAAGTGACTTGAATGAATTTGAGTAAGTTGTAAACACGCTCTAGTATTTGAATGTACAAAATTATTTAATATTTGTGTAAAGATTGATGCAACTACACTTGAACAAAAGCAAATAGGAATTAAACCATACCTGTACTTTATTAATCCACCCAGTCAAATCAAATGTCATAGAAATTCATTTTGAAAGTTACTTGAATAAATTTGAGTAAGTTGTAAACACGCTCTAGTATTTGAATGTACATAATTAATTAACCTTTGTATAAGGATTAATGCACCCACACGTGAACAAAAGAAAATGGGAATCAAACCAGACCTGTACTTTATTAATCCACCCAGTCACATTAAATGTCATAGAATTTCATTTTGAAAGTGACTTGAATAAATTTGAATAAGTTGTAAAAACGCACTAGTATTTGAATGTACAAAATTATTTAATATTTGTGTAAAGATTGATGCAACTACACTTGAACAAAAGCAAATGGGAATTCAACCAGACCTGTACTTTATTAATCCACCCAGTCACATCAAATGTCATAGAATTTCATTTTGAAAGCGACTTGAATAAATTTGAGTAAGTTGTAAACATGCTCTAGTATTTGAATGTACATAATTAATTAACCTTTGTATAAGGATTAATGCACCCACACGTGAACAACAACAAATGGGAATTAAACCAGACCTGTACTTTATTAATCCACCCAGTCACATCAGATGTCATAAAAATTCATTTTGAAAGTGACTTGAATAAATTTGTGTAAGTTGTGAACACGCACTAGTATTTGAATGTACAAAATTATTTAATATTTGTCTTAATATTAAAGCACCCACACGTGAATAAAAGCGAATAAGAATCAAACCAGACCTGTACTTTATTAATCCACCCAGTCAAATCAAATGTCATAGAACTTCATTTTGAAAGTGACTTGAATAAATTTGAGTAAGTTGTAAACACGCTCTAGTATTTGAATGTACAAAATTAATTAACCTTTGTATAAGGATTAATGCACCCACACGTGAACAAAAGCAAATGGGAATGAAACCAGACCTGTACTTTATTAATCCACCCAGTCACATCAAATGTCATAGAATTTCATTTTGAAAGTGAATTGAATAAATTTGAGTAAGTTGTAAACACGCTCTAGTATTTGAATGTACAAAATTAATTAACCTTTGTATAAGGATTAATGCACCCACACGTGAACAAAAGCAAATGGGAATTAAACCAGACCTGTACTTTATTAATCCACCCAGTCACATCAAAGGTCATAGAATTTTATTTTGAAAGTGACTTGAATAAATTTGTGTAAGTTGTAAACACGCTCTAGTATTTGAATGTACAAAATTATTTAATATTTGTCTTAGTATTAATGCACCCACACTTGAACAAAAGCAAATGGGAATGAAACCAGACCTATACTTTATTAATCCACCCAGTCACATCAAAGGTCATAGAATTTTATTTTGAAAGCGACTTGAATAAATTTGAGTAAGTTGTAAACACGCTCTAGAATTTGAATGTACAAAATTATTTAATATTTGTGTAAAGATTAATGCAACTACACTTGAACAAAAGCAAATGGGAATTCAACCAGATTTGTACTTTATTAATCCACCCAATCACATCAGATGTCATAGAATTTTATTTTGAAAGTGACTTGAATAAATTTGAGTAAGTTGTAAACACGCTCTAGTATTTGAATGTATAAAATTATTTAATATTTGTTTAAACATTAATGCACCCACACGTGAACAAAAGCAAATGGGAATTAAACCAGACCTGTACTTTATTAATCCACCCAGTCACATCAGATGTCATAAAATTTCATTTTGAAAGTGACTTGAATAAATATGTGTAAGTTGTAAACACGCACTAGTATTTGAATGTACAAAAGTTATTTAATATTTGTCTAAGTATTAATGCACCCACACGTGAATAAAAGAAAATGAGAATCAAACCAAACCTGTACTTTATTAATCCACCTAGTCACATCAAAGGTCATAGAATTTCATTTTGAAAGTGACTTGAATAAATTTGTATAAGTTGTAAACACGCACTAGTATTTGAATGTACAAAATTATTTAATATTTGTTTAAATTTTAATGCACCCACACGTGAATAAAAACAAATGAGAATCAAACCAGACCTGTACTTTATTAGTCCACCCAGTCACATCAAAGGTCATAGAATTTCATTTTGAAAGTCACTTGAATAAATTTGTGTAAGTTGTAAACACGCACTAGTATTTGAATATACAAAATTATTTTATATTTGTCTAAAGATTAATGCAACTACACTTGAACAAAAGCAAATGGGAATTAAACCAGACCTGTACTTTATTAATCCACCCAATCACATCAGATGTCATAAAATTTCATTTTGAAAGTGACTTGAATAAATTTGAGTAAGTTGTAAACACGCTCTAGTATTTGAATGTACAAAATTATTTAGTATTTGTGTAAAGATTAATGCAACTACACTTGAACAAAAGCAAATGGGAATTAAACCAGACCTGTACTTTATTAATCCACCCAATCACATCAGATGTCATAAAAATTCATTTTGAAAGTGACTTGAATGAATTTGTGTAAGTTGTAAACACGCACTAGTATTTGAATGTACAAAATTAATTAATATTTGTGTAAAGATTAATGCAACTACACTTGAACAAAAGCAAATGGGAATTCAACCAGTCCTGTACTTTATTAATAAACCCAATCACATCAGATGTCATAAAATTTCATTTTGAAAGCGACTTGAATAAATTTGAGTAAGTTGTAAACACGCTCTAGAATTTGAATGTACAAAATTATTTAATATTTGTGTAAAGATTAATGCAACTACACTTGAACAAAAGCAAATGGGAATTCAACCAGATTTGTACTTTATTAATCCACCCAATCACATCAGATGTCATAAAATTTCATTTTGAAAGTGACTTGAATGAATTTGTGTAAGTTGTAAACACGCTCTAGTATTTGAATGTACAAAATTAATTAACCTTTGTATAAGGATTAATGCACCCACACGTGAACAAAAGCAAATGGGAATGAAACCAAACCTGTACTTTATTAATCCAACCAGTCACATCAAATGTCATAGAATTTTATTTTGAAAGTGAATTGAATAAATTTGAGTAAGTTGTAAACACGCTCTAGTATTTGAATGTACAAAATTATTTAATATTTGTTTAAATTTTAATGCACCCACACGTGAACAAAAGCAAATGGGAATTAAACCAGACCTGTACTTTATTAATCCACCCAGTCATATCAGATGTCATAAAATTTCATATTGAAAGTGACTTGAATAAATTTGTGTAAGTTGTAAACACGCACTAGTATTTGAATGTACAAAATTATTTAATATTTGTCTTAGTATTAATGCACCCACACTTGAACAAAAGCAAATGGGAATGAAACCAGACCTATACTTTATTAATCCACCCAGTCACATCAAAGGTCATAGAATTTTATTTTGAAAGTGACTTGAATAAATTTGTGTAAGTTGTAAACACGCACTAGTATTTGAATGTACAAAATTATTTAATATTTGTCTTAGTATTAATGCACCCACACTTGAACAAAAGCAAATGGGAATGAAACCAGACCTATACTTTATTAATCCACCCAGTCACATCAAAGGTCATAGAATTTTATTTTGAAAGTGACTTGAATAAATTTGAGTAAGTTGTAAACACGCTCTAGTATTTGAATGTATAAAATTATTTAATATTTGTTTAAACATTAATGCACCCACACGTGAACAAAAGCAAATGGGAATTAAACCAGACCTGTACTTTATTAATCCACCTAGTCACATCAGATGTCATAAAATTTCATTTTGAAAGTGACTTGAATAAATATGTGTAAGTTGTAAACACGCACTAGTATTTGAATGTACAAAAGTTATTTAATATTTGTCTAAGTATTAATGCACCCACACGTGAATAAAAGAAAATGAGAATCAAACCAGACCTGTACTTTATTAATCCACCTAGTCACATCAAAGGTCATAGAATTTCATTATGAAAGTCACTTGAATAAATTTGTATAAGTTGTAAACACGCACTAGTATTTGAATGTACAAAATTATTTAATATTTGTCCTAATATTAATGCACCCACACGTGAATAAAAACAAATGAGAATCAAACCAGACCTGTACTTTATTAATCCACCCAGTCACATCAAAGGTCATAGAATTTCATTTTGAAAGTCACTTGAATAAATTTGTGTAAGTTGTAAACACGCACTAGTATTTGAATATACCAAATTGTTTTATATTTGTCTAAAGATTAATGCAACTACTCTTGAACAAAAGCAAATGGGAATGAAACCAGACCTATACTTTATTAATCCACCCAGTCACTTCAGATGTCATAAAATTTCATTTTGAAAGTGACTTGAATAAATATGTGTAAGTTGTAAACACGCACTAGTATTTGAATGTACAAAAGTTATTTAATATTTGTCTAAATATTAATGCACCCACACGTGAACAAAAGAAAATGAGAATCAAACCAGACGTGTACTTTATTAATCCACCGAGTCACATCAAAGGTCATAGAATTTCATTTTGAAAGTCACTTGAATAAATTTGTGTAAGTTCTAAACACGCACTAGTATTTGAATGTAAAAAGTTATTTAATATTTGTGTAAAGATTAATGCAACTACACTTGAACAAAAGCAAATGGGAATGAAACCAGACCTGTACTTTATTAATCCACCCAGTCACATCAGATGTCATAGAATTTCATTTTGAAAGTGACTTGAATGAATTTGAGTAAGTTGTAATCACGCTCTAGTATTTGAATGTACAAAATTATTTAATATTTGTCTTAATATTAATGCACCCACACGTGAATAAAAGCAAATGGGAATCAAACCAGACCTATACTTTATTAATCCACCCAGTCACATCAAAGGTCATAGAATTTCATTTTGAAAGTGACTTGAATGAATTTGTGTAAGTTGTAAACACGCTCTAGTATTTGAATGTACCAAATTATTTAATATTTGTGTAAAGATTAATGCAACTACACTTGAACAAATGCAAATGGGAATTCAACCAGTCCTGTACTTTATTAATCCACCCAATCACATCAGATGTCATAAAATTTCATTTTGAAAGCGACTTGAATAAATTTGAGTAAGTTGTAAACACGCTCTAGTATTTGAATGTACAAAATTAATTAACCTTTGTATAAGGATTAATGCACCCACACGTGAACAAAAAAAAAGGGAATTAAACCAAACCTGTACTTTATTAATCCACCCAGTCACATCAGATGTCATAAAATTTCATTTTGAAAGTGACTTGAATAAATTTGAGTAAGTTGTAAACACGCTCTAGTATTTGAATGTACAAAATTATTTAATATTTGTCTAAAGATTAATGCAACTACACTTGAACAAAAGCAAATAGGAATTAAACCATACCTGTACTATATTAATCCACCCAGTCAAATCAAATGTCATAGAAATTCATTTTGAAAGTGACTTGAATGAATTTGAGTAAGTTGTAAACACGCTCTAGTATTTGAATGTACAAAATTATTTAATATTTGTGTAAAGAGTGATGCAACTACACTTGAACAAAAGCAAATAGGAATTAAACCATACATGTACTTTATTAATCCACCCAGTCAAATCAAATGTCATAGAAATTCATTTTGAAAGTTACTTGAATAAATTTGAGTAAGTTGTAAACACGCTCTAGTATTTGAATGTACATAATTAATTAACCTTTGTATAAGGATTAATGCACCCACACGTGAACAAAAGAAAATGGGAATCAAACCAGACCTGTACTTTATTAATCCACCCAGTCACATTAAATGTCATAGAATTTCATTTTGAAAGTGACTTGAATAAATTTGAATAAGTTGTAAAAACGCACTAGTATTTGAATGTACAAAATTATTTAATATTTGTGTAAAGATTGATGCAACTACACTTGAACAAAAGCAAATGGGAATTCAACCAGACCTGTACTTTATTAATCCACCCAGTCACATCAAATGTCATAGAATTTCATTTTGAAAGCGACTTGAATAAATTTGAGTAAGTTGTAAACATGCTCTAGTATTTGAATGTACATAATTAATTAACCTTTGTATAAGGATTAATGCACCCACACGTGAACAACAACAAATGGGAATTAAACCAGACCTGTACTTTATTAATCCACCCAGTCACATCAGATGTCATAAAAATTCATTTTGAAAGTGACTTGAATAAATTTGTGTAAGTTGTGAACACGCACTAGTATTTGAATGTACAAAATTATTTAATATTTGTCTTAATATTAAAGCACCCACACGTGAATAAAAGCGAATAAGAATCAAACCAGACCTGTACTTTATTAATCCACCCAGTCAAATCAAATGTCATAGAACTTCATTTTGAAAGTGACTTGAATAAATTTGAGTAAGTTGTAAACACGCTCTAGTATTTGAATGTACAAAATTAATTAACCTTTGTATAAGGATTAATGCACCCACACGTGAACAAAAGCAAATGGGAATGAAACCAGACCTGTACTTTATTAATCCACCCAGTCACATCAAATGTCATAGAATTTCATTTTGAAAGTGAATTGAATAAATTTGAGTAAGTTGTAAACACGCTCTAGTATTTGAATGTACAAAATTAATTAACCTTTGTATAAGGATTAATGCACCCACACGTGAACAAAAGCAAATGGGAATTAAACCAGACCTGTACTTTATTAATCCACCCAGTCACATCAAAGGTCATAGAATTTTATTTTGAAAGTGACTTGAATAAATTTGTGTAAGTTGTAAACACGCACTAGTATTTGAATGTACAAAATTATTTAATATTTGTCTTAGTATTAATGCACCCACACTTGAACAAAAGCAAATGGGAATGAAACCAGACCTATACTTTATTAATCCACCCAGTCACATCAAAGGTCATAGAATTTTATTTTGAAAGCGACTTGAATAAATTTGAGTAAGTTGTAAACACGCTCTAGAATTTGAATGTACAAAATTATTTAATATTTGTGTAAAGATTAATGCAACTACACTTGAACAAAAGCAAATGGGAATTCAACCAGATTTGTACTTTATTAATCCACCCAATCACATCAGATGTCATAGAATTTTATTTTGAAAGTGACTTGAATAAATTTGAGTAAGTTGTAAACACGCTCTAGTATTTGAATGTATAAAATTATTTAATATTTGTTTAAACATTAATGCACCCACACGTGAACAAAAGCAAATGGGAATTAAACCAGACCTGTACTTTATTAATCCACCCAGTCACATCAGATGTCATAAAATTTCATTTTGAAAGTGACTTGAATAAATATGTGTAAGTTGTAAACACGCACTAGTATTTGAATGTACAAAAGTTATTTAATATTTGTCTAAGTATTAATGCACCCACACGTGAATAAAAGAAAATGAGAATCAAACCAAACCTGTACTTTATTAATCCACCTAGTCACATCAAAGGTCATAGAATTTCATTTTGAAAGTGACTTGAATAAATTTGTATAAGTTGTAAACACGCACTAGTATTTGAATGTACAAAATTATTTAATATTTGTTTAAATTTTAATGCACCCACACGTGAATAAAAACAAATGAGAATCAAACCAGACCTGTACTTTATTAGTCCACCCAGTCACATCAAAGGTCATAGAATTTCATTTTGAAAGTCACTTGAATAAATTTGTGTAAGTTGTAAACACGCACTAGTATTTGAATATACAAAATTATTTTATATTTGTCTAAAGATTAATGCAACTACACTTGAACAAAAGCAAATGGGAATTAAACCAGACCTGTACTTTATTAATCCACCCAATCACATCAGATGTCATAAAATTTCATTTTGAAAGTGACTTGAATAAATTTGAGTAAGTTGTAAACACGCTCTAGTATTTGAATGTACAAAATTATTTAGTATTTGTGTAAAGATTAATGCAACTACACTTGAACAAAAGCAAATGGGAATTAAACCAGACCTGTACTTTATTAATCCACCCAATCACATCAGATGTCATAAAAATTCATTTTGAAAGTGACTTGAATGAATTTGTGTAAGTTGTAAACACGCACTAGTATTTGAATGTACAAAATTAATTAATATTTGTGTAAAGATTAATGCAACTACACTTGAACAAAAGCAAATGGGAATTCAACCAGTCCTGTACTTTATTAATAAACCCAATCACATCAGATGTCATAAAATTTCATTTTGAAAGCGACTTGAATAAATTTGAGTAAGTTGTAAACACGCTCTAGTATTTGAATGTACAAAATTATTTAATATTTGTGTAAAGATTAATGCAACTACACTTGAACAAAAGCAAATGGGAATTCAACCAGATTTGTACTTTATTAATCCACCCAATCACATCAGATGTCATAAAATTTCATTTTGAAAGTGACTTGAATGAATTTGTGTAAGTTGTAAACACGCTCTAGTATTTGAATGTACAAAATTAATTAACCTTTGTATAAGGATTAATGCACCCACACGTGAACAAAAGCAAATGGGAATGAAACCAAACCTGTACTTTATTAATCCAACCAGTCACATCAAATGTCATAGAATTTTATTTTGAAAGTGAATTGAATAAATTTGAGTAAGTTGTAAACACGCTCTAGTATTTGAATGTACAAAATTATTTAATATTTGTTTAAATTTTAATGCACCCACACGTGAACAAAAGCAAATGGGAATTAAACCAGACCTGTACTTTATTAATCCACCCAGTCATATCAGATGTCATAAAATTTCATATTGAAAGTGACTTGAATAAATTTGTGTAAGTTGTAAACACGCACTAGTATTTGAATGTACAAAATTATTTAATATTTGTCTTAGTATTAATGCACCCACACTTGAACAAAAGCAAATGGGAATGAAACCAGACCTATACTTTATTAATCCACCCAGTCACATCAAAGGTCATAGAATTTTATTTTGAAAGTGACTTGAATAAATTTGTGTAAGTTGTAAACACGCACTAGTATTTGAATGTACAAAATTATTTAATATTTGTCTTAGTATTAATGCACCCACACTTGAACAAAAGCAAATGGGAATGAAACCAGACCTATACTTTATTAATCCACCCAGTCACATCAAAGGTCATAGAATTTTATTTTGAAAGTGACTTGAATAAATTTGAGTAAGTTGTAAACACGCTCTAGTATTTGAATGTATAAAATTATTTAATATTTGTTTAAACATTAATGCACCCACACGTGAACAAAAGCAAATGGGAATTAAACCAAACCTGTACTTTATTAATCCACCTAGTCACATCAGATGTCATAAAATTTCATTTTGAAAGTGACTTGAATAAATATGTGTAAGTTGTAAACACGCACTAGTATTTGAATGTACAAAAGTTATTTAATATTTGTCTAAGTATTAATGCACCCACACGTGAATAAAAGAAAATGAGAATCAAACCAGACCTGTACTTTATTAATCCACCTAGTCACATCAAAGGTCATAGAATTTCATTATGAAAGTCACTTGAATAAATTTGTATAAGTTGTAAACACGCACTAGTATTTGAATGTACAAAATTATTTAATATTTGTCCTAATATTAATGCACCCACACGTGAATAAAAACAAATGAGAATCAAACCAGACCTGTACTTTATTAATCCACCCAGTCACATCAAAGGTCATAGAATTTCATTTTGAAAGTCACTTGAATAAATTTGTGTAAGTTGTAAACACGCATTAGTATTTGAATATACCAAATTGTTTTATATTTGTCTAAAGATTAATGCAACTACTCTTGAACAAAAGCAAATGGGAATGAAACCAGACCTATACTTTATTAATCCACCCAGTCACATCAGATGTCATAAAATTTCATTTTGAAAGTGACTTGAATAAATATGTGTAAGTTGTAAACACGCACTAGTATTTGAATGTACAAAAGTTATTTAATATTTGTCTAAATATTAATGCACCCACACGTGAACAAAAGAAAATGAGAATCAAACCAGACGTGTACTTTATTAATCCACCGAGTCACATCAAAGGTCATAGAATTTCATTTTGAAAGTCACTTGAATAAATTTGTGTAAGTTCTAAACACGCACTAGTATTTGAATGTAAAAAGTTATTTAATATTTGTGTAAAGATTAATGCAACTACACTTGAACAAAAGCAAATGGGAATGAAACCAGACCTGTACTTTATTAATCCACCCAGTCACATCAGATGTCATAGAATTTCATTTTGAAAGTGACTTGAATGAATTTGAGTAAGTTGTAATCACGCTCTAGTATTTGAATGTACAAAATTATTTAATATTTGTCTTAATATTAATGCACCCACACGTGAATAAAAGCAAATGGGAATCAAACCAGACCTATACTTTATTAATCCACCCAGTCACATCAAAGGTCATAGAATTTCATTTTGAAAGTGAGCTGAATAAATTTGTGTAAGTTGTAAACACGCTCTAGTATTTGAATGTACCAAATTATTTAATATTTGTGTAAAGATTAATGCAACTACACTTGAACAAATGCAAATGGGAATTCAACCAGTCCTGTACTTTATTAATCCACCCAATCACATCAGATGTCATAAAATTTCATTTTGAAAGCGACTTGAATAAATTTGAGTAAGTTGTAAACACGCTCTAGTATTTGAATGTACAAAATTAATTAACCTTTGTATAAGGATTAATGCACCCACACGTGAACAAAAAAAATGGGAATCAAACCAAACCTGTACTTTATTAATCCACCCAGTCACATCAGATGTCATAAAGTTTCATTTTGAAAGTCACTTGAATAAATTTGTGTAAGTTGTGAACACGCACTAGTATTTGAGTGCACAAAATTATTTAATTTTTTAGTGAAATTTAATGCACCCACACGTGAATAAAAGCAAATGGGAATCAAACCAGACCTGTACTTTATTAATCCACCCAGTCACATCAAAGGTCATAGAATTTCATTTTGAAAGTGAGTTGAATAAATTTGTGTAAGTTGTAAACACGCTCTAGTATTTGAATGCACAAAAATATTTAGTTTTTTAGTGAAATTTAATGCACCCACACGTGAATAAAAGTAAATGGGAATCAAACCAAACCTGTACTTTATAAATCTACCTTGTCACATCAGTTGTCATAGAATTTCATTTTGAAAGTAACTTGAATAAATTTGAGTAAGTTGTAAACACGCTCTAGTATTTGAATGCACAAAAATATTTAGTTTTTTAGTGAAATTTAATGCACCCACACGTGAATAAAAGAAAATGGGAATCAAACCAGACCGGTACTTTATAAATCCACCCAGTCACATCAATTGTCATAGAATTTCATTTTGAAAGTGAGTTGAATAAATTTGTGTAAGTTGTAAACACGCTCTAGTATTTGAATGCACAAAAATATTTAATTTTTTGTTGAAATTTAATGCACCCACACGTCAATAAAAGAAAATGGGAATCAAAGCGGACCTGTACTTTATTAATCCACCCAGTCACATCAAAGCTCATAGAATTTCATTTTGAAAGTCACTTGAATAAATTTGTGTAAGTTGTAAACACGCTCTAGTATTTGAATGCAGAAAATTAATTAACCTTTGTGTAAGGATTAACGCACCCAGACGTGAATAAAATAAAATGGGAATCAAACCAGACCTGTACTTTATTAATCCACCCAGTCACATCAAATGTCATAGAATTTCATTTTGAAAGTGACTTGAACAAATTTGAGTAAGTTATAAACACGCTCTAGTATTTGAATGTACATAATTAATTAACCTTTGTATAAGGATTAATGCACCCACACGTGAACAAAAGAAAATGGGAATTAAACCAGACCTGTACTTTATTAATCCACCCAGCCACATCAAATGTCATAGAACTTCATTTTGAAAGTGACTTGAACAAATTTGAGTAAGTTGTAAACACGCTCTAGTATTTGAATGTACAAAATTATTTATTATTTGTGTAAAGATTAGTGCAACTACACTTGAACAAAAGCAAATGGGAATTAAACCAGATCTGTATTTTATTAATCCACCCAGTCAAATCAAATGTCATAGAATTTCATTTTGAAAGTGACTTGAATAAATTTGAGTAAGTTATAAACACACTCTAGTATTTGAATGTCCATAATTAGTTAACCTTTGTGTAAGGATTAACGCACCCACACGTGAACAAAAGAAAATGGGAATCAAACCAGACCTGTACTTTATTAATCCACCCTGTCATATCAAATGTCATAGAATTTCATTTTGAAAGTGAGTTGAATAAATTTGTGTAAGTTGTAAACACGCTCTAGTATTTGAATGCACAAAAATATTTAGTTTTTTAGTGAAATTTAATGCACCCACACGAGAACAAAAGAAAATGGGAATCAAACCAGACATGTACTTTATTTATCCACCCAGTTACGTCAAATGTCATAGAATTTCATTTTGAAAGTGACTTGAATAAATTTGAGTAAGTTGTAAACACGCTCTAGTATTTGAATGTACAAAATAATTTAATATTTGTGTAAAGATTAATGCAACTACACTAGAACAAAAGCAAATGGGAATTAAACCAGATCTGTATTTTATTAATCCACCCAGTCAAATCAAATGTCATAGAATTTCATTTTGAAAGTGACTTGAATAAATTTGAATAAGTTATAAACACGCTCTAGTATTTGAATGTACATAATTAATTAACCTTTGTATAAGGATTAATGCACCCACACGTGAACACAAGAAAATGGGAATCAAACCAGACCTTTATTACTCCACCCAGTCACATTAAATGTCATAGAATTTCATTTTGAAAGTGACTTGAATAAATTTGAGTAAGTTGTAAACACGGTCTAGTATTTAAATGTACAAAATTATTTAATATTTGTGTAAAGATTGATGCAACTACACTTGAACAAAAGCAAATAGGAATTAAACCATACCTGTACTATATTAATCCACCCAGTCAAATCAAATGTCATAGAAATTCATTTTGAAAGTGACTTGAATGAATTTGAGTAAGTTGTAAACACGCTCTAGTATTTGAATGTACAAAATTATTTAATATTTGTGTAAAGATTGATGCAACTACACTTGAACAAAAGCAAATAGGAATTAAACCATACCTGTACTTTATTAATCCACCCAGTCAAATCAAATGTCATAGAAATTCATTTTGAAAGTTACTTGAATAAATTTGAGTAAGTTGTAAACACGCTCTAGTATTTGAATGTACATAATTAATTAACCTTTGTATAAGGATTAATGCACCCACACGTGAACAAAAGAAAATGGGAATCAAACCAGACCTGTACTTTATTAATCCACCCAGTCACATTAAATGTCATAGAATTTCATTTTGAAAGTGACTTGAATAAATTTGAATAAGTTGTAAAAACGCACTAGTATTTGAATGTACAAAATTATTTAATATTTGTGTAAAGATTGATGCAACTACACTTGAACAAAAGCAAATCGGAATTAAACCATACCTGTACTATATTAATCCACCCAGTCAAATCAAATGTCATAGAAATTCATTTTGAAAGTGACTTGAATAAATTTGAGTAAGTTGTAAACACGCTCTAGTATTTGAATGTACATAATTAATTAACCTTTGTATAAGGATTAATGCACCCACACGTGAACAACAACAAATGGGAATTAAACCAGATCTGTACTTTATTAATCCACCCAGTCACATCAGATGTCATAAAATTTCATTTTGAAAGTCACTTGAATAAATTTGTGTAAGTTGTGAACACGCACTAGTATTTGAATGTACAAAATTATTTAATATTTGTCTTAATATTAAAGCACCCACACGTGAATAAAAGCGAATAAGAATCAAACCAGACCTGTACTTTATTAATCCACCCAGTCAAATCAAATGTCATAGAACTTCATTTTGAAAGTGACTTGAATAAATTTGAGTAAGTTGTAAACACGCTCTAGTATTTGAATGTACAAAATTAATTAACCTTTGTATAAGGATTAATGCACCCACACGTGAACAAAAGAAAATGGGAATCAAACCAGACCTGTACTTTATTACTCCACCCAGTCACATTAAATGTCATACAAATTCATTTTGAAAGTGACTTGAATAAATTTGAGTAAGTTGTAAACACGCTCTAGTATTTGAATGTACAAAATTATTTAATATGTGTGTAAAGATTGATGCAACTACACTTGAACAAAAGCAAATAGGAATTAAACCATACCTATACTATATTAATCCACCCAGTCAAATCAAATGTCATAGAAATTCATTTTGAAAGTTACTTGAATAAATTTGAGTAAGTTATAAACACGCTCTAGTATTTGAATGTACATAATTAATTAACCTTTGTATAAGGATTAATGCACCCACACGTGAACAAAAGAAAATGGGAATCAAACCAGACCTTTATTACTCCACCCAGTCACATTAAATGTCATAGAATTTCATTTTGAAAGTGACTTGAATAAATTTGTGTAAGTTGTAAACACGGTCTAGTATTTGAATGCACAAAAATATTTAATTTTTTAGTGAAATTTAATGCACCCACATGTGAACAAAAGAAAATGGGAATCAAACCAGACCTGTACTTTATTAATCCACCCAGTCACATCAAATGTCATAGAATTTCATTTTGAAAGTGACTTGAATAAAGTTGAATAAGTTGTAAAAACGCTCTAGTATTTGAATGTACGAAATTATTTATTATTTGTATAAAGATTAATGCAACTACACTTGAACAAAAGCAAATGGGAATTAAACCAGACCTGTACTTTATAAATCCACCCAGTGGCATCAATTATCATAGAATTTCATTTTGAAAGTGAGTTGAATAAATTTGTGTAAGTTGTAAACACGCTCTAGTATTTGAATGCACAAAAATATTTAATTTTTTAGTGAAATTTAATGCACCCACATGTGAACAAAAGCAAATAGGAATTAAACCATACCTGTACTATATTAATCCCCCCAGTCAAATCAAATGTCATAGAAATTCATTTTGAAAGTGACTTGAATAAATTTGAGTAAGTTGTAAACACGCTCTAGTATTTGAATGTACAAAATTAATTAACCTTTGTATAAGGATTAATGCACCCACACGTGAACAAAAGCAAATGAGAATCAAACCACACCTGTACTTTATTAATCCACCCAGCCACCTCAAATGTCATAGAATTTCTTTTGAAAGTGACTTGAATAAATTTGAATAAGTTGTAAAAACGCACTAGTATTTGAATGTACAAAATTATTTAATATTTGTGTAAAGTTTAATGCAACTACACTTGAACAAAAGCAAATGGGAATTAAACCAGACCTGTACTTTATTAATCCACCCAGTCACATCAAATGTCATAGAAATTCATTTTGAAAGTGACTTGAATAAATTTGAATAAGTTGTAAACACGCTCTAGTATTTGAATGCACAAAAATATTTAATAATTGTCTTAATATTAAAGCACCCACACGTGAATAAAAGCGAATAAGAATCAAACCAGACCTGTACTTTATTAATCCACCCAGTCACATCAAATGTCATAGAATTTCATTTTGAAAGTGACTTGAATAAAGTTGAATAAGTTGTAAAAACGCTCTAGTATTTGAATGTACGAAATTATTTATTATTTGTATAAAGATTAATGCAACTACACTTGAACAAAAGCAAATGGGAATTAAACCAGACCTGTACTTTATAAATCCACCCAGTGGCATCAATTATCATAGAATTTCATTTTGAAAGTGAGTTGAATAAATTTGTGTAAGTTGTAAACACGCTCTAGTATTTGAATGCACAAAAATATTTAATTTTTTAGTGAAATTTAATGCACCCACATGTGAACAAAAGCAAATAGGAATTAAACCATACCTGTACTATATTAATCCCCCCAGTCAAATCAAATGTCATAGAAATTCATTTTGAAAGTGACTTGAATAAATTTGAGTAAGTTGTAAACACGCTCTAGTATTTGAATGTACAAAATTAATTAACCTTTGTATAAGGATTAATGCACCCACACGTGAACAAAAGCAAATGAGAATCATACCACACCTGTACTTTATTAATCCACCCAGCCACCTCAAATGTCATAGAATTTCTTTTGAAAGTGACTTGAATAAATTTGAATAAGTTGTAAAAACGCACTAGTATTTGAATGCACAAAAATATTTAATTTTTTAGTGAAATTTAATGCACCCACATGTGAACAAAAGAAAATGGGAATCAAACCAGACCTGTACTTTATTAATCCACCCAGTCACATCAAATGTCATAGAATTTCATTTTGAAAGTGACTTGAATAAATTTGAGTAAGTTGTAAACACGCTCTAGTATTTGAATGTACAAAATAATTTAATATTTGTGTAAAGATTAATGCAACTACACTTGAACAAAAGCAAATGGGAATTAAACCAGACCTGTATTTTATTAATCCACCCAGTCAAATCAAATGTCATAGAACTTCATTTTGAAAGTGACTTGAATAAATTTGAGTAAGCTGTAAACACGCTCTAGTATTTGAATGTACAAAATTATTTAATATTTGTTTAAATATTAATGCACCCACACGTGAATAAAAGCAAATGGGAATCAAACCAGACCTACATTTTAATAATCCACCCGGTCACATCAAATGTCATAGAATTTCATTTTGAAAGTCACTTGGATAAATTTGTGTAAGTTGTAAACACGCTCTAGTATTTGAATGCACAAAAATATTTAATAATTGTCTTAATATTAAAGCACCCACACGTGAATAAAAGCGAATAAGAATCAAACCAGACCTGTACTTTATTAATCCACCCAGTCACATCAAATGTCATAGAATTTCATTTTGAAAGTGACTTGAATAAAGTTGAGTAAGTTATAAACACGCTGTAGCATTTGAATGTACAAAATTAATTAACCTTTGTATAAGGATTAATGCACCCACACGTGAACAAAAGAAAATGGGAATCAAACCAGACCTGTACTTTATTAATCCACCTAGTCACATTAAATGTCATAGAATTTCATTTTGAAAGTGACTTGAATAAATTTGAGTAAGTTGTAAACACGCTCTAGTATTTGAATGAACAAAAATATTTAATATTAATATAAATATTAATGCACCCACATGTGAATAAAAGCAAATGGAAATCAAACCTGACCTGTACTTTATTAATCCACCCAGTCACATCAAATGTCATAGAATTTCATTTTGAAAGTGACTTGAATAAATTTGAGTAAGTTGTAAACACGCTCTAGTATTTGAATGAACAAAATTATTTAATATTTGTTTAAATATTAATGCACCCCCACGTGAATAAAAGCAAATGGGAATCAAACCAGACCTACATTTTATTAATCCACCCAGTCACATTAAATGTCATAGAATTTCATTTTGAAAGTGACTTGAATAAATTTGAGTAAGTTGTAAACACGCTCTAGTATTTGAATGTACAAAATTAATTAACCTTTGTATAAGGATTAATGCACCCACACGTGAACAAAAGCAAATGGGAATCAAACCAGACCTGTACTTTATTAATCCACCCAGTCACATTAAATGTCATAGAATTTCATTTTGAAAGTGACTTGAATAAATTTGAGTAAGTTGTAAACACGGTCTAGTATTTGAATGTACAAAATTATTTAATATTTGTGTAAAGATTGATGCAACTCCACTTGAACAAAAGCAAATCGGAATTAAACCATACCTGTACTATATTAATCCACCCAGTCAAATCAAATGTCATAGAAATTCATTTTGAAAGTGACTTGAATAAATTTGAGTAAGTTGTAAACACGCTCTAGTATTTGAATGTACAAAATTAATTAACCTTTGTATAAGGATTAATGCACCCACACGTGAACAAAAGCAAATGGGAATCAAACCAGACCTGTACTTTATTAATCCACCCAGTCACATTAAATGTCATAGAATTTCATTTTGAAAGTGACTTGAATAAATTTGAGTAAGTTGTAAACACGCTCTAGTATTTGAATGTACAAAATTATTTAATATTTGTATAAAGATTGATGCAACTCCACTTGAACAAAAGCAAATGGGAATCAAACCAGACCTGTACTTTATTAATCCACCCAGTCACATTAAATGTCATAGAATTTCATTTTGAATGTGACTTGAATAAATTTGAGTAAGTTGTAAACACGGTCTAGTATTTGAATATACAAAATTATTTAATATTTGTGTAAATATTATGCAACTACACTTGAACAAAAGCAAATGGGAATTAAACAAGACCTGTACTTTATTAATCCACCCAGTCACATCAACTGTCATAGAATTTCATTTTGAAAGTGACTTGAATAAATTTGTATAAGTTGTAAACACGCTCTAGTATCTGAATGCACAAAAATATTTAATATTTGTATAAATACTAAAACACCCACACGTGAATAAAAGCAAATGGGAATTAAACCAGACCTGTACTTTATTAATCCACCCAGTCACATCAAAGGTCATAGAATTTCATTTTGAAAGTGAGTTGAATAAATTTGAGTAAGTTGTAAACACGCTCTAGTATTTGAATGAACAAAAATATTTAATATTAATATAAATATTAATGCACCCACATGTGAATAAAAGCAAATGGGAATCAAACCAGACCTGTACTTTATTAATCCACCCAGTCACATCAAATGTCATAGAATTTCATTTTGAAAGTGACTTGAATAAATTTGAGTAAGTTGTAAACAGGCTCTAGTATTTGAATGAACAAAATTATTTAATATTTGTTTAAATATTAATGCACCCCCACGTGAATAAAAGCAAATGGGAATCAAACCAGACCTACATTTTAATAATCCACCCAGTCACATCAAATGTCATAGAATTTCATTTTGAAAGTGACTTGAATAAAATTGTGTAAGTTGTGAACACGCACTAGTATTTGAATGTACAAAATTATTTAATATTTGTCTTAATATTAAAGCACCCACACGTGAATAAAAGCGAATAAGAATCAAACCAGACCTGTACTTTATTAATCCACCCAGTCAAATCAAATGTCATAGAACTTCATTTTGAAAGTGACTTGAATAAATTTGAGTAAGTTGTAAACACGCTCTAGTATTTGAATGTACAAAATTAATTAACCTTTGTATAAGGATTAATGCACCCACACGTGAACAAAAGAAAATGGGAATCAAACCAGACCTGTACTTTATTACTCCACCCACTCACATTAAATGTCATAGAATTTCATTTTGAAAGTGACTTGAATAAATTTGAGTAAGTTGTAAACACGCTCTAATATTTGAATGTACAAAATTATTTAATATTTGTGTAAAGATTGATGCAACTCCACTTGAACAAAAGCAAATAGGAATTAAACCATACCTGTACTATATTAATCCACCCAGTCAAATCAAATGTCATAGAAATTCATTTTGAAAGTGACTTGAATAAATTTGACTAAGTTGTAAACACGCTCTAGTATTTGAATGTACAAAATTATTTAATATTTGTGTAAAGATTGATGCAACTACACTTGAACAAAACCAAATAGGAATTAAACCATACCTGTACTATATTAATCCACCCACTCAAATCAAATGTCATAGAAATTCATTTTTAAAGTGACTTGAATAAATTTGAGTAAGCTGTAAACACGCTCTAGTATTTGAATGTACAAAATAATTTAATATTTGTGTAAATACTAATGCAACTACACTTGAACAAAAGCAAATGGGAATTAAACCAGACCTGTACTTTATTAATCCAACCAGTCACATCAATTGTCATAGAATTTCATTTTGAAAGTGAGTTGAATAAATTTGTGTAAGTTGTAAACACGCTCTAGTATTTGAATGCACAAAAGAATTTAATTTTTTGTTGAAATTTAATGCACCCACACGTGAATAAGAGAAAATGGGAATCAAACCAGACCTGTACTTTATTACTCCACCCAGTCACATCAAAGGTCATAGAATTTCATTTTGAAAGTCACTTGAATAAATTTGTGTAAGTTGTAAACACGCTCTAGTATTTGAATGCACAAAAGTATTTAATTTTTTGTTGAAATTTAATGCACCCACACGTGAATAAAAGAAAATGGGAATCAAAGCGGACCTGTACTTTATTACTCCACCCAGTCACATCAAAGGTCATAGAATTTCATTTTGAAAGTCACTTGAATAAATTTGAGTAAGTTGTAAACACGCTCTAGTATTTGAATGTACAAAATTATTTATTATTTGTGTAAAGATTAATGCAACTACACTTGAACAAAAGCAAATGGGAATTAAACCAGACCTGTACTTTATAAATCCACCTAGTCACATCAATTATCATAGAAATTCATTTTGAAAGTGACTTGAATAAATTTGAGTAAGTTGTAAACACGCTCTAGTATTTGAATGCACAAAAATATTTAATTTTTTAGTGAAATTTAATGCACCCACACGTGAACAAAAGAAAATGGGAATCAAACCTGACCTGTACATTATTAATCCACCCAGTCACATCAAATGTCATAGAATTTCATTTTGAAAGTGAGTTGAATAAATTTGAGTAAGTTGTAAACACGCTCTAGTATTTGAATGTACAAAATTATTTAATATTTGTGTAAAGATTGATGCAACTACACTTGAACAAAAGCAAATAGGAATTAAACCATATCTGTACTATATTAATCCACCCAGCCACATCAAATGTCATAGAACTTCATTTTGAAAGTGACTTGAATAAATTTGAGTAAGTTGTAAACACGCTCTAGTATTTGAATGTATAAAATTATTTATTATTTGTGTAAAGATTAATGCAACTACACTTGAACAAAAGCAAATGGGAATTAAACCAGACCTGTACTTTATAAATCCACCTAGTCACATCAATTATCATAGAATTTCATTTTGAAAGTGAGTTTAATAAATTTGAGTAAGTTGTAAACACGCTCTAGTATTTGAATGCACAAAAATATTTAATTTCTTAGTGAAATTTAATGCACCCACTTGTGAATAAAAGAAAATGGGAATCAAACCAAACCTGTACTTTATTAATCCACCCAGTCACATCAAAGGTCATAGAATTTCATTTTGAAAGTGAGTTGAATAAATTTGTGTAAGTTGTAAACACGCTCTAGTATTTATATGCACAAAAATATTTAATATTTTAGTGAAAAATAATGCACCCACACGTGAATAAAAGAAAATGGGAATCAAACCAGACCTGTACTTTATAAATCCACCTAGTCACATCAATTATCATAGAATTTCATTTTGAAAGTGAGTTGAATAAATTTGAGTAAGTTGTAAACACGCTCTAGTATTTGAGTGCACAAAAGTATTTAATTTCGTAGTGAAATTTAATGCACCCACACGTGAATAAAAGAAAATGGGAATTAAACCAGACCTGTATTTTATTAATCCACCCAGTCACATCAAATGTCATAGAACTTCATTTTGAAAGTGAGTTGAATAAAGTTGTGTAAGTTGTAAACACGCTCTAGTATTTGAATGCACAAAAATATTTAATTTTTTAGTGAAATTTAATGCACCCACACGTGAACAAAAGAAAAAAGGAATCAAACCAGACCTGTACTTTATTAATCCACCCAGTCACATCAAATGTCATAGAACTTCATTTTGAAAGTGAGTTGAATAAATTTGTGTAAGTTGTAAACACGCTCTAGTATTTGAATGCACAAAATTATTTAATTTTTTAGTGAAATTTAATGCACCCACACGTGAATAAAAGAAAATGGGAATCAAACCAGACCTGTACTTTATTAATCCACCTAGTCACATCAAATGTTATAGAATTTTATTTTGAAAGTGACTTGAATAAGTTTGACTAAGTTGTAAACACGCTCTAGTATTTGAATGCACATAATTAATTAACCTTTGTATAAGGATTAATGCACCCACACGTGAATAAAAGAAAATGGGAATCAAACCAGGCCTGTACTTTATTAATCCACCCAGTCACATCAAATGTCATAAAACTTCATTTTGAAAGTGAGTTGAATAAATTTGTGTAAGTTGTAAACACGCTCTAGTATTTGAATGTACAAAATTATTTAATATTTGTGTGAAGACTAATGCAACTACAATTGAACAAAAGCAAATGGGAATCAAACCAGACCTGTACTTTATTAATCCACCCTGTCATATCAAATGTCATAGAACTTCATTTTGAAAGTGACTTGAATAAATTTGAGTAAGTTGTAAACACGCTCTAGTATTTGAGTGCACAAAAGTATTTAATTTCTTAGTGAAATTTAATGCACCCACACGTGAATAAAAGAAAATGGGAATTAAACCAGACCTGTATTTTATTAATCCACCCAGTCACATCAAATGTCATAGAACTTCATTTTGAAAGTGAGTTGAATAAATTTGTGTAAGTTGTAAACACGCTCTAGTATTTGAATGTACAATATTAATTAACCTTTGTATAAGGATTAATGCACCCACACGTGAACAAAAGAAAATGGGAATCAAACCAGACCTGTACTTTATTAATCCACCCAGTCACATCAACTGTCATAGAACTTCATTTTGAAAGTGACTTGAATAAATTTGAGTAAGTTGTAAACACGTTCTAGTATTTGAGTACACAAAAGTATTTAATTTCTTAGTGAAATTTAATGCACCCACACGTGAATAAAAGCAAATGGGAATTAAACCAGACCTGTATTTTATTAATCCACCCAGTCACATCAAATGTCATAGAACTTCATTTTGAAAGTGAGTTGAATAAATTTGTGTAAGTTGTAAACACGCTCTAGTATTTGAATGCACAAAATTATTTAATTTTTTAGTGAAATTTAATGCACACACACGTGAATAAAAGTAAATGGGAATCAAACCAGACCTGTACTTTATTAATCCACCCAGTCACATCAAATGTTATAGAATTTTATTTTGAAAGTGACTTGAATAAATTTGACTAATTTGTAAACACGCTCTAGTATTTGAATGCACATAATTAATTAACCTTTGTATAAGGATTAATGCACCCACACGTGAAGAAAAGAAAATGGGAATCAAACCGGACCTGTACTTTATTAATCTACCCAGTCACATCAAATGTCATAGAACTTCATTTTCAAAGTGAGTTGAATAAATTTGTGTAAGTTGTAAACACGCTCTAGTATTTGAATGCACAAAATTATTTAATTTTTTAGCGAAATTTAATGCACACACACGTGAATAAAAGAAAATGGGAATCAAACCAGACCTGTACTTTATTAATCCACCCAGTCACATCAAATGTTATAGAATTTTATTTTGAAAGTGACTTGAATAAATTTGACTAAGTTGTAAACACGCTCTAGTATTTGAATGCACATAATTAATTAACCTTTGTATAAGGATTAATGCACCCACACGTGAAGAAAAGACAATGGGAATCAAACCAGACCTGTACTTTATTAATTCACCCAGTCAAATCAAATGTCATAGAACTTCATTTTGAAAGTGACTTGAATGAATTTGAGTAAGTTGTAAACACGCTCTAGTATTTGAATGCACAAAATTAATTAACCTTTGTATAAGGATTAATGCACCCACACGTGAACAAAAGAAAATGGGAATCAAACCAGACCTGTACTTTATTAATCCACCCAGTCACATCAAAGGTCATAGAACTTCATTTTGAAAGTGACTTGAATAAATTTGAATAAGTTGTAAACACGCTCTAGTATTTGAATGTACAAAATTAATTAACCTTTGTATAAGGATTAATGCACCCACACGTGAACAGAAGAAAATGGGAATCAAACCAGACCTGTACCTTATTAATCCACCCAGTCACATCAAATGTCATAGAACTTCATTTTGAAGGTGACTTGAATAAATTTGAGTAAGTTGTAAACACGCTCTAGTATTTGAATGCACATAATTAATTAACCTTTGTATAAGGAATAATGCACCCACACGTGAATAAAAGAAAATGGGAATTAAACCAGACCTGTACTTTATTAATCCACACAGTCACATCAAAGGTCATAGAACTTCATTTTGAAAGTGACTTGAATAAATTTGAGTAAGTTGTAAACACGCTCTAGTATTTGAATGAACAAAAATATTTAATATTAATATAAATATTAATGCATCCACATGTGAATAAAAGCAAATGGGAATCAAACCAGACCTGTACTTTATTAATCCACCCAGTCACATCAAAGTTTATTGAATTTCATTTTGAAAGTGACTTGAATAAATTTGAGTAAATTATAAACACGCTCTAGTATTTGAATGTACATAATTAATTAACCTTTGTATAGGGATTAATGCACCCACACGTGAACAAAAGCAAATGGGAATTAAACCAGACCTGTATTTTATTAATCCACCCAGTCACATCAAATGTCATAGAACTTCATTTTGAAAGTGAGTTGAATAAATTTGTGTAAGTTGTAAACACGCTCTAGTATTTGAATGCACAAAATTATTTAATTTTTTAGTGAAATTTAATGCACACACACGTGAATAAAAGTAAATGGGAATCAAACCAGACCTGTACTTTATTAATCCACCCAGTCACATCAAATGTTATAGAATTTCATTTTGAAAGTGAATTGAATAAATTTGTGTAAGTTGTAAACACGCTCTAGTATTTGAATGCACAGAAATATTTAATTTTTTAGTGAAATTTAATGCACCCACACGTGAGCAAAAGCAAATGGGAATCAAACCAGACCTGTACTTTATTAATCCACCCAGCCACATCAAATGTCATAGAACTTCATTTTGAAAGTGACTTGAATAAATTTGAGTAAGTTGTAAACACGCTCTAGTATTTGAATGTACAAAATTAATTAACCTTTGTATAAGGATTAATGCACCCACACGTGAACAGAAGAAAATGGGAATCAAACCAGACCTGTACCTTATTAATCCACCTAGTCACATCAAATGTCATAGAACTTCATTTTGAAAGTGAGTTGAATAAATTTGTGTCAGTTGTAAACACGCTCTAGTATTTGAATGCACAAAAATATTTATTTCTTTAGTGAAATTTAATGCACCCACACGTGAATAAAAGAAAATGGGAATCAAACCAGACCTGTACTTAAATTAATCCACCCAGTCACATTAAATGTCATAGAACTTCATTTTGAAGGTGACTTGAATAAATTTGAGTAAGTTGTAAACACGCTCTAGTATTTGAATGCACATAATTAATTAACCTTTGTATAAGGATTAATGCACCCACACGTGAACAAAAGAAAATGGGAATCAAACCAGACCTGTACCTTATTAATCCACCCAGTCACATCAAATGTCATAGAACCTCATTTTGAAAGTGACTTGAATAAATTTCAGTAAGTTATAAACACGCTGTAGTAGTTGAATGTACATAAATAATTAACCTTTGTATAAGGATTAATGCACCCACACGTGAACAAAAGAAAATGGGAATCAAACCAGACCTGTACTTTATTAATCCACCCAGTCACATCAAAGGTCATAGAACTTCATTTTGAAAGTGACTTGAATAAATTTGAGTAAGTTGTAAACACGCTCTAGTATTTGAATGTACAAAATTAATTAACCTTTGTATAAGGATTAATGCACCCACACGTGAACAAAAGAAAATGGGAATCAAACCAGACCTGTATTTTATTAATCCACCCAGTCACATCAAATGTCATAGAACTTCATTTTGAAGGTGACTTGAATACATTTGAGTAAGTTGTAAACACGCTCTAGTATTTGAATGCACATAATTAATTAACCTTTGTATAAGGATTAATGCACCCACACGTGAAGTAAAGGAAATGGGAATCAAACCGGACCTGTACTTTATTAATCTACCCAGTCAAATCAAATGTCATAGAACTTCATTTTGAAAGTGACTTGAATGAATTTGAGTAAGTTGTAAACACGCTCTAGTATTTGAATGCACAAAATTAATTAACCTTTGTATAAGGATTAATGCACCCACACGTGAACAAAAGAAAATGGGAATCAAACCAGACCTGTACTTTATTAATCCACCCAGTCACATCAAAGGTCATAGAACTTCATTTTGAAAGTGACTTGAATAAATTTGAGTAAGTTGTAAACACGCTCTAGTATTTGAATGTACAAAATTAATTAACCTTTGTATAAGGATTAATGCACCCACACGTGAACAGAAGAAAATGGGAATCAAACCAGACCTAAACCTTATTAATCCACCTAGTCACATCAAATGTCATAGAATTTCATTTTGAAGGTGACTTGAATAAATTTGAGTAAGTTGTAAACACGCTCTAGTATTTGAATGCACATAATTAATTAACCTTTGTATAAGGATTAATGCACCCACACATGAATAAATAAAAATGGGATTTAAACCAGACCTGTATTTTATTAATCCACCCAGTCACATCAAATGTCATAGAATTTCATTTTGAAAGTGACTTGAATAAATTTGAGTAAGTTGTAAACACGCTCTAGTATTTGAATGCACATAATTAATTAACCTTTGTATAAGGATTAATGCACCCACACATGAATAAAAAAAAATGGGAATTAAACCAGACCTGTATTTTATTAATCCACCCAGTCACATCAAATGTCATAGAATTTCATTTTGAAAGTGACTTGAATAAATTTGAGTAAGTTGTAAACACGCTCTAGTATTTGAATGTACAAAATTAATTAACCTTTGTATAAGGATTAATGCACCCACACGTGAACAGAAGAAAATGGGAATCAAACCAGACCTGTACCTTATTAATCCACCCAGTCACATCAAATGTCATAGAACTTCATTTTGAAAGTGACTTGAATAAATTTGAGTAAGTTGTAAACACGCTCTAGTATTTGAATGCACATAATTAATTAACCTTTGTATAAGGATTAATGCACCCACACATGAATAAAAAAAAATGGGAATTAAACCAGACCTGTATTTTATTAATCCACCCAGTCACATCAAATGTCATAGAATTTCATTTTGAAAGTGACTTGAATAAATTTGAGTAAGTTGTAAACACGCTCTAGTATTTGAATGTACAAAATTAATTAACCTTTGTATAAGGATTAATGCACCCACACGTGAACAGAAGAAAATGGGAATCAAACCAGACCTGTACCTTATTAATCCACCCAGTCACATCAAATGTCATAGAACTTCATTTTGAAAGTGACTTGAATAAATTTGAGTAAGTTGTAAACACGCTCTAGTATTTGAATGCACATAATTAATTAACCTTTGTATAAGGATTAATGCACCCACACATGAATAAAAAAAAATGGGAATTAAACCAGACCTGTATTTTATTAATCCACCCAGTCACATCAAATGTCATAGAATTTCATTTTGAAAGTGACTTGAATAAATTTGAGTAAGTTGTAAACACGCTCTAGTATTTGAATGCACATAATTAATTAACCTTTGTATAAGGATTAATGCACCCACACATGAATAAATAAAAATGGGATTTAAACCAGACCTGTATTTTATTAATCCACCCAGTCACATCAAATGTCATAGAATTTCATTTTGAAAGTGACTTGAATAAATTTGAGTAAGTTGTAAACACGCTCTAGTATTTGAATGCACATAATTAATTAACCTTTGTATAAGGATTAATGCACCCACACATGAATAAAAAAAAATGGGAATTAAACCAGACCTGTATTTTATTAATCCACCCAGTCACATCAAATGTCATAGAATTTCATTTTGAAAGTGACTTGAATAAATTTGAGTAAGTTGTAAACACGCTCTAGTATTTGAATGTACAAAATTAATTAACCTTTGTATAAGGATTAATGCACCCACACGTGAACAGAAGAAAATGGGAATCAAACCAGACCTGTACCTTATTAATCCACCCAGTCACATCAAATGTCATAGAACTTCATTTTGAAAGTGACTTGAATAAATTTGAGTAAGTTGTAAACACGCTCTAGTATTTGAATGCACATAATTAATTAACCTTTGTATAAGGATTAATGCACCCACACATGAATAAAAAAAAATGGGAATTAAACCAGACCTGTATTTTATTAATCCACCCAGTCACATCAAATGTCATAGAATTTCATTTTGAAAGTGACTTGAATAAATTTGAGTAAGTTGTAAACACGCTCTAGTATTTGAATGTACAAAATTATTTAATACTTGTGTAAAGATTAATGCAACTACACTTGAACAAAAGCAAATGGGAATTAAACCAGACCTGTACTTTATAAATCCACCCAGTCACATCAATTGTCATAGAATTTCATTTTGAAAGTGAGTTGATAAATTTGTGTAAGTTGTAAACACGCTCTAGTATTTGAATGTACATAATTAATTAACCTTTGTATAAGGATTAATGCACCCACACGTGGATAAAAGAAAATGGGAATCAAACCAGACCTGTACTTTATTAGTCCGCCCAGTCACATCAAATGTCATAGAACTTCATTTTGAAAGTGACTTGAATAAATTTGAGTAAGTTGTAAACACGCTCTAGTATTTGAATGCACATAATTAATTATCCTTTGTATAAGGATTAATGCACCCACACATGAATAAAAAAAAATGGGAATTAAACCAGACCTGTATTTTATTAATCCACCCAGTCACATCAAATGTCATAGAATTTCATTTTGAAAGTGACTTGAATAAATTTGAGTAAGTTGTAAACACGCTCTAGTATTTGAATGTACAAAATTATTTAATATTTGTATAAATAATAATGCACCCACACGTGAATAAAAGCAAATCGGACTTAAACCAGACCTGTACTTTATAAATCCACCCAGTCACATCAATTGTCATAGAATTTCATTTTGAAAGTGAGTTGAATAAATTTGTGTAAGTTGTAAACACGCTCTAGTATTTGAATGTACATAATTAATTAACCTTTGTATAAGGATTAATGCACCCACACATGAATAAATAAAAATGGGAATTAAACCAGACCTGTATTTTATTAATCCACCCAGTCACATCAAATGTCATAGAATTTCATTTTGAAAGTGACTTGAATAAATTTGAGTAAGTTGTAAACACGCTCTAGTATTTGAATGTACAAAATTATTTAATATTTGTACAAATAATAATGCATCCACATGTGAATAAAAGCAAATCGGACTTAAACCAGACCTGTACTTTATAAATCCACCCAGTCACATCAATTGTCATAGAATTTCATTTTGAAAGTGAGTTGAATAAATTTGTGTAAGTTGTAAACACGCTCTAGTATTTGAATGTACAAAATTATTTAATATTTGTACAAATAATAATGCATCCACACGTGAATAAAAGCAAATCGGACTTAAACCAGACCTGTACTTTATAAATCCACCCAGTCACATCAATTGTCATAGAATTTCATTTTGAAAGTGAGTTGAATAAATTTGTGTAAGTTGTAAACACGCTCTAGTATTTGAATGTACATAATTAATTAACCTTTGTATAAGGATTAATGCACCCACACATGAATAAATAAAAATGGGAATTAAACCAGACCTGTATTTTATTAATCCACCCAGTCACATCAAATGTCATAGAATTTCATTTTGAAAGTGACTTGAATAAATTTGAGTAAGTTGTAAACACGCTCTAGTATTTGAATGTACAAAATTATTTAATACTTGTGTAAAGATTAATGCAACTACACTTGAACAAAAGCAAATGGGAATTAAACCAGACCTGTACTTTATAAATCCACCCAGTCACATCAATTGTCATAGAATTTCATTTTGAAGTGAGTTGAATAAATTTGTGTAAGTTGTAAACACGCTCTAGTATTTGAATGTACAAAATTATTTAATATTTGTACAAATAATAATGCATCCACACGTGAATAAAAGCAAATCGGACTTAAACCAGACCTGTACTTTATAAATCCACCCAGTCACATCAATTGTCATAGAATTTCATTTTGAAAGTGAGTTGAATAAATTTGTGTAAGTTGTAAACACGCTCTAGTATTTGAATGTACATAATTAATTAACCTTTGTATAAGGATTAATGCACCCACACATGAATAAATAAAAATGGGAATTAAACCAGACCTGTATTTTATTAATCCACCCAGTCACATCAAATGTCATAGAATTTCATTTTGAAAGTGACTTGAATAAATTTGAGTAAGTTGTAAACACGCTCCAGTATTTGAATGTACAAAATTATTTAATACTTGTGTAAAGATTAATGCAACTACACTTGAACAAAAGCAAATGGGAATTAAACCAGACCTGTACTTTATAAATCCACCCAGTCACATCAATTGTCATAGAATTTCATTTTGAAAGTGAGTTGAATAAATTTGTGTAAGTTGTAAACACGCTCTAGTATTTGAATGTACATAATTAATTAACCTTTGTATAAGGATTAATGCACCCACTCGTGAACAAAAGAAAATGGGAATCAAACCAGACCTGTACTTTATTAATCCACCCAGTCACATCAAAGGTCATAGAACTTCATTTTGAAAGTGACTTGAATAAATTTGAGTAAGTTGTAAACACGCTCTAGTATTTGAATGTACAAAATTAATTAACCTTTGTATAAGGATTAATGCACCCACACGTGAACAGAAGAAAATGGAAATCAAACCAGACCTGTACCTTATTAATCCACCTAGTCACATCAAATGTCATAGAATTTCATTTTGAAGGTGACTTGAATAAATTTGAGTAAGTTGTAAACACGCTCTAGTATTTGAATGCACATAATTAATTAACCTTTGTATAAGGATTAATGCACCCACACATGAATAAATAAAAATGGGATTTAAACCAGACCTGTATTTTATTAATCCACCCAGTCACATCAAATGTCATAGAATTTCATTTTGAAAGTGACTTGAATAAATTTGAGTAAGTTGTAAACACGCTCTAGTATTTGAATGCACATAATTAATTAACCTTTGTATAAGGATTAATGCACCCACACATGAATAAAAAAAAATGGGAATTAAACCAGACCTGTATTTTATTAATCCACCCAGTCACATCAAATGTCATAGAATTTCATTTTGAAAGTGAGTTGAATAAATTTGAGTAAGTTGTAAACACGCTCTAGTATTTGAATGTACAAAATTAATTAACCTTTGTATAAGGATTAATGCACCCACACGTGAACAGAAGAAAATGGGAATCAAACCAGACCTGTACCTTATTAATCCACCCAGTCACATCAAATGTCATAGAACTTCATTTTGAAAGTGACTTGAATAAATTTGTGTAAGTTGTAATCACGCTCTAGTATTTGAATGTACAAAATTATTTAATACTTGTGTAAAGATTAATGCAACTACACTTGAACAAAAGCAAATGGGAATTAAACCTGACCTGTACTTTATAAATCCACCCAGTCACATCAATTGTCATAGAATTTCATTTTGAAAGTGAGTTGAATAAATTTGTGTAAGTTGTAAACACGCTCTAGTATTTGAATGTACATAATTAATTAACCTTTGTATAAGGATTAATGCACCCACACGTGGATAAAAGAAAATGGGAATCAAACCAGACCTGTATTTTATTAGTCCGCCCAGTCACATCAAATGTCATAGAACTTCATTTTGAAAGTGACTTGAATAAATTTGAGTAAGTTGTAAACACGCTCTAGTATTTGAATGCACATAATTAATTAACCTTTGTATAAGGATTAATGCACCCACACATGAATAAATAAAAATGGGAATTAAACCAGACCTGTATTTTATTAATCCACCCAGTCACATCAAATGTCATAGAATTTCATTTTGTAAGTGACTTGAATAAATTTGAGTAAGTTGTAAACACGCTCTAGTATTTGAATGTACAAAATTATTTAATACTTGTGTAAAGATTAATGCAACTACACTTGAACAAAAGCAAATGGGAATTAAACCAGACCTGTACTTTATAAATCCACCCAGTCACATCAATTGTCATAGAATTTCATTTTGAAAGTGAGTTGAATAAATTTGTGTAAGTTGTAAACACGCTCTAGTATTTGAATGTACATAATTAATTAACCTTTGTATAAGGATTAATGCACCCACACGTGGATCAAAGAAAATGGGAATCAAACCAGACCTGTACTTTATTAGTCCGCCCAGTCACATCAAATGTCATAGAACTTCATTTTGAAAGTGACTTGAATAAATTTGAGTAAGTTGTAAACACGCTCTAGTATTTGAATGCACATAATTAATTATCCTTTGTATAAGGATTAATGCACCCACACATGAATAAAAAAAAATGGGAATTAAACCAGACCTGTATTTTATTAATCCACCCAGTCACATCAAATGTCATAGAATTTCATTTTGAAAGTGACTTGAATAAATTTGAGTAAGTTGTAAACACGCTCTAGTATTTGAATGTACAAAATTATTTAATATTTGTACAAATAATAATGCATCCACACGTGAATAAAAGCAAATCGGACTTAAACCAGACCTGTACTTTATAAATCCACCCAGTCACATCAATTGTCATAGAATTTCATTTTGAAAGTGAGTTGAATAAATTTGTGTAAGTTGTAAACACGCTCTAGTATTTGAATGTACATAATTAATTAACCTTTGTATAAGGATTAATGCACCCACACATGAATAAATAAAAATGGGAATTAAACCAGACCTGTATTTTATTAATCCACCCAGTCACATCAAATGTCATAGAATTTCATTTTGAAAGTGACTTGAATAAATTTGAGTAAGTTGTAAACACGCTCTAGTATTTGAATGTACAAAATTATTTAATATTTGTATAAATAATAATGCACCCACACGTGAATAAAAGCAAATCGGACTTAAACCAGACCTGTACTTTATTAATCCACCCAGTCACATTAATGGTCATAGAATTTCATTTTGAAAGTGACTTGAATAAATTTGAGTAAGTTGTAAACACGCTCTAGTATTTGAATGTACAAAATTATTTAATATTTGTATAAATATTAATGCACCCATATGTGAATAAAAGCAAATGGGAATCAAACCAGACTTGTACTTTATTAATCCACCCGGTCACATCAAAGGTCATAGAATTTTACTTTGAAAGTCACTTGAATAAATTTGTGTAAGTTGTAAACACGCACTAGTATTTGAATATACAAAATTAATTAACCTTTGTATAAGGATTAATGCAACTACACTTGAACAAAAGCAAATAGGAATTAAACCACACCTGTACTTTATTAATCCACCCAGTCACATCAAATGTCATAGAATTTCATTTTGAAAGTGAGTTGAATAAATTTGTGTAAGTTGTAAACACGCTCTAGTATTTGAATGTACAAAATTAATTAACCTTTGTATAAGGATTAATGCAACTACACTTGAACAAAAGCAAATAGGAATTAAACCAGACCTGTAATTTATTAGTCCGCCCAGTCACATCAAATGTCATAGAACTTCATTTTGAAAGTGACTTGAATAAATTTGAGTAAGTTGTAAACACGCTCTAGTATTTGAATGCACATAATTAATTATCCTTTGTATAAGGATTAATGCAACTACACTTGAACAAAAGCAAATAGGAATTAAACCAGACCTGTACTTTATTAGTCCGCCCAGTCACATCAAATGTCATAGAACTTCATTTTGAAAGTGACTTGAATAAATTTGAGTATGTTGTAAATACGCTCTAGTATTTGAATGTACAAAATTATCTAATATTTGTGTAAAGATTAATGCAACTACACTTGAACAAAAGCAAATGGGAATTAAACCAGACCTGTACTTTATTAATCCACCCAGTCACATCAGATGTCATAAAATTTCATTTTGAAAGTGACTTGAATAAATTTGAGTAAGTTGTAAACACGCTCTAGTATTTGAATGTACAAAATTATTTAATATTTGTATAAATACTAATGCACGCACACGTGAATAAAAGCAAATGGGAAATAAACCAGACCTGTACTTTACTAATCCACCCAGTCACATCAAAGGTCATAGAATTTCATTTTGAAAGTGACTTGAATAAATTTGAGTAAGTTGTAAAACACGCTCTAGTATTTGAATGAACAAAAATATTTAATATTAATATAAATATTAATGCACCCACACGTGAACAGAAGAAAATGGGAATCAAACCAGACCTGTACTTTATTAATCCACCCAGTCACATCAAAGGTCATAGAATTTCATTTTGAAGGTGACTTGAATAAATTTGAGTAAGTTGTAAACACGCTCTAGTATTTGAATGCACATAATTAATTAACCTTTGTATAAGGATTAATGCACCCACACGTGAATAAAAGCAAATGGGAATCAAACCAGACCTGTACTTTATTAATCCACCCAGTCACATCAAATGTCATAGAATTTCATTTTGAAAGTGAGTTGAATAAATTTGTGTAAGTTGTAAACACGCACTAGTATTTGAATGTACAAAATTAATTAACCTTTGTATAAGGATTAATGCAACTACACTTGAACAAAAGCAAATAGGAATTAAACCAGACCTGTACTTTATTAATCCACCCAGTCACATCAAATGTCATAGAATTTAATTTTGAAAGTGAGTTGAATAAATATGTGTAAGTTGTAAACATGCTCTAGTATTTGAGTGCACAAAAAATTTTAATTTTTTAGTGAAATTTAATGCACCCACACGTGGATAAAAGAAAATGGGAATCAAACCAGACCTGTACTTTATTAATCCGCCCAGTCACATCAAATGTCATAGAACTTCATTTTGACAGTGACTTGAATAAATTTGAGTAAGTTGTAAACACGCTCTAATATTTGAGTGCACAAAAATATTTAATTTTTTAGTGAAATTTAATGCACCCACACGTGGATAAAAGAAAATGGGAATCAAACCAGACCTGTACTTTATTAATCCACCCAGCCACATCAAATGTCATAGAACTTCATTTTGAAAGTGACTTGAATAAATTTGAGTAAGTTGTAAACACGCTCTAGTATTTGAATGTACAAAATTAATTAACCTTTGTATAAGGATTAATGCACCCACACGTGAACAGAAGAAAATGGGAATCAAACCAGACCTGTACCTTATTAATCCACCTAGTCACATCAAATGTCATAGAACTTCATTTTGAAATTGAGTTGAATAAATTTGTGTCAGTTGTAAACACGCTCTAGTATTTGAATGCACAAAAATATTTATTTCTTTAGTGAAATTTAATGCACCCACACATGAATAAAAAAAATTGGGAATTAAACCAGACCTGTATTTTATTAATCCACCCAGTCACATCAAATGTCATAGAATTTCATTTTGAAAGTGACTTGAATAAATTTGAGTAAGTTGTAAACACGCTCTAGTATTTGAATGCACATAATTAATTAACCTTTGTATAAGGATTAATGCACCCACACGTGAACAAAAGAAAATGGGAATCAAACCAGACCTGTACCTTATTAATCCACCCAGTCACATCAAATGTCATAGAACCTCATTTTGAAAGTGACTTGAATAAATTTCAGTAAGTTATAAACACGCTGTAGTAGTTGAATGTACATAAATAATTAACCTTTGTATAAGGATTAATGCACCCACACGTGAACAAAAGAAAATGGGAATCAAACCAGACCTGTACTTTATTAATCCACCCAGTCACATCAAATGTCATAGAATTTCATTTTGAAGGTGACTTGAATAAATTTGAGTAAGTTGTAAATACGCTCTAGTAGTTGAATGCACATAATTAATTAACCTTTGTATAAGGATTAATGCACCCACACGTGAACAGAAGAAAATGGGAATCAAACCAGACCTGTACCTTATTAATCCACCCAGTCACATCAAATGTCATAGAATTTCATTTTGAAGGTGACTTGAATAAATTTGAGTAAGTTGTAAACACGCTCTAGTATTTGAATGCACATAATTAATTAACCTTTGTATAAGGATTAATGCACCCACACATGAATAAAAAAAATTGGGAATTAAACCAGACCTGTATTTTATTAATCCACCCAGTCACATCAAATGTCATAGAATTTCATTTTGAAAGTGACTTGAATAAATTTGAGTAAGTTGTAAACACGCTCTAGTATTTGAATGTACAAAATTATTTAATATTTGTATAAATAATAATGCACCCACACGTGAATAAAAGCAAATGGGAATCAAACCAGACCTGTACTTTATTAATCCACCCAGTCACATCAATTGTCATAGAATTTTATTTTGAATGTCACTTGAATAAATTTGTGTAAGTTGTAAACACGCTCTAGTATTTGAATGTACAAAATTATTTAATACTTGTGTAAAGATTAATGCAACTACACTTGAACAAAAGCAAATGGGAATTAAACCAGACCTGTACTTTATAAATCCACCCAGTCACATCAATTGTCATAGAATTTCATTTTGAAAGTGAGTTGAATAAATTTGTGTAAGTTGTAAACACGCTCTAGTATTTGAATGTACATAATTAATTAACCTTTGTATAAGGATTAATGCACCCACACGTGAATAAAAAAAAATGGGAATTAAACCAGACCTGTATTTTATTAATCCACCCAGTCACATCAAATGTCATAGAATTTCATTTTGAAAGTGACTTGAATAAATTTGAGTAAGTTGTAAACACGCTCTAGTATTTGAATGTACAAAATTATTTAATATTTGTATAAATAATAATGCACCCACACGTGAATAAAAGCAAATGGGAATCAAACCAGACCTGTAGTTTATTAATCCACCCAGTCACATCAATTGTCATAGAATTTTATTTTGAATGTCACTTGAATAAATTTGTGTAAGTTGTAAACACGCTCTAGTATTTGAATGTACAAAATTATTTAATACTTGTGTAAAGATTAATGCAACTACACTTGAACAAAAGCAAATGGGAATTAAACCAGACCTGTACTTTATAAATCCACCCAGTCACATCAATTGTCATAGAATTTCATTTTGAAAGTGAGTTGAATAAATTTGTGTAAGTTGTAAACACGCTCTAGTATTTGAATGTACATAATTAATTAACCTTTGTATAAGGATTAATGCACCCACACGTGAACAGAAGAAAATGGGAATCAAACCAGACCTGTACCTTATTAATCCACCCAGTCACATCAAATGTCATAGAACTTCATTTTGAAGGTGACTTGAATAAATTTGAGTAAGTTGTAAACACGCTCTAGTAGTTGAATGCACATAATTAATTAACCTTTGTATAAGGATTAATGCACCCACACATGATTAAAAAAAAATGGGAATTAAACCAGACCTGTATTTTATTAATCCACCCAGTCACATCAAATGTCATAAAATTTTATTTTGAAAGTCACTTGAATAAATTTGTGTAAGTTGTAAACACGCTCTAGTATTTGAATGTACAAAATTATTTAATACTTGTGTAAAGATTAATGCACCCATATGTGAATAAAAGCAAATGGGAATCAAACCAGACTTGTACTTTATTAGTCCGCCCAGTCACATCAAATGTCATAGAACTTCATTTTGAAAGTGACTTGAATAAATTTGAGTAAGTTGTAAACACGCTCTAGTATTTGAATGCACATAATTAATTAACCTTTGTATAAGGATTAATGCACCCACACATGAATAAAAAAAAATGGGAATTAAACCAGACCTGTACTTTATTAGTCCGCCCAGTCACATCAAATGTCATAGAACTTCATTTTGAAAGTGACTTGAATAAATTTGAGTAAGTTGTAAACACGCACTAGTATTTGAATATACAAAATTAATTAACCTTTGTATAAGGATTAATGCAACTACACTTGAACGAAAGCAAATAGGAATTAAACCACACCTGTACTTTATTAATCCACCCAGTCACATCAAATGTCATAGAATTTCATTTTGAAAGTGACTTGAATAAATTTGAGTAAGTTGTAAACACGCTCTAGTATTTGAATGTACAAAATTATTTAATATTTGTATAAATACTAATGCACGCACACGTGAATAAAAGCAAATGGGAAATAAACCAGACCTGTACTTTACTAATCCACCCAGTCACATCAAAGGTCATAGAATTTCATTTTGAAAGTGACTTGAATAAATTTGAGTAAGTTGTAAAACACGCTCTAGTATTTGAATGAACAAAAATATTTAATATTAATATAAATATTAATGCACCCACACGTGAACAGAAGAAAATGGGAATCAAACCAGACCTGTACTTTATTAATCCACCCAGTCACATCAAAGGTCATAGAATTTCATTTTGAAAGTGACTTGAATAAATTTGAGTAAGTTGTAAACACGCTCTAGTATTTGAATGCACATAATTAATTAACCTTTGTATAAGGATTAATGCACCCACACGTGATTAAAAGAAAATGGGAATCAAACCAGACCTGTACTTTATTAATCCACCCAGTCACATCAAATGTCATAGAACTTCATTTTGAAAGTGAGTTGAATAAATTTGTGTCAGTTGTAAACACGCTCTAGTATTTGAATGCACAAAAATATTTATTTCTTTAGTGAAATTTAATGCACCCACACGTGAATAAAAGAAAATGGGAATCAAACCAGACCTGTACTTAAATTAATCCACCCAGTCACATTAAATGTCATAGAACTTCATTTTGAAGGTGACTTGAATAAATTTGAGTAAGTTGTAAACACGCTCTAGTATTTGAATGCACATAATTAATTAACCTTTGTATAAGGATTAATGCACCCACACGTGAATAAAAGCAAATGGGAATCAAACCAGACCTGTACTTTATTAATCCACCCAGTCACATCAAAGGTCATAGAATTTTATTTTGAAAGTCACTTGAATAAATTTGTGTAAGTTGTAAACACGCACTAGTATTTGAATATACAAAATTAATTAACCTTTGTATAAGGATTAATGCAACTACACTTGAACAAAAGCAAATAGGAATTAAACCACACCTGTACTTTATTAATCCACCCAGTCACATCAAATGTCATAGAATTTCATTTTGAAAGTGAGTTGAATAAATTTGTGTAAGTTGTAAACACGCACTAGTATTTGAATGTACAAAATTAATTAACCTTTGTATAAGGATTAATGCAACTACACTTGAACAAAAGCAAATAGGAATTAAACCACACCTGTACTTTATTAATCCACCCAGTCACATCAAATGTCATAGAATTTCATTTTGAAAGTGAGTTGAATAAATTTGTGTAAGTTGTAAACACGCACTAGTATTTGAATGTACAAAATTAATTAACCTTTGTATAAGGATTAATGCAACTACACTTGAACAAAAGCAAATAGGAATTAAACCAGACCTGTACTTTATTAATCCACCCAGTCACATCAAATGTCATAGAATTTAATTTTGAAAGTGAGTTGAATAAATATGTGTAAGTTGTAAACATGCTCTAGTATTTGAGTGCACAAAAAATTTTAATTTTTTAGTGAAATTTAATGCACCCACACGTGGATAAAAGAAAATGGGAATCAAACCAGACCTGTACTTTATTAATCCGCCCAGTCACATCAAATGTCATAGAACTTCATTTTGACAGTGACTTGAATAAATTTGAGTAAGTTGTAAACACGCTCTAATATTTGAGTGCACAAAAATATTTAATTTTTTAGTGAAATTTAATGCACCCACACGTGGATAAAAGAAAATGGGAATCAAACCAGACCTGCACTTTATTAATCCACCCAGCCACATCAAATGTCATAGAACTTCATTTTGAAAGTGACTTGAATAAATTTGAGTAAGTTGTAAACACGCTCTAGTATTTGAATGTACAAAATTAATTAACCTTTGTATAAGGATTAATGCACCCACACGTGAACAGAAGAAAATGGGAATCAAACCAGACCTGTACCTTATTAATCCACCTAGTCACATCAAATGTCATAGAACTTCATTTTGAAAGTGAGTTGAATAAATTTGTGTCAGTTGTAAACACGCTCTAGTATTTGAATGCACAAAAATATTTATTTCTTTAGTGAAATTTAATGCACCCACACGTGAATAAAAGAAAATGGGAATCAAACCAGACCTGTACTTAAATTAATCCACCCAGTCACATTAAATGTCATAGAACTTCATTTTGAAGGTGACTTGAATAAATTTGAGTAAGTTGTAAACACGCTCTAGTATTTGAATGCACATAATTAATTAACCTTTGTATAAGGATTAATGCACCCACACGTGAACAAAAGAAAATGGGAATCAAACCAGACCTGTACCTTATTAATCCACCCAGTCACATCAAATGTCATAGAACCTCATTTTGAAAGTGACTTGAATAAATTTCAGTAAGTTATAAACACGCTGTAGTAGTTGAATGTACATAAATAATTAACCTTTGTATAAGGATTAATGCACCCACACGTGAACAAAAGAAAATGGGAATCAAACCAGACCTGTACTTTATTAATCCACCCAGTCACATCAAATGTCATAGAATTTCATTTTGAAAGTGACTTGAATAAATTTGAGTAAGTTGTAAACACGCTCTAGTATTTGAATGTACAAAATTAATTAACCTTTGTATAAGGATTAATGCACCCACACGTGAACAGAAGAAAATGGGAATCAAACCAGACCTGTACCTTATTAATCCACCTAGTCACATCAAATGTCATAGAACTTCATTTTGAAAGTGAGTTGAATAAATTTGTGTCAGTTGTAAACACGCTCTAGTATTTGAATGCACAAAAATATTTATTTCTTTAGTGAAATTTAATGCACCCACACGTGAATAAAAGAAAATGGGAATCAAACCAGACCTGTACTTAAATTAATCCACCCAGTCACATTAAATGTCATAGAACTTCATTTTGAAGGTGACTTGAATAAATTTGAGTAAGTTGTAAACACGCTCTAGTATTTGAATGCACATAATTAATTAACCTTTGTATAAGGATTAATGCACCCACACGTGAACAAAAGAAAATGGGAATCAAACCAGACCTGTACCTTATTAATCCACCCAGTCACATCAAATGTCATAGAACCTCATTTTGAAAGTGACTTGAATAAATTTGAGTAAGTTATAAACACGCTGTAGTAGTTGAATGTACATAAATAATTAACCTTTGTATAAGGATTAATGCACCCACACGTGAACAAAAGAAAATGGGAATCAAACCAGACCTGTACTTTATTAATCCACCCAGTCACATCAAAGGTCATAGAATTTCATTTTGAAGGTGACTTGAATAAATTTGAGTAAGTTGTAAACACGCTCTAGTATTTGAATGCACATAATTAATTAACCTTTGTATAAGGATTAATGCACCCACACGTGAACAGAAGAAAATGGGAATCAAACCAGACCTGTACCTTATTAATCCACCCAGTCACATCAAATGTCATAGAATTTCATTTTGAAGGTGACTTGAATAAATTTGAGTAAGTTGTAAACACGCTCTAGTATTTGAATGCACATAATTAATTAACCTTTGTATAAGGATTAATGCACCCACACATGAATAAAAAAAATTGGGAATTAAACCAGACCTGTATTTTATTAATCCACCCAGTCACATCAAATGTCATAGAATTTCATTTTGAAAGTGACTTGAATAAATTTGAGTAAGTTGTAAACACGCTCTAGTATTTGAATGTACAAAATTATTTAATATTTGTATAAATAATAATGCACCCACACGTGAATAAAAGCAAATGGGAATCAAACCAGACCTGTACTTTATTAATCCACCCAGTCACATCAATTGTCATAGAATTTTATTTTGAATGTCACTTGAATAAATTTGTGTAAGTTGTAAACACGCTCTAGTATTTGAATGTACAAAATTATTTAATACTTGTGTAAAGATTAATGCAACTACACTTGAACAAAAGCAAATGGGAATTAAACCAGACCTGTACTTTATAAATCCACCCAGTCACATCAATTGTCATAGAATTTCATTTTGAAAGTGAGTTGAATAAATTTGTGTAAGTTGTAAACACGCTCTAGTATTTGAATGTACATAATTAATTAACCTTTGTATAAGGATTAATGCACCCACACGTGAATAAAAAAAAATGGGAATTAAACCAGACCTGTATTTTATTAATCCACCCAGTCACATCAAATGTCATAGAATTTCATTTTGAAAGTGACTTGAATAAATTTGAGTAAGTTGTAAACACGCTCTAGTATTTGAATGTACAAAATTATTTAATATTTGTATAAATAATAATGCACCCACACGTGAATAAAAGCAAATGGGAATCAAACCAGACCTGTAGTTTATTAATCCACCCAGTCACATCAATTGTCATAGAATTTTATTTTGAATGTCACTTGAATAAATTTGTGTAAGTTGTAAACACGCTCTAGTATTTGAATGTACAAAATTATTTAATACTTGTGTAAAGATTAATGCAACTACACTTGAACAAAAGCAAACGGGAATTAAACCAGACCTGTACTTTATAAATCCACCCAGTCACATCAATTGTCATAGAATTTCATTTTGAAAGTGAGTTGAATAAATTTGTGTAAGTTGTAAACACGCTCTAGTATTTGAATGTACATAATTAATTAACCTTTGTATAAGGATTAATGCACCCACACGTGAACAGAAGAAAATGGGAATCAAACCAGACCTGTACCTTATTAATCCACCCAGTCACATCAAATGTCATAGAACTTCATTTTGAAGGTGACTTGAATAAATTTGAGTAAGTTGTAAACACGCTCTAGTAGTTGAATGCACATAATTAATTAACCTTTGTATAAGGATTAATGCACCCACACATGATTAAAAAAAAATGGGAATTAAACCAGACCTGTATTTTATTAATCCACCCAGTCACATCAAATGTCATAAAATTTTATTTTGAAAGTCACTTGAATAAATTTGTGTAAGTTGTAAACACGCTCTAGTATTTGAATGTACAAAATTATTTAATACTTGTGTAAAGATTAATGCACCCATATGTGAATAAAAGCAAATGGGAATCAAACCAGACTTGTACTTTATTAGTCCGCCCAGTCACATCAAATGTCATAGAACTTCATTTTGAAAGTGACTTGAATAAATTTGAGTAAGTTGTAAACACGCTCTAGTATTTGAATGCACATAATTAATTAACCTTTGTATAAGGATTAATGCACCCACACATGAATAAAAAAAAATGGGAATTAAACCAGACCTGTACTTTATTAGTCCGCCCAGTCACATCAAATGTCATAGAACTTCATTTTGAAAGTGACTTGAATAAATTTGAGTAAGTTGTAAACACGCACTAGTATTTGAATATACAAAATTAATTAACCTTTGTATAAGGATTAATGCAACTACACTTGAACGAAAGCAAATAGGAATTAAACCACACCTGTACTTTATTAATCCACCCAGTCACATCAAATGTCATAGAATTTCATTTTGAAAGTGAGTTGAATAAATTTGTGTAAGTTGTAAACACGCTCTAGTATTTGAATGTACATAATTAATTAACCTTTGTATAAGGATTAATGCACCCACACGTGAACAGAAGAAAATGGGAATCAAACCAGACCTGTACCTTATTAATCCACCCAGTCACATCAAATGTCATAGAACTTCATTTTGAAGGTGACTTGAATAAATTTGAGTAAGTTGTAAACACGCTCTAGTATTTGAATGCACATAATTAATTAACCTTTGTATAAGGATTAATGCACCCACACATGATTAAAAAAAAATGGGAATTAAACCAGACCTGTATTTTATTAATCCACCCAGTCACATCAAATGTCATAAAATTTTATTTTGAAAGTCACTTGAATAAACTTGTGTAAGTTGTAAACACGCTCTAGTATTTGAATGTACAAAATTATTTAATACTTGTGTAAAGATTAATGCACCCATATGTGAATAAAAGCAAATGGGAATCAAACCAGACTTGTACTTTATTAGTCCGCCCAGTCACATCAAATGTCATAGAACTTCATTTTGAAAGTGACTTGAATAAATTTGAGTAAGTTGTAAACACGCTCTAGTATTAGAATGCACATAATTAATTAACCTTTGTATAAGGATTAATGCACCCACACATGAATAAAAAAAAATGGGAATTAAACCAGACCTGTACTTTATTAGTCCGCCCAGTCACATCAAATGTCATAGAACTTCATTTTGAAAGTGACTTGAATAAATTTGAGTAAGTTGTAAACACGCACTAGTATTTGAATATACAAAATTAATTAACCTTTGTATAAGGATTAATGCAACTACACTTGAACGAAAGCAAATAGGAATTAAACCACACCTGTACTTTAATAATCCACCCAGTCACATCAAATGTCATAGAATTTCATTTTGAAAGTGAGTTGAATAAATTTGTGTAAGTTGTAAACACGCACTAGTATTTGAATGTACAAAATTAATTAACCTTTGTATAAGGATTAATGCAACTACACTTGAACAAAAGCAAATAGGAATTAAACCAGACCTGTACTTTATTAATCCACCCAGTCACATCAAATGTCATAGAATTTCATTTTGAAAGTGAGTTGAATAAATTTGTGTAAGTTGTAAACATGCTCTAGTATTTGAATGTACAAAATTAATTAACCTTTGTATAAGGATTAATGCAACTACACTTGAACAAAAGCAAATAGGAATTAAACCAGACCTGTACTTTATTAATCCACCCAGTCACATCAAATGTCATAGAATTTAATTTTGAAAGTGAGTTGAATAAATTTGTGTAAGTTGTAAACACGCACTAGTATTTGAATATACAAAATTAATTAACCTTTGTATAAGGATTAATGCAACTACACTTGAACGAAAGCAAATAGGAATTAAACCACACCTGTACTTTATTAATCCACCCAGTCACATCAAATGTCATAGAATTTCATTTTGAAAGTGAGTTGAATAAATTTGTGTAAATTGTAAACACGCACTAGTATTTGAATGTACAAAATTAATTAACCTTTGTATAAGGATTAATGCAACTACACTTGAACAAAAGCAAATAGGAATTAAACCAGACCTGTACTTTATTAATCCACCCAGTCACATCAAATGTCATAGAATTTAATTTTGAAGGTGACTTGAATAAATTTGTGTAAGTTGTAAACACGCTCTAGTATTTGAGTGCACGAAAATATTTAATTTTTTAGTGAAATTTAATGCACCCACACGTGGATAAAAGAAAATGGGAATCAAACCAGACCTGTATTTTATTAATCCACCCAGCCACATCAAATGTCATAGAACTTCATTTTGAAAGTGACTTGAATAAATTTGAGTAAGTTATAAACACGCTGTAGTATTTGAATGTACATAATTAATTAACCTTTGTATAAGGATTAATGCACCCACACGTGAACAAAAGAAAATGGGAATCAAACCTGACTTGTACTTTGTTAATCCACCCAGTCACATCAAATGTCATAGAACTTCATTTTGAAAGTGATTGGAATAAATTTGAGTATGTTGTAAATACGCTCTAGTATTTGAATGTACAAAATTATCTCATATTTGTGTAAAGATTAATGCAACTACACTTGAACAAAAGCAAATGGGAATGAAACCAGACCTGTACTTTATTAATCCACCCAGTCACATCAAAAGTCATAGAATTTCATTTTGAAAGTGACTTGAATAAATTTGAGTAAGTTGTAAACACGCTCTAGTATTTGAATGAACAAAAATATTTAATATTAATATAAATATTAATGCACCCACATGTGAATAAAAGCAAATGGGAATCAAACCAGACTTGTACTTTGTTAATCCACCCAGTCACATCAAATGTCATAGAACTTCATTTTGAAAGTGATTGGAATAAATTTGAGTATGTTGTAAATACGCTCTAGTATTTGAATGTACAAAAATATTTAATTTTTTAGTGAAATTTAATGCACCCACACGTGGATAAAAGAAAATGGGAATCAAACCAGACCTGTACTTTATTAATCCACCCAGCCACATCAAATGTCATAGAACTTCATTTTGAAAGTGACTTGAATAAATTTGAGTAAGTTATAAACACGCTGTAGTATTTGAATGTACATAATTAATTAACCTTTGTATAAGGATTAATGCACCCACACGTGAACAAAAGCAAATGGGAATGAAACCAGACCTGTACTTTATTAATCCACCCAGTCACATCAAAAGTCATAGAATTTCATTTTGAAAGTGACTTGAATAAATTTGAGTAAGTTGTTTACTCGCTCTAGTATTTGAATGCACAAAATTATTTAATATTTGTTAAAATAATAATGCACCCACACGTGAATAAAAACAAATGGGAATCAAACCAGACCTGTACTTTATTAATCCACCCAGTCACATCAAAGGTCATAAAATTTCATTTTGAAAGTGACTTGAATAAATTTAAGTAAGTTGTAAACACGCTCTAGTATTTGAATGTACAAAATTATTTAATATTTGTATAAATACTAATGCACCCACACGTGAATAAAAGCAAATGTGAAATAAACCAGACCTGTACTTTATTAATCCACCTAGTCACATCAAAGGTCATAGAATTTAATTTTGAAAGTGACTTGAATAAATTTGAGTAAGTTGTAAACACGCTCTAGTATTTGAATGAACAAAAATATTTAATATTAATTTAAATATTAATGCACCCACATGTGAATAAAAGCAAATGGGAATCAAACCAGACCTGTACTTTATTAGTCCGCCCAGTCACATCAAATGTCATAGAACTTCATTTTGAAAGTGACTTGAATAAATTTGAGTAAGTTGTAAACACGCACTAGTATTTGAATATACAAAATTAATTAACCTTTGTATAAGGATTAATGCAACTACACTTGAACGAAAGCAAATAGGAATTAAACCACACCTGTACTTTATTAATCCACCCAGTCATATCAAAGGTCATAGAATTTCATTTTGAAAGTGACTTGAATAAATTTGAATAAGTTGTTAACTCGCTCTAGTATTTGAATGCACAAAATTATTTAATATTTGTTTAAATAATAATGCACCCACACGTGAATAAAAACAAATGGGAATCAAACCAGACCTGTACTTTATTAATCCACCCAGTCACATCAAAGGTCATAAAATTTCATTTTGAAAGTGACTTGAATAAATTTGAGTAAGTTGTAAACACGCTCTAGTATTTGAATGTACAAAATTATTTAATATTTGTATAAATACTAATGCACCCACACGTGAATAAAAGCAAATGGGAAATAAACCAGACCTGTACTTTATTAATCCACCCAGTCACATCAAAGGTCATAGAATTTCATTTTGAAAGTGACTTGAATAAATTTGAGTAAGTTGTAAACACGCTCTAGTATTTGAATGAACAAAAATATTTAATATTAATATAAATATTAATGCACCCACATGTGAATAAAAGCAAATGGGAATCAAACCAGACCTGTACTTTATTAATCCACCCAGTCACATCAAAGTTTATTGAATTTCATTTTGAAAGTGACTTGAATAAATTTGAGTAAATTGTAAACACGCTGTAGTATTTGAATGTACATAATTAATTAACCTTTGTATAAGGATTAATGCACCCACACGTGAACAAAAGAAAATGGGAATCAAACCAGACCTGTACTTTGTTAATCCACCCAGTCATATCAAAGGTCATAGAATTTCATTTTGAAAGTGAGTTGAATAAATTTGAGTAAGTTGTAAACACGCTCTAGTATTTGAATGCACAAAAATATTTATTTCTTTAGTGAAATTTAATGCACCCACACGTGAATAAAAGAAAATGGGAATCAAACCAGACCTGTACTTTATTAATCCACCCAGTCACATCAAAGTTTATTGAATTTCATTTTGAAAGTGACTTGAATAAATTTGAATAAGTTGTAAACACGCTCTAGTATTTGAATGTACAAAATTAATTAACCTTTGTATAAGGATTAATGCACCCACACGTGAACAAAAGAAAATGGGAATCAAACCAGACCTGTACTTTATTAATCCACCCAGTCACATCAAATGTCATAGAATTTCATTTTGAAAGTGACTTGAATAAATTTGAGTAAGTTGTAAACACGCTCTAGTATTTGAATGCACAAAAATATTTATTTCTTTAGTGAAATTTAATGCACCCACACGTGAATAAAAGAAAATGGGAATCAAACCAGACCTGTACTTTAATAATCCACCCAGTCACATCAAATGTCATAGAACTTCATTTTGAAGGTGACTTGAATAAATTTGAGTAAGTTGTAAACACGCTCTAGTATTTGAATGCACATAATTAATTAACCTTTGTATAAGGATTAATGCACCCACACGTGAAGAAAAGAAAATGGGAATCAAACCGGACCTGTACTTTATTAATCTACCCAGTCAAATCAAATGTCATGGAACTTCATTTTGAAAGTGACTTGACTAAATTTGAGGAAGTTATAAACACGCTGTAGTATTTGAATGTACATAAATAAATAACCTTTGTATAAGGATTAATGCACCCACACGTGAACAAAAGAAAATGGGAATCAAACCAGACTTGTACTTTGTTAATCCACCCAGTCACATCAAATGTCATAGAACTTCGTTTTGAAAGTGATTGGAATAAATTTGAGTATGTTGTAAATACGCTCTAGTATTTGAATGTACAAAATTATCTCATATTTGTGTAAAGATTAATGCAACTACACTTGAACAAAAGCAAATGGGAATGAAACCAGACCTGTACTTTATTAATCCACCCAGTCACATCAAAAGTCATAGAATTTCATTTTGAAAGTGACTTGAATCGATTTGAGTAAGTTGTTAACTCGCTCTAGTATTTGAATGCACAAAATTATTTAATATTTGTTTAAATAATAATGCACCCACACGTGAATAAAAACAAATGGGAATTAAACCAGACCTGTACTTTATTAATCCACCCAGTCACATCAAAGGTCATAGAATTTCATTTTGAATGTGACTTGAATAAATTTGAGTAAGTTGTAAACACGCACTAGTATTTGAATGAACAAAAATATTTAATATTAATATAAATATTAATGCACCCACATGTGAATAAAAGCAAATGGGAATCAAACCAGACCTGTACTTTATTAATCCACCCAGTCACATCAAATGTCATAGAACTTCATTTTGAAGGTGACTTGAATAAATTTGAGTAAGTTGTAAACACGCTCTAGTATTTGAATGCACATAATTAATTAACCTTTGTATAAGGATTAATGCACCCACACGTGAAGAAAAGAAAATGGGAATCAAACCGGACCTGTACTTTATTAATCTACCCAGTCAAATCAAATGTCATAGAACTTCATTTTGAAAGTGATTGGAATAAATTTGAGTAAGTTGTAAACACGCTCTAGTATTTGAATGCACAAAATTAATTAACCTTTGTATAAGGATTAATGCACCCACACGTGAACAAAAGAAAATGGGAATCAAACCGGACCTGTACTTTATTAATCTACCCAGTCAAATCAAATGTCATAGAATTTCATTTTGAAAGTGACTTGAATAAATTTGAGTAAGTTGTAAACACGCTCTAGTATTTGAATGTACAAAATTATTTAATATTTGTATAAATAATAATGCACCCACACGTGAATAAAAGCAAATGGGAATTAAACCAGACCTGTACTTTATTAATCCACCCAGTCACATTAATGGTCATAGAACTTCATTTTGAAAGTGACTTGAATCAATTTGAGTAAGTTGTAAACACGCTCTAGTATTTGAATGTACAAAATTATTTAATATTTGTATAAATATTAATGCACCCATATGTGAATAAAAGCAAATGGGAATCAAACCAGACTTGTACTTTATTAATCCACCCGGTCACATCAAAGGTCATAGAATTTTATTTTGAAAGTCACTTGAATAAATTTGTGTAAGTTGTAAACACGCACTAGTATTTGAATGTACAAAATTAATTAACCTTTGTATAAGGATTAATGCAACTACACTTGAACAAAAGCAAATAAGAATTAAACCACACCTGTACTTTATTAATCCACCCAGTCACATCAAATGTCATAGAATTTCATTTTGAAAGTGACTTGAATAAATTTGAGTAAGTTATAAACACGCTGTAGTATTTGAATGTACATAATTAATTAACCTTTGTATAAGGATTAATTCACCCACACGTGAACAAAAAAAAATGGGAATCAAACCAGACCTGTACTTTATTAATCCACCCAGTCACATCAAATGTCATAGAATTTAATTTTGAAAGTGAGTTGAATAAATTTGTGTAAGTTGTAAACATGCTCTTGTATTTGAGTGCACAAAATTTTTTAATTTTTTAGTGAAATTTAATGCACCCACACGTGGATAAAAGAAAATGGGAATCAAACCAGACCTGTACTTTATTAATCCACCCAGCCACATCAAATGTCATAGAACTTCATTTTGAAAGTGACTTGAATCAATTTGAGTAAGTTGTAAACACGCTCTAGTATTTGAGTGCACAAAATTAATCAACCTTTGTATAAGGATTAATGCACCCACACGTGAACAAAAGAAAATGGGAATCAAACCAGACCTGTACTTTATTAATCCACCCAGTCACATCAAATGTCATAGAATTTAATTTTGAAAGTGAGTTGAATAAATTTGTGTAAGTTGTAAACATGCTCTAGTATTTGAGTGCACAAAATTTTTTAATTTTTTAGTGAAATTTAATGCACCCACACGTGGATAAAAGAAAATGGGAATCAAACCAGACCTGTACTTTATTAATCCACCCAGCCACATCAAATGTCATAGAACTTCATTTTGAAAGTGACTTGAATAAATTTGAGTAAGTTGTAAACACGCTCTAGTATTTGAATGTACAAAATTAATTAACCTTTGTATAGGGATTAATGCACCCACACGTGAACAAAAGAAAATGGGAATCAAACCAGACCTGTACTTTATTAATCCACCCAGTCACATCAAAGGTCATAGAACTTCATTTTGAAAGTGAGTTGAATAAATTTGTGTAAGTTGTAAACACGCTCTAGTATTTGAATGCACAAAAATATTTATTTCTTTAGTGAAATTTAATGCACCCACACGTGAAGAAAAGAAAATGGGAATCAAACCTGACGTGTACTTTATTAATCCACCCAGTCACATCAAATGTCATAGAACTTCATTTTGAAGGTGACTTGAATAAATTTGAGTAAGTTGTAAACACGCTCTAGTATTTGAATGCACATAATTAATTAACCTTTGTATAAGGATTAATGCACCCACACGTGAATAAAAGAAAATGGGAATCAAACCGGACCTGTACTTTATTAATCTACCCAGTCAAATCAAATGTCATAGAACTTCATTTTGAAAGTGATTGGAATAAATTTGAGTAAGTTGTAAACACGCTCTAGTATTTGAATGCACAAAATTAATTAACCTTTGTATAAGGATTAATGCACCCACACGTGAATAAAAGCAAATGGGAATTAAACCAGACCTGTACTTTATTAATCCACCCAGTCACATCAAATGTCATAGAACTTCATTTTGAAAGTGACTTGAATAAATTTGAGTAAGTTGTAAATACGCTCTAGTATTTGAATGTACAAAATTATTTAATATTTGTGTAAAGATTAATGCAACTACACTTGAACAAAAGAAAATGGGGTTTAAACCGGACCTATATTTTCTTAATCCACCGAGTCACATTAAATGTCATAGAATTTCATTTTGAAAGTGAGTTGAATAAATTTGTGTAAATTGTATGCACGCTCTAGTATTTGAATGTACAGAAGCAATTCTTTTTTGTGTAAAATTTAATGCACCCACACATGAATAAAAGAAAGTCGGAAATAAACCGGACCTGAACTTTGTTAATCCACCCACATCAAATTTCATAGAATTTGATTTTGAAAGTGACCTGAATGAATTTGTGTAAGTTTTAAACACCCTCTTGTATTTGAATGCACAAAAATATTTAGTTTTTGTGTAAAGTTTAATGCTCCCACACATGAAAAGAAGAAAATGGGAATTAAACCAGACCTGAACTTTATTAATCCACCCACATCAAATGTTATAGAATTTCATTTTGAAAGTGACTTTAATAAATTTGTGTATGTTTTAATCACCCTCTTGTATTTGAATGCTCAAATATATTTAGTTTTTGAGTGAAATTTATTGCACCCACACATGAATAAAGGAAAGTTGGAATTAATCCGGACCTGAACTTTGTTAATCCACCCACATCAAATGTCATAGAGTTTGATTTTGAAAGTGACTTGAATAAATTTGTGTAAGTTGTAAACACTCTCTAGTATTTGAATGCACAAAAATATTTAATTTTTTAGTAAAATTTAACCCGTAAAGGACCAAGGCCATTTTTCTGCCAAAAAACACTCAAAACTGCCATTTCTATAGCAAATAGTAAAAAAATTGAAAATTATTGTTTTTTCACATCTAACCGTAGGATCTTATACCTAACTAGTATGAAAATGTGTGGATAAAATTTCAGAATTTTTGACCGCACAGATTGCAAGATATCTGCATCTAAAGTGAAAAAACCAAGTATTTCAGCACATTGCGGGACTAGATTTTATGACTTTGAACATTTTTAACTTAAATGTTTTGCACTACAAAGTTTTGAGCTTTTAATCTTTATAGTGGAGAATTGAGTTGAGAGTCTAGGAAAAAAAAAAAATTCCCAAGAACTTAATTTTCATTATTAAAAAAATTATTAAGTAGAAGTAGGTACAAGATAGAAAGAAAATCTAAAATATTAATATCTTTTATATGGAATTAAAAAGCACTAATCCCAATGGTGAGATTGTTCTAGAAAAAAAACTAAACCTTGTGGAACTTTTTGTTTTGATAAATTATAAAAATTGCATTCAGAAATGAATCCTACAAGTTATTTTTTCAGGAAGATGCTCTAAGTGCCCGAAAAACAAGATTGTCCATAACTTTCTCATAACAAATCCAAATGAAATGAATAAAAGCTTTCCAGATAGAAAAATATATAATCTATAAGAAAAAAAAATTAGAAAAAAAAAAAAAAAAAATTGCAAATTTTTTTTTGCTGCCCCCTGACCGCTGTTTTGAGCTTATTTGATCATAACCTTTGTTCCCGGGCACCGATTGTGAAAAAATTATATTCCCAGAAAGCTAATCAATTTTTCTATCTTCAAAAATAAATTCAAAAAATCACGACAAAAATTCAGCCCACAGGTACCTGCCCGAAATCCCGTTTGTCCCCCGAAGGGACAATGGTCCTTTAGGGGTTAATGCACCCACACGTGAATAAAAGAAAATGGGAATTAAACCGGACTTGAACTTTATTAATCCACCCAAATCAAATGTCATAGAATTTCATTTTGAAAGTGAGTTGAATAAATTTGTGTAAGTTGTAAACACTCTCTAGTATTTGATTGTACAAAAATAATTACTTTTTGTGTGAAATTTAGTGCACCCACACGTGAATAAAAGAAAATGGGAATGAAACCAGACCTGTACTTTATTAATCCGCCTAGTCACATCAAATGTCATAGAATTTCATTTTGAAAGTGAGTTCAATAAATTGGTGTAAGTTGTAAACACGCTCTAGTATTTGAATGCTCAAAAATATTTAATTTTTTCGTGAGATTAAATGCACCCACAGGTGCATAAAAGAAAACGGGAATCAAACCGGACTTGTACTTTATTATTCCACCTAGTCACATCAAATGTCATAGAATTTCATTTTGAAAGTGAGTTGAATAAATTTGTGTAAGTTGTAAACACGCTCTAGTATTTGAATGCACAAAAATATTTAATTTTTGTGTAAAATTTAATGCACCTACACGTGAATAAAAGAAAATTGGAATTAAACCGGACCTGTACTTTATTAATCCACCTAGTCACATCAAAGGTCATAGAATTTCATTTTGAAAGTGACTTGAATAAGTATGTGTAAGTTGTAAACACCCTCTAGTATTTGAATGCACAAAAATATTTAATCTGTGTGTAGCATTGAATGTATCTATACGTATACAAAAGAAAAAATGAATGATAGGGAGATTGTAATTCAAACAATCCTTTGGCATATAGTGTTATTAAAAGGTTTATATACAAGAATACTTTTGTAAGTGAATGAACTTATGATTAATTTGCCCTGTTAGTTTGCTTATGATTGTTATTGAAGAATATCAATAATTTGGTCATCTTCTTTTTTCCTTACGAGATAGTGGCTTTGTATGTGTTGTCTCATCCAAATGAAAGGTACAAGCAATTTTCTAGCTTAAAATATTTTTCTAATCTCTTGAACATTACATAGGAAATGAACCCCTACCCTTTTGCAAGATTCTTGGAATATTGTTGCAATGGATTAAGAATGTAGTATTGAAAGTATATTATTGGAGTACTGGAATTAGTAACAGAACAATATGGTTTCAGTTGAATTACAAACTTCGTTTTTGTTGATAGAATTTTTTTGCAGTACTGCAATAATTTACTTTCAGTACTATGCTATTAATCCATTGAAACAATACTTCAGCAAGGGTGGCTTTAATTTTCTGATGTACGATTGTTATTTAGCTTTCATTGATCTCCCATTTATTTCATCCAAATGTATGTGCACAATAGAACACTTTCATCCAAATGTATTTACGGTTTAGGTCTTCTATTTGTTTTACGAACCACTTTAGGTTCGGCTCTGACCCTGCTGGTTCGGCACCAAGCCTGTGACTCGGACTAACCGAACCTCTGATGGAGGCTCGGCGTGGGTTCGTGAGTCGTCTCTCTCCTTCGCAATGTTGCTCCGTCGTCCCGTCGGTGTTGTTCCTCGTGTTTGCGGTCGTCCTCTGTGAAGGTTCTTCCTTGCTCCGTCGCTCAGTCTCCCTCACTCGCTCACTTTCTCACTCTCTCACCATTCCCTCGTCGCTCTTGTGCATTGCGCTGTCCCCTCGTTTGCTCCGTGCCTATGCGCGCTCCTCCGTGCTCCTCGCACGCTCCGTGCTCCTTCGTACTCCGTGCTTCGTCGTGCGCTTCGTGCTCTACGCGCCATCGACATCTTTGCTGTGCACTTTGACGTCCCCGCTTGTCGTCCCGTGCTGAGCTCTGTCGTCGTTGGGATAGTGCTGCTGCGGTGCGTGATTCCAGCGGTTTTGCCTTGTGGGTTTAGTTGCTGCTAGTTGTTGTTGAAGTTCGTTGCATTCATTTCGTTTACTTGTTGTTTTTGAAAGTATGCTTGTGGTGTAGATTACTTTCATTGAATTTTGTGATTTCAATTCTGTTGGGTGTGTCATACGCGTAATCTAGGTGTAAGCACCTTTAACACACAATTGTGGTTAGATGACACGGAAAATCGTCCCAGGGACTCTACTATGTTGCTATGAATTTGGATTTAATCGGATTATCTCTAAAACACCCCAAGGGAACCCAAAACCTCTCTTTCCCTCTTCCGGAACTCATTTCTTTCCGGATTCTAATCCGGATCTGTCCTCTTCCGAAATCCGGATACAATTACTCTTCGGTTTGTTATACCCCTGTTTTACCTTCAGGGGGTCCGCTTTTACTTTTTAAAGGGGCAGGGACTCCACCACTTATCAGTTACACAATCTAACACCTACAAAACAATCCAAGACACTCAACAGATCTAAATGTTGCAATAAAGTAGGTTTTCGTCTCCTCACGACTTTCCGGATGGCCTATCCAGAAAGCATGTCACGCAGAATCCGGTCTCTCCTCTCCACTACAACGACAGATACACAACTATCCGGATTTAACACAAGAGAAATTCTATGAGAAAGTAGGCACTACTGCAGTTGGCAGATCTTCCAGTAAGTAGGGTTTTTCCCCTTGGCGGCTGCTTAACTCCGCACAGAACCCCTTCGAGTTCCGGAACCTCACCCTCAACACTCCAATCGGATTACCGTTCCAGTAGTTTAAAGATTCTAAATGCACAAGTCCTATAGATCCGTCCTCACTCCGCCACAGATTCTCCCTTACTGTCTTACTCCAAACAATCATGGAACCCGGATTCCTCCTTCCCAGTTCCTCACAATTCTCAGAACACACAAACACACTGCCCAAGTCCTCCAAGAATACTCAAAGAACATGGAAAATCCACTTAGAGGCTCAGATCGAAATAAAGAAATTGAAATGAAACTTCAAATTGCATAAGGATGGAATGAATGAGCAATAGACCTGCTCACCATTTAAAACTAAAACAAAAAAAGGAAAAAGACAACCAAAAATCAAGCTAACCAACCACAGAAGCATCCGAGATACCCGGCGCCAAAAACTATCCCTAAAAATCCGAAAATGGGCCCACACTTACGGAAAATTCCGTTCCGGAAACTAAAAGTTCAAAATCCTAACTATCCGTCCTATCTACTTCCCGCGGCGCGTCTTCTTTGTTGATTCACAGCTTCCTTTGGGTTGGTCTTGACAGGAGTCGACCGGAAAGCCGCGCGGGTCTGAATCTTCCAGGGAAGGGGCGGAAGGTCTTCATCCGTTTCTGTCATGGATCCGGATTCGAAGTCGTCCTTGTCGGAGTCCATGATCTCTTTTGCATCCTCCAACTCGTCCAGGTCAATAGGAGCTTCTTTCTCCCTCGGCGTCTCTCCTTCTGGTGCATCTGCCTTCCGCATATGCATAAAGTCCTGGGGGCTTGTCCGGGCCGGATTGGCCACCAATCCCATCTGCCTGATGAGGTTGTTATCCACCATCGACTGTGTCGGCTTGACGGAATCGGAAGTTCCGCCATGTACTAGTGCAGGGGTTACCACTTCAACTGGTGTTTCCGCCTGAGCTGGAGTACTCTGTTGCTGGACCGGAACCTTCGTGGCAATCTGACTCCACTGCGCCAACCACCCTTGTGGAATCTCGTGTGGCTTAAGCAGAGATCCCAGTCCTTCCGGATTTGAACGGATGGAGCTCTCGCCCAACTGCTTCACCGGAGTCTGAAGATACGGATTGGTTGATAGATCCGGAAACGACGAGAAATTCATCGCCTGTTCCGAATCCACTCGAGCCACCAATGCCTGCATTTCCTTCAGGACCCTCTCCATCCTTGTCTGAAAATCCATCAGGATCATCACCACCTTTGATCCAGTGATGTGCCCGTCCGTCACTAGCTGCACGTCGTAGAGGGCCGCCTTGTTCACCAAATCCGCCGGTTGGGTGACCAGCGATTGCAAACTCCGGACCATGTTGAGGGCGTCCTTGTTCCGTCTTGCCAAGGAACACTCCCCTTCCGCCCAACTAGTCCGGGCTTGGAATTCGTCCCGGGTCTTTGTGAGTGTTTTAATCTCCCCCCTTCAGAGGTAAAACGTGCACACGGATTCTAGCGGCATGAAAAGTAATTTCTAGGGGATGAAATTAAACGTAGTGTTCTTTGGCCTTCCAAGCAATGGACACTTTGTTATGTTGATTTTACCTAATTTAAATGCTTCAAAACACACTAATAGTTAAGAAATAAAGGTTGTTAAGGGTTAATTAAATGTGATTAAACTTCTAAATAAACTAAAATTCTACCTAATCTAAATCAAAGAATACAATTTGCCCTTTCCGAAATGGTAAAGCAAGCTGGATTCTGATATTCCTAGCAAAAGTTATGCGTGGATGAAATCTGGCCCTAATTCTATCCTAAAAACTTCATCCGTCAACTAAAAATAGCAAAATAATGTGAAATAAATCTAAATTTCAGGGTTAAAAGGTTGATTAAGTTAACTAATGGAATTTTGAAAAAAAACTAATTTTAACCTAGTTTCGGAATTTTCATCCAAATTTAGGCCAAATCTTTATCTACACTTTTATCCTTTCAAATTAAAGTAGTTTTAAAAATAAAAGGTGGATTTGGAATCTTAAAAAGATTCTCTAAAAGATTATGGTTTCCAAAGATTCCCTAGTTGTTCCTTGAGAATATTCCTAATTGTTCTTTAATTAAGCCTAATTCTAAGTTATTATTCTAATTTTAGTGATTTTCTATAGTTCTATGGTTTTTATGGGTAAAGTGATAAATTACTTTCTTATAATGGTAAAAAGTAAGAATTTTGGACTTCTAGGTAAAAACTTATGAATGAATGAAAATTCCCCTTAGTTGGATGGAATTCGGTTTCAATAAGTTTTGTGTAGAATTTAAGGGATAAACTAGGGTTTAATTTTTCCAATTATTCTAATATTTCCTAGATTCCTAAATTACGTTAGATTTCTTTTGAAATTCCTTTGGATGAAATTACTATTTCGATTTCTAAATTCACTCAAAGTTAATCTAATTATTACTTTCACGGTTATAGTTAAGTTTTTAAAGGTTTTCCAATGATTTTAAATTCTAACTAGCTATCGGATTTCTAATTTTATTAGTTTTAGTTTTCTAATCTAATTTTTAAAGAATGAAAGCAAAAGAGAAAACAAAAGAAAAGTTTTGAAATTCATACCTCAGTATCGAGAATGTCGATCGTCCCATCATCGCAAAACACCATCATAATCGTCTCCTCGAAATTCTCCATTGTCTTTCATGTATTTGGAAGAAATCTTAGTATTATTGTTTCTAAACCTATCTAAAAAGTCCAAGTTTGTTAGTTTTGGCAATTTAAAACTAATCCTTTGATTTTAGGAAATTAAATTAAATGATAAATTTAATTCATTTTTCCCAAGTTTTCAATGAATAGTAGTTTATTCGATTGCCAATTGTTTAATCGTTATTTTGTTAAATATTCCAAGATATTATTTGGTGTTTGTTTGTATCTATTTGGCTTATCAGGCCTAATAAAACAAAACCCAAACAACAAAACAACAACTAATTTATCTTTGGAATCCTAATTAATAACTAAAATCAACCAAATGAATAGTAATCTAATAAAATAAGCTAAAATAATCAAAACAAATCTATCGATGAATAGTAAAAGCACAACAAAACAAAACCAAGGCCCACGTGAATAGTTAGATGAATAGGGAAAACAAACAAAACAAAGAACAATGCCAATTAAATAGTAAATGAATAGTGAGATACTACCTTAATGATTTTTAATTCTGACCTTCCTTCCGAGAGTATCTAACCTCCTCCTTCTTCTTAATTGTCACTTCTAAGTCTCTTCAACTTCCAACTTCACTTGTTTTCTTCACTTCACTTGTCTCCTTCAAAGTTTGGTTGTTGAGTTGGTAGTGTATGTCTAATCAATCAAATTAGATCAAAGTTAATTCAGTTTAGTTGTTAGATGGCTGTGGACCTTAGCATGTAGAAAATCACAAGTTAGTATGCGAACATGGCAAATTATAATTTTAGTTTTCTAGTTCAACAGTTGAATGATTTGATGGCCTGGACTTCACCAAATTGTTTCCAAGCTGACTTTGATGGCTTAATCGTCTTCTATTCCCACCTTGCCTGGACTCTCCCAACACCTCCACTCACTGCCTGGCTCCCTCGAGTACTGCCCAGTCACTACTTCTTGTTGCCACGTGGCGCGACGTTATTGGTTAGGACCTGGCCAACCAAACCAAACCCCAAAGCATTAAAAACACAGACCAAATGGCCAATTTTCAGTCCCGATGGTCCAATTTCGACCCAAATTCAATCGAGACTTCACTCGTACGTTTGAGACCTCGATCAGCACCTTGGGACCTCGATCAGTTCGTCTTCTCCTGATGTGGTTTGGCTCCTTGTTGGCTCCTTGTTCTGATGTGATCTGGCTCCTTGTTGGCTCCTTGTTCTCATGTGATTTGGTTACTTTTCTGATCTTTGGACTGGTTCTAATTTCTATTAACTAACTGGTTAACTGGAAAGAAAAAACAACAAAACAAAACTAATTAAAATGAAAGAGATCAACTAAGCTAATTTTTGGGATTTGACTACTTCTAAAACAAAGCAACTCTTAACTAATTGTTTTTTGGGTTTTGGGGGGATAATGACTAAAGCAAGCAATTCTATGGGATCTAACTAATAATTTGAGGCTTTTTGGATGGTTTTTCTAAAGCAACTAGCAAGCAAATTCTAACTAATGGATCTTGGGGGTAATAACTAAGAAAAGCAACTAAACTAAATGTTTTGGTTTTTTTGGGTTAATAACTAGCAAAACGACTAAACTAAAAGCTAAACAATCAAATAAAATCCATAACTTTGGCAAGGAAAGCAGAAAGCAAATGAGCAAATTCTAGCGGAAGAAAGGGAGCCACTTGATGAAGGTTTTTGGCTTAAATAGCCAGCACCCCGAGGGTTTTTCCCAAGTATTCTCTCAAGTTTCAAGTTAAACTTTTGTTGAGGTGAAAGCTTCGCCGTGCGGGGGCAACCCCAGGTCAAATCGAATAATTTCAAGTGTCAAGTACCCGTTTCCAAGTTTCAAAAGTCAAAGCTCCGCCGTGTGGGAGCAACCCTAGGACAACCGGAGCTTCTTAAGCCAATTTAAGTATTTTGAAAGTTAGATTTTAAAGGAGGTACACATGACAGTGTTTAACCAAACATTAGAAACCAAATCTTCCAAAATTTCAAGTCACAGTTAACGTTTAATCGCTAAAGGAGGTATTTATGAAAGTGTTTAACCGAACATTAGCGACCAAATTCTCAAATTCCGTTATACAACGAACTTTGAGTGGGAAATTAGTCTAAAATACTTTTGGCAAAGTCAAGCTTCGCCGCTTTAAGTATTTTAGTACCAAGTACAGTTCACGTCTCACAATTTGTTAGTATTCAAGTAATTTAGGTAAAGAATCAAGTTTTGGGGTTTTCGACCTCCAAATTCAAACAAGAAAGCAATAGGTTTTGAAGGGACCCTCTAGTCCTTCAAAACGCAAGGGAAATAGCGAGAAATGCAAAGAAATAGAAGGAATTAGCCAATTTTTGGCTTAAAGTGCTCCAACAACGTGTTGGTAGCACAGTAGAGCAACAATAAGGAAATGAAAATAAGGTTTGGTCTGACAACGTGTCAGTACCAAGAAAAATGAGGGTTTGGAAATAAGAATGAAGGTTGGTCTGACAACGTGTCAGTACCAAGAAAAATATGAGGGTTTGGAAATAAGAATGAGGGTACCGACAACCTCGAGGGGAGGCCTTTTATACTCGAGCCAAGCCCTCCCCGGTAAGTTGTCGGTTAAAAAACGTTTAACTAACTACCTAACTAAATTCTAAACTACTACGAGATATTTTGCATTTAATCTTTGTTTAGTAGGAAGGAAGGTCCTCAAGCAAGTTCCTTGGAGGCTTTAATTAGCCTTGAAATCTTGCCTAAATCAAATCTTTGATTGTCCCCAAAGATTTTATGAAAATAACCCTAACTAACCTAGATATTTTGCAATTTAATCCTAGGTCAATCCCAAATATTCTTAGTTTAATCTAAATTGGCTTTTAAAGGAAAGATTTGACATCTTAACTAAATCCAATCTTCGATTTTCACCAAGATATTTTGTTAATTAACCTCGAATTACTACAAATTACTCTAAAAAAGTCAAACTAAGAGCTGACCCTATCTATCTTTTAGGGAAAAACTCCAATTTGAAAACCGATTGCGCCATCGCCTTCAGAAGACCCCAATTAGTTTAGAGGACCCCCTACCCCCTTCTTCCAGGCTGTAAATATTTGTAAAAACCACTAACGGTAATTCTAAAGAAAAGTCAAAATCCCAACTAATGGAATTTGAGTTTCCCGAGAAAACTAACTGGCTAGGGTTGCTTGGAAGGTTTGTGATAGTAAGAAAACATTCCTTGTTTGCGACATTCGGACACCGCTAGTTCTTGGCTCGCCGGTCAACTCGCCGTCGTGTTGTAAATTCTTGTTAAATTTGATGTCGTTGTCGATTTGGGTACTTTTGACTATCAGAAAGTCTTCAAACTTGACAGGTCGCTCATTTAATACATAAAACTCTAATCTAATTTTTAGTGAGATTTTACCGCACTCTACGTAATTTCTAAGAAATTACCATCAGTTTCAAAGGCGGTTGATTTCCCATGGAGTCATCGTGGAGTTTTGTAAAATCCCGAAACTTTTGGGCAATCTTTTGGGAAGTGTCCAAAGGCCAAGGGCAAAATCAAACCTCCAATAAGGATGCTAATTTTAGCAATTCCTTAATAATTTCCACCCGGGGGGGAAATTATTCTGGTACTGGGATTGTTGTGGATGATTAGTTCCGTTGTTGATCTCTTGGCATGCTTTTACCCTAAAAGCACCTTTCCGTAAGCTCCAATCACCTTGCCCTTCTTCTACTTTGCATTCTGATTCATATTCTTCAACATTTATAGGTCTTCATGTAACTAATCCATATTCTATATGAATTGGATCGAGATACTTCTAAACCTTGATATAGACTCTTGCACTTTAGCCAGGATGTCACATGTATTCACATGTCAAGTGTTACATGGACAAGACACTAGAACTGGCTAACTCTCACTTCCTCACATCTCTCTAATACATTAATATGGACTCTAAGACACTGAACTTAAGACATAAACATAGAAAAGCATAGTATTTTGTGCTTTCCATGAATTTAGGAAGGTTCCTCACTAATCTGGTAGGGACTTCTACCAAACTCCTCTCAACTACTAATTCATGCTATTTTGCGTGAATTAACACTAAAAACTAACAATAAATCGCAAAAAATAAATCTAGAGCTTCAAGTGCTAACTTGAGGGCTCACAGTCTTCTCCAGATTCCGGATCTCCTCATCCTTCAGGCGGATCGTATCCAAATCCGGCCTTCGTCGGATCTCATCGATAATATCCTCGGGCGGAACCTTCAGCTCGTCCGCGACCTCCTGGATGAAAGCGGTCGTCCTCACATGTAGGAGTCGCGCTTGGACCATCCACTGGTCTCCGGCGTCGAAGAACTCCTAGCCGGAAGTTCTTCTCGCCTCCGGAACTTGGCTTGGCTCCACCGGATCCACCTTAGGCTGCTTCCCCCTGGAACCCGGATCCGTGGATTTCCTCTTGGTTCCTCTCCGTCTAATCCGGTCCTCCTCAAGTTCCTCCTCTTCCTCTTCCGAAACTGGAGCATTCTCCTGGACTTCATCCATCAATCCAAACTTCAGGATTTCACATCTTGTTTTGTAAATGAGAGTCTCGTCCGGGGTCAGTACATCCCCGTGATGGTACAGGTGGAAAAGGTAGGGGCAGATCGGGCTGTACTTGACCTTGGTGACGTGGTCCGCCAATTTGGTGACCACCGTTGCGATAACCCTCCTCCAATGCACCGCCCTTCCCTCCATGCTTCCAAAGATCGTGTTGGCCACTGTCACGGTAACCCGGCTTGGCTTTTCCGGATAGAGTATCGGAATCATAAATTCCAATACTCTCCGATGACGTTCGTTGATGCAGTCCGTGATCGCATAGCCCTCCTTGGCGTTAGGCGAATTCCGGAATTTCCCTGTCGTGAATTTATCCGCCCTGGAAGCTAGACCATCCCCGGACTTCCGGAATTGGTACACCTCCGCCCAGACGTCTTCCCTCCATCCCTTCCTCTGCCCTCTCACAGTCAGCTCGTACTGATTCGCCGTTCCGCCAATCAGCTCCTGAATCAACTCATCTCTCTTGAGATTCCAGGGTCTCTCTATCAGCCCTATGCATCCCATCCGTCGGAGATCCTCATCTAACTCCTTCCGGACCTCTGGGTCAATCAGTATCGCCGGACAGACCATCCGGGCGATGACCGACACTCTTGCGGCTCTTGGATTACTACTTTCCGCCATTTGGAACCCAGAAACTACTGGCCTCACCTCTCTCTATCCGTAAACGCACTCTCACCAAACTTTCTCTCAACTAGCTAAGCACGGACGAGTTTGGAAACTCAAAAGATGAAGAGAGAAAAGGCGGGTGGTGGTCCTTAAATAGCCAGAACATCGCCTTCAGTTCCCGGATTGGAACCGAATTAGGATTCTGTTCCCGAGGCGTGTCCCCTAGCCTCATAGGCCGGATCCCTAGTTCGTAGGTGGCGGCGTTCCGATTCATTTCCGGAAACCCTAACCTGGACGGATTGGAAACTGGTTTTCGGATGAACGCTTATTCCAAACGTAAGCTCTTCCGGAAAACAACTACCATTTCTTAACCCAAAGAAGTTTAAAAATTTCTATCTATTCCATTTATTCTACCCTATCTATACGAAAATTAGGTTTTCGTGTTGTGACAGGGTGTAGGGTTTAGGGTTTGAATTCTTTCATTGCTGTGTTGAGGATTGTTTTCGCTTGTGATGTTCTTGGTTGAATATTATGATTTTGATGTGGGTGTCAGGGTTTATTGCATAGGTGATGAGTGTATGAGCTGAATTGAAAAATTTCAGAGGATTATGTTCTTATCTCCAAAGCAATAACATTGTATTCCTTGTATTTTCTGTGCAGTGGTAGATTCACAATTTCTGTGGCAGATTTTTTGAGAGGTCTTGGAGAGCTTACAACAGCCATCAGTGTTTCCAGGTTAGCAATTCTATTCAGTTTGTTTATTTTTTACGTTGCTTGCATGCATAGAACAGCAGCAGTACTCCTTCCATGCATTCTAGGGTCTCGGTCATTCATACGTACTCCTGGGAACCTTAAATTCTACCCGATCTAACTGTGAACCTTAATTTCTACACAATCAAGGTCAAATTACAGTTGTTTGAGAAGTCTTCAATCCAGTTCTTCCGCTTATCCTTGAGTCGACGATCGTGGACTCACGACAACATTTAATGCTTGTCCTGGGTCGGCTATCGTTGACTCAAAGACATCCAAGGTCTTAACAGTAAACCAGCCATACAATTCGCACAAAAAAATCTATGAATAAACAACCAGGCTAAGTATCATCGAGTCGACAATATCGAGATCCAAAACAAAAGCAAGACAACAAACAATAATGAAATAAATAGTAAATCAGAATAAATAACATCATACACAGAAAAAAAGATGGCAACAACACGGCGACCACGAAGCTATCGTCGACTGGACGATAGCTGCCCAAACTGAACACAATGAGAGAACTGCAGTGTAGATAACAACAGGGGCCGGTAGCAAGACAACAAGGAAACCAGAACCACGAGGAACAGAATAACTAGATACGTGCTTGAGAGATCAACGAACATATCGAACAATTAAACAACTAGTGGTGAACATGAAGTATCATATCATCGAGTCCATGATACCGCGCCCTGACTATCGTCTTGTCTGCTCTGGAACAGTTCATAATTCAAAATGGAAGGAGCCAACGGATACAACTACTCAGTAACAATCAGCCATATTGAGCCTTTCGTTGTTCCAGCTACCAATGAGGCATTCTTCGGCGAAATGCAGGGAACGTATGGGACGCTCTGGCAATTCAAGAAGCATATTAGCACGTGGAGCTTCGGGGTAAATCGCTGGAAGAATTTTGTATACCTCAGATATCGAGCGCAAGGGAGGAATCAATACTTCCCATGGAATATGAAGGAAAAGGTGACCCTAATTGACGATTGCGGGCAGAGTTTTGTTGTTATAGTCCTCCGAGAAGTAGACGACACTGGAAGACTAGGGAGTCACTCACACTTTGTGGTTATAGACGTGAACGCGTACCACAGTAACTTCGACCTTGACAATCTTATGACGTTTCTGGAGGGCTCACAGATGGAATCCCTCAATGAAGAATTTGATAAGTGTGGGTGTGTACTGTGGAGAAACAGCACAGCTAAGTCCAATGCAAGCAGACTAAGACTAATCTGGAAAACTCTGGACCATTACGCGTTGACAAAAACTGAACCAATGCCAACGATTGGCGGGATCGTAAACACCGGCAAGCAGTTAGCATCAGACGTCGTACAGATGCCACCACCTGTTCCTGGAGGCAGCAGGGGTGCTCGGCCTGGACAAGCCAGATCCGAGCCAAAACGACGGGAGCCTCCTCCGCTAGAAGGCACAGAGTCGACCCGGAAGAGGAGGAAATCGAATCTGTCAACTGCACCCGCAGGAGCAGGCAGTTCCGGGTCAGCATTAACAACAGTCGGAGCTACTCCGTCAGCAACGGACCCTGCGCTAGAGGACTATGAGAAGTTTGCTCTTACTCAGCGAAACTTTTGGGCCGACCACAAGTCATGCTTTCTTTTTAATCAAGAGCTTGTAAAAGTAGACATAAAGCAATGCATTCTAGCAAAAGACTAGTATGTCATTCGCACCTTACAGAGGGATATAGTAGACTCTGTAAAAAATGAACTTGTCCAGCTAGGGGATATTAAACAACGACAGACAGTGTGTCTCACACCCGTTGATGTGAAGGGGAGATTATTGCCAATTAAACCGGAGAAGTGGGATGAAATTCACAAGGGGCAATTCATGATTATCAACGGATAGCATAGTATAACCGCGTCCCAGGAGCTAAAGAAAGCAAGTTGCGGAGAGGCACGGCGTGTGGAGTTACAGAACTGGAATGCATTGATTGTCTGGAGTCAAGACCCAAACAAGTTGAGGAACATCTCGCAATTCTACAACTACACGAACCATCTCCAGCATGCCCAACCAACCTGGGGTAATCAGATCATAAGTTGTCGCAATATATGGATTACCTACAAGTGCGCCAGCAATATCATGATGGAGGCTGTAACTCAAAAGAATAACGCGAAGTATAATCTTGCCAACTATAAGGTGAGGGTCCTTCACGTATAGTCGAGTCAAAGATACTAGTCATCGAGTCTGTGTGAGTCGTAATGGATGTATCTGCTTTAATATTATGCATAATATTAACGACTGCAATGCCTTCTCTATCGTCGAGTCAAAGATCCGTACTGATATAATCCGAATGCTAACAATGCTTATCACTTTGTACTGTTAAAACAGAGTTTTATGGACGCAGTCGTCGACAGATATCGAAATATAAATCCAGAGAAAGACAGCGCAAGCGTGAAAGGCCCTGCGGATTTGAAGAACGAAATCCAGATTATGACGCTGCCGGATGCCCTTTTCGACTTCTAGGAGAGGTTTCTACAAAAACAATCTAAAGGCGAGCTCATTGAACCCATATCTGGGAGGAAATTCAATGAGATAAAGGGGTTTAAGAGAAAGTCAATGTCCTTGAGGAAGGAGTTCTTCCAACACTGCGGTCATTTCACGGACATAGACTTTGGAGTTTTCGCACAGCACCTGCTTGGTGAAACACCAAACCAAAAATGTAAATACCCGAAGGTGTCCGTGGCCAAAACAAAAATCTTTGTCGCAGACAACATGACTGCAGTGGACTGGGTCGAACGAAGGAAGAAGAAGAAAGTGGTCCGGCAGGAGTTGATGGCCATAAAGCCTAGCCTCGACTTTACCGGAAGTAGAGGCGACTTGAATGAGGAGAAATGGAAGTCCTGGAAAGCGAGGCATAGGTTCACATCCGCTACATGGGATTTCCTTATCTCGCATCCGAAGAACGAGTTCTTCAAGAAAAGGCTTCAGAACGACGCGAGGACAAAACGGGCTAAGGACCTGGCCAAGCTCTTCCCTGAGGTTGTCCACATGTTCACAAAGTTCATGAAACTGAAGTACAGTCTTCCCGAGCAACTTGGTGGAGTGCAGGTCAGAGGGATTGATATTGTCGCGAAGTCGCTTGTGACAAGCACTCACTACCAATACGTGAACCGTGAGATATATCTCGCCATGCTAGATGTAAGGGAGCTCCCATTTGTGAAGGGGACCACGTCTGCTGCCGCAGTGGATTCTGTGCTGAAATTTCTCTTAGAGAAGCTTGAGTCCAAGATGACAGAGCCGCTTGTTTGGCTCCTCATTCTGCGAGAAGACGCCGACGTGAAGGTGGCAAAGAAATTCGCTGCCTCAAAGCTTAAAGACTACGACTGCGTTGAATCGTCCTACATACCGGCCAAAGCTGAGATGCTGGGAAACTGCACTAACCGCAGCGTAGCAGACGACGTCCCCTTGCTCTTCCTTCTCAAGAAGGACAACGAGTTCATCGCCTCCGCAAGAAAGTTAGTTCAGGAGGAGTACGAAACTCCCGCCAGCTGCTAGTACTATATTGAGGTGTCCAAGAACACCAAAGCAAAGTGGAGGATCAACGCATCTGAACTCAGGATGGAGTTCTACCTCCAAATCCTCCATGATTTTGCGATGCCAAACGACAACGTTCTCGGTGTCTACTGCGGGCCAAAGTTCATGCTGGCTGCGAGGGTAAGTCTCATTTCGCCCTTTTGCATTAAACCAACTCAATGATTGTTCTGTGTCATTCTGTGCACATGACAACAAATAGTCCGTCATAGTCCCTCAGAGCGTCGACGCGACATGCATGCACTATCTTCGAGTCGACAATGTGTATGATGGTTTATCTGGTTGTCTGCGCACTCCATATTCTGGTCCTAATCATTTCTGTTGCTTGGTTTAGATGTTCGGGGCATTCTTTTATGCGTTCGCAGAACGGGACGAGGCGAAGGGATACTCCAAGATTGCTTCCGTGGCAAATAGAATGGACAAGAATGATTTCATGTTTTTGAATTCACCATACTCTTTGGGGTATCAGAAGCGACCCAATCGGATAGCGGTGGTGATTAACTCTACTTCGCCTCCTTCTCCGCCGTCTACCTACGAGTCACCCGTGATTAGCCCAACAACTAGGCAGCGAGAATCGGAGTCCGTCGATCCAGAATTAACAGGTGATCCTGGCGTTGTGGGCATCGACGAGTTTGGGACTAACACATTCCAGGTTCTTGCGTGGCTGAACACATCTACTCCTCCAGCTCAAGCCCAGTCGTAGTCAAGTGCACGTCGACAACAACCCGCTGCATCTCGGGACCTGCCGGATGATGACAAGGATATCGAGACAAACACCGAGTTTGAGGAGCAACGACGTCCTCAAGCACATCAAAATCCTGTGGGAGTCGAGCTGATAGGCCCAACGGATAGTGGTCCCGAGGATTTCGACAGAGTGCAGGACTGTGATGTTGCAGAAGAGCCACTGAATGCATCTCAGGCACAGTTGCCCATGGCAGAAGGATCGGGTGTCATCATTGTAATTAGTGACGATGACGAGCTCAATATGCCACGATCTTCTGATGAAGACGATACGGTGGGAATGCCGGAGAAACCCGAGACAAAGCCTAAAGTTAGAATTGATGGTAAGGTCAAGATTGAGGGAGATTGGTGGACTCACCAGGAGGAGGCACGGAAGCGGAGGATTGCTAGACACCAGGCGAGAGAGGAGAAGGAGAAAGTACTCGCTGAGGCCTTAGCAAGCACACAGGCAGCAAATGCTAAAATCAACGAGGTCCAGCAAGAGTCGAATGCCAAAATTTCTTCCTTGGAGTCTCAGTTAACGAAGTTGATCGCAACAATATCTGCGCGGCCGGCAGGCACACTTGTGCTCCCTGACTCAGTTCCGGTGGTTTCGCAGCAGTGCGCACCAGTGTGTGTGGTGGAGCAGTTGCCCGTAATGCGTCTTCCTGAGACATTGCCCACGACGCGTGATCCCCGATTAGAGGATAATAGCGTCGTCAGCCTTGCTCCTCCTCGACTCGAGGATGAGGGAATCGCTTCCCCCACTAGTCGCGGGGTGATCGATGTAAGTACCTCCGGGGTTCATGATTCGACTCCGTAGGGTTCTGGCGTAGTTGCTCTAGCTGATCCTTGAGTCGAGGATAAATGCGAGGAGCATCCTATTACAAGGGCAGTCGCAAGTACTACCCGTGCAGAAGATCCAGTGCGGATCATATCCACTCCGACTGACACAAACTATGAGGGAGTGGTTTGTGAGAGCTCTCACCAAGTCGTGGATATCGCTTTTATGTATTCTCAGCTGAGCAAAAAAACATGGACAGTAGAAGACAATTAGACTTTGCAGTCCACTTTAAAATCAACACTAGAATAATATGTTTACAAGTCAAATATATTACATAGAGAACTTCTGATTTCTGCTAGTTTCGCCAAAACTATACACAGAAGCCTGTACTACATTAGCCTACAGACATCGGAACCATAGACGGATTCGTCATGAGCGCCCATCAATCAAGGAGTGACCACGCCCTCCTGTCAGGCAGCATGAATACAAATGAGAATTTTGACCTACTACAAACTTGTCGCTCCTAACCAGCAAGACAAGCATGCAGGACTTGAGGTAGGCGGGAGTCAATCAAATTCATAAGGGTCCGTCCGTAGTACCTGAGCAGATTCAACCTCTTGCTGGTTAGATTGCCTCGACTCGATGACGGCTGCAACATCCTCTGGCACTTCGTCATTGATGCGGACGTCCTCCTCGTTCTCCCCATAGAATACATAAAAGCGTGACCCGTCCGCTGCCCTTGAAAGCACTGCCTAATGGGAGCAATCATCCGCTTAGTGGATTTGAGTGCTCCGTCCCATTTTATGGGTCACCTGAATCCGCATTTCAACAGGTATTCCATAATTTCTATGTTGTTCTGTTTTCCTCAAGTAGAATCAGAGTGCGGGAAAGAGGTCATGCCGATGAATATAGCGCCGATAGAAATGCAGTCGCCAAGGAAGTGGCTGAATATTGTCTTTGACTTGAACGGAGTGCTCTGTCAAGTTGCGACAAATTCCTACGGGACGAGAAGTAAATTCCAGCCCTACAAGGTGGAAGACAATGTTCGATGCCACAAGAATCCCACTCTCCTTGGACCCAAGGCTGTTTTTGCTCGCCAGGATTTACATGAATTCCTCCTAGCAGTTTCAGAGTTTGCCAATAGGGTTATAGTGTGGAGCTCCATGATCAAATCCAACGTCGAGCCCATAACTGCACACCTGTTCAGCGGCTGCAAACCCTCCTACGATGTTCTGTGTCAGGATGATTGTAGAAAGATAGAGGTAGCACCGTGTTGTTTCTTCGAAATTGGTAGGAAACCGGTGATCATGAAGGTGTTGGCGAAGACGTTGTTCTTTAACTCCAGTGTGGAGACATCGTTCTCGACGGAGAACACGCTTCTCATAGATGACAGCCCGGAGAAGGGGATATGTAATGAGAAGGGGAACAACATTATCCTGGATACATGGAGTCATGAGAAGCGGAGGGATAACTTCCTTATGGGAGACTTCTTGCCTTGGCTCCGGCATCTCATCTCAGACAGTCCTCCGGGGAGGTTGAAGGAATATGTGGAGTCTAACCGGATTGGCAGCAATCCGCTTGTCTACAGTGACTTGAATTACCAACTCATTGTGGCGGCCATGAGAGATTCCGCCGTTAAAATGGGGGCGCGATACGATCTTCCGGCAGATAATTTAGTCATAGGCAAAGGTCGTCGTAGGGCTCATTCTAACGCTTGACATGTAACGCCATTTTGTATTTTATCATATTTGTGTGAGATTTGAACGTGTAAATAAAATCCTTGGTTGTTTCACATTTGGAGCCCCATCGGCCTCTATAGGCTTGTCTTTTCTTGTTGGTGTTCTACACTTGTCACTCGTGGATGGCTGATAATGAAATTGTTTTTTTTTTTTCTGAGCTTCTCGTCCTCCAGATCCGGGGTGCCAATTTGACTGAACCGTCTCCTAAGTGAAGGTTGACTAGAAGTTTGCTTTCGGGGTCGGAAAAGTCTCTCTCAAAGGGATCGGAATCTATTGGGGGGAGCTGCGGTCCTGCGCCGGTTTTCAAACTCTACATGTTGCGACCGGCGGCGGACGCAGTGTCAGCGGCCATTGACTATTCTAAAGGGGACATAGAAGACGGGGTCGTCGACAGTCCCCCGAGTCGTGGTCCGGGCAGGACCCCCATCTGCTCCCTGTCTCCGCTCAAACGGACAGTTTCGACTCGAGGAGGGTCGTTCTCCCCATCTTCCCGAGCAAACATCGCGACCAGCAGGCAGCTGAAACTGCCCGTTGGTGACACGTCTGAGCATCCTCGAGTCGGGGATGATGTCATAACGTGTGAACCATTGCCGTCCATCCTCAGAGGAGATATGAAGCGCAAATGTTCTTTTGCGGGGTACACAAAGAGTGAAGAGGTCGAGGCACAAGCTGAAGCTCGTGCACCTCGGTTCGAAGATAATACACGTAGGTCTTCTCCGTCTTCGGGAAGTAGGCGGCTGCCATCCGGTGACTCCCTTTTCCGTCAGAGGATCGTCAGAGACCATAGACGCTCATTGGACTCTATGTCGACTGGAAGTCGACTTCCAGCCATAAATACTGTAGATACTTCGATCACAAAACCGCCTCTTGAGGGACCAAGATCTCCTTCTATTTCCGGCCCTGCTCTGACTTCCCGTAAGCCAAAACGTAAAGGGAGCGGATCAATGGATCAGGGGTTCTCTGGTGTAGTGGAGGTTAGAAGTGGGCCACAATTTGTTTCTCGACGCGACGATATCTTCAAAGGCCTCGCACTACTCAAAGCGGCAGAGGCAACAAAGTCCCACTGCACAACCCACATCGATGCATAGGCAAGCGGACAATATTTCCGATGGGTTGGACTTCTTGATCTGAATTTCTATTAATAGCATTGTAAATAGTGCATAGGCATAATATTTCGATACATAGAGTGCTTCTTGTACAGTAGGCCTCTATGTTTCTACACACATTGGATACTTTAAAGAGTTTATACTTCATGATTGCACTATAAGTGCCCTTGTAAGTAGGACTTACTTTTTTCTGCTGTATATGAAGTCCTGCGGAGTTCAAGCTTCCAGCATTTAATTTTCTGGGCACGTCTTGTGATCCATAGTTTTCTCATACTCTTATGTGTTGCTATAATTATATCCGCTCATTTTTAAATGGTTTCTTTGAAAATATTTAAAATTTTCAACTATAGGTGTTAGTTGGCTTTTATTTATCGTTGGGTTCAACTAATATTATTTTGTGGACTCCGCACTTCATTTTTCAAAGTCTCAAAATGCACATTTTGTCTTAATTTAATGAATAAGGCCTTGTAGGTTCAAATCAATGTTCCCTACAGACTTTCTGAATTTGTTGTTCGGCTTGAGATTAACTTTGTAATCATAGAATCTATTACACTTTAGGGTCATGTACTATGGTTAATTACTCGAGATACACTTTCTTAGGGGATGTCATTAAGGATTAGATACATAACTATTTGAATATCATGAAGTTTATTTATATATTTCTTGCCCTACAATTTATTGGACGTATGAGTTCATGACAGATCGTTTCTACCTATTTTGAAATTATTATTCGGATACTTTCATGTGCATAATCACATTGCTACCATGGATGATTCATATAGACTCCATTGACGTGATTCAATACCTTCATGTAGTAGTACTATATATTTCCCATAGTTTGCTTACCCTTTAATTCTCATACAATAGTTCAATAATTTCCTACTAATAGAATTTGCGGTTCACGTAGACCTAGATAACACTTGCAACGGAATATGGCCACGATGGGCAGAACTTGTTATTATACATCACAGCATAAACAGATTGAAAGGATTTTATATAAAATAATAATAAGTTCTATCCCTACTGTGCCTATCTTATGATATTCATAGAGTACTTGTACCCTTCCAAATAAATGATTTATAGGATCATGTAGTCCTTGATACATATTGAACCGTAATTAGGATATTAACGACATTACTGTTACTCACTTCTCACGTCCTGAAATGATTTGGGGAGATTCACCTACACTCATATATAGATCCACAGATATTGCCGATTTCATTGAGCATGTCCTTTATCCAATATAAATTAGTGATGATGATGATCATTTGGAGTCGTGTAGACATTATGCTAATTCACTTTGTTATGAGAAGACAAATGATTTTGTACAATTTTTTTTTTGGAATTTCATTTGGAGGATACGACTAGTTACTTATAAGGCATTGATTTGTTTACTTCTGTTGAATGATCAATACTTTCAATTCCATTTCACTTTTAGCCCTCATGAAGGCGTTGCAGTGGAAGATTTGATTAGTCCAGTCAGACTTTAGCGTGTCATAATATCTAGGAGGGTAGCGCAATTTGTTCTGTCATAGTTGGATGCTCTATTTTGTTTCGTTCGATGGCTAGAAATAATCTCTGACTACGCCGCCTAGCACATCATTAATACATTGATTAGTGGACGCACCATTTCCTCATTTTTACGGATTCATATGTTATTTCTATTGTCGGAGGGCCCCTATTTATCACTTGATCAGTACTGGTGAATAGTATGCTACCGCAACCTTCTTCCAATGCAACTTTGAAGGGTGGTAATGCAACATAGCGCTTACAACCTTTGAACTACGCGTAGCAAAACCATTCGATTTTGGTATATCACTCAATCGACCACCGGATGTGTGTATAGGGGTACTCAACGCGTTTTAGCGGTCACTCCTTCTCTTGTACTCAATTTGGGTAGGGTTTTCAAAGGAAAAGAGCATTACTGTGCATTTTGGGTAGGGATTGAAAGGTGAATGAATTTGTAATCATGACCCATGAATTGCACATAGTTGCTATGGCAGACTTTTTGGAATTGGTCGTTGTTAGTGCAAACAGAGGGGAAGTCCCAATTCTTTTTCCAGTTGCCTATGACGGGTTCGCTATTGTGTTGGCTTCTTGGTTAGCTTCAAGGTTCCAACTGAGAGAGGACTCTGTGTGTGTTGACAAAGAGGTTTTTGAGCAGGAGTCGGGCATTCTCATTCACACTGTTGGTCAACTTTCTGCGATAGAAGATGGTACCAACGTCTGGCGTCTTGAGCCGAGGAAGTACAGAGCATACGGAGTTCAAATGCTACTGGTAGCAGTGGATGAAGTCGGATGCACCCTATGCCTGTCTTCAACGTCGTCTTTTCAGACGCCACCATTGCTCCGTGTGAAGGTAGAGTCTCATGTCGACAATGTCATAATTTTGAATTCAAATTCTGATCGCAACTCTTCTGAGCATGTTTTGAACATGCAGACATCGTTTTCGGTGTCAGCATTACCCACTCTTTCTAGCCTTCCATGTTGTTTGTTGTCAAATTCATGCACAAATAGTGGATCCGTTATAGATCGTCTGCGTCAATTACGGGTTCAGAAGGGGTGTCAGAACATGCTATCCAAGATTGACTATGAGAGTATAAGCATTCAAAAAGTTATTACGTTGCCTCCAAGCTTCAATGGGAATATTATATTTGAGTTGTCGGCACTAGATACGGGATGCTCTATATCTCAAGCCAAGCAGATGTCTAGAATGGACAAGCGTTACGACGGGCACGTCTGGTCAAAAACAATGACAACACATATCAATAATCGTATGGGCTTGACGATTCGCACAGTTGTGTGCCTTGGGCATCTTAGATGAAATAATGCAAGTTGCAAGTTTTTCTCTCATGTTAATCAGATTGAAACTGTGAATGAGTTAGAATGGAACGGATTGTCTCCATCTGCCGTCAATGTTGGAGATCTGCATTTGCCAAGGTCATCACTTGTCTGCAAAATTTGCAAACAACTTCCATCGTGTATTGCAAAATGTTCTGTTAGGGCATACTATGTCCTGGGAAGTATTGGGATGACTCAAGCGTTTGTACACCTGGGAGTTCACGAACATCCCGTTAAGGATGGGGAACTGAGGGACATCCAGGAGAGAACTAGAGTCCTAATCAGGGTTGTCCCTGTCATGTCCTGTCAGTCCGTCAGGATGTCCGGACGGACGTCAGGATTCAACCCCGGCGTCCGTTAGGATCCAGAATTTTTTTTTTTTTTTTTTTTTGTGGACAGTCTGTCCGTCCTGTGGACGGCTAGTCCGTCCCTGTGGACGGCCGGCCGGCCAGGTCGACGGCCAGGCCGTCCTCAAAAAAAAAAAAAAAAAAAAAAAAAATTTTTTTTTTTTTTGGACGGCTGGTCCGTCCCTGTGGACAGCCGGCCGGCCCTGTTGACGGCTGGCCGTCCCTGTGGACAGACGGTCCGTTCAGGTTGACGGATAGGCCGTCCTTGAAAAAAAAAAAAAAAAAAATTTCTGATCCTGACACAATTCGGACGCGTCAGGACGCGTCCGGACTGACGCCGACGGGCATCCGGACGTGAAAACCCCATGTCACGTCCGAATAGACAACCCTGGTCCTAATTGGTGAACAGATGGAGAAAACGCCGATGGCAACAAATTCCTCTATAGTTCTGGAGGCTACAAAAGAATTCTTTGGCGAATTGATCTTCAACCAAGACAAAGTGCATCCGAAACAACTGAGCTTTGATGACCTTGTTCCCGTCCTGGATAAATGTAAGTACTTTAGTTCCCCAAGTATTCGGAATGAAGTTACATCGTTTAAAAGTCTCAGGAGATTGGGTGTCACTGATAGCATTATAATGTTGAGAGGATCAAGCACTTGGGCGTTTATTCAACAAAGCAAGTTTCCAGGACAAGGAACTGAGGCGGATAAAGTATTTTTCTTCAAAATGTCAGAAGTTGGTCCGGGAAGTGGAGTGGATTTAATAAAGCGAATGCAAGAAGGTGGTGACCTTCAGGACTCATGGACGATGTTCAATCACGTGAAAAGAATAAAGGGGTGGACCACGATGGCATGCCATGTTTATAATTTCATGTACTACCGCATTATGACTATCGTGATTTGCAACATGCAATCTGAGGATACAACCGCCCAGATCTTATTTTGGAGGAATTTAAATGCTATCCTCACAAGACATGCTGTGATAGACACCCAGTTTAAGGGATTCATGGTAGACAGCGCTTAAGCAAATTGGAATGCTGTTAGGACAATTTATGGTTCAGGAGATAGTAGCGTGGCTATGGAAAATTGTGAAAGAACATGCTTTTTTCATTGGATACAATAAGTGGCTTCAGCAATCCGGCAATCGTAGAAACAATCTGTACATAGCGACGGTAGATGATTTTGTTAGAGCATTCATGCAAATGGTGAGGTTTTACCAATATTTGAAGGGTAATGAAGCCAGCACCGGTCCGGGGAAGGAAGAACTAATGCTCCGAGCTACCCAATGATCGGCACAAAGAAGCGGGAATCCAAAAGTGCTGACTGAAGCTATTTCAAGCATCTCAAGAGTTGAAGAATTTGTGAATAGAGAGCCGCAACCAGAGGGTGAAGAAATCTCCGGATCTCATAAGTGCAAGGCAGACATGCCTTGGGGATGCGACCGAGATTCGCATAGGCCGGACAAAGTCAATTTTTCGCGTCCCCAAATCCAAACGAGATCATCAAGAGCATCAACAAGTATGGTCCACTTGAATCCGATCATTGAAGATGACTCTGCCGGAATGGATGTGGATATTGAAGGACTTCTTAAAAATGATGTGAATTTGGAGCGTACAAGTACTGCACCATCCACTCACGTATCATGTGTCCAGGAGACAGAGGTTGACAAAACTTAGTAGCATATTGCCAAACTACTAAAGGCATCCGCAAAGGCATGCTTTACTGATCAAGCAATTATGAAGAAGAAGTGTACTTCTCAAATAGTATAGAACAGCAAACCTACAGCAACTCCAACTTATACAGGTATGATGGTCAATTACAGGAAAAATTGTAATGATTGAATGGAGTTTTGTTTTTGCAACGACGACATTGAACGGTGTGTGAAGGGATATTGAAGGAAGTGGGTGTTAGCTGTACCACCTGTTCCAAATATTTGGCCTGTTCAAATTGAAACCAAACTTTCCTCAGCTGAGATTTTAGCACTCGAAGCGGCGGGATTTCAACTTCTACAACGACAGGTCATTTCACCATGACGACTCTTTGGTGGAGATGCTACAATAGGATTGGTGCGTGATTATCCAATTCCGTCTAGTCTAGATGAGTATCCCAAAACTTGAGCGGGTAAGCTCATTAGATGGAATCCAAAGGCCCCAACAACGAAGCATCAAAACAACTGTGCTTCGTCATTGACTCTTGAAGCACGCATTGAAAATGTAACCATGGTCCCTCATCCTAGATTTGGGTGCACTATTTCAGTAATTTCTGGTATGGAGCCTTGTACAGAACAATACATGCTAACAATATCATCATTTCTAGATTGTACCTATCCTTATATTCAAGGAGGTGAAACTGAAGTGTTTAAGAAAGCGGGGGACATGGGCTAATTGTAAACATTTGTATTTCATTTTTATAGTCGTTTGCAACTTACAGTGCGAATCAGATGGCTTCATTTATGCCGCAAGCTTTAGCTTTAATGAAGTAAAGGCAGTTCTTCTCCGAAGGATACTCAGCTATGTTCGTTCCAGTTAGTTTATGTGCAGTAAGACAACAGTAGTCTCTGTGTGTACTGCACTTTTCTATAAAATTGAATAGTGAGACTACGAGAGCCACTACTTGCGTACAGTATTTGTCATTGTCTTTCATTGCAGATCTGCTTATATTGTCATGAATGACTACATTACGTCTCGAAGTAGGTAATGTTTTGACATCAGACGTATTTCTACTTTCATTTAGTCGGATATTATCCTTTTCTCAAACCCTAAACCCGATGTTTGCGGAACAAGTGTTTCTGTACAAAACAAGAATGAATTTTGTAGATAATTGGCCTCACAAATTGGCAGGGTCGTCAATGACTTTAATATCCCAATAGTAATAAATAGAGATGAGGTCTATTGTTATAAAGATGCCTAAATCCACCCATCCGTCCACCACGGTTATAGAAGGGCTTATTACCATGGTCATAGGCACCATATGATTGAAGTTCCAATTTGTGCAACGTAACTAATAATGACGCTAAACATATTATGTTTTTAGTATAGCTAAACTTCTTCTAAGTCCCCACCTCAAACATCCCTTTCAAATCACTACATCAGTTTATGCATGAATTATCTTCAAATTTATCACTTGTTTGTCTAATTGTTTCCTCCCCCCCTATTTTGCATAGATTTCTTGCACTCCCATGTATTTTGTCATCAAATTCAGTGTAATCTTTTCATGCAATGCCAATGAATGTTGCATCTTCGGTCATCCAAATTTTTAATCCGCATTTATCCATTTGTTTTATTTCTGTCAATGAATTTGTTCCATCGTTGCCACCCCATTTACCAGCTTCTTACGTACATACTAATCCTAAACTTGCTTGCACCTATATGTTTGAACCTCTGTCACCTAGTTTTTCATCTATGATGACTCAGTTATGTTATCCAGAGTCATCCATTTTTTCATCCATGTTCATCCTTTCTTTCATCCCATTTCCATCCACATTCTTCCATTTATTCTAGCATCCTTCATAGAATGTGTCATCACTTGTCATCCAAGCTTTCTAACCTTAGTCCTCTACATCCATAAAAATCTGGCACACACATTCAAATTTTTGGGCAATCCACAGTCGTCCATCCTTTTTATACACATTCATCCATTTTTGTCATCCATAGTCATCCATCATTTTCATCTGCAGTCATCAAGTTTTCATCCACATTCATCCAAATTTTTCAACCACAATCATCCAAAATATTCATTTTGGGACATCCCGATTTTTTCATCCACATTCATCTAATTTTCTCAAAATTTTTCATCCCATTTTTTTGAATTTCTCATCCAATTTTCATTCCATTCTATGAAAATTTCCATGACTTCCATCCACTTTTTTTAAAAATCCTGTCCATTTTTCAAAACCCTATCCAAAATCCCTGCTCACCGCTCACCAATCCACGCTCCACACTTACATACTAGCTACGTTGCCGGTATGCTTCGATTAAAATGACAAGAAAAAGGAATGATAGGCCAACAAATCAGCATGTCTATAAAAACCAACAAAAAAGTGACCAAATGACCTAACACAAAATCCGGCCAACGGTCTAACTAACCATTTCGGGCAAACCGAAAAGCCGTTAACATCCTAAAAGTCCGGAACTTCAGTTCCCACATCCAGACTACCTGTTTCGGAAAGTACTAACCGGATAAAATCCTAACTATCAAAAACTGCAAACCAAAGTAGCTACTTGCGTGCTTTCTTCGATGAAGATTCAGCCCTCGTAGTAGCAGCAATCGCCTTCTGGGTAGGTTTCTTTGGCGGAGTCTTCTTGGTTGCGGACCGGGTCCAAATTGTGGGCGGATCCGACTCCGTTTCTGTCTTTGATTGGGAGTGGGATTTGGCTGACTCCTCTTCCGTCTCCTCAATCTTCGTCGGCTCCTCAATCCTTGTATTCTTCTGTCGGGTTGCCTTGGTCTTCATGAGGTTGATGAAGTTGCTCGCTGGATTTGCAGGGGGAGGAGTTGGTTGCATGTGACTGAACCTTTCCAGATCGATCCGGGCTGGGTTCCGCACAGTTGCTGCCATAAAAGTTCCGGCTTCAATCTCGCCAGGCAGAAGAGGGGGTACTAGATTTACCACTGGTTGTCTTCTAGAAGATTCATCCGGACCGGTGGTCTGAGTTCCAGCTTTTTTGGGCGTCCCACTAGGATCCGAAAGGGAAACCAGGTGTGTCATTACTTCCGTACTCCTCCCCTTACCCAAGGATGTTCCGGCACCCGGTGTGTCTTGAAATTCCCTTTCCAGCAGGTCCGCGAATATGGCCTGGTCTAGTAGGAGAGGGTCGAGGCTCTTGATCAATTGCCGCATCTCCTTGAGCACTCCTTCAATTCGGGCCTCGAAGTCGGTCAAAACATTCACCACCTTCGTTCCAGAGATGTAGCCTTGTGTCACCATCTCGGAATTCTACAGATTGGCTCTTAAAATCGTTGCGATAGGAAGATCCACCGGCTCCTTCAGTTTCTAGACAAGGCCCATTGCCTCCGTTGCCTTCCGGTTTGCTACGTGCATCTTCCATTCCGACCAGATGTGTTGGTTCTGGTAGTGGTTCCACTCTTTTTGTAGAATCCGGATTTGAGTGTGCAGTTGTTAGATTTCCTCCGAATCAGATCTCCGGTCAATGGCTTTTAGGATCTCCGCTTCTTTCTTCACTCCTAGCCTGCTACATACTTCCCGGATGAGGGTCACCATCCGATCGTTCACCTTCTTTGTAGCCCTCAACCAGTGAACGGTGGTCTCGACCGAATTTATTTCTGGATTCGGATTTTGGGGTAGGCAAGATCCTCCAGCTTCTTGCTTCCCCTGTATTCTCCGGTTGGTAGATTTCCGGCTGCTGGACCCGGCCTTCTCCGGAGTAATGTGTGTAGTTTCCGGAACGTCTTCTTCCTCCGACTCCGTTTGATTTGGTTCCTCTTCAGGAAGCAATCCGTACTTGAGGAGGTTCTCCCCTTTCCGGTACATCAATTGCTTCGGCTCGCTTAGGATTTCATGCCAGTGGTATATGTGGAAAAAGTAGGAATTAATAGGGCTTGACTTCCTCCCTGCAATAGTCCCGGCTAACTTATCCACTAGAGCTTCAAATATGGTTTTTGCCACCGTTATGGTAATCTGGATGGGCTTTTCTAGATATAAGATGGGGATTAGGAACTTTAATAGTTGTTGATCCCGGGGGATGATGCAGTTGCTCATGGCATATCCCTCCATTGAATCAGTCGAGTTCCAGAATCTATCTGTAGCATACTTTTTTGTTCGACTGGTCCATCTGGCCCCTCTATCTACTGCAAAGTAGCAAGGTTCCGGAGTCCATACTTTCGGACGACCCCTCACTGTCAACTGATATTGATTGGGAACTCCGTAAAGGAGTTCCTCAATCATCCCCTCACTACGGATATTCCACGGCCTGTGCAGAAATCCGAGACAACCCATGGCTGTCAGATCTTCCTCCAACTCATAATGACGTTTCGGATGGTACGGAATCAGCAGATTGACACTCCGGGTTGTCACTGTCGGTTTCCGGATCATGGTTTCCATCATACTAAGACACCTGGATGCATGTCGCACCAGCCTCCTTTCCTCTTCCTATCACAATCCTATCTCACCATTCTTTCACTCACTAAGCGTACTCGCAAAAAACTGCAGAGAAAAGAGAAGGAATGAGAATGGCGGCGGGGTTTAAATAGTAACTGGAAACCCTAAGTTCCCGACCCGACGAAGTTCCCATAAGTTCCCTAGCCAGAACTCCCTACGATCCAAAACTTACGGCTTTCCGACTACTAGTTCCGGAACACTGTTTTATCCTAAATACAATTTTAATCTTCCTAAGAAAGTACTTTTTTCTAATTCTAGTTTTTAGTATCTAATTTCCTATACCTACGCAAAAATTTCAAAATCTTCCTCCTATTTACCCCTATATTATGCATTATTTTGAGGTTCCAGATGTTATGTCTCGCCACAATCAATGTCAAGGTTGTGAAGAGCCTCTCTTGCTTCTCTTCTAACTTCAAAGATTGTACCAGTTGTTGAAGAGTTGCATGTAATTTGCCAAATCCGAAACTAGTAAACCAAGAGGGATGCACTATTGTACCCCAAGATGTACCTACGCAGTGACTAGAAACTCCAAACCAGACCCCCGTGCACCATGGATGATATAAGTAGCCGCATATGCACACTATAATGTCTTTGCGGGGAAATCTGATGAAGCAAAGTGCACAAGTTGTCAAAGAAATGCTGTCAAAATTGGAAACAGTCTTGGGCTCAAATTGAGAGCACAAAGGACGTGGTCTCAAATCCACTCCAACTTCACCTCTCTTCATTTTAGCAATTTGGGATGACAAGGCATCAAATTGCCTCTTCAAACACTTCTCCCTAGTTTCAAGATTTTTGTACTTCAAATTACATTGTTCCAATTCCAGTACTGCTGCATTATAATCGATCAAAGCGTCCTTTATCATCTCATTGTATGCTTCCAATTTATCCGAGGCAACTTCCACGTCTTCCGCTTCATGCTGTAGCTTCAGAACTTTGCCTTTCAATCTTCAAAATGAGCGGGCACCTTGTTAGGACCATGTGGGGCGGCAGTAGGACCTAATGATGGCGCCAATTGTCCTTACATTGAAGGCCTCCTTCCGAATCTATGGCATGGCGTATAGAGACGTCGACGTTGTTCAGACGGCCATCATGAGGGATGTGCTCATAGTCTGCAAATAGATGGGGGAGCAAGTATTGGACATTATTATAGAGCAGATAGAGAATGTATGTATTTGTGCTCTTTAGGATTTGGTGCGCGACCATCCATTAGTGTTTTACTGTTGCAGAACGACAATGCTATACGAGTATTGGGGAGACTAGTCAAAGTTCTAGTCGAAGTGCTTCCGATTGTGCAAGGACCTGGACATAGGGTGGATTTTGAATGAGGCTGCGCCAAAGTGGGCTGGGTAGATGAAGAACACACAACCAAAAATCATGAACCTCACGTAGTTTTTGAGATGGTCGTGGACAAAGACGCTGTATGGTCCTTACACTGCGAGGTGCATGCAGAATGTTCTGCAACAAATGAGGCCAACACGTAGGATGGAACGCACTGCAACAAGTGCGCATGAAGTGAATGTTCTAGCGTCCAAGAAGCCGAGATATAGGGTGCCATCTAGGGCAAAGAGAAAGCGCCTAGAGAATCTTTGGGTGCAAAGGAGGTCGCATAGGGCCACATTGACCATGCTACTATGGCTAGCCCTTTTACAATCTTGTAGCTGCAGAGAGCAATGGATATCAAAGACATTGTCACGTGCATGTGCTAGATCTTCTAATATCAAGCACACCAATTTTTGTGGTCGGTCTTCTAAACCTTGAACCAGTGGATGCTACCGAGTTCAGCTTCCACGTAGTAGAAGTCACTCCTTGAAGCCTTGCCTAAGACTTTGCTGCTTTTCACAGAACATGAAGAAGGTCAAAAGTAGCAAGGACAGTGATGGCCTTTCAATACAACCGCATGATGTTGTACTCTTGGATTCAGAGAGTGCGCGTAGAGATGCTCATTGCAAGAGCGTGATATTTGTCCCCCTTCTCACATGGGAGTGGCTTTCATCAGCTTGGTGTAGGCTTTCTATCCCTCACATCTACACTTTTTCAATATAGACAAGCTCATAGACCTCTTTGTCATTCTCTTTTTTGCAACGCTTTGAAAGACTTCTTTTGAAACACTATTGGCCTAGCTAAAAATTGAAACATTGAAACATTGAAACATTATAGATATATTTGTAGAAAGGGCACTGGTGACTGCAATGGAGGCATCATGAACTTCTTCAGCAGCAAGTGGGATACATGGCCGGTGCTAGTGTCTCAAATAAAGGAGTTGCAAAGAACTAATAAGTTTCTTGGGCAAAACGTTGTGGAGCTCCTCAGTCGATAGTTGTAGTAGAGCATATTTGAGGAAGCTCACAGCTATGTGTATAATGTGTCAGCATTCATACAAGGCCCTCTTGGAGCAACTTCGGGTGCATGTATAGACAATGCACTCTTGAAGTGGGCAAGACTAAATCTCGTTGTGTCACGTACATACAGCAAGTACCTTCTAAATCTCGAAGTAGTAGATTCCTATGTTGCCACAAACCATTGGTTTTTGTTCATTTTCAATAAGACAGCAGTGCTCCACCTGGATACTGCCGCTCTTCATACCACAATGTAGAAGAGGGAGTACGTAAGGCGGGTTTGAAAGTCTTGATAGTTGGTACATGTATCCCACCTATCGAGGCCTCTTGTAACACAGTCTACTTGTACATTTATCCAAAAAGGGAATCACAAATGCTAGTTTTCATTTTGCAATTCATAAAGTTGTACGTTTGCCTTTTTCATGGTGATGAGCCTATTTTGGACAGGAATGCTGTCAAGAAGTTGTTTGCGACTGAGGTGCAAACAAGAGCACAAGGTTGAGAGATCCAAAAGCATGTAATTGCAATGGTGGTAGAAGAGCTCGGAGAGGCATCCATCTCTGCACCTACAAGCCTTCCTCCCGTGTGTTTTATGTTGCGGAAGCAAGCAAGTCATCCGTAGAAGTGAAGACAAGCCCTTTCAGATTCAGAAATGACTTTGAGGAAAGCCCTCCGCAGAAGTCGTCACGCAGCTAAACTCAACCGTGATCCTCTATACACTAAATCATTTGAACCCCCTGATCATTTTCGATTTATTGTTAATAAACCTCTATAGGCAAATTTCGAGTTTAGATTGTATGGGGCTATGTATTGTATAATATCAGCAATGTTTTCTTACCATAGTATTACAACGTACATAAATTTTGGACCCTCTATGCATTACCACATACATCCTTTGTTATTTCTATGGCTGGTGAATGTGCAGCGCAATACTTTGTTATTGAATTGGACAATTTCAGAACCCACTTGTTATTGCAAAGTTCTTGTCAAATTAAACATTCTGTAATCCAAGATTGAGGACTTCAAGTAATTGTAGCCTAAAACGCACAAAAGTCAAGGTTTCTATTATTAGGAGCTATGGTAGTCCAAGTGGAAAAAGTGGATTGGATGCAAATGTGTTCCAAGCTCAAATTACTTTTCCAACTACAAAGATAGTTTGCTCTGCAACGTATGTAAGAGCGCCCACTCTACAATAAATGAAAGCTAGTTTTGTGTTTTGTGCCCATTTTGGCGTGAGGGTCATAACAAGAAGTTACACAAAGCAGAACTATGTTGTACAGCTTAAAAGAGGCCACAATAGCCTTATACTATTTACTTTTTCCTAAATTTGTTAAAGTCTTCAGCCCTAAACCTTCTAGAAGTCCACAAAGCTGCTGAACCACAACAGTCTAGAGTAGTAACACCTACTACAAAACACTAGTATCTATGTTGTAGCTCAGTAGAAATGAAAGCAACACTCTAGCTGGCAAGTTAGCACCCATCCTTAAACGCCTTGTTGCCCATGGTCTTGAATTCCTTTCCAACATGTCTTTCAAATGCGCCAAATCCATATCCAAACCATTATACACATTGAATTTGTTTGTGTTGGATGTATGTTTCCGACCTCTATTTTTGCAGCCAGCATCTTTGTCTTTGTGAACAAGCAATTTATATCATCATGAACGTGCTCCATCAATGTGTTGTTTTCGTTAACAAAAATCAGCAGTTCATTCATTTGCACCCGCAATGCAACCTTCAGATCCACAGGCAGGCACACTTATCAGAGTGTGACGTGGACAGGTATAGAGACTGCATGCATGATGGCTGGAGGCTTGACATGGGCGGTTCCGCTCCAAGCCTTGCGGGAGTCAACAAATTAATTATTCCTGTTGCAACCATCCCCTTCAAAGATCCGCAATACCGTACCACTATTCTCTCCGCCAAATGCAGATGAAGAAGCCTCAGTACCTTGACCTTGTGCTTGTATGTATTGATTTTTTTGTGATTAAACACAGCTGCACATGGCCCAAAATTTAGAAGGGCTATAGACAGTACTTTTTTATATGCTTGTGTGTGGTTGATGTAACGTATGTTAGTGCATCAATATAAATTGGAACTATATCGTATCACTGTCTAGAATGTCCCTTGCACGGATGAGTACTAATACCACAATGTCACATTCCTTTTGATTATCAACAAATCCAAAATGCTTGCGCACTTTCTAGTACCAATAATCCGTGAGGACATCTCCGATGAGTGTATGGATACACCAGTCCACATGACAATTGGCCATGCGACTCTTTTCAACCTTAATACGGACTTCATATAGTTTTTTATTGCAACCTTTGTGTCTTGCCCAACATAAAGCAAATTTATGTACCCAACCACCCACATGTGTACCTTTGGCAACCATTGTTGTTTAACATGAGCCCAAAACTCATTTGCAACAAGCTACGTATTCTATAGTTGTTGCAGTTTGTGAATGGCCCATCTAGTCTTAACATCTCTAACCAAACCCGTTTGGTCGTATATGATGGCTTCAAGTCCCTTTATGATTTCAACTCGCATAATACTGTCTGGAATCTTGATGCAAGCCTGCTTTTGCCAAGACCTATATACATGCTATAGGCAAAAAAATATAATGATGGGCGGTCATACAATCCTACATCACTCCGGCAACAAGAACTCAGTGTCTTGGATTGACTAGGGAGTCCAAGATTGACATTTTAACCTTGAAATGGAAAATCACCTAGTTCTATCTGTCCCAAACAGCAATATGTATGTGGACCCCCTAAAATCTAAATAGCATGCAATGGATAGTGATGGGAAGACAGACTAAATGCGAAGGACTTATTGTAGGCTGTTGATCTCCCTCTATGTACAATCTACAATGAAAGCATTCGGTCTCCAATTTAGATTCTCCTTTCTCATGGTGTTGTCTAAGGCCTCCTTCCAAAGGATGAGGTCCTCATGAGCTAAACAAAATAACAAGATGAATGCAATGGGGACTCCAATGTGCCACTCATTAAACACCATTATTATATACAAAGCAAAAGCAAAATGGTGAAGTAGGTGAGGATTCATCGAAGGCAATTGAAAAAAGACCCTGAATAGATTACAACAACGGCCATCTCAATTGCATTCCTTTAAAACACTGAAATCAACATACGTTTTTTTTACTCATTTGTATCAAATGTGGTGTCAATAGATACAGCTCCCTCGTGCCCAAACTGCAACATCATCTTGTGCTGCCACAACGTTTGAATGCTTACAATGAAGGAATGTTTGTACTTGTGAGTGCTCCTCAAATGGAAACACTTATTTCATGGTAGAAGAAAACATTGTTTGGATTTCTTTCACCCACAGCTGCACACTCTTAGCATCTTGATTGCTAAGCATGTATGTCTCTTGTGCAACCTTTGTTATCAAATTTCTCACGTCCCTTTCATATGAAGAAACATGTTTTTTGTATGGTTGTTTTATCAAACAGTGCGACAATGTGACAAACAGACGTTAGACGATGTCTAGTAGAGCCTATGCAACGTCCAATAAAGTCACTTTTAAGGTTAACTTCCAAGTAATTGACCCTTCATCCATGCTAACTTGACATATTTAAGTCTCATTTTAGTGAAGTGTTTCAGTATGACACATATTACATTCTAAATTTAAGTTCATAATTATAGTGAGATTTCAAATTGTTTAAGTTGGCAATTGATGGCCTCATTATATCCTTAATAGATGCTTCTAGGTATACTAACTGACACATTGTTAATTAGACACGCAACGTTAGACATCCAACATGTCACCAAAGCTCAAAAATGTGTTAGATATGACAAACCTAGTCTCTTATAACTTCTTTTCCATAAGTGAGAGCTTGCTTGACAATTGTAATGTACTTGTACATAATTTGTGGAACACTGTGACTATTTCTTAGTAACATAAGAATGAACTCCTTGAGTTCCAAAGATAACTGCCAAGAAAATTCACTCCAATCGCCAACATTTTACACCTTGTGGCACTGCACTTGGTCTTGGTTGACATGCTTTGCCTCAAAGATACCAATATCAATGACATGCGATAGAAGATAGAGGGTCTTAACAATGAAGGATGTCAAGACCTCTATCTCCTATGCAAAACATCTACGCTTTAATGAGTTCCCCTATTGCTTCAATAAGTCCTTCAATTTCTTTGTTGCATTTTCTACTAAATGAGTGTCATGCTTGTTGTCACTGGAGCATGGAAATGTAGGGCCTTGCATGGTAATAATGTCTGGAATAACATTAGTGTTTTGGATGACAGGAATGTTTTGCAGTGTTATTGTTTAGTCCTTGTAGAAGGGTGAAAGCACACTACGGTTGTCCAAAATCGTAGTCACAGCAGAATTTCTGCACAGGATGAAAGTTTAGAGTCAATTTTACTACGGTTTTGGTTGTTTTTTTGGAAAAAAAAAAATATGGCAAAGTCTTACATCTCGTGCACATTGAAAATTGCATAGCAAAAAAGTGACTTTCATCTATTAATTCAATGTATAAAGTACAAACATAAAATGTTTGTACTGTCATAGATTCAGCTTTAGCATTGTTGTACTTATTGTGTCAAGTTTAGAAGTTCATTCTTGCAATGCAAAGAACTACATTCAATGTTCTAATGTTTACATATAATGTTTTGGCATTTCACTAGGGTTTGGGGAATTTTATAAGAAAATATCCTTACAAATGTGTGATTTTAGTACGAGGTCCAAATTTTGACTTTAAAGTGTGTATTTTAAATTTTAAATTTTAGAATTTTAAATTTTAAATTTTAAATTTTAAAGTGTGTATTCATTTTAAATTTTAGAATCTATAAAAAGACCTTTTTATTGAGATGGGCCAATATTTCATTTTGGTATACATGATGTTTTGGTTACAATTTTCTCTATTGGAGATTTATTAGTTGAAACGTCGTGGCAGCCTCTAGGGTTTGCCCATTGTACACAGAACGTACTGTATATACTTATTGTACAGCGGGGACCAATAGTCGTCTGCCACATATCATCTAAATTGGGATTCACTGCAACATCTCGGTTATACGGTGTGCTTTTGTAGCAACATTCTCTCTTGCACATTCGAAAAAATGCAGCGCTATCTTAATCTTGTCTAATCTTGTCTACTATCCATCATGTGTCTAGTTGTTTTGAATTTGTAGCACTTCGCACGGAAGTTGAAGAAAGTGGACCAACCTCACAGCTCCGCTTACAATTTGCGCATTTGTGGGAGAGGAGCGAGGAGGGACGCTGAACGCACCGAGGTCAATTTCCGCGAGATCGATTTTCGCAAAGGTACAGAACTGCCCAAGTTCCGCAAAGGTCGATTTCCTCGGTGGTCGATTTCCGCAAGGTCTTTGTTTTGAGATTAGAACGACTGTAGACCTTGTTTATGGTACAAATCTGGATTTAGATTAGAATGACTACCTTTAGAACATGAATCAATCTCGATATTTCTTTAGCGATTGATTTACAACACATCTTTTTCACGGCGTTCAGTGGCTGCAATTACTGTACAGTATATACAATGTTGTAGTATAACGTCTACGTTGTTAGATTCAACAACATTGTTTACGGAGTTCATTGGGTACAATCAGAGTACAATATGCACAATATTTTAATATAGCCTTTACGTTGTTACTTATTAGATACAACATGCCTCCTTCACGGAGTTCATTAGGTACAATCATTGTGCAATATGTACAATGTTTCTGTACAATATTTCCGTGGTTAGGTACACAATGGTTTTCGTACAGTTTTGAGAGTTTGCATTGTCTTGGGGTACATAGTTTTCCTTGGAACGAGACGAGAGAGTTCATTGGACGAGAGAGTTCATTGGAACGAGACGAGAGAGTTCATTAGACGCAAAGGTGGAGCAGAGTCCTTTGGATAGGGAATTAGAGAAGTTGGCTTCTTTGAAGAAGCATCCTCCTCCTCGAGCTGTTACTACGGAGGAGTTTGAGACCAAGTATGGCTTACCCAAACACGATAAAAACCCACATAAATTTAGAATTCCACACGATCTTGTTGAGAAAGATGTGAGTGATGTTTTTGGACCAGCAAAGGGGAGAAATGGAAGATATGGGTATAGTTATGCGGAATGCAAGGATGAAGAAGTTCTTCATCGTATTCTTCAAATTTTGCCACTTATGTATTTACGAGATCTTCCAAGGTCCAAGGTGATAGCAAAGCAATTTGCTAGGGGAATCATCATGGAGAAGCGCAAAAAAAAACTCGTAAGTTGGGCAGAGTTTGTAGGAACTTCCAATAAAAATCAACAGAGCAAATGGTTCAAGAAGATTATGTTGTGTTTGGCGGCCATTGCCGACATCACCGGCTCTAACAAGAAGGAAATATACAAGGCAAAAGGCATCGACGACCTTTTCAATGACCCTACAGCAGAACTTTGAAAGACTCAGTACAGGATGGACAGTGCTGTACGAGATGGTACACAGAGCATACAAAACTGTACAAAAAGTGAAAAAGACATCACATACCTCATTGACTTGACGAAGTTGGTAGGATTACAGTTGCATGCTGTAACAGAAGACTATATCATTGTTGGAAAAGAGAGAATTGAGTTGCAATCCAAGGACTCACAAGAAGAAGGAGTGCTGCGGAGAACTAAAGACAAAGTTCTGAAGCTAGAGCATGAAGCGGAGGCCGTGGAGGTTGCCTCGGATAAATTGGAAGCATACAATGAGATGGTAAAGGACGCTCTGATTGATTATGATGCAGCTGTACTGGAATTGGAACAATGTAATTTGAGGTACAAAAATCTTGAAGCTAGGGAGAAGTGTTTGAAGAGGCAATTTGATGCCTTGTCATCCCAAATTGCTAAAATGAAGAGAGGTGAAGTTGGAGTGGATTTGAGACCACGTCCTTTGTGCTCTCAATTTGAGTCCAAGACCGTTTGTGATTTTGACAGCATTTCTTTAACAGCCTGTGCACTTTGTTTCAGCGGATTTCTCCGCAAAGACATTATAGTGTGCACATGCGGCCACTTATATCATCCATGGTGCACAGAGGTCTGGTTTGGAGTTTCTAGCCACTGTACAGATACATCTTGGGGTACAATAATGCATCCCTCTTGGTTTACTAGTTTTGGATTTGGCAAATTACATGCAACTCTTCAACAACTGGTACAATCTTTGAAGTTAGAGGAGGAGCAAGAGAGGCTCCTCGCAACCTTGACATTGACAGTTTTGGAATCCCATCCACATATTGGTACGCAATTCTGCCTTGTTGAATACAGCCTTATGCAATTAGTCACAACTTTGATACTATTCAGTACAAACAATAAATAATTATATATTGGTACCTGACAATCTAATGTCAAGTACAAACCTCTGTACAATTAGTATGCAATAGTAGAAAAACATCCACATAACGGTACGAACTACGAAGCGGGTTGTCTATTGATTTCTGGTCTCCATCTATTGATTTACAACCTCACTAAGTTACCTGTGTTTTTTTGTGGTTCAGATCCAGAGAAACTATACCAAGAGCAATTGAAAAAATACATGGTGTCCACACGGTCTCGAGTTTTGGACGACTTTCAAACCTTGATTTATACAGAAAGCACAGATCCTGTGTTGAGCCTCAGTGGGACCGTCGGGACCGATGGCTCGACTGGTGGGACTAATTTGTTGCAAAGTTTGGGTGACGGCAGTGCCGCTGATAGGGGTAAGTCTGTCGAACGTTCCCACCTACCGTCTATAAATGAAGTTGTAGATCCTATTAAGAACAGTCCAGAGGTTCTAGTGGAAATTTAGCCTGATTCTATCTCAGAGCCTCTTGTTGTTTTTTCTAGTATGTCTTGCAAGATAGGAATTGAGGCAGAGCTACAGGAGCGTATTAGAAAGTTGAAAAAAGAAGATGCAGAATTTGAAAGAGGAGAAAAGTTAAGACAAGAAGCTGCAGACTTAGAGCGTCGAAAAAAAATAAGAGAGCAAGCATCCATCTTAGATGGGGTGACTAGGGGGGTGGTAAAGGTGGCTCAGCCCCCACCACTGCCTCCACTTGACAATGATATTGCAATATCCAAGCGGAAAACAAGAAGTGAGATCACTGCGGAAGAAGCAGCAAAAGAGGTAGAGGAAGCGAAGAAGAAACCGAAGAAAACCAAGAAAAGCCACAGAGTTACTCCACTTGGCTAGAGTTAGGGATGCATTCGGTATGTATTGTACATTTTAGTACGTCATCAACGTAATGTTGTATCCTGGGCCACTTGTATGAACGAGCGAGTGCAAGGCATCATTGTATTCCGACTCTGAAATAGCAGCATTGTATTCCGTATCTGAAATTGCAGCATTCTATTCTGAGTCAACAGGGTTTATTTGGAATAGTAGAATCAATTGTGCCCTCACAACGTTGGTGCATTTTTGGAGGGATTGTCTTGGCTAGGCTGGAATTGTCTCACAGCAACAACAAATTGACCAAAAATTTAAAAAATTTATGGTGTGCATTCCGATAATTTTGCCCAATAGTTTTGCATATAAATTACGTCCCGACGGTTTGTACTTAGTGTATCCAGGGTTGACGAATTGGAACGTCCGGGGGCAAATCACGTCCAAAAACCGGACGTCCGGACGTCCGGACGCAGCGTCTGTGGACGCTGTTGCGGACGTAGCGGACGTAGTGGCCACCATCCGACGGACGCAGACCACCGGACGGGCGGACGGGGCGGACGGGCGGACGGCGGTCGGCCGACGAATGGTTCGACTCGGATGATCCGACCGCCCGATCAAGCGAACGGTCAGACCGTCTGTTTGATCGGTCCGCCCGCCCGATCCAGCAGACGGGCCGGCTGCTCGATCCAGCGGACGGTTAGACCGTCCGATCGAGCGGACAGTAGGTTTGTCCGATCAATCGGACGACCGAGTCCGCTTCGGGAGGTTTGGGAGGGCGTCCGCCGCCGGACCTACTTTAGAGTTGGTGGCGGACGGGTATAAAGGCGGACGGCCCTTCCATTCTTCCTCACTTCTTCTCTCCATTTAGAGGTGGAACCCGTGTTAGACGTTACAACCATTGCTTCATTGTGCTGGTTGCTCCTATACGGGTAGAGAGTGAGGTCAATTATTTTTTGATATCACTTGTCGTCAGCCATGACAACGGAAGGAACGAGCAAGGGTACTATAGCGATGACTTCAAGAGGTGGCAAGAGCGGGAAGACAAAATCAAAGGGGACTGTCCATGAGCTTCACTGGGACATTTTAGATGATCCAAATATCAAAGCAGAGAGCGAATGGGAGAAGGAGGAAGAAACTTATTGGACCTCCAAAATCTGCAAAAGATATGTGAAAATGTATCACATCGACAAGTTGTGGCCTCGTGAGTTCCACATTATTCACACACGAGGATTCTGTTGCAGGCCATCAAATTGCAAGGATGGACATTTTGTCCATCGATCACTTGAGGTTTGGCAGGCCCTCTTCGGGGACAAATCAATGAGTAAGGGTCTCATAAACTATAGCGTGGCCTCTATGGTGTATGCTGAGCTCATATTGGCTCAGAAGGTGGACTGGAGCATATATCCAACAACAACTGCGGCTCCGCTTTTGCTTACAGTAGGGCAAAAAGATATTCCGGATTTGTATGATCCAAAGGCAAGTCCAAGTGAGGCACCAAAATCACAGAAGCAACAAAAACATGCTTTAATGCAGGTTAAAAAAGAGATCATGGAGGGGGGAAATATTGGAGTACATTTGGATTCTACGAAGATTCCAACTACAATGTCAAATGCCACGGTGGAAGGTGTTGACGGAGAGGTGTTTTCAACTCCTCGGGCAGATTGGATATGCACACGCAATTTTACATCTGTGGGTGAACAAAGTGGTGCTTCAAGCATGCGGCCCATGAAGGAGGAACTGGTGGCCCCGTCTGCACCACAAAAACGTCGGGAAAAGGTTCGTCCCGAACAAATGGCAAGGGCCATTGCATCAATTGATAATATCATAGCGAGCGATGCTACGAATTTTATGACACAAGTACCTTGCAATCAAGACTTACCAACCACACCAAGCCCCGTATTGAGTCCCGTATTGGGCACCGTATTGGGCCCCGTATCAAACCCCATGTTGGGCCCCGTATTGAGCCCAAGAGTTGAAGGGCAGATGTTGCCAAAAAATGGAAAGCAACTTGATGGCATGGCGCAAAATGTATCCATTGATGACAACCCATTGGATAAAAGCTATCTGCATTTGTCAACTCAAAATTTGGCACAATTGGAGGATCTTTGTCATTTGCCAATGGTGAGTGAATTGGAAAGCTTGTTGGAAGCTTCTTATTTGTTTAGGGCACATCAACAAGACATCTCTCTTCAACCAAAGCAAGTAATCAAGACAAATGAGGCCGGTCCTAGTAACCCCGCAAACAAGGCGGGCTTGACTGAAACCGCAAACGAGGCCGGACCGAGTAATCCCTTCGCTGAATACAATGATCAATGGCCCAATTTTGTGATCACCTCAAAAAGATTGTCGGTTACAGCTAAATTTGTAGCTAGCATTGCCCCCAAACTTATGGAAGTTGCTCAGGAATTCACCAAATCCGGGCCCGAGTTGGTGGAAGGTGCCTTGTCGTTTTGGGATTTCGTCACGTCTATGAAACCATTATTGGAGGAGCGGGTTGAAAATAATTGCAAGCTGCTCATCTTGGCTGAAGAGAATGAAAAATACAAGGCCTTGAAGGTAGAGCACGAGAAATTGAAAGAAGAGCACAAGCAATTGCTTGCTTCATTCAAAGGAGTGTGCGCTAATTATGAAAGATTTGCAAACGCACAGGGTCGCCGATATGACGCTCTAGTTTCTCAGAGGGAATTTATCGAGAAATTGGAGTACGAAATTGTACAACTCAAGAAAAAGAACTTCAAGGATGGGGGATGGGTTCTTTCAAAGACCGGCGGAGCCGTGCGTATAGAAGCGATTGAGGAAAACAACCAAAAGGAAGTAATATCCGAAACCGCCATGGATAATCCTCCTCCCACATTCCGAGACGCGTCCATGCAAACCGAAGGCCACGAATTTGAAGAGGTGAAGCATGAACTAGAGTCGGTAACTCAACAAAACGTCTATTTGGAGGCACAATATCAGAACATGATGCAAGTAGTGGAGCTAGATAAATGCTTGCCAAAGAGCAGTTCCGACACTCGTTGGTTGACGTGGGTTCAAAAGCTACAAGACAAACTGTCTGTAGTAACCCGAGCAATGAAGGGGCTTCTCAAATTAGCCATGAAGTCCAAGGAGCAATGCGATGCCATTTCCTCCAACCTCCTATCTATTAGAAGGATGTTTGAGGTACATCATAGGGGTTCAATTGACGTCACATATTGGGGGGACATGGAGGCAATGTTTGAGCGGTTGAATGACGCACAGAAGACTGCGTCAAAGTCCATCAATTGAACCTTGGAAGTAGAAGAAGGTTGGGTCCCTTACAACACGCATTCAGTGCACATCAAAGAGGCAGACAAGATAGTAGTGCATGGTGAAAGTTCAAATACGGAACTATTGGAGGGTAAATGCAGCCTTTGTCTAAATCATTTTGGTCCCAAGGGCGCCTTAATCATGGGCCAATGTCGCCACACTTACCATATCACGTGTATGGTGGAATCATCCCTTGTTCGTTCGGTTTGTCCCGAGTGTCGATCTCCTTTGAGTCCTAGGTTTTACGAAATGATTGGGCACAAGGAGAGCATGTCCCCTAGCCACAAACACAATCGATGGACCCTTCCACTTGACCAAAAGCCATTTCTATTCCAAAATTACATTCATTGGGGGCGACCTCTCATTTGGAATGCACAAAAACTCATGCATGATGTTTGTGAGAACTACAATGATGAATTGGATGACTTTGATTGGATGACGCGCAATAGAGAGGTGGACTTGCGGGCTAGGGGTATTGAAGACTTGGAGGCTCGAGAATTGTTTTGTTGTAGCATGGGGGGACACTGGAGCATCTCACATCAAAAGTTCTTCCGATTTCCTGAAAAAGAAGTGCGGAAAGGAGAAGATGGCGTCTGCATAGAAGTGCAACCATCCCAAGAGTTCAACGAGCAGTACGGAGCATACAATCACAGCTTAATAGGGAGGGCCCTATTCTTATCAAAATTGGAAGAAGCTGCGCAAGTTCGTGCTGCTTTTAATGTAGATGGGCTATCAAGCACAGAACATGCACTCGTGGAGGTGGCAAGTGCATTTGATAAGAGGATCACCGACATTATAACGACGTGGAGGACTTTTCTACATGGCATAGGGCAAGCGATCTCGTTGACCCCTCGAGATGATGACAAAGCGGTAAATGCTATGATAGAAAAGATTTACTCGGCTTTGAGAGCATTAAAGGCACAGGAAGTAGATTTGTCTCCCACAAGGAAAAATAAACGGAAGATGGAAGACGAAGATCACTACTCTCCAGAAACCAAACGACAATTCATCGCCGTGGACATAGAAGTCCGATCAGGAGGGGGCACAGCCTCCAGATCGGGTGGTCCTCAAACTCGTAGAGCAAGTCGAAGACTTAAGGAACAAGAGGGTGCCTCTCATATTTTTGCAAACGGTAGCGATGATACAAAATAGTGTTTGTATTAGGGGGTTAACCAATGAAATTTGTTTTGTACTTATTTGAATCTCATGAGGATTCAATATTAGTAATGCACAACACTCATGGTATGTCATGAGTTGCTTTTAATTAATGTATAAATATTTATGCAACACAAATATGTTTGGATTTGTTTTTTCATAATGGTAAATTTTGCCTTCTTTATTTGTCAAATATGTTTCTTTTGCATACCTATTGCAGAAGATCATACATATTGTACATTTGTACAAAATCATTTCAAGTTATTGTTATGTTATCTTCTATAACCCCATGCCTACAAATCACCCATTTTCATTTGCACATACATTTCTATTCGCGTAATCCACTTGTCCGCCTGTCTGTACACTTTAAACATCTTACCAAAATTGTAAGAACCGCCTGTCCACCCAACAGGTTTTAGGTCAGCCCGTCCACCGTCTGCCATCCGCCTGTCCGCTGAATCGACGGTCCAGATTTCCGTCCGCCGACCGTCCATCCGCTGATCCGATGGCCTAGATTCCCGTCCACCCGTCCGCTGATCCAACGGCTTCCGTCCGCCGTCCGCCCGTCCGCTGTTCGGACGGACCAGATTCGCATCCGCCATCCGCCGTCCGCTGTTCGGATGGACTAGCTGGCCGTCCACCGTCTGGGTGACCGTTGTGGGAGGATTTTTTTTTCCCATATTCAACGGTCACATACAGATGAAGACTATAAGAGTCCTGAAATTGACATTTGCAAACACTCCTAAGAAACTGAACGTTAAGATTTCCAAGAGCTAGGCGCTGCAATTTTTTGTGTCCCTTGCTTGGTAATGCATAGTTCAGTGGAAAGGGGGGCCTTGTTTTCAAGGCTTTGTGCATAAACATTTGAACGATTTTACCCAATTGTTATCATTACGTTTTGAATTTAAGGTTTCAATACACAGAGCCTAAAATAGCCACCATGACCAAGGATTGGTCTTCTTGGTACGAAACCCTATCAAATGAAAAAGTACAATGCAAGGCTTGCAAATTGGTATTTGCCAAGAAGCCGGTCCGTATGTTTAGTAATTTGGGATATGCAGGCACATCGGGGAGTCGTGACAAAGGAATCAGCCTTTGTACCCAAATGACATTTGAAGTTCGAGGTGTATTTGTTCGTTGCAGTGGAATGATTCTACAAAGAGGTACTCCACACAATGTGGATGGCAACGACACACCTATGCCAATGGTTGTTTGTGCTATGTCAAATGCCAAAGACACTGTGAACTCTACCAAAGAAGACTCATGCACGGCACCAAAGGAATATGTTGGTGGTTCTTCCCAAGGAAATCCAAGTACACAAGTATCAAGTGGACGTGGAACTCAGCGGACATCAAGCAGTAGGCCTCAAAGACAGAGTAGGCTAGTAGAGGGATTTGACGAAGCAAATAAACGCATTTTGAATGCGATGTAGACCAATTTCTTTTATGTGGCAAACATACCATTTGCTGTAGTCCGAAATCCAGCCTTCAAAGAAGCAGTGAAGAAAACGGCGGAGTTTCACCAACCTTATAGCCCACCATCATACCATGATCTACGTCATAAATTGCTTGACCAAGCAAAGGTAGACTTAGAGGTCAATCTCCGTAAGCGGACAGAAACCAGTATTAGGAAGTTTGGAGCCACATTGTCTATTGATGGGTGGACCTCGGTTTTGAATCGGCCATTAATAATGCCATGCTTGTGTCATCCGCGGGTGAGCAATTCCTAGGATCGGTGGATACAACTGGAAAAACGAAAGATGCTCCATATTTGGCTTCTATATTAGAGAGTTTTATAGAATAAGTGGGCCCTGCAAACATAGTGCAGGTGAGTACAGATAATGCGGCTGTAAATCTAGCAGCATGGAGTTTGGTATCTACTACCTATCCCCACATTTTTTTCCAAGGTTGCGTGGTGCATGCCTTGAATTTGTTGCTAAAAGATTGGGCAAAGGAACAATGGATTGATGACGTCGTGAAAGATTCCCAAAAGATAGTCAAATTCTTCAAGAAGAGGCACATGCCGCTTGCAATACTTTGAAAATATTCGACGCAGTACAACTTGTTGTTGGCGGTGGAAACAAGATTTGCTTTGAATTACAACATGGTTGCACGTATGCTCAAGGTGAAAGCACAATTGCAACAAACTGTGACGGACTCGCAATGGGAGGAATATGCTAGAAAGCACTCGCGAAAATCCAAAACTCGTTTAGAATCCGAACGAGTGAAGAAGACCATTCTAAGTGGGCATTTTTGGCATCGTTGTCAAAATTTTGAAGATGTGACAGCTCCAGTTGTCAATGCTCTTCGTGATTTGGATGCGAAGACACCATGCATGGGCAAGGTGTTACATATTATGAAGAAACTAGAGAAGCACGTCCTCGCTTTAGACAAAGAGCCTTTTTGTTTGGCTTTGGATAAAGCCATCCCGTTGGTGAAGGCGTTCTACGAACGACGTGATATGGTGAAGACCGATTTACATTATGCAGGAGCACTTTTGAATCCCTACCTTCTTGAAGACAAAGAACTAGCCGACGACACCGATGTTATGGCTGCATGCAAGCGCATTTTGATGCAAATATGTACACCTTTAGAGTATGCGAAGGTGGTGAAGGAATTTGTAGCCTTCCGCCATAGGGAACCTCCGTTCCACAACATGTTGGATCTGGGTGAACAACAATTGTCAGCGCATGCTTGGTGGGATTTTGAGGGCGCGTGCGGGAAGCTCATTGCTCCAATTGCCAAGAGGATTTTGGCCCAACCGGTATCATCGTTTTCATGTGAACGAAATTGGAGTAGCTATTCTTTTGTTCACAACAAATATCGGAACAAGTTGAAGCCACAAAGAGCACAGGATTTGGTATATGTATATACCAATTCCAAAGTCCTCGGTGCATCAAAGCAAAATGACGAGAAGAAGTGGTACGATGAAAACCTCGAGTCGGAGGATTCGGCCTTGTCTTCATCGGAAGACGAGGGTGGTGAATCCGGTGAAGAAGTTGATCCCCTCATGGACGATGAAGATGACCACGGCATCCGCAATTTCAATGATGAACCGCTTCGAAGCCCACTTCATTATGATGCAGACATCGGAGATCATTGTGAAGACCCTTACAAGTTTCCGTTGGATGAGGACGACTGTGAATATGACGAAGGTGGACCTTCCATAGCTAAATACTTAGATGGAACTGGGTTGTTGCGTAGTGAAAACATTCTAGCAAATAGGGAAAATACTCATGCGAAGGTAGCGGAGGAAGATGAGGAAATGGTTATAGGTGATGAAACTCCCCAAATGGATGAAGTGATTCGAATTCCCGAGTGTCCATCCATGACAACGGTAGGAGCGGAAGAAAATGATCAACACGAAGACATGAGAGAGTGTGGGGTGAAGTCCCACACAAATGTGGTCAACCAAAGTATTGAATTACCAAAAGCATTGACAAGTGAAACTATTGGACTTTTCGGCATTCAAAATGCCCAAGCACCTCGAATAGAGAGAAGTCAAGATCCATGTGTATTGGAGTCTGTGTGCCCAATGCCACACCGCAACGCCAAAGACATGAAGCACCTCGTGCGAGATCCTCAATTACCATCACGTAGCGGTCCTCGATATGCACTATATACAAGCAGTAGCACGACTTTGAATGGTCTTGGAGACTCACGGTTCAAAGAACAACATTTGAGCAATTTGAAAGAATTGCACATTGGAGCCAATCCCAATCCATCCGTTTCATCAGACAACGATGATGTGCAAACATTGGAGTCTATGTTTCGTCGATTTTTTAGCCATGCAAAGCATTCTCCAATCAAATTTTCAAACCCTACAGTGGAAGCTTTGTCCGCAGAGAAGACAAACATTCCAAGAAGCACGTCCACCCGCGGTAAAGAAGTCCAAAAAAGCTAAGAGGAAAAGAATAATGGATCCTTTTGCAATCTCTCCATTGAAAAAACAAAATGTAGGTAGAACCCCCCTTGATGCAAGTCTGCCTCTAACCAAGCGAAAGGTGAAACCAATCCACGATCTTAAAGGAGGTATTGGAAAGTCTCTACTAAAAGTCAAAAGGGATCATAAGTTAGATAGACCAGTGAGATCAAGCACATCGAAACAAGTACAAGAAGAAGGAGGGAAGATTGTACAATCTTCATCAGATAGTATGCAAAATTCATCCAGTGACGATGATTAAGGATGGGATACAACAGGTCATAGTAGTGGGGCTGAAGTCAAAGGAGATAGTGACTATCAACCATAGTTTATAAAGATTGAGAAGATGTAAACTTGGGTGTTTAGTTTTTTACCCTAAACACATTATGTTATGACAATTCATTGTTTGAACTTTAAGTTTGTAATACAAATTTGCTCATTCATGTTGTGCACACCATCAAAATTTTGTTTTTTCAAATACCTTAAAACTAGCGAAGACCATCTGTCCGTCCGTCCGCCTCGTGGCCCGTCCGCGCCTTGGTCACTTCCGTCCGACGGGCAGACGGTCCGACAGCCCGTCCGCGCCTTAGTCACCTCCGTCCGACGGGCGGACGGTCCGACCGCCTATCGGACCATCGCAGTTCATGTTTTTTTCTCATTTAGTGCAGCATAGGATTCCTGAAATGGCCAGTTCATCTCCAAAGAGTGTGCCTTCATGACAACAAGCATCCAATGTGAATACTTCAAAGACATTGAACTCCTCATGGGTCAAACATCAAACTTCATTCTTCAATGTGCACATCATATTTTTAGGTGCAATCTTGAAATTAAACATCTCAATGATATTTTGAAATGACCATCTTGAAAGATCAAAATGAAATGCTACCTATAGTTCTAAATTTTTTTTTCTAAATTTTTGATGATAGATCGTAGATTTAATTATATTCAAAAATTTATTTGGATTTTAATCATATATTACTATATACTGTAAGACATCTCAATTTTAAAATAATTGTTTTTATGAAGAAATTTGTTGAAGTAAGCGAAATCCAACTTAATGTCATGAAACTAAAAACAATTGCTATGTACTTATATAATACTATTGCATCAAAGTCACGATCTTCTAAGATATTTGTATGCAAAGTTCTAATATAGGATTTAGGATTTAGGATTCATGTCATTCATATAAATGTTGTCCAAATTAGAAGTGTATTTTGAAAATGGATGTGTGATAATATTTTGATGTAATATTAAAAAATCATTTTGGTCATGATAGTATAGATTGATACCTAATTAGTAGTTACCTACTTATAAGAAATTGCCCCATTCAATGTCAAATAATGTTGTCAAAAATCATTTGGAGTTATATAACTTATATGTTGCGGACTTGCGGTCTTGCGGAGTGCGGATCATGAAGTTAGAAAAAGCATATAGAGTTGTCTTATGTCTCTAGAATTCAAAATTCTTTATTCAAAATTGATATCAAAGAATATTAATTGTCTATTAGAATATTTTTTTCATTGGGATTAACAATTCTTCAATTCTTCCAAAAGTTATTAGCGTATTATTTTTCATTTAATAGTGCATCAATTTCTACTTCACAAATTTTAAAAAATTAATGCATAGTTCTTTTGAGTTTAACCTCTAATTCTCTAAAGTCCCATTGTCCCATCGGGGGACAAAATGGATGTAAGATTTTTAGGCAGGCTCCTATGGCCTCAATATTTTTTGACAATTTCTGAGTTTTTTTGGTATCTTTTAGAATAAATAACTTGAAGTATTCATTTTTGAATTGAATTCTAAGAGTTAAAATCAAAAAAAAAAATTCATGTGGTCTAGATTCTTTGCTAGAATAATCTCAGAGTGGAAATTAGTATATTTCAATTCTATCTTACTATCTTAGAGCTATTAATGATTTAATTTTTCCTTTGATCTTGAATCTACTTCTACCTAACAATTTTTTAATGAGTGAAAACTAAGTGTTTCTTTTTAAAAAGCTTTTTTTTAGATTCTCAACTCAACTATTTATTATATAAAATTAGACATTCACCATCACTAGAGTAGCCTTTTTTAGTTAAAAAGGTTCATCGCAAAAAAATGTAGTTAAGCAAGGTGCCAAGGTGCCTAAAAAGTAGGGGTTAAACATTTCACATTTAATCATTTATTCATAACTCAATTGCCTAAATTTTGGCTAAAATGCACAAGGTGAAAGACGTACGTGAATATTCCTCAAAGGGTTGAATGACCAAACATCCCAATTTAGAAAAGCTAGAGAAGTAAACATTTAATTTTTAAATTCCATGCACAATTGCACATTGGTGAATTCTTTGAGGTATAAATTCATTCAACTAATGTGGGACAATGGTGTTGATAAAGTTACATAAAAAGTCTATTGTTGAATTTGTTTAACAAAATATATTCACATAAGAAATTAAAAAATTGACTTCAAAGCTTTATTTGCGAACTTGTGCGTGCTATGAATTCAAGAAACACCTAAATCCAATCAAGAATCCTCAAGTTAAGTTCTTAATTGAAGATGGTCCATATATTTCTTGAGGAACTTAATTTGCATTTGTTTTCATATTTTTAATTAGTTATGATTTCTTACATTTGTAACTTTAGAGTACAATTTAGGATTTAGGTTTTAGGGTATAGGGTTTAGGATGTAGGACTTAGTGTATAAAATTGAAGATCATTGCATTAAAAAAATGCTGGAGTTCTATTTAATGATTCAAGTTCTTTAAGTAAGAAAGTGAATGTCGATGAGATTTTTGTCTTTCCCATCCTTGTCATTATTTGCTGGTCGAGGTCGTTTTAGGAGTCAGATGATGCAGCCGTCCGCTTGGTCGGACGACCTCAAAAAATCTCTCAGTTTGATCTCCACTTGAGAGGGGCTGTCCGATCAGGCGGATTGCCCAGGTTGGACGGCCCAAAGCGGACGACAGCCGTCCGATTCATCGAGTCCGTCCGATTAGGCGGACGGTCGAGGCGTCCGCCTTGCATAAAAGAGTCGGACGGCCCGTCCACTCCTCACTTTTATCTTCCCCCTTGTGTCATGCAAGAGAGAGCGGAGAGCTTGGTGGTTTATCCTCCATTGGCTCCTTTCTAAGGGAAGATAAAAGTGTGATTTCTAGGGGATACTTGTTGCTTTTTTTTTCTACATTTCGTGTATGATCATTTGGCAAATCGTATATTGCCTTGTGGATTACAAATTGCAAGTGCACTTCTAAACGTGATTTCATCACGATGCCGAGATCAAAGAAGGCTGCGAAGAACAAACGAGTGAAGCCGGATAGTGAGGCGAGTATGGACGCTCCTTCTCTCGCTTGCAAAGCATTTCTCATTGAGTGCATTGTCAATTTTTATGAGTCGGAAACCACTGCGTCGTTGTATACCAAATATGCGAGGTATGAAGACGAGTGCCCAGCTAAATTCAAGGGAGATATGGCACAGAAGTTCACGGATGCTTTAAACGTACCCTACTGGATTCATAAAATGGAGAGTAAGGGCTTTCAACAATTTTTGAGGAACAAGGTCCATGATGCATTGTGGAATGCAAAGGTGATCTTAGAGAAGTACGGGAAGCAACACCGCATAGGTGATGGCGCTTTTGAACATGTCATTTTGAGGGCAGACTTGTTTGTTTGCCAGTGTGCCCCTTTTGCAAAGAATCGAAATAGGCGAGGTTCAATGGGTTGGTGGAATAGTGATGAGGGAGTTGTGGAGTTGCAATGTGGGCGACGACATCTCTTAGCGCTTCCGGAAACAACAAGGGTGATTCCACAAGATGATCAAATCTTGAGGGGTGGATACGCAACAATTCGGAGGGTCCGAATTGAAGGATGTCGTGAGATACCCACATTTTGGGAGTTCGCAGCGAAGGTATCTCATCAACAACGCATACAACCTCCGCTTGCAAGGTTGGAACACCAAAACGAGTCAATGGCAGTGAGAATTCCACATGATGGAGTTATCCGATTTCCTGCTGTTCATGCAACACAAAACGAAGGGTACTCGTATTGGTGGAATGGCGGAACATTGAAGCAAATGTTAAAATTGGATAAGGAATATCCCGATAACATTGGCATTCGGTTGGCTTATTCTCAACTGACCCCGGAAGAGGTGACGAAAGCTTTTTTTCTTGGTTGTTGGAGGAAGAAGCGCACAGAGCTTGCATAGGCATTGGTGCACCTCATGAATGCAGTGCACAGTGCTGGACATTTGCACAATGATCTTTCACTGGACAACATTATGTTTCACTTTTCCAATGATGAGTCATGTGTTTACATTGGAGTTTGCCATTGGGGCATGACTACTTTACGTAATGAACCAATGAAGTCCTTGTACACGTTCACCTCTCAGAGTGAGCGGACTGAGACCTTGAAAAAGTGGTGGTGGGTGGACCCTTCTATTGCATACTTGCATAGAAGAGATGCAGATGTGTCAATGATACCGGATTTATCACGTAAATCGAAGGAATATGCGGTTGGTCGAATAGCTCAAGCCATCAACAATGGTTGCATGTCGGCGAACTATGTGAGCTTACGTCGGGAAAATGAAGGACATACAAGATTTAGCCATGAGGATTTGACAAAGATTTTTCACCTTTACTTGGAGCGCCTTTGTGATTCGGTGATTGATTCTCGCAGTAGCTTGTCCGAAATCATCCATCAATTTACCAATAATTACAAGTGGCCTATTCCGGATGAACACTTCCGCCACTCATATTAGTGTCTATGGTGTTAGTGAACGACATAGAAGTGATAGAACTATAGAAGTATTAGTTAAATATAGAGGCGAGGACATAAATTTGCATGATTGTTTGCAAACTATCTAGTATATATATGCACCATCAATGTATGCCAATATATGTGCACCCTATAATTGATATAAAATTTTGAAATGTTTGTGCGTTTTGAAACTTCCAATGTCCAATGTCTACCATCTATTTATGCATTCATCATATGTTTTGCTTGAAATCCTTGGATGAGAAGTGCAATGCAACAATTATTGTTGATGGATGTTAGCTTGGTATGGTTGGGTTGAAAATTGTATAATCAATGTTGAACACATATAACCCCTAAAAGACCAAAGTGGTTTATTTGGTAACATAGCGATTTTGGGCAACTCACTACAAATGGAATTTATATTTTTTTTCTTTGAAATTTTCATACAACACGTGCCCGAGGAGTAGCTTTAAGGCCCAACAATTCTCATAAATTTTGACTACATGGTTAAAAAGTTATTGCATGATATGTTGTTTTCAGTCCTTGGCGGGCAGCACGGGCAGCGAAAAAACTTCTTCAAAAATCACTTTTTAAGAAAATAAAAATTGAAATTGGTTCTTTAGATTTATATGTACATGGGAAGCTTTGAATCATTCCATTTAGATCTATGAGTCAAAAGTTATGAGGATTCTTAGTTTAAGGGTAGTTATGGAATTTCAACTCTAAAATAAACTTTGAAGTCTTTTATTTAACTGAATTTTCAATATTTTTGAAAAAAAATAAAAACATTGGGTGTAGATTGTTTATTACAACATTACAACCGTTGGATTGGCATTTTTCAATTCCATAAATTAATTCTTCACAATTTAGTGTTTTGAATCATTCTCTACCTCTTCCTACTTACTATTTTTTTCCTATATGTTGTGCAATTCCAAATGATCTGAAAATTTTCAAGCATGTAGCCAACTTACCTTCAAGAATAAATCCAAAGAGTAACCACCATTTTGGACATTTTTTCATACAAATGTGACCTTGTTAAGGGCAGCTGCCCGTTTTTTTGCAGGGACAAAAAAAGGATTTTTGTCAATTCAAACACTATTATCTTGCAATCCACATGGTGGAAAATTCTGAAATTTTTTCCACATCTTCTTAAATAAGTTTACTACAAGATCCTATGGTTACATGTGTCCAAGAATGTTTTATTTCTAAAATTTGACACTAGTATTAGAAATGGCAGTTTTGGAGCGTTTTTGGTGAAAACATAGTCAAAAACATTTAGGGGATAATGATAATAGAATTTCATCGTACGCAAATATTTTTTATATTGAAATGCAATACAGTTGATACTTGAACGATATCGCTATGATGATACCAAGTACTAACGTCCAAATACATTTTAATACAATATATTTACATCAAAGTAATTTAGTACGTAAATGCTATTCGCCGAGATGCCAATATTTTTGTATTATGATTGCCACACTCCATAATCCAATGGCAAAAGATTCCAAGGCCCACTCGATTGTGAGACAACGACTAAAATAGCTCTACCTACTTTACTCGAAATCTGAATGGATGTCATCTCTACGTTTCGGTGGTGTGGAACCGGATCCATAAGTGCCAAGATATGGTCCTCCGCCCCAAGTGCATCCATAGTCACTTGGCGTAGCTCCTTGATTGGGATTTCCATATTAAGGACCTCCAAAAGTTGGAGGAGGAACTACATCACGGTGCTGAGACCTTCCTTGCCTTGGTTCGACATGACGAGAGCCTGTGTGACGCTCATATGAACCACCCGTAGTAGATCCGGACAAGTATTGGGAGCCTCCTTGGCTAGATCCAAAATCATGTGTGGTTCCATGGCTTTTTTCTGGGTTGTAATAAGTACCTCGGGGATTGTTAGCGTAGTGTAAGACCCTTTGACCATCTTGAGAACCAGATGCAGTACGATCATGTTGGTAGGACCTGTCATGCCCGTGTTGTTGACCCCGATCCTCCATGCTTCTACGCATAGCTTCTTGCATTTGTTGATTGAACTCGATGTCTTCCCGAGCTTCTTGACGCTCATGTCCCATTGTAAATGTTACGGGTGCTAGATTGTCTTCTACATCATTGTCGTCCAACCATTCATCCTCAGCATCTGGCAATACAACCGGCGGAAATCCAAATTGCCCTCGATTGGACCACATTCACATACAATCGCTCGGTTGAGTCCAACTCGTATAAATAACAGTGTCAGTGCGCTTCATATTGTCAACATTTTTCCCGTAAATTGTGCGCTAGTCTACATCTTTGTGAAGTACAGTCTCTGCCCAAACCATGGCCATGTTGGAATAACTCATAACATTTGGTTTGGAATCAAGCAGCTCAGCGCACCGCGTTACTTCCTCGTATCGGTGCACAAAGTGTTGGCTCTCGCACGTGGAAATTTGTCCTTCCCAGCGTCGAACTTGTTTGTCTGCTCTTTCTTGTGACCACATTTTGGAGAGGTGCGTCATTTTGACGTACTTTTTGCACATTGTGCAGTCCCAAACCTTCTTGGGCTCTTCTTCCCATCCAGGTTCAGCTACACACATTGGATTTGCCCAATCTCTCCAGTTCATGTTCTGGGATTTGCCTTTGTTACTGGACCTTGAACTACTATTGCGAGGCATGATAACCTTGATTAAAATGAAATGATTTGATGACAAAGTTCACATGAATTTTTAGGAGAACTGAACAAATTGTTTGTCACTTGCCAATGAAACGAGGTGAAGTTGTTAACAAGGCCTTCAAAACCAAGTAATCACCAAAATAATTTGGTGCAATTCAGTATCCGAGCACAATCGTTCACACACCAAAACAAAAGGGGCGCGTAGAGCCACTGAGAGGCATTGAATCACCCATTCTGCAAGGGAAACGATTGTGAGGAATGAGCCGTCCGCCGCGCTATTTATGGCGTCCGAAGGCAGACCAGGCAATGCGGACGCCTACGTGCGAATTGGACGGCCCAGAATCGGACGGGCAGATTGTGCGGACGGGATCGCGCGGACGTCCCGTCCGTGCGATCACGTCCGCAAGATCCGACCGCGCGATCTCGTCCACACGATCGCGTCCGCGAGCCCAACGCCTTGTCCGCCCGAGGGCCCGTCCGCGAGATCCCGTCCGCGGGACTGTCCGCGAGATCCCGTCCGCGAGCCTCCTGACCGCGCGGACGATCCGACCGATCGGACGACCCAACCGCGCGGACGAACCGACCGCGCGGACGTTCCGACCGATCAGATGGCCCGTCCAAGGATGTCAAAAGACGTCCGGGGGTCAACGTCCACGTCCGGCGGACGTGGACGCGGACGTCCGGACGTCCTGTCAACCCTGAGTGTATCGGCTTAGGTAGACACTGAAAATTAGTTATTGAGTATATTGTTACACAGCTGCATTAGGTTTTTAGGCTTTAGTTAATGAAATATTGTACAACTGCAGCAATGCAACTACATTGGTATATATCCATATCTTTGTAACCAAATATTCTTGCAAATGTGTCTTTTGGATTGGAAGCTTCAGTTGACTTTAGGAATGCATAAAGGAATACAGTGTGTACATGTTGTATGTAGGGGACCAATGAACATCCACCACGTCCTGCCTAAATCAGGATTCACCTGCAACTACGTCCAGATTATTGGGGGTGCTTTTTCAGGTACATTCTCTTTTGCAAAATTCAAAAAAAGGCGAAACTCTTTTCTTGTCATTTATCCAAGGAAAAGATTGGAATCCGATGTGCAATGACAGGCAGAGAACATGTGTACATTAATATTAGCTCTTACAGGTATATTTATAGTTCTATGTTTTCTTTTATAAGGAAAACAACAACCTTCTCTTAATGTTGTCATCTGAAGGTTTTAGGTCTTAGGGTTAGGGTCTTAGGGTTAGGATTTAGGGTTAGGGTATCATGTTTTGTCCATAGGATTTGCCTGCTCATGAGGTGGCAGAGATGCCATCTTGCAACTTGGCAGAGACGGTCCATAACAAATGGCAGCAACAGTCAGGCAAGCAAGGAAATGATCTATACGTTGCAACGGTTGATGATTATGTAAGAGCATTTATGCAGATGGTTTGCTATTACCAATTTTTGAAGGGTGAGAACCTAGGAACTGGTCCAGGCAAGGCAGATTTGCAGCTCCAAGTAGCGCAGCGCACTGGGGATCCCAGAAAGCTAAACGATGCAATGCAAACTATCCCGGGTGCTGGTGAATACTGCAAAAGGGATCCTCACTTACCCGGGGCGGAGGTTTTTGGATCGCAAGGGCGGACGCCAAACCTGCCGTTAAGGTCTGAGCATGAGTCACATCGTCTAGACAAAGTCAATTTCTCCAGACCTCGGACGAGAACGAGAAGAACAAGGGCGAGTACATCAACTACTCCTCTTGATACAGTTATTGAAGAAGCCTCACCACAAGATACAAGGACAATGTCGGATAATCCTGGTGGCCCTGTAAATGCACCATCCACTTCCCAGTCCTTTCGAGTACTCAGCGTTGAGGAGACTTCATGCGATCAGTCAAAGTGGCATATTGCTAGACTACCAAAGACTTCGTCGAAGGCGTGCTTTGCCTTGCAGGCTATAACAAGGAAAAAATGTGTTGCAAAGATTGTCCAAGGCAACAAAGGAACCGCTGCTCCAACTTACATTGGCGACATGGATTGTTACCAAAAGAAAAGAATTGAAAGAACACAATTTTTCTTCTGCAACGACGACATTGAGCGCTGCGTGAAAGGTACAAAGAGAAAATGGGTAATGTCTAAACCCGATGTGCCTTGCATTTGGCCAGTCTTGAAAGGAACAAATTTTACACTTGCGGAGATACTGCAGCTTCAGAATACTGGCTTCCGTCTACCCAAACACCTTGAAATGTCACCACCCAGGCTTTTCGGTGAATTCACTTTACCGACCGATTTATCGGATATCAATGTTCCTGATTTTCCAGCACAGCATCCGAGCACCAGGTCTGGAAGTAAAATTCGGAGGAACCTAATTGCTCCTACCACGAAACAAACGAACAATTGCGGTTCTGCAATTACCTTGACGACTGCTGTACGACAAATAACATTGATTCCCCATCCAGGGTTTGGATGCATTGTTACAATGGACTCTGGTGTTGAGCCTAACATTCAGCAATACATACTGACTATAGGGTCATATCCGGAATGCTCATGTCCTTATTTCAAAGAAATGTCTACTAAGGCACTAGGGAAGAGAGGACAATGGGCCAATTGCAAGCATTTGTATTTCCTATTTGTTGTCATTTGTCGCTTGGATGCAAAAGTAGATGATTTCATTCATGCTCCAAGCTTCAGCTTTAATGAGATCAGACACATTCTAGAGAGTGGGATTTTGCGGGGCACTAGCATTCTGTAGCTGGTAGTTCGACAAATGCAGAATGTCGTCAGGGAAGCAATGTAACCAAAGTTCCTCATGGTACTTGAATTGTTTTATAGTAAGTGTAGTGAGACTAAAAGGGCCACTACCACATTGATGTCTGAATTGGTTGAGACCATTATGTGTGCAATTCTTTCATTCTACAGCCTATTTCAAGGACCTTTGGATTATTTTATTTACGTCAGGGTCGACATTGATGCTCGGGTTCATCCACATCATAAAGCTATGGATGCACCTGATCATCTTCTGAATCATCCTCTGTAATTTTGGATCCGCAAGGCACTTACTTCCACCATTATAGAACTCTCTGCTTCCATAAGTTTCTAACCCTGGCATAGGCCTACTACATATCCGACTATGAATATGAGAAACGTCAGTAATCCAGTGCCACGTCCACGATCATAGGTTCATAGTCGTCCCTCCATTCTTTTAGGATCCAAGTGTAGTATGGCATGATCCAGTCTTGGTCTTACCTCCTAATCTGTAAGTTTTGAGGTTCCTAGATTCACGACTGCACATATAGTTACAAATGAACATTTTATACTTTCATGCACATAGCTAGTAAAGCCGAACATGGTATAGGAGCCACCATATTAATGCATAGTCATGCACACATCACTTGCAATTATAGGGTTCTCATTTTTCCGACCTCAGTCTTTTCTATTTCCAAAACCATGAACCAGGTTTCTAGTCAATGTGAAGTGAACTTCTTTCCTTTTGTTGGGCTAAATGACAATGTCAATGTCTGCACCCAACTTCACTTTTTTATACAGCTTGTACTTTTTAGGCATTATTCTGCACATCAACATTATCCTTCTCTGTCATCCATATCCACCTTATTTTCATCCATAGGCATTGTAGTTGTCATCTACATTCATCCATTTTCATCATCGACATGCACCCTTTTTTCCATCCGAAGTCAATATCCTTAAGCGCATTCAATCCTTTTTCATCAACGTCCATCCTATTTTACACCACATCCACACTATTCTCCATCCCCAACCATTACATTTTTGGGCCACATGCATTTGTAAGTCTAAAGCGCATCCACGCTCTTTTCTGTCCGTTGTCACTATATCTTTCATTCATAGTCATCTAATTTTTTCATCCGAAATCTCAATATTTTTCATCCAACTTCACATCAACTGCCATCGTTCTTTTCATCCAATTTTTTCATCAACAATCATCGTTGTTTTCATCCAACTTTCTCATCCATAAACTCAGTATTTTTCACCCAACTTCAAATCAACAGTCATCATTCTTTTCATCCAATTTTTTCATCAACAGTCATCGTTCTTTTCATCCAACTTTCTCATCCATAAACTCAGTATTTTTCATCCAACTTCACATCAACAGTCATCATTCTTTTCATCCAACTTTTTCATCAACAATAATTGTACTTTTCATCCAACTTTCTCATCCAAAGTCAATTTACTTATCATCCAATTTTCCTCCATTTGGACAGACTGCAGGTTTTTTTTTCTTCATCCGCATCTTCAAAATTCTCTCATCCATCACTTTGCAATTTATTTTTCTCTAATCCGTTCAAAATCAACACTCTACGCTCAAGATTGTATGCTCTACGCTCTACGCTCCCGCTCCATGCTCGTATGCTAGCTTCGTTGTGTAGATGTCTGATTTGTCTCACAAATGCTCTCCGTTTATGAGTCCTTCACTATATTTTTGATAGATACTTCATTTACACTCTTGTTATTCTATTACCCCTCTACTTCATTTGAAAAAATTTAAATCGTATTTGAATTGTGGTAAGTGAGGGCCCTTAGCCCTCCCACTGCTAATTCTTCATCAAGAGATCTCCCGTTACATGATTCCCTATATATATCATATCTTTATTCTCAGTGCGTATGGTATCATTTTATTGTTTCTCAATTCTTTTGCTTAGACTTTCTTCCTACAATATTTTTTTTTTCCTTACTAATTCAGTTGTCCATCAGTAGTATGGACACCGGTTCAGTTCTCTTCCGCATAAACTCTTCGGATGTTAATTTTGTAATAAGCTCGTCCATTATTTCATCCAGAGATCTCCGGATGTTCGAAAATTCTGCTTTTCGGGTATGGGAGTATTACTCTTTTACAGTCTACATCATGGGATTTTACGATACGGATCTTCATGTTTTACCTCGGTTTTTATTTTATTCCTCTACTTTTACCACCATATATAGAGGTAGTTTATAGTTCATTTTCATTTATGAGTGATCTACATTCTCCATAAGCAATTCACTTAAAAATGGAAGCCCTACTCTTCTCAATCATCTCAGAATTACTTTGAACAAATGGGAACTAAATTACCCAAGTATCACATTTTTTCCCAAAGCTTCTGGGGGTCTTCGGAAGTACAAATTCTTTTTTGCGTTCTTCTTTATAATTTTATTAGTAAATTGGAATGCTTGATTACTGCAGTTTATGGAGCATTGATCCCTTGTTCGGGTATGCTAGAGACAGTTTCATAGGATATATTCCATCAAGAGATCTCTCGATAATTAAGGTCATGTTTCCTTTCATTATAGGTATTGTGTCCTTGACTGTGGGCGGATGTTGTTCTCTGCAGGTGATGGTGATCCTGGTACTCACGGGTGCTCTCTGTAGTGACGGTGCTCCTTCAGATCCCCAGATTAATGTCAAGACATTATCACGCTTCGAGGCGTTCATTAGTCTTCTGCTGACAACGACTTCCGTTTTCCTCTGGTCAAATATGCATTGGTTGTCATTGAAAGAGATTCTTGCACGTTTTCTTCCACAAAAACTTATTTCGAGGTTATGGCGGATAATTTGTGGATGTGATTTATATTGCAAGTCACAACTGCATCATCCTCATCGTCGACATATATTGAAGACCCTCGTTAGTGATCCTCATGCCAGGGAGGTACTTAGGAATTGAACGATTCATTTCCTTGATATAAATCCTATGAACATGCGGATGCATTTAATTCCCCTGGTCATACATGTTAGAGATGACCCCAATAACTTGTATAGTAGATTTTGAAATGCAAGCTATTTTCATATTCATTTCAAAGGCGCACGCCGAAGTATGCTTTGTTGTATCTTTATGAATGAATTGTGGTGATTTCACCTTACTTCACTATACAAATGTCTTTATTTTGCAAAATCTCTCTATTTGCATGCATTGAATATGTCATCCTATATGCTTGTATAATGTTATGGGAATTTCATCTAGAGATCTCTTGATCTCCAATTCCCAATTTCAATGATGGATTTCAAACCTCCATTTTGTTGTGGATTTCAATGCTTCTAACGAAATAAGCATGTAGACATGTTAGCATTTGAATTCACATTACCCACACATGGTCTACAATTTTCAGAAGTAAATTTGCGGACAAGAATTTCAATCTCTACATCATGAAATCCCCAGATGATGGATTTGTTTCAATGAGTAAAACAACAAAAAATGCAATATAAACGCTTACAATGCTAAAGCACGTTCTGTCATATGGCTTTTAAAATACATATGTGTTCTATTACCTATTATCCTAGTTACTTTCAACATCATGACGGTGATTTTTTCTATAATGTAGGTTGTAATCATCATGGGATATCTTCCAAAAAGTCCAAAATTGGGCCCAAAGTCCAAAAGTAGTTAAATAGGGCATTAAAACTGATAGAGTTTGAATGTCCACTTGGTAGCTTAGATTAAAGAAAGGAATGAAATAAAACATGAAGGCATGCTAGGAGAGAATGAATGGCAACGACCTCTTGCCCGCCTTTAAAACCCAAAGCAAAAAACAAAAAGGACCACCCAAAACCAAGGGAACCACATCCTGATCCTTTGAGATATCCGGAACGCCAGTACTAGTGACCCCTAGAAATCCAGAACTAGGGCCCCACATCTGGAAATCCCGATCCAAAATCAAAATCCAAAACCTAACTACCTACCACCTAACTACTTCGCCTTCTTTGGATTCTTTGAGCTGCTACCTGTTTGGGCTACATGTGTCCTCGCCTTGGTCTTCTTTATTGGTGTCAATCTCCCCACAGACCGGATCAAAATTGTCCGCTTTAAAGGAGGAGAGTCTTTATCCAATTCCGTTTTTCATCCGGATCCGGATCTGAACTTGTCCTTCTCGGACTCTAATATCTCGTTAATCTCCCTCTCCAGTTCCGACGAATCCAGATCGATTGGCATCTTGGCAGGTTTTGGTGAAGAACATTTCGTTGAAATTCCCGACGTTTCCAGACTCGACCATTGTGTAATCTCCTCCAAGATGTTCTCAAGTTTCACCTTTAGCTTGTTTGAAATCTCCATGACAAATCCAATCGCCTGTTGGTGTAAGTCCCAAGCCTGCTCCATCCACTGGAATCCGATATCAAAGAACTTAGGGCTTCCCTCCTTGAATTCTCTCCTTACAGATTCTGGTTTGGCTCAACCGGATCCGGATCGGGTATCTTCCCTTGTAAGGCCGGATCCCAAGACCATAGGTACCTGCGTTCCGGCACGCTTCCGGATTCCGGATCCGTAACCGGATCACCTCCAGCATTTTGGAAGAGTACTTATTCTAAAACTAACTCCCTTTAGACTAAAGTCGTTACATCTTACACACAAATTAAAAAAATTCCTACTCTATCACACTCTATTCTATTATATCTCTACTAAATCGGAGTTTCCGTACTTCGACACCGCGCTCTTACACAGTATTCTGTTTAAACCAAAAACAATAATCAACCACTTCGTTTGCGGTTGGACAACTAACAAAGACACAGTTTGTGGCACATTCTTTTGGCGGGCCCTTGCTACTACCAAATCAAATAAAACAATAAAAAAGATACCGTTACTTATTGAAATGATGAATTAGATGACCCAAAAAATAACAAATAGCATTGAACCCCACTAAGTAATTGCATAAATCCTCCGCTAAGAGATTGTTTGAGTGCCAACCAACAGAGCACCCTTCTAATTATCTTGCACTAAGCGTAAACATGGACAAAACCAAATCATTAGACACCAAATCCATTGATGAGTTGGTGACACATATATTTATTTCAAAATAGATTATGGTACAGCTGGTCAATCCGTTTTGCTAGTCACTATCCAATTTGTTCAAACATCAACTATAATCCATTTGGGTATCTACACAACGCTATGAGACGTAGTCACAGAGTGGGAAATTGTTGACGCCACAAAATTAGAGACTCTCCACTCCCCCCTGTCAACCATAATGAATCGTCATGAGAGTCTCTCATTAGAAGTCGGCAGCAGAGTAGAATCCGACACAACACATCCATCATATATCACATGACTGACTCGATTAGGTGTAATCGTAGGGGTCTGAAGATGGAGGAGAATGTACTTGGCTAGGTCCCAGGTCAAAGTCAACATCCTCAAGGCCCAAACTATAATCTAGAGTTTCGTCGTAGGTATTGTCCGAAAAATTCTGCAACTCAACCACCAACTGATGTAATGGTGGTGCAATTGCAATGGGTTTAGAGTCCAAAGCAGTTAAGCCCACTTGAGTCTATGTCAAGGACTCTGCTTGAGAATCCAAGTTAGTAGAGGGTGTTATCTCCTCAGGCTGACTTTCAACCCCAGAAGGAGCGGCCATATTGCCTCTGGACAATGTTTGAACAACAACATCATCCGATGAGAGAGGCAGAAGGTCACTTAGGGTTATCTTTGGATCAAAGATAATGAGGCTTACTTTTAACAATAGTTTGTAGCCCAGGATCATGGGTAGAACTGCCCACAACATAAACTTGTTGTTGTAGGGGTGGAAGAACCTACGATGGAATTCCCTAAGAAGAGAGTGTTGCCTTCAACTTGGCATTTTTTGCTTCCACCGCTTTCAACCTGGCATTCTCGGCCTCCAGTTCCTTCACCCGTTCCTTCATAATCATGTTCGCTTCCCTCTTTACGGCTTTCTTCTCATTTTATTCCTTCCAGAAGCCTATTTTTTCCTCCTTCACTTGCAAGAGTTGCACCTCCCCAAGGATTTGAGGTACAACGGTCTTCAATAGTGATTGCAGTGAAGGGCCTACAAACTGGCCCTCGTTGTCGCCAGCGTGTGAGGGACCAGGCATTTCCGAACCAAGCTTGTATTCAAAGTGACCCAAATCTGAGTATATATCTAAGTTCTCACTGAAGTTATATATTTCAATGATCTCTTTGGCAGGTTCTTTTCCCTTTTGCCTCTTGCTAGTCTCAGAATGCGAGCGCAGTACTCCTCCGGAAGTAGAAGTTGGATGGCATTCCATTATCAGTAAGTCCTCATGTTGGACCAAAACGTCACTCCTTTAGACCAAATTGGTTTATAATTATGGTGTCATCTCGGTCTCCACCTACAAGTTCCACAACAGCTTGAGACTCTTGACGGATGCCCTCTCGTAAGGGTGAGGACTCAAAGTCAAACTCTGGCAATCCAAACAATTGTGGCCAAATGTAGGTCAAGAAGAAAGGCAAGTTGTCATGTAGAAAATTGTTCAGGTGTGTCCTCTTACCATGCTTTTCTACCATCTCTTTGTACTTTTGTGATGAATGCCTCTCTACTAGAGCGTAGCAAAATAGGCCATACATTTGTAAATCAAATACAAGTAGGAACTACATATCAGTTTTCAAGACATCAAGTTATCCTCGACCCAAAGATAAGTGAAGCCCAGACATTCCAGTTGAAGTTTGCATATCATTAGGCCATATCACTGACAAAATTACATGAGGCCAACTAGAATACTAGCATACAGTACGAGTTATCTTTGAGGCAAAAATAAAATGAATAAGGCCTAAGTGACATATCCTTGCAGCGATCATAAATTTGGCACCCGCATAGATACCGATCACGTTCTCCCCCGTGATGCAAAAACTCTGAAGTATGTCCAAGTAGAACTCCATGCAAAGCTTGCTCTTGTGCACCCTGTACTTCCCCTTGGTGGTTTTCCACCACTGTGTGTAGTATGAAGACGACGAGGTCTCATATCTGTCTTTTACAAATTGAATGCCTATTCCCAAGCCGTCTCCAACCTTCTTGAAGAGAAAGAGAAGCTTGACTAGAGGGGGCACCACCACCCAGCTAGTAGCATTGTCCATCCGCATGGCCTTGCAAAGAAAATATTTGGACATCTTCAAGGCATACTACCTGAGATGCTTCCTTGCAAATGTTATGGCCGCATTCGTGTCAAAGTCATCCCCCAGAATCCACATCAATGCATTAGGCTTGGAAAGCTTGGGCATCAGATGGTTTTATAGGAATGTAAGTAGGGGTTTCCCATGAGAAGTCACATCAAATCCTAGATATGGCCTAGGCACTTGGCGGATGTCAAGAAGCGTCAAAAGCAGTCTCTTGGGAGCGTAGGGCCATGTATAGCTTGTGCAAAACGCCTGTGGGTAGCATTTATGCCCTCGGACATGCACGTCTTTATCTCGAGGTTCCTATGCGTACTTCATTTTCAGGAACCTCTTAAACATGGGATAAACCATTCAAAACTTATTATTTTCCATCAAGTCTTTTGCTGTCTTTTTCTTTGCCTCATTTATGAGGCGCTTTACAAGGAATTGGTTGGGGATTTCTGTGAGCAAGAATTCCCACAATACCAAAGTGAAATGATGGGTTTTTTTAAACTACTTTCACTCTGTGTTGTTTACATCCCTGTTCTTGTCTTTTAGTTTGAAGAAGGGGGCGAGTGCCTGTAGCTCTTCAATGATGATTTTCTTACTTTCCTTTTGCTCAATCCAATCACTGACGACCATATTGTCTTCAACCAAAAACTTTGTCCTTTCAATCGAGACTTGTAGGTAGTCTTTGGTTCTCTCGACTGTTCTTCTAAGTAAATGGACAATATACTCATGGAGATCCTTATTTATGAAGTGCCATGTATGCTTGAAGAACTCTCTCTTCAATGAGAAATTCTTTGAATTAAAGGATTTTCCCTCCATGTACTTCTTCCCGGTAAAGGAATCATTCAAGACCCTCGCCATGCACGGATTGATGAACTCCTCCCACAACTTTGTACATCGCGCCCGGCAAAGTGACAATCCTGGTTTCATTTTTGATGTTTGACACCAACTTCACCTTCCCACCCTCTCTTGTCAGGTTGATGCTCTGAAGCCTCATCATGACACCATCAACAAATTTCTACAAGGGTCCAAATTTACAGAACAGACGTTAGTCTAGAAGAACTAATTTGACTAGATCAAATGAGCTTATCCTTGACTCGAGTATAAGCATAGAAGTTCAACATGAATACTTTTTCAGCAAAATTTGAGCAATCTGTTATAGAGGTATATTGATTGACTGGTCCAAAACAGGGTTGTCTTCCTAGACCCCACAAAACGCAATGTTCCAAAAGTCACGCAACATCCAATAGTGGCCCCGCAATGTCCAATAAAGTCAAATTGCCCGTTGACATTTTTAAAAAAAAATTCTAGTGCTCGGCCACCTAGTTGCCATGTGGCGACCTCGTGGCACATTTAAGGGCACATGCAGGTCTGACCTGAATGGGCGATTGCTGGTACATGGCGACTACGGATGGAGGTGACCGCGAATGCGAGACCATCGTAGAGGGCGATTGCGCCTCCAAGAACAAGAAAGGCGACCGCGGGTTAAATAAGGATGAAAACCCGTGGTCGCCTAAAAGTACCCGAAGTTGCCGTTTCCAAAGCCGCGGTCGCCTTTTCTAGAAGCACCATTACCATTCTTGCAAGCGCGGTTGCCATTCCTACAGGTGCAGTCCCTCTATCCGCAAGCACAGTTGCCTTTCCTGCAAGCGCGGTCGTCCTAAAATTTCTCCACCCGTATTTGCCTCAACTATATATGTAATCACCCATGCGGTTTTGCTTACTTCCATTCTTCTTTGAAGCTTAATGTCTTGTATCCTTTGGTGGATACATGCACGAACCTTGTATTGAATACTCATTACTTCATCACTATTTTTTGGTGTAGGGACATGGCTACCGAAGGGACTCATGATGGCTCACTTCCTCCCACTGAGACTACACACATTCTAAGTGGAGCATGAAAGTCATTTAAAGACAAGACACAAAAACGAAGGGGCACTCATAAAAAGTGGTTGTATGTATTCAATAGCAAAAACCACATTGCTTTTAGAGGAAGGAAGGACGAGCGAGAGCTATGGACTATGTTGACCTGTGAAGATTTTGTTGAATGGTGCCACATTAGCAAGATGTTTTGAACGTGGCGCCATTATTACAACCGCCACATCAACAAGGCAAACTTGAAGTATTGTAAAAATCCAACTTTCACTCAAAGATGTGTGGAATTGTGGCAAGTTTTCTACAAAATTCCTTGTGTGGAGAGGAATGAGGTCCCTCTCTTCATTTCCAGAGGAGCATATGTTGAAGTAGCCCTATAGAAGGAGGTTGACTGGACCACAATCAAGGAAACTCCATATGTAGCATGTCCAACAAACGGCTCAATACCAAGAGGTGTTTTGACTTTTCCTGAGGGGAGGCTTGGAATTATTTGAAGTGCTCCAAGAAACAGAGAAATTGTTAAAGGCAACACAAAGGAATCTGAAAAAGATCTAGATTTTGACGATATGCGGACCCCACGAGTAGGAAGAGTAACGGAACAACCTATTGCATCCACTGAAGTATTGATTCAAAATGACGAGGGAGGTTCAACATCACGAAATCGGAGATCTCTAAATCCCTCAAAAGTACGACGTTCAACCATGCAAATTGGACCGGCATCAACTTCAACGGCACTTCAAGTTGTAGTGTTGTACCGATGTCAAGACATGATGTAAGCAACATCTTTGACTTCGGCCCAAATGATGACTTGCCCGCGGAAGAAATTATTTGTGCTCCCATTCTCCAATACTATATTGGGCCAACTAACAACACCATGGCTTTGGAGAAGGCACAAGAGCTCTTGAAGACCGAAGACAATACGATTGCATTGCTACAAAGCAATTTGAGGAAGTTGCAAACAGAGTGCAATTAGAAACATGCTCTCATTTTGCAGCAATCTACAAAGTTGTAACACCTTCGAAAGAGAGCGCATGAGACTATCACTTTGTTGGATATGGACGATGCCTTTGTTGAACATGATCCACATCATTTGGACAAGGTTGTAGAAGACCTTACCAATGATTTGGTGCACTTTTCTCCCCTCACCAAGCGCACCAAGCGTTCTTCATGTATTTGAAGTGCGCTCCTGACAGCAATTATGGAAGACGCTACTACTACTTGAAATGAGGACTATGGGACCCAAGATTTGCTCTCGTTTCCTGCGGTTCCAGATTCTATACATTTGCATAAAAAAATACACCTTCAAGCAAAAAATAAAATGCTTTGAGAGCGGCTGGAGCAATTGGCGGCCACATACTACCATTGGAAGGTTGCGTGCATTCTCTCTGTGGATAGATCACAACAAGTTGCCAAGGAGTTGGAAAAAGTTTCTAGAAACTTTGTTGCAAAGGCTCCTAAACGAGAAAGCGGTCTCACGTCGTGGGCATTGTTGGGGGACATGTTCCCTATTAACATGCCCATGCTAAACATGGCAAGAAAAAATCTTATAGATTGGACAAAAAATGGTTGGGACCACAAAAACAAAAATGCGACAATGTTGCATCATTGGTTGTGTCACCGTTGTATTTCCAAGAAGGTAGCATGTAAATCAACAAGTTGAACATAGCGTACAAAATATCATGGAATGGTGCTGAATACAGAACGCAACGTTGTCTAATCAAACATTGCGTGATTTGACATTGAGGGTGGTTTAGGTCATCAGGGTGACATAACCAATGGTTGCAACAAAAATGCTTTTATAGATAACTTGACTGATATGGCTTACCTCGACTCTATGTACGGGGCTTATTACCAAATTCAAGCGGTTGACTATTTGCTTGAAGCACACTTTCCAGAGACAAGAAGGACCCTCGAAGCTCTGAAGAACCAAAACATCTTGGAATCCATTCTCAAGGCGGATGGACCAACTTCATGAACTCGTGCCAAACGGAAACTTGGAGTAAGAGAATCATCCAACTACGAACATGGCAAAATGAGTGTTTCTCAAAATGACCCAAACATTACCATCTAAACATTTTCATTCCCAGTTTAGTTTAATAGCACTTATCGAAATAGTACATGTCAAGTGAGGCCCGTAGCATATGGTCATATTTCATGCACGCTCGCCATGGCAAATTACATTTAATGATTTTGTTTTGCTTCTTTGATTCTACTTCCACGACTTCATCTTGTACTTCTGTATTGCAATTTTATATTGTTCTTTTAAAAAATATATATATACTATATTTGCTTTTATATAAAAAAATGTGTATGTTATAATTGTCAATGATTTTTTTCTTATTCTGCGGAATTAATTGAAAAAGTTTTTTTGCTTTCCAGAAAGCAAGATTTGTCTAACAGTGAGTCACACACTGTAGCCATTCATGTTCCCCCAAGCAATGATACAAGTGACCAAAACATACATTGAACCAATCAATCTTTTTTATTACATTACAACTAAATCTAAATGAGGCCTCCAAGGAAAGAGTATACCTTCTTGAAGGGGGAAGCTTTCCTATAAATTAACAATGTTACGGTTGTTTAGAGTGGCACTTAGACTATCCATATAAAAATGATCTATGAATCATAATTGTTTGCAACTATTGTTTAAAAGGCATCACTAAATTATTCCTCTATATTTTACTTTAAATCACATCTTCATATTTTTAGCAATTTGGACTATCCCTAGGTCCATTAGGGATTAAATGTTTCATTGCAAAGTGTTATGGATAGATAAAATATCGGAAAATGTGTAAATTTACTTCTAAAAATAAAATTCCAATGCAAAATATGATCTTATAAAAACATCATTAACAAAAAACTAACATAAATTTTTGGAAATAACAAGAGTTAAATTTGACATTTTATAAATTTATTGCTATGAAACAACCATTATAAAAACATTTGCCTTTAAAGTCAAAATCAATTTAGAAGAAACTCTGAGTTTTGATTTCAAATTTTATTTAAAATCATAATTAGGAATATCATGAATAAATTTAACCATTTGAATTTGATCTACAAGTCATTTATAGCTATCGCTTGAAAATTAGCATTACATTCTTCCTCTAATAAAATTACAATTTATGTCCATATTTCAAATGATTCTCACACATATGAGCTTAATCATTTATGTCATAGCAAGATGTCTTAAAGAATTTAATTATGGAATTGAAAAATGTCAATTCCAACAGTTGTAATGTATAAATAAACAATCTACATCATATTATTATATTTTTTCCAAAAAATTGAATTAATTAAAGGACTCCAGAGTTTAATTTTAGAGTAGGGAATCTATAATTGCCTGCAAAATAGAACACCTCATAACTTTCATCTCATAAATCAATATTTTATTTTTTCCAAAAAAATGAATTAAACCTATGCATTGAGGACTTGCCTTTGGATTTGCAACCAGCAACGTCGACGAACCAAGATGTCAAGTTTTGACTGGTATACCACGTATTCATCTATTATGTGGACCTTCTTTTTTTGACACTACCTCAACTAGAAATTGCAATTCTTGGACGCCTCTTAAAATAATTGGCCGCTTTCTTCGATGGCATTCATTACAGCCTTCAACTGCCGCCTCAAGCCATCTACAACATTGCCCTTGGCGTCTAGAGATTGTGCGATCCCTTTTAATTGGCAAAGTTCTCCAATCTTCTTACGAACAACAAATCTTGTACTCTCCATTTGTGCACCTAACATCTCTAGCTCATCTTCCAAAACCTTCCGGCTAACATTGAAATTGGCCTCAAACACCGTGGTCCACTTTCGAAGGCGCTACATCTTCAATGCTTTGTTTGTAGCTATTTGATAGCATCACGGGCTCTTCCACTATTGCAGTCCCCATCAGTTCATCTTCCAATTCCAAGGCTATGCACATTGCGTCCATCATAAACTTTGCACGAGTCCCTAGGCTAGGTTTAGTAGGCAACAATGGTTTGACCTCGTCTTGCATAGCGATTACCAAGGAATATTGCTCCCTGCTCTAAGTACTCAATCAGATGTGGTAAGCCTAAACCTATAGTATATTAGTGTGATCGTATAAACAACTTGTACTTCACATTTACAAAAGTTCAATCCCAAACCAATTCCAAACCCTTGGCCTATTCTAAAGTGGAGGTTACGCAAGAAGCAAGAACATGAGGTGGCCCCTCATGATCCAACCCCCAATTCATAAGCAAGAAGTCAACCACTAAAACGTAGATGAAAGGCAATGCGCATAGCAGAAGATGGAGACCACAAGTAGGGCGACTGCTTATAAGCCAAGGTACGCATGCAAGTCAGGCAACCGCCGGTTAGGGGCGACCACGTGTCCTAGATGGCCGTGGGTCACAAGCAACCGCGGGTACATGCCTCTGGCAACTACGTGCCCTAGGCAACCGCGTGTCTGGAAGGATCTTATATGGCAACTGCAGATCCCTTGTCAATTGGGCACTAGTGAATTAAAGCTTCTCATTTAAAGCACATCATTAATTCAAACAAAATCACTAATAGTTTCCCATTTAGACAAAAATATAATTTATGAAAACCAAAGTAATAAAATGGGTTATTTCATTTTTTTGTACCCTTTTGGGGCTATCTAGTCTCCTAAGTTTGAAGTTATCCTAAACCTGCATGGTATTCATTTCGTCCCCCATACGAACAATGGGACTTTAGAGGTCAATGGAGGACTTTTTAATTCTCTACTAAAAAATTTAAACGTAAATAAACATTGTTCTCTTCTAAAAGGATAATGGAATCGGTCAATCGGCGCATCTGCTCAAAATATGTGTTGTCATATCCTACAATTTCTTTTGAAGATTATGAAACACATTGCCTTTCAGCAATGAAATTTTTAAATTCAATGGTTGGAAGCTTTTTTAAATTACAACACAAATAATAGGCCTAAGTTTTTGTTTGGTGGGAACAAATAAAAAACCTCAAAATAGTTATAAAATTCCCCCCTTATAAGATTTAAAGGTTCAAGATTCTTGGCCCAATAATAAATTAGAAAGGCCGATCTTTCATGAAGAATTTAAATTCAAGCTTCAATAGAATTTCAATTCATGATTCAATATATGGAAGTAGGTGGCATACAAATAGAATACATTGCACATTTTGAAGACATTGCACGTACAACAAAAACTTCATGTATATTTACATTAAGATTACAAAATGAGAGGCGCACAATGTGGCAATGTAACAAAATTATTACTACTACCATTATAAAATCAATTTCTACACTCCTACTAAAGAACTAAGTCACGAAAAACTACTTTGGGGGGCTTCATGTACTATGGTTTACCCATGAGCAAGCTTGTGATCTGGGTACATATCGGTCTTTTTTTCAAGTCAGGATCAGTGAATTGACCCACTTTGGATGCAAAGTACATAGATCCCTCACAATTCTTAAATAGGTCCTTGTCATATTCCACCATATCCTGAATATTCATCCATTCAATTAATTGCCCAATGGAATATGAGTCTAATTCTTTTGTAAATTTATGCGCTGCTTATAAAATATCTAGGCTTGTTTCTGAGTTCTGTGGCCCAAATATATAGAACAACTTTGGAGCCACCCACCATAAGGCCTTCAATTGAAACAACTTCTCTTCTTATGTTTGGTATCTATAATAAAAAGGAGCTCCTTCGTCAATACAACTTGAAATTCCCCAATCACAGATCCCAATGTTGATTATCTCATTGGGGTAACCGAGATAATGCAACATTATATTCATGGGGGACAAGTCATTGTGTAACACCAAGAACTGGTGCATGAGACTTGTCACATACACTAGAGGCCACATCAGCTTTGCCTTGTGCCTTTGGACGAGGCTAACATCTCTTTGTTGCTCCTGTGTAAGTTGGTGCACTCGCTTCACGTCATACCATTCAACGGTCATTGACACTTTCTTGTGTATTTTCCACAAGGTAAGCAAATTAACACCATTCCACCACAATGAGTACATTTCCATGGTTTGTGCATTAATGGCAAAAAATTTAATAATGGCTGGATGATTTAAGGGGCATGCCAATGCCTCTATGGAGCATTGCACCCCCATGTCATGCTTGAAACTTGTATTTGCCACTTTTCCTACCAAAGCAATGTAGGGTGGAATTGTATCTATCTCCTCAATGCGCACCTTGCACACTTTTCCATATCCACCTTTGCGTTCAAATCTACTTTGTCTGTGGAGGGGTCCATATAATAAGCAATCCACCATCTTGTGCAAATGATGCTTTCACTATGTCAATTTTCCACTTTAGCCCCCTCATTTGACACTTTGAGAGTTTCTTCACTGCACCATGCCACTAGTTCATTTTTGAACGGAATTCCATCGCCTCCACATCTCTTGCATCTCTCAACCTTTCAGGTTGCAATTCAAGCATCAATTTCTTAGTGTTGAATATGCATGCCTGCAAAGTGTTATCCAGTCAAGGTCGTTGTTGATTACAATAACATTCATCCACGTCTCCAAACTCCTCAGATTCTTTGCACATTATTAAAATTTGCTGCTCCAAATCAGCATACAATTTGAAGTTGCCACGCACCACGTCCCTCAAATAATTGGTCTCCAAGAAGGGTGTACTTTTTCCCGCATACCATTCCAGGCACACTTCATATGCAAACTTTGTATACTTTGTAGGAAGATATTATGGGTCCTTATCGTAAGCCGTCTTGTGCTTCTTGCTCTTCATTTGCTCGCCACTCCCTGTTGCATCACTTACAAGTATATGGACTTGAAATGAAATAGAATTGTCAAGGTCTTGATCCCATATGGATACTCGTGCCGGACTATTGCCTTCTTGTGAACTTGACATCTTTCTCATTGAATCAAAAATCTGTAGTCAAGAAGGGCAAAAACTTCCCCTCGTAACAAACACCTCTAACCCACGAGCATGCATTCATCCATTTCGAGGTAGGTGAAAGCTAGTGTGCAAGACAAGGAATGGCAATTGTGGGTGGGGCGACCGCATAAGTACCCACAGTTGCAGCAAGGTGCATGCAGATATAAGGCAACTGCGGGTGGGACATGGATGACTGCGTGTGCAAGTGTAGGGCGACCACGGGTGGAGATTGGACGACCGCTTCTCCAAGACACGTATGAGGCAACCGCGAGTGGAGCAACCAGGGACCAAAACGGAGGCAAAATCATGGCTTCAAACTCCCGCATTCCAAGACAGAGGCGATCGTGGGTGGGACGACCGCACATCCAGAGGGAAGGAAATTCAAAGTTTTAAAATCTTGCTTTTCCACAAGGAGCAACCGCGGGTCTAAGATAGGGGGAAGAACAATTGTTTCTAATCTAGGCATTGCATTGATGGTGGAGTGTGCTATAGGGTTTAGGGTTTAGGGTTTAGAATTTGGGCCTGAAATAGTTGAGTACAAACATGCAAAAAACTAGATTAAATTCTACTTTCTCGAAATCTAATTTGAATACTTTTTTCATATAAAATAATATATATTTAAATTTAAAATTTTTGGCTCAGAGATTAAATTCTTGCCCATGTATAAAGCTTTGGACTACTGTTGAAAAAAGGATAGATGATCTTAGTTTTTAGGTAGTTTAAGCATCTTCTTGAAAAATAATCGTAGAGTCCATTTTTCAATGCAATTTTTAGGGTTTCTCAATAATAATTTGTTATGTTAGGTACTTAGGTTAGGTTCACTTTTTAGAAAAATTTGTTCTTAGGATTATTGTGTTTCAATTCCACCTTAGAACTATTAATAGTATAGTTATTCCTTTCAATATTGATCCTTCTTCTACTTAACACATTTTTAATGAGTGAAAATTAAATGTTTTTTCCTTGAATTCTTTCCTAGCATCTCAACTCAATTATTCAACATAAAACATTAGAAAATCAAAATGAGTAGTGCAAAGATTTTAAAGCCAAGTCCTACTATTTTATCCAAAGAAATATATCCATCAACCAATGGAATTAAATTTACCCAAAGAAATATATCCATCAACCAATGGAATTAAATTTATCCAAAGAAATATCCATCAATTAATAGAATTTAATTTATCCAAAGAAATATATCCATCAATCAATGGAATTAAATTTATCCAAAGATAAATATATCCATCAAAGTCCAAATTCTAAACCCTACAATGCATATATAATGCCCAGATTTCAAAAGGTTGTTCTTCCCCCTGTCCTATACCCACGGTTGCCCAACCCGCGATCGCCCTATTCTTGGAAGCGAGATTTTCAAAACTTAAAATTCCCTCTGCCTGGACCCGTGGTCGCCCTTTGTGGGAAGGCGGGATTTTCAAACCTTGAATTTCCCTCCTCCTATGCGTGGTCGCCCCACCCGCAGTCGCCCCTAGTTTTGAAAGTAGAATTTCATATATTGAATTTCCCTCCTCTTAGACACGTGGTCGCCCTCCACCCTTGGTCGCCTTCCACTTGTATTTGACTGCCCCACCCGCGGTTGCCTTTTGCAACCGCGGTCGCTAGACAGGAGACTACAAGTACTTAAAGCTGGTCTAGAGCCTATGATTGTCATTTCTCCCAGCTTCACGCATTGTCTTTCATCTGCTTACTGCGCCTAACTGCTTGCTCAAATCTAGAAGGTTGAGTCTCTTACCATCTTTTTACAGTAACTGCCATCGAACTTTAGCTTTTTCGACAAATTTTGGAACCATAATTATAATTGTGTTTAAGGAGTAAATTCTATTGCGTATGCATTTGTAAATGTTTTAGTGGAATACACTATTATGTTTGGATAGAATTGTTTGTGTTAAAGCTCTAGGCACGTGTTGTAGATTTTAAATAGACTATTGTTCATTGGCCCAAGTCCCAAGGTAAAAACCCTATCCGATGGCTCCTAGCCAGAAGAAGACCAAGAAGAAAGGAAAAAGCCAACGTAGGCAACAAGACATCTTGGTGAATTCTGATGTTGTGGCATATTGAGGTTGGGATAGAATTCAAGGAGATTGGTTGTTGCCCACTTGTAAGTTATTTGTGGAGTGGTGCCATTACTATAAAAAATCCATGTTTTTTTTTACGTCTAAAAATTGGACGTCAAATTTTTTGGACATCAAAAATAGTATTAGGATGCTAGTTTTGATGTCAAAACTAGCATCCTAATGTTATGTTTGATGTCCAAAAAATTTGACGTCCAGTTTTTAGACGTCAAAAAAACACGGGTTTCTTATAGTGCATATTGACAAGCTATTTCCACATCATCGGCACAAGATACACCTGAAGATGAATTGCGCCAATCTGCATTTTTGCACTAATGATGCCTTTGTACAAAGATGTATAAAAGTGTATCGAGTTTTGTACAGTCTACAAAGCGTGATGAGGAACCAAATGCCATTGTGCATATGTCAAATGGTGTATGCAGAGCTAATCTTGGCCCGAAGTGTGGATTGGTCCACCATCAGAGCACCGAAGCATGTCACCGTTTCAAAGACAAAGTACATTGCTAGGGCAAGCCCCTTCCAAAATCTACGAATTGGGCTAGGGTAGGTGAAGGGCATCAAAGGAATGCCCAATGAAGAGTACATGTGGTTGACTCGTTCAAGTTCAGCAAGTGATGACAATTTGGATGAAGAAATGACTTCACATACAACGGACAGAAATTTATTTGTAGTGCTACATGAAGAAGGGAATATTGCACAAGAGATCATGCCATCAACAATATTTGTACAATTTTTTTTTGTAATGGAACTAGTAGAGGTCCTTCATCCTAAAGAAGATGAAGTATTGCAACATGTATATGCGTGTTGCAAAAGAGCTGCGTATAATAGGATGGATGGAGAAATCCAAACAAAAACAGAAGAAGCACCACAAATGATGGCATTGCCATGGGTGAAAGAAGAACCAGCAATGGAGGAACATTATGAAGATGTTCATCCAAAATAACAGTGCAGAAATAAAAGCAACTTACGAAGCTAACTTGGAGATGCTTCGAAAAAAGCTAGCCAAAAATGAAGAAGAGTGTGAACTTCTTTGCAACCAAAATATGAAAAGCTTGGATAGTGACTATGTGGCCGATCTTCAAGCGTGAATTGAAAGTGGGCAAGTAGCATTGTCAAAGCAACAAAGTGAGTTGGAGGACCTAGAGGCATTTTATCTCAACTTCTCTAATTGTTTGGGTGAAGGATGTAGCTCAACTATCAGCCAGGGTTGCTAAAGCATAAGCAGCGAGCAATAAGCAATGAGCGCTCAAATCTTATTGTTCATTGCTCAACGCTCAGTGCTTGCCGCTCCCCGCTCACACTCTAGCATTGTTGAACTATCAGCGTAGTGGCGCAAGAGCGTCTTGCAAAAATTTTGGAAGACTACAAAATGGAAGAAGAGCGGTGCGCCGCAGAAAATAGAGGCGTGCAGGAGGCCCGTGCAAAGTTAAATCACTTGAATGAGATTGCAGATCGAGCTCCCCTCGACTGTGTCACACTTAAAACAGCTCAAATGGGAGTAGCCCAGCTAAAAGAAAAGTTAGCTGCTTCTTTGAAATTTGAAGAAAATTTGGAACAAAACAAAGAGCTGCTAAAAATGCAAATAGACTTTTCAAGAAAATTCCAGTGCGTTTGGCGGTGAGATAGATGGGAGGATCAAGATTTCACTGAGTTATATAGGACAGAAAGAAAGGCAATGGCCTAGATTGAGGCTGAGATGAAGGGAAGAGAAGGGAAAGATGGATGTTGCATGATGCGGTGGCCGTATGACTATGTACTTTTTGCTAACATGTATATATAAAAAGGATTCTATCCATTTTTAATTTTTTGTAGTCAATATGGTGAATTTCCTTCCTTGCATTGATCTTTCAAATTTTTTATAAATATGGAATCTTTTACTTAAATATTGTAGAAGTTCTAAATCTCTTAAAACTCTATAAATATTATGTTTTTGCCATTTCTTGCCATTATTGTACGTACATAATAATAACACAACAAAAAATGATGTCTCCCAATTCAAGAAAGCAAAGGAAGTGTTGTAGAAAAAGGAGAATCTTTTACCTGCGTTCCCTCCATAGTGGACCCACGGTTGCCAACACCCTAGTTGCCAGAATTACAGGACCCACAGTTGCCAAAACTACAAGACCCATGGTCACACTCCCTGGACCCGTAGTTGCCCTCCTTGGACCCACGGTCGCCCTTCTCTAACATGCGGTCGCCCCCTTTCAGCGATGGTCTCCCAACAACAATGACCCGTTCACCAACAGTTGCTAGAGCCGCTCATAGGGTGTCCTCCGATCCAAGGAGTTGGCAATATAAAGCCAGCGGGGTGCCATTTGCTTCTCACATTGCTCTAATGATAAAATTATTGACTTGACTTGACAAAAGCTTCTTGCGGACGTTTTGGCTTTTTGGAGGACAACAACCTTGCTTGGAGGGGTTTTTAGAATCACTCTTAGTGGGGTGGCTTTGTCATTATTTCTTTCGATTACTAATGTAATTTTCTTGTGAGATCCGTTGAGATTCCGCTAGATGGCTGGTCAAGGTGTTTTGAGGATTGCGAGTGGAGGCAAGATGCATAGAGCTACAAAGGAATGGGACCCTTGGCTAGTTCCGTGCGAAGTAGAAGATAATTCCTCGTATCCAAGAAAATGCAGATTTTGTGGGTGGAGCAAAGCATTTGTACGGAAGAGGGCTTTTTCTCACTTTGGTTATGGCGTCTCAAACACAACGGATTGTTGTCCACGTATCCCTACATCTGTAATCCAAAGATTTAAAAACTATGGTGGGGTGGTTCCAAGGTTCATGAGCTACGAAGAGATGTATGATTGACAAGGTGCAGGCAATGCAAATGATATTGTTGAGTCCCTCTTTTAGCATAGCAGAGGATCTACAGATCCTATAGATACAAATGAACCATTGACTCTTGGTCCAAATTCAGTGGATTCTACTTTAGCTATAGTTGAGAGAAGGAAAATAACGCCATCTATTTCCCGTCAAAGAAGTGTGGATGAGGCGTTACAAGTGGGTCGCAGGTAGTAACTAGATAAGATGTGGGCTTCATTTTTTTATGAAGCCAACATTGCATTTAATGTCGTGCAATTTCCGGCCTTCATAAACATAGTGAAAGAGACAACTAGTGCAGGATTTTTATACCAACCCCATCATACAATGTGGTGCGCACAAAAATGGTAGATGCAAAATTGGCAGTTGTAAAGGTCATGGTCTCTAAGCAGATGAGGCACTCTATTGAGCAATATGGAACAACTATTTGTTTGGATAGATGGACTAATACCAATACTCATCCATTGATTAACATGATGCTTGTTTGTCCTTCTGGGGATGTTTTTTTGGGATTGGTGGATGGCACTGGAAATAAGAAGGACAATTTCTACACAATGGATTTGATGGCAAAACACATAGAGACAAGTTGGTCCTGCAAACATTGTTCAACTATGTACGAACAATGCCTCTGTAATGTTGGGGTCCATGACAATGTTGCAAGAAAAGTACCCTTACATGTACAAACAAAGGTGTGCAGCACACATTTTGGACTTACTTTTGGAAGACTGGGGAAAGGAAAAGAAGCTTGTGGAGTTGATGGATAAGTGCAAAAAAATCTGCAAGTTCATCAAGAAATACAAGTTTACCTTGGCTCTATTTTGGAATTGGAGCATATATTTGTTTGTACACAATAAAGTGTAAAGGCGGAGGCACTAGTGTATATCTACGCAAACAACAAACTTCAACGTGTGAAACATAGACATAATCCCGCCCTTTTCTATGAGGACTACCACGTGGATGGGGATACCGAGTCAAAGTGCAAGGAGCTATTGTCTTCAGGATCAAAAGATGACTCGGTTGATGCATATGCTGAAGTGGCTGAAAATTCTAGGGAGGAAGACAAGCTCTTGGATGAAAATCCATGGTCAACAATGGTGCCTGATCCAATTGACCCTCTTCGGCAAAGTTGTTATAACAATATATTTGTGGATGGCAATGATGAGAATATTTTTGCCAAAAAAGAGCCTCTTTGTAGAGTAGAACAGAATTGTGTCTCTCAATAAAATCATATTCATTATTTTGGGAGAGTGGGGGCCTCCCAAAATAACATTGTCCCTTTCTTTGTCCAGGAATTGAAATAGAGTTGAAGTAAATTCAAGTGGAAGGGACTTGAATTTTTCCAATTCGTATATGGAATTTCCATTAAAATGACAGTTTTATGTAATTTAGGAATCTCTAACAACTTATTGATTAAAGTTTTCAGTGATTTCATGAGTAAATGCAATGAATGATCTTTATAGAATACCAAGTCATGAGTTGAACGATTGGTCGTAAGAAGCTATTTATCTCATTCAGGTGGTCCGAGTTCGAATCCCATTGAACTCGTTTGAGCGGCTATGAGATATACATGATTTGGTGTTGCTGAATGAGCTTTATAGGCAGGAAAATTACAACAACCAATCAGCTCTAAATCCAAAATTGTGACAAGTGGTTCTCATGTCAACAAAATAAAATGTGGTCTTAACCACTAACAATATTTGCCACTTGTACTCTATTTTTAAAAAATATTTCAAACACAATCATTAGTAAAAATAATGCCAACTTCTACAATATTACATGTATAATTTATAGTAAATATATTAAATAATAAAAGTATTTGCACTTGTTGTGCAAAATGAAAAATACATCATACAAAATATAGAAGTAGTTTTAATACTAATCTATAAAATTCAATCATAATATTCTAATCCACTTCATCTACTCTACAACATGCTACAATAAATTGTATAAAATCATCACTTTGTGCCTAGGCAAAAGCATTATTTGAGAGAAAACAAAACATATTTACTACAAAACTTAGTATCAAACACTACATAGCATCTCCATAGTATCCAACATCCGCTCAATCGGAATTGTATGAAGATAAGCTCCCATTGATGACATCAATCTGAGCCAAAGGGATTTTAAGGACATACTCCACTGTATCCTTCTTCACTCTAGACTTCCACGCAGTGACAAGAGACTTCGCGTCCTCCCAGAGCAGATTCTGAGTGTCGTCCACTTTCTACCGCAATCCTTTGGTAGAATCCCATCCGTAGTATAACTCTTGAACATTTTGCTCTCGTGATGTGGGACAAAAGTATTGAATCAACACACAATTAGGATGATCTGGGTTATTGAAAGGATTAGACAAGGCTCTAGAAATCCATATAGGCTTTGAATCACCATCAACAAGTCGAAGGGCAAGAAAATACCCTTCATAAACATCACGCGCTAAACGGAAAGTTGGCAAGGGACGATTGCGGAGTTGCCCCACAAAGGCATCATCCTCAGCAAATCCCTCACAAACCTCATCACCTTCATCAACTTCATCCTCTTCAATTGCTTTGACTCAAGTAGACGGCCAAAATCCATCTTTCAACGTTCGTGACGGATGAATTTCCTCCTTCAAGGCTGCATTCACCGCTCGCCAATAGAATACCAAGTGCTCAAACCGTTTCCTAAATTCCCCACTTTTGTCTTCATCGCATAATCCCTTCCAATATTTGATAAACCCGGATAACCCTTTAGAAATGTCATCCACACTTCGCATTTCAAGGTGGACAACAGGCAATGGCTCTCCTCAAGGCCATAGACTTTGTCCTTCACAATCCTCTCGCCATAATTTGATCCTCTCCCCATTGTTTGGAAGCCAATCACTATTAGTGCAGTACACCTTGTACTTCATGATTGGAATGCCAACTACATTCAAATAGAACTTGAATTGTTACGCCTTTGTATGGCCAACCAGTGCTTCCTCTCCTTCCAAAATGGAGCCTTCTATAAAGGCTTTGAAATTTGATACCTCCTCAATGAGGTCAGGAATTGTAAGTACAGAATCCACATCCATGAAGGACTTCATGAGGTGAGGGATGGTAGGAAAGTTCTCTTTCTTTAGTTGCATACTCCATCTACCAAATAAGGCATCGATGTCGTCATGCGTGTGACCAACCAACATAAAGCTAACATGGACCTCGCAAAAGATCTTCTTCACCACAAGAAGGGACCAAAACATGAATACAAATCTATTCTTGTTGTCTCCCGTAGCATTGTCCATTTGAACATTTAAAATTGGAGGAAGGGGAGTCGGTGGAATTGCAAGTACGGGTGCTGGCCGTAGGGATGATTTGCAAAGGTTTTCTCCTTGTAGTACCGCACAAAATAGAGGAGCAGAGCCCGACCCCGCAAACAATTCCCGAGAAGAGTACATAGGGGGCAATTCAAGGTCTCGCAAAAGCTTCGCAAACGACCCCACCGTGTAGTTTGAGTCATGGAGGAAGATATCAAGACCATTATGTGCGTAATGCACATCACCGTGCCCATGAGCAATCATATCCATCACTGACACTAGCAACTTCATGAGTCCATCAAGTTGCTTGCTCTTGTATGAAAAGACTGGAGAAGCCGTTTTGGCATGATCCATTTTGTCGTGCATAATCGTCAAACACTCATGAGGGTAGGCGCTTGACCTGTAACGATTTGCATAGTACTGATTCCAATGCGCCCGAGCTGTAGCCAAATGCTTTTCTAAGACAAGTGTCCATTTCCGTTGTAAGCCGACACAAGAATGCTTCTTCAGAGTCTTCAATCTATCACATTTAGAACAACGCGCAAAATTCTCTCCAGGTTTTTTGGCATTGAACTGAGGAAAATTTAATCTCCTAATCTTGCTAATGGTAGAAGCTGACACTTCCTTTAAGCCAAACACAGCATTTGTTGCGTTCACCTCGGGAATAGTCTCCTTCCACTTGAAAGTAGCCGGCAAAACCATCGACACCACCTTCTCTCCAGAAGGAAGAGTATGAGAACGATGTGGCATGTGGTCCGCTGACTGCTGAAGCACATGCTTCAACGTCGCGGTAGCCTGCGATGTATAATTTTGAGGCTTTAGCAAGCCCAAGTTACCATGAGCCTGAGCTTGTTGGCCTCTTGCAGCAAAACCTTAGAAGCAATGGAATGTAGACTCCGACATCCCCGAAATTAACCTCCACGCCGCCAAACAAATGTCAGTCCCTTCAACAGTCACCACCCTCTTGCCCTGCGCGTCGCGATGAACCTATCGATGTACGTCTAATTTCATATGGTAGCAAAATTCAAACGTTGTTTTGTCGTACATCCGTTCACGAAATGATCAAACCTTTTCCTTGGAAAAAGGTTGAACGCAGTTTCTAGAGTAGCAAACCCTGCTCGATACAGAATTGATAGACTCTGTAGTCAGTAGGTCAGTGGCCTTCAAACAAGTAACCACATGAGGATTTCTAATCGAGCTCGTATACGACCTTCCACGCAAAGAAGAAGGCTGCGCCAAATTAGCTTGTCTACGGTTCCAGATGTCACAAAGCTCATGGTCCCGGAGGCTAGCACCATTCAAGTACACCTGATGAATGGGCCACGCTTGGAGAGAATACCTCCAATCATCCGGAACATCGGCATGGTGAAGTGACTTCGAGATTTGCACTGCCACAAGAGAATCACCAAGGGGAACATTACAACCTAGAACGAGGTCAGAGATAATGCTGTGACAAATTCCCTCTGCAACAGGTAGACTAGCTTCATTTCTCAAGATGACAACTTTAGTCATCTAAAGCCTCCAAGGGATTCCTTCACAATCAGGTAAGTCGACAATCTCATTAGGCACATTCTCAACCTCGCCTTCATCAAACGAGTACCCCATTGGCAGTGGCCGAGTGGGATCCATGATGCCTGCACATGGATGAGAGAATGATCAGTACAATCCACGACACTATACAACAAAGAAATAGACAATCCGAAGATCATGTCCAATAAATGATTCAACTCAATTCGAGATGAAAGACTGAAGAACCAACCATCCTACAGACCTCTGCATGAATCATGAATGACAACATAAAACAGTTCACCAGTATTAGAAAATCTACTCAAGAGAATCAAAATTTCAACTCAACAAGAACGTAAAAATTCACAATTATTCACGCGAATAACTAAACCTGTACAACAAAACAGAGTAGAAAATCCAGAAGGAATCATCACGATCAACACGATGAGAACTGAAGGTACAACTCCCAAGTGTCCAATTCTCTTTAACTGAGTTAAATGGGATATCTCCATGATATAATATCCTCACACCCAGCCATCATGACCACGTGTCCAGTTTATCAGTAGTAGGTTAAGTCCGGGAGATCACAAGTCAAAGCGCGTCGTATTAACTCCTAAAAATAATCATCTGAAGGCCCGAATAAATTCAAATATATAATTAAACCCTTACGTAGTTCAAAACTACTCATTATTATCTGAAAGACTGTCAAAATTTACGACACTGCAATTCAACACGCACCGAGATGAATAACGAGTACCAATGACAGAGGAAATCAGTAATTTATGATGCTACAATTCAACTCGCACCGATTTAAATACGGACCGCTACAACAAAGAAGTGTGTACTGTTATACAATATAGAAAATCAAGTCTCACAAAATTGAATACTGCATCCCAATAATTAGGAGGCACCATTAGTTTATGCTTTTGCAATTCAACTCGCACCGAGTTGAATCATCACATAATTACTTATAGGAATATTGTAACAATGTATTGCTAGAACAAAAATCGTAGAGGTCTGCATAATACACCGTGACAAGAGGGGGACACACGTAACTCACAAATCTACAATTCATCTCGCATTGAGTTGAATGATGTTTATTAATACTTGGCAAACTTCAGTAACTACTAATTCTTCAATTCAATTCAGATCGCCTTAATGAAACCAGTTTAGTAAAAACTAGAAGCCATAAACAAATTGGGGAAATGAAATTCAACTCGCATTGAGTTGAATCCAGGTCATCCCTTACAATTAATGATTAGAAAATCTCATCAGTTAAAGCCTCACCGGCATGAATTATCCGGCCGTGAAATCTCAAGTCGTATACAAACAGTATTTCATTCCATCATTCCGTAAATTCCGGCGATTTTATTGGTCCCGATTCTAATATCGCTACAGACAGCAATTCCACCTTCTTTCTGAAAACCAATACAAAACTAGTTTCAACATAACGACACACCCTTCATAGAAAATATGTTGAAAAACAACTTGTGAATGAATTGCTTCTACATCCACCTTAAACAAAACAAGGGTCACGCAATAAATAACATTGGGCGCTTATAATAATGCGCAGTTCATATCAACATACCACACAACAGTTCTTTGTAAATTTGAAGACGCTCGGTTGAATCCACAACTCCGCACTCACAAAAAACTAAATGAAATACAAACTCCAGGCTGGACAATAGTACTCCGAAGTGACACAGACCACAGATATGCAAAATGAACGTGTAAACAATTCAGCATGAACAAGAGCGGCAACAACAAACACAATAATGCATACAAAAATGCTTTAGGTGGAAGGAGACATTCCATCGTTAGCATGCTTAGGCGGGAGAACTCACGCGGGAACAATTGGAGGGACATTCAAACAGTCACAACCAGAAATGGCGGGGTACTTTTGCAGAAGAATCTTTATTTCCTCGAATGCGGGTACATACCTCCTTGACGAGAGAAAAACGCTAGCGCTCAAAAGTGGTCGCATCAGTGCTTCACATCCCTACATTAGTAACATCAGTCCAAAAGTTCCTCACATAAAACCTATTTTATACTAGAATTTCAGAAAGTTCTACTTAAGAATGGCCTCACTTTTGAAGAAGGACTTGGGAACTCTCGGGAATAGTTAAAAATAACCTTAAAATCTGACAAAAGCTCCGCATGTCCGGGTCTTTGGGGCTTAGTGGAGGCTGTACCCGAAGTGCGCATGGCCTCTTCTATTTAGGTCCTCAATTTTGGAAGACGGTTAAAGAACGCTTTGGTAAAATATATCTGTATTTGTCAGAAGAGAATATCAAGAAATCAAAACGCTCCGAATAATTTTGGAAGAAAAAAAACAAAAAATGTCTCTTTCACTCAAGACTTAAAATCACATATGTTAGAAAAATCAAGATTTTCCAAAACCAAAAAAATTTATGCGGATTCAAAATACTGTGGCGATTGTGAATTCATGAGCACTCAAAACATGTGCTTGTTTTAAGTTTACTACAACAATACAAACAAACTAAAAAAATCTATATACAAATAAATTAAAGACTCAAAATTAATAAAATGGCGCAAAATTCGTACCCCAGCCAAAAAAAAATATAGGAATTAGAAAAACTCTCTCAAATGATAATTTACAAGCACAATGAAAATGTACTACACTATGAATTAACTAAAAAACATTTTTTGTGAAATAACAAAAAAGCAACATCCTAAATGAACTAAAAAGGCTAAAAATCCCAGATATCATAGGATCTAGAGTTGAATGAGGGGAAAAACTATGTGTATGTCTAAAGTACTCTCACAATTGCAAACTTATGACTGTTATGAGCTCAACGAAATTCTACTACTTTCTGAACTAAAAAGAAAAAAAGCTTGGAAAGCAGAAGGCCATGCACTCTACCTTGAAATTTCAAAATCCCGAATGTCATGAAATTCAATCGATGAGTTAAAGAAAAAAAATACATACAAGCTGGAAATTCAGTTTCAATTGCAAATTTATGAGCACATTGAGAACGACAAAACCGTGGAACACCTCATCCAAAAACAAGTTGAATTCCAATAAGACCATGCCTTGTATTTTAAAATTTCAAAATCACAAATGTTATGGAATTCACTCGTTGGGTCAAAGGAAAAAAATACATACAAGTTGGAAACTCTCTTTCAATTGCAAATTCATGAGCACATTGAGAATGAAAAAATTATAGAACACCTCATACGAAAACAAAATGAATTCCAATAAGCCCATGCCCTGTATTTTAAAATTTCAAAATCCCAAATGTCATGGAATTCACTCATTGAGCTAAAGGAAAAAAATACATACAAGTTGGATGCCCTATTTAACTACTTTTGGACTGGGGGTAGTCCAGAATTAAGGAAGTGGCAAAATCCCCCGATGTTTTCCTCTATATCAGGAGATTTCCCCATGTATGATGGGGTTGCATGCATCAAGTTTTGCAGTCGTTACTACTGCATGAACTGCTTTGTCTGTATAGAAATGACTCGAATTCTTCAGACATTGCTCGATAATTACTGTGCAGAAGTTTGCACTATTGGATTGGGAGAAATCTGACCAAGGTATCCAATATTTGAGGATCCCATTAGCAGTAGAACGACGTCCCAAAAAGTATCGAGAGATCTCCCGATGAAAAGTGCTTGAAGCAAATATAGCTCCCATCACCCATATGAATCCCTATCTCAACTCTTGTGGTACAATGCGAGTGCTATACTTACAGTCCTCCAAAACAGTATATGATTCACAAGAAGACATGATGTAAGAGATTGTCTCAAAGAGTAGGAGATGATTACATAATTATCAAATGAGGATTTCCTCTTAGGGAAAACGCCCGCAATCATGATTTCAACGTGAGATCCCCCGATAGAGTACTAACATCGTCAAGCAATGTAATCATCTATAACAAAGTGATGGTTTGTGATTAAATGCCAACACTCACCGTATATTATTAACCACTCATTCACGCGGAGGTCCACGACTGCGTTCGTAGCTAGAATCCGTTTCGCAGCAAATGTACATCATGGCTGACCTCTACTAGTACACCAGGAGATCCCCTGATGAAATTTGTAGGAAGGCAACTGGAGGAGTGTGTAAAGACTAAGACATTGCCAATCTGACTCCAGATGAATAATGGCAAGCATATTGTTCCATCAGAAATAGTAACAGATTGTGTGAAAGGAACATGGAGTCTCTCTCACTACTAGAAATGGTCTCTACCTGGTTGCCTACTTCTTGAGACTAAAGATCAAGAAATCCATGAAAGCAGAATTCCCTTGTTCACTAAATGTGAGAAGAAATAAATTGCAGACACAGATTAATACTGAAGCACGCATAATCCAAGCACTGCACTTTCAATCTGATACAAACATGAACCACTTGCAATGCAACACATCAGAGAAAGCCGAAGCCACACTTCAGGTATAAGCAAAATTATCCTAAGTTGCATGCAGAGATTAAACTGCAGCATACCGAAATAGATGTTTTCATTATGCCGACATACGGTATTACATGTCACAGACAACAGCTGCAAGAAAATGGTGTCTACAAGCAGTCATACTCAAACACAGAAGTACAACTCTTGACTGCGCTAAGTGGTTGGAGATTTCATCAGGAGATCTCACGATGGCGGCATGGCCCATAGAAAGGATCAGAAGATCTCCCGATGATCGGAAAGATCCGAACAAGGGAGTCCATCAAGGGTCAACCTCGTTTGCCCGATTCAAATTTACTAAGGCAGCCTCCCTACTCTTCTTTGGAATTGTCCGTGACTTTGGATCTACTATCTTGGACCAGTTCGAATGCACAACACAAGTAGCATCCACCCATTCCGGGGCCCTTCTCTCAACAACCCACTTACCCTCTCAGCAATTCCGATACCTCAATTCCATGGTACTCTCCGAGTTATCCGGTCGCCAATACTGTATCAAGAACTTCCCGTTATTTGCATCTCCATTGACTTTGCATACGGCAGATAATGCTCTTCCTTGCCATACAGCATAGATTGCTGGGTTTTGGGGTCTCAGAAGCACCCATGACCTTGGGCGTATGTCAAGCCAGGGATTGAAGCTTTCCAGAGGCGCTTCATTTGCAGGGCCGCAGTAAGGTTCGAGATTCTCCTCCTCCGGAATCACATCGAAGGGACTCCCAGTGAACCCCGCGAGAGGTCCTTCAATGCGAGGCACCCACCAATTGTGCTTCGGCCAGAAACCCTCCACTAATTCAGCAGCACATTCAGGTAATGGTTCCTTCAACTTGATCAGCACGCGCTTCCAATATTCCACGTATGGACCGAACGCCGTCGCAAATCCGTCGCATTTGGACATTCCGTTCTGCCAATACTGAATGTACTTCTCTAGGCCTATTAGCATGAATCCCTTATTCACGGTTGCCTTTCGTGCCATTTCCTTAGCCTTCTCTTGATTTCCCGTTGGTTTAGGAACCTCACTGCCCCACATTGGCTTGAATGGAATAGGCTTTGGAAACCCATGAGGGAGCATTGGCCGACCATTGCGGTCTCGCTTCCAAAGGCGGGTTGACGGCTTATCAGACGGTAGCCACTTCGAGTCCACTGCTGACTTCTTATATTTCATGACTGGGACTCCATCACTATCCACGTAGAACTTGAAAAGATGCATCTCCCCTAGTCCAATTAGTCTAGCAAAGCCATTGCTCTGGTAACCCTTTATGAACGACTTGAAGTCCCCCACTTCCTGTATGAACTCCGGCATAAATGACAGTTCCTGAGATTGCATGAACGCCTTCATGAGGTCCGCGACTACAAAAGTGTTTTTGCTCTTCAAGCCGTTCGAGAGATGGCTGAAATATGCATCGATGTCTTCATGAGTGTGTCCCACAAGCAGAAAACCAACTTGAATTTCTTTAAAGACACCTCGTGCAGTCAGCAGGGACAAGAACGCCATGAGGTACTGGTTCTTGTTATCCTTAGCAGAGTTGTCAAGCTGAAGATACAAATTTTGGGGAAGAGGAGTGGAGCCGACCCGAGCTCCTGGTTCAACAAGGGTTAAGCTGTCCAAACATCTAGACTTCCCCCTCAGAAGAGCCTCAAACATCGGATTAGCCGGCGGATATGGGAACAGGTCGCTTGTCTCTCGAATCGGTGGACCCTCCAACTGGCGCAAGAGTCTGGCCAGCGAAGAAATTGTGAAGTTGGAATCTCCTGGCCAGCAAGACGGAGCATAATGGGCATAAGCCCCATCAGCATGACCATGGGCTACCATACGAGTAACGCTAAGTGGAAGTTGTCCCAACCCCGCCGTGGCCTTCGTGGTCACCCGCATTCTTGGTAAAGCCGTCTTGGCTGTATCCATCTTGTCGTGAATTATACACAATATCTCCTGAGGGTTTTGTTTGGATTCCTCACGCCAAGACGCATACAGTCGACAGCAAGAAGCTTGGTGCTTGAGATGTTCAGTGCGTTGCTTCATGAACTCCACATACTGAGGGCACCCCTTCGGTGATTTCAGAAGAAATTGCTGAAGCTGGTCGCATGTGCTACACTTTGCAAACGAACTTCCAACAGGCTTAATATAAACATTTTTGAAGTGCTCCTTCCTCAGTCTACTGATAGTGGACTGACTGACAGGAGGAAGTCCGTAGTCCGCATTGAGCTGCACAGAAAAGAGAACCGCACATTAGCTTGGGTACAATTGACAATGAAGAACTGCAAAGTTGAACACCCAACATCCAAGAGAACATCGTGAGATCACACGATGATCACAGCCCATGGTAGGAAATCACAATCAGCCACACATTGAACAATGAATAAGACAAATACCTCGTTGGCATCTGCCTGGACGCGTTTCCAGTTTCGTCCCGCAGGCAAGAACTTCAGCGTGTCCACTCGCCCGTTCCCGATTCCACGCATTTGATGGGGCATTTGGTCCGCGTTCTTGTCTATGATGGATTTCATAGTTCCAGTGACCTGGACAGTTCGAATCCGTGGGCGCTTAACGCCCTTGTTTCTGTGCGTTACCGATACAGTGCCCTCGTTATACTTCTCTATGTAACTATGGTATGTTGACTTTGGGATACCGTGAATTATGTACCATGCCGTGGCACAAACCTCCATCCCCATTAATGTGACAAATTTTCTCTTCCGATTCCCGTCAAGCTCATGAAGTTGTCCTCCGACAGAGATGCCATACTCGTGGCGGTCCTCAAATGCCTTCAAGTAGTATTTCTGCCTCACAAGGAGTGTCTGGAACTGGTTGAAGTGCTGGCAACATAAACGATTGCAGCATTTCGACAAGGTGACCTCCCGAATCTCCTCGTCAGTAGTTTTCCGATCGTACAGTGAATCCGTCACCTCCAAACATGGCTTACGAACTACGAATCGATACGGAGCTTTCATTCTGCCGTCGAGATAAGCTAGAGGGTCGTCTAAGTCCGGAACTACTGAAAAATGATGCACGGTCTCCTCCAAGGACCAACCATTCGGGAACCAGCACTCAGACAGTGGCCACCGAGCGTGAGACATAACATCCTCTTCATTCCCCACAAAAACCTCGCAGATTGTCACACCCACGTGGTCCTCACCAAGTGTTTCATCCTGAAAATGATCATCCGGCCTCCAACTGAATATTCGACCCAACGACAATACGACACCGCTCGAGTCTTTCCGATGCACATTTAGACCCCACCAGGCTCCCTGTCGAATATACGGACGTGCATCCATCGGGGGATCTCCTGATGATCTGACGACGTCGGCGGCTCTCCACAGAACTATTCGTTCTTGAGCGTCTCCCAAAGATCTCACCCCTATCTGAACGGGTGCGCACCTTAAATCTTGAAATTCGGGTTTGATAGACTGCGCCCAAACTAAAATGTAAGTCTACGGCTCCAACGGGATGGGCACACCAAGCCACTGACCCTCTGGACGAACCTCCTTTACCATCCCTGCTCCAACTTCACCGAAGCCATAAACAAACAGCCTAATCCAATCACCATTGGCGAATGGTTCAGGTGCACCACTGGAGGCATGCGATTCACCATGCACGCCTGGTCCTTCAAAATGAGGAATTCATCTATCGTGCGATCCCACGATTCCCCATTTCTCAAAATACTTGGTGAAAACTATAAGTTGCAGCCCAAGATTAACTATCGTGAGATCCCCTGATCCAACTCTGAACCAAAAGCTCCGACTGCCAAATGCCGTATTGTAGACAACGTGAGATCCCACGATACCTCCATGAAAACGGAGGACACAATAGGCTGCAGCACAAGTTAATCTATGTAGAGGTCTCCTGTTCCAAATCTGAAGGGAAGCCCCAGAACTCCTGTCGTGGGATCCCATGATGTAGACATCGCAAGATCCTGCAATAACTACACGTAATAGGGATTGTCGAACAGCCTAGCAAACTATCGTGGGATCACACGATAGTCATTCTGTACATTCAAACATACGTATACGTATGCCGTGGATACAAGACATCATATACATACAACATTGTCGTCTCCATACTACATGATCGTTGTGTCCACGTACACCCAGACCTCTGTTCCATCCTTCTCAGGAGCTGAATCTTGATCTAATCCGGCTGCAGTCGAGAACAATGGACAAACTAAATGCAGCCTCTACTCTTCCCGGATCTTATCCCTCTCTCTCTCTCTCTCCGTAGATGCCTGTTTCTCATCTGAGGAACAGCTGGGTCGTCTAGAGTGAAGCGAAATCATCGAAGCAATCATGAGCAATGAAATTGGAAGTCTTGGTAGCATACCTTGCAACGACTGGATCAGTTGAGAGCCTTCTGTGCCAGCAACAAGAGGAAATGGCACTAGCAAGCAGCACGACTTGCTCACTCCAAAGCCTCCACAGCTTAATCAAGTGCAGAAAAGAGAAAGCTTCAGGTTCCTCAAAGCTTATGACTGAACTGGGTTGGAATTCTCGAACTCCAAATTCCCGCCTTGACATTTTGAAATGGAGGCGCGTTCCTTCATTTCGGATGTTCGATGCGTTCTTGAATGTCGCGCCACATTCAACAAGGCGCTGGATAACGTGCTGCCGTTTCCCGCTTATGTTGACCGATCTTTCCATATCCGTGCGGCCCTGACAACATGAAGGGAGGGCGTGCGTCTCTTGATTTCCTGCCAGAAAATTTAGAATTCGAATCTTGACCGGTCTTTCAAATCCTCACTAACATGTGGAATTTCGTTGCATTCAAAGATGGCATCGTTGCAAGGGACTTTGAGGGTCAATGATACTTTCAGCAAAGCGAACCTAGCTTTGAACACTGTCAGTTTCTCAGTGAGCCAAGGAATCCCGAATTCATATTCGACGCTTTGTTATTTGCAGATCAATTTATTGTCCTAAGATAATTCTTCATGAAAGAAGCATGAGAAATATATGCCATGACAGTAAGGAACTCACAATTCTCCAAAAAAATAAAAAAATAAAAAAATAAAAAAATGAAAAAATAAAAAAATAAAAAAACTCAAAACACTAAAAATAGTAATAAAATTTAAATGAAGATAAGCTAAAAATGTAAATGAAAAAAAAAAAATGAAAAAAATAGAATATCAAAAAAATGCAGAAAGTACAAAAAGTACGGGTTCATTAATATTCATTTCAAATACATATGCTAGAGTTGGCACTAGTTTTGCTAGATAAATACTGGGGGCTAGTTTTTATTTCTAATAGCAAATTTCAAACCGTCCTATATTAATGTATTAACTATCTATTATTAATGTAATAAAAAAAAATTCCTCAGCATTTTTATGGGTAAGGATTTCAGAATTCAGCGTTCTTAGGGTTTAGGATTTCTTTAGGATTTTAGGGTTTTTAGGGTTTAGAATTTCTTTAGGGTCTTAGGGTTTTTAGGGTTTAGGGTTTTTAGGGGGTAGGGTTTTTAGGGTTTTGGAGTTATTTAGGGTTCAAGGGCTTCAGTGCTTAGGGTTTAGGGTTTAGATTAAAGTCAATTTAAGGGTTTAGGGTTTCAATATCTTATACTGCATGGTTCACGGTCTTCGATTTTAGGGTTCACAATCTTAGTTTTTGGGTTCCTTTGCTTTAGAGTTATAGGTTTATATTGTCCACAATAGTAGGATTTCAAGCATCAAGATAATATAAATTTGGAGGGTGTTTTTTGGCAGTGAAAGTAGTAAATTTAGACGGTATTTTTATACCAATCATTTGTTTATCTTAATTAGAAAATGTCGAATCGAGGAATGCTCTTAATATAAATTATGATTTCACAAAACTGGAGGGCTATAAGTACCCACATCTTGCAAAACAATTTGAACCATCGATATTGAAGTGTAATTTATGTTCATGTTTTTAATTCAAATTACATTGACTAATGGTTAGCTTTCAATAATTTATGTGATCATGTTGTTTAGGAGCGATCGTGGCTTAGACAACCTTTGTGTTGATTTCTCACTCCATTGAATTTGATGTTGAGTTACATTGTTATTTAATAATGGTGTCCCTAGTTGTTTTTTTCCTAAATGCAAGCCTTTAATTTGAAACAAGGACATTCAACCTATATCTCGCGTTTGTGCAAAGTTTAAATTTAAATGTTTTCTACAACAAGGTTCTATAATTCGTGATTGAAGATATCAAAAGTAATTGTTTCAGTTTGTATGCAAGTACAACTACCACATATGTAACTAGTAGGCAATATACACAAATTTTTTATTTCTGAATTGAATTGTAGAATAATCATTAGATAGATTTCTTTAGGCACTCTCAAAAAAACTTAGTATCAAATGAAGAACAGAGGCATGGAATCTATTGAATTCCCCCAAAACTATTGCGCACCATAAAATTGAAATTGATGTCATATACTAGCAGTTATATTTTTAATTCACGTAAGCTGGCAAAAGGCTGCAAATGTTTGGCGTTCCGTAGCTTTGCTAAGTTTATAAATTATTAAAATGAAAATGAAGAATTCAGGAAAATCATGTACCAGATGACCAATATATAGAGTGCCACTTCAAATAGTAGTTGGATGTTCATTTTAAAAAAGAAAAAATAGGAGCAAAACGGGTTTACTTAGAAGAGTTTGTTAGTTGCATGGAGTGCAATTGAGTGAAACAACTGTTTGTAACGTTTAAATCCTTCTGCAATGGGCACTTCTTCTTAAGCACCATATTTGGGAACTCTAAATTCTTCACCAAAGTTTCTAACTTTCAGTCAGAAGTGGTGGGAAAAAAAATTAGAGCTGAAAAAAAATTAAAGAGAAAAAAATATAAGAGTAAAATGGCATATGGTAAATTTATGGCAATTGAAGATTGCAATTAATGTATGCCCTCTTTTGCTAGTGTTAAATACAAATAACCTTTTATATTTTTGTAAGCTGAACTTGTTAGAAAAATTAAATAGTTACACTATCATTGTAAAGATTGGAGTAATAAATCATATCATGTCAAATGAATGGAAATTATCTCACGTGGATTAGCACTTACTGAATTTATGATGTATCATGGCACATCATTGCAAGCCATATGATTACGTATGATGTATAGGTAAATGATTTTTTATGATGTATACTAAAAGCATGGATTTCATTTTGAAATTATGATTCACAACAATTACCAAAATTTTACTACAAGTACATTTAATTTATGCACATGAATTACATGATTTTTATTTACATAGATTATCTTCATTTCTAGCAAGTGATGATTGTGGCAGTATTTTGTAGCAATGAATATTCGTTTTGACCTGAAATTGACATAAAACCTTTGAGATTTGACTTAATTTTGAAAGGTTTTATTGCAATTTAGGACGAATCGACATAAATTGCAAGAAAACCTTTCAAAATTAGGTCAAATCTCAAACGTTTTATGTCAATTCAGGTCAAAACTCGACTTCAATTGCATTAAAACCTTTTCACCGAATTTTTTAAATTTATCTTTCATTTCAATGGAAAACTCTCATTTGAATGAATATGGTGTTCATGGAAGAAAGGCCTTTGAACTTTGCTAACCTTATAGCGTTTTGCTGAATTGCAAATATTCCTAATAAAACATGATCGAATTTAGGTTGTATGATTGTAATAATTGATTCATTTTGTGATTATTACTCTAAGTTATAAGATGTAAGATGCTCACGATCCAATTTTGGATTAGACAAAGTGACCTACTCTCGACCAGGGTGGTCAATTTTTTAACGTTTTGAAAATGTGACGAAGTAACATCTAATAAAGTTGTTAAGATTTTGAACTAGGAAAAATAGTTATTCCTATATATTGGAAATAGGACGAATGACCCTAAACACTTCCTTTTTTTCTAACTAATTCTAATCTTGATGGAAAATTAACCAGAAGAAAACATTCGTAGTGTTTTCAATTTCTTAACTGTAGGAAATAATCCTTCGCAACGTTGTTGAACTGGACATTTGATACGTTGCTTAGGGTGTCAAAAATAATTGACATACTTTAATTCAATTACGAACTAATTAGTTAACCTTTTCTTTACTTTTATCTTGGTAGTACACACACGGATAGTACACATAATGTTCTAAGCAAGTATTTGTTATATAAAAAAGAAAGTAGTTCTAAAACTTATTGGAAAAGAGTGTTCATCAATTTAAATTTGAATAGTTAGTAGTAAGTTAAATAAATTTTGATTAGACCTCCGTCCTCTACAGGAGCCAGAAAATCTCATAATATATATTTCAAGGATTTTATAAAAATCTCATGATGTGGATTTTAATAAAGGGCGTTCCTTGATGAATTTTGGTCATGATGACCCTGTACATCTGCCGCCGGTCTTCCGCCTCGCCCTGTCCGCTCGCGCCACGTGGCCTCTGTCGCCTCTGGATGGTTTTCTCTTTCCCCCAATGAGAGTTTTGCTGCCTCCCGTTGTTTTCTCTCCCGATACTCTTCCTTTCCCCAACCTCACGCTGTTTTCTCTCCCGATGTTCCAGTCTTCGATCCTGATCCTTTGCGTTTTGTGCCGCTGGTCTTCCGGAGTGGACAACTTCCCTTGTCGTCAGTGAATGGAACTCGGCGTTGTTGGCGGCGAGGCGCGTCCGACATTGGAGGATTGCTGGAGCTGCAGGACATTGGAACTACTCCGGGAGCGCGTCCGACCTTGGAGGAGTTGGAGCAAATAGTACTTGCTTTGCGACGTGCAGCGGGCTTGAAAGAGTCGTTGCGCAGGTGAGTCAATGTCTCTGTTTGAGTGTCCCCACTTGCTCGCTTTTGGAAATGCATCACGGGATTTTTGTTTTGTGCGTTGAGAACAATTGTGCTGTTAGCTTGTGCTATCTTGTTGGTAGCTTTGACATTGTGGACGTTGGACGGCATGTAGATGTTATCAGTAGTTTCATTGAGTTTCGGAGAAATGCTACTCGCTTCCGTTCAAATTTGTCCCACCTCGTTCTTGTGCTCACTGGCGTGCAAGTTTAAGCTGTATCCATTGCGGTTCTTTGAGTTTGATACATAGTTCAAATTTATGGCTTCCTGATGTTGATCTTTGCCGTCATGTATCAGGAGTTCAGGCTGCAATTCGTACATTGAAGGTTGCTTTGTGGCCTTGACCACGTTGAAGACGAAGCATGGCAGGACCGTCATCACAACGCAGCGGAGGCCTTCCAATTTGGAATGACAGGTAAGTTCCTCTGAATCGTATGTCGTGAGATCTCACCATACTACCATTACAGAGTTTTAGACAAGAATAGCAGAGGTTTTAGAATTAGCAGATTGAAGAATGCACGATAATTATAGGTCTGTAGTTCAGAACCCACGGTTATAAGGTTGTTAAAACCCTATAACCGCGCATTGTGGCGTGGCATCAACCAGAGAAATGCATAAGGGGTCAGCCCTATCAGGAGATCCCACGATGAAGTATCCATTAGAGTAGTCCGACTGGGAAATTTGGGACAGTTAATCTGCATTGGATGTCCTGTAAATGATTGTATTCACATTCAAATCATCGTGAGATCCCCTGATAACCAAGAGACATCAAAGAAATGAGGGAAATAAGATACTCAATCAGCTGAAAAAGCAACCGCATAACCGTAAAATCTCACTCCTTAGACTGAAGTTGTAGAATAAAAGAGAGATTACCGTGAGATCTCACGATAACGGATCATGAGTGGTATCCCAGAACACCAAAGCTTATTATAGTCTGCCCAACCAGAGCTGCTCCCCTTATAGTGATTGCATCGTGTGATCCCCTGATAAGCAAGGTAGACCAATAGATCATGAATAATAAGTAGTTCGGTCAAAAGCGTGCAACCCGGATGTATGAGTGAGGACACATCGTGAGATCTCACGATGACGACCAGTAATAGTCTAGCATCGTGAGATCCCCTGATGATGTTCACGTAGGAACTCTCCAGTTCCATTCGAAGCCGCGGTGTCGTAATAATCTGTTATAGAAGCCCTACTGTATAAGCAGACATCGTGTGATCTCACGATGATTCCAGATGTGGACCTGCTATGATGACACTCTAATCTAACACATCGTATGATATGGAATGCTGCAGTGGTGCACAGATGCAAGACATTCCTGAGGACTTGAGCCCAAGGAAGCTTGCAGCCTTCGTCGACTGTTGGATACATTCCTTCGAGTACATCGGAGAGCACAATCCGGCGACAGTTTTCCGATGCAACCTCAGCGTCACGGAATGGTGGCTGGAGTTCGTGATGGAGGAAGGCAAGGCTCTCATCGTCCCGATGCTGAGACATCTCGACAAGGTGCACAAACAAGCTGGGCTAAACGTCACGAAGATGCAGGGCCTTGATGGAGATACAGTTCTTGTCGTTGTGGAGGAGAAGATACCGAAGAGTGACCAGTTCATCACCTACGGCTTAATCCTGGACTACGCTAAGCTCAACATGACGAAGTGCAAGTCCATGACAGACAGATCCTTGATGTTTTGTAGAAGCACCTCATCACCCCATTGGAGTGTGGCTGAAATGAAATCTCAGTGGGATTTGATTGACAAGGATCGGATCGACGTTGGAGCTCCCGAGCGTCCAGTTGTTCACGGTACTCCTACCAAACCATCTCCGAAGAAGAAGGCCAAGAAGCGCAAGTCAGCTGCTGGAGCTCCAGGTGACAAAGAGGTGGCAGAAGAAGCCACATCATCTGGGAAAAAGCGAAAGGTAGGGACCGAGTTATCTATTCACGTGTGCGTGAATATGGAAGAGAGCGAAATCAAGAAGCTGACAAGGGAGGACATGACTAAGATGAAGAAGTTGTATGACACCCATTTCACGGACTTGTATCGATGGGGGAAGAAACCATTCTGCGACGTGGCCGGAGATCCCATCCGCGTACACTACGATTGCCTGCACGAGGCTCCCCCCAGAATTCTCGTGTACAGAAGGATAGAGCAAAGCCGCCTTGAAGGAATCACGAACAAGGCCAGAATCGCACCTGACTTCGACTCAGATAATAGAGTAATAACGGTGCTCCCTGTCCAGCGCGGTCCTTATGGGGACAAGAAGAAGGCCGACTTCTACAAAGAGGAGCCCGACAATGCGATTTTCAGCACAAAGACTCAGTACTTCATTACAGGGGGACAACACATTGTGAGGGCATACAGGAATCTGGTGAAAGACGGCGAGATAGCAAAGGCGGACAGGAAGTTAGCGACAACATTCAACATAGTACCCATCTTCGCCAAGAAGGAGAACTTCGATAACGTGTTGTTGCTTTCACGGGCCCTCAACCAAAATCTTGCTGGCGAACAGAAAGAGTAGTGCTTCACGAAGCAACTAATCAACGCCAGGATCAAATGGAGAGACATGGGCAGCCCGCAACCAGCACTCTTCGGCAGGCACCACGACAAGAAGTACCTGATATGAGTGATGTCAAAATCCCTCATTTGGTCAGTCCACTGCTAAATGCAGTCTTCATTCTCAATATCGTGGGATCCCCTGATGCTAATGTAGCTCTCAATCTAGGATCATGAGTTCGCTTACTCTAGAATGAAATGTCCACTTCGAGTGTCGAAATACACGGTGACTTCCTCCAAAATAGTATATCATCGTGAGAGCCCCTGATGCTTCAATGCTGTACACGGTCCTGTACTAATAGTCCCGTTGTGTTTCTGGTCTTGAGCAGGCATTTCATCCGTCCCTTGTAACAATCTTCACGTGTCAGAAGCTGAAAGACAACAAGGAGCTGCGGATTCCACTTGCCTTTCTCGAGGACGACAAGGATGTTGACAGATGGATTAAAATCGAGGAGAAGTACATGACAGGGTTGCTGCCGGACACCGCAGGGTCAGTCAATGAGACCGGATCTTTGAAGCGCAAGCCCCTTACTGCAAACGATTTCAAGACGTTGTATGGGCTTCGAGCGGAAGACATCAACTACCTTGCGACTCTCGTGGAAGAGAAAAAAATTACCGTGAAGAGCGGCAAGGTCAAGACCCCGAAACCCCTCACAACTCTTGCTTCGGCAGGCGCCAAGGAGCGCCTCATTCGGGGGATGAAGAACGAGTTGATGCTTCACTACAGGAAGCATCCACTACCCAGCAAGAAGCCGGAGTACGAACCATACTCCCCAACGGAGTGGGACGACTTCGCGAAGGAGAAGGGAATAGATCGCGAGCAAGTAGAGCTTTGGGTGAACAAAGCCGTGGATTCGCATTCCGGATCGAAGTGGCTGCTGGATCGCACAGCGGGGCTTAACAAGACGATCGACCCGGCTGACTGTCCGCAATTTGTGCGGGACATGTGGGAGGCGTACTTCAGTTTGACGGCGACCATTGGAGTGGAGGAGGCGCTTGAGAAGGGGTACTCCGAGAACTACATGTGCAGAGTCTTGGACGACCACTCCGGGAATCTCAGCAATGTTCTGAGGAACCCCGACGTCGTTTCTTGGCGGGATGGAAGTAAGCCGCACATGTACTTCTGGTTTCTCTTTAAGCAGACGGATTTGGGATCACGGGCAAAACTTCTGGAGGATCGAAGACTGAGACTATTCTTCGACGCTTTGGAGTGCTACGACCCATTCACGAAGCTTATCACAGCCCGGTCTGCCGCCGTACTCCTTACTGATGCAGAGGGATACCACATGCTGTGTCTTCATTTGGAGAAGAGAAGACGTGAAAACGGCAACACTAGAGTGTAAGACCTGCACCTCGTCAATTACATGACGGCACCAGCGGACGGATTCCCAGAGGCTGTCGCCAGGGAGGGCTTCAACGTCTTCGTTGTGTTCTGCTTCAGGTACAACAAGGAATATGGTTCGCAATTGTCTTTCAAAACCTTCTTCCTGGGAGAATCTAAAAAGATGAAGCAAGTGTACAGGTCCAAAGAGCATCGGGATGACTTCACATATTGGAGACGGCAGAATGTACCGTACTTGAAGATTTCAACGGCCATGATCATCTTCTTCGAGCACGTATATGGCGACCTTATCCTCGTCAACATTAACGGTGGACCAGAGTTCACATTTCTAGGAATGGTACGCAACTGATTGTCCCTCTCCTTTTCATCGCCTTCCAATATTATGTTGATCCCATTAACTAGCAGATACTGACGTACTCTTCTTCCCCATCTGCTGTAGAGTGCCAAAGTAAAAGTCCTCGAAGTTGTGAAATCCGCGGAGGCTGCATATGAAAGTCAAGACTTTGCGAGACAAATGTGGGACCACTTCCACTTGAAGCCGAAGCCACTGTCTGAGCACCAAGTACTGAACGACGAGGAGCAGGACTCGGATGAGGAGGAAGAAGCGTACAAGGAATTGGACAATTCCGGTGAACGAGAACATGAAGGAGGAATCGGATTATTGCAGGGGAACAATAAGGTCAGTGTACACTTCTTGTTGAGCCATCGTGAGATCTCCGGATGCCTGGCAGCGCACATCAATGATATACGCTATCCCAATGGCTTACTGATTTCTAGTGTCGTTGGCATGTTCCGACGCAGGAGGACTCTCCGCGAAGAAGGGGGCAGACGGGTGACTTCGAGACTCCGCCCTTGGTCAACAAGATAGAAAAGGAAGTTCGTCCAACGCGGGAGAGCATGAGGGAAACGCATGGGGAGGGAGTTCGGGATTCACCAGCTGGTTCAGGTGCTGCTCGTCACTATAGTGAGTTGGAGGACAACGCTGTGGACGCGGCGCTTACTGACAAGAGAAAACTCCGTAAGAAAGCCGTCAAGAACTCTTCAAAGTCAGTTAGAGGTCCAGAGCAGTCGACGCAGGAGAAGCGGAAGAAACCAGAAATCAAAAAGAAGCTTTCTGATGTTCTGGAGAAGGTGAAGGACAAGGTTATCGTTAAGAAGAAGAGCAAGAGCATCGCAGTGCTAGCGACAGAGAAGTTCCTGGAGGACGGAATCACCTCGTCACCTGATGTGGAAGTGATTGAGAAGGACCGGTTTGTTCGTCGCTCAGATCCTGAGATGGTGGCAACCGAAAATCAACAGGGCAAGGGCTCCGGCGACGATTCAGTGGATTCGTCGTCACTGGAAGCGTCGAAAGCCGCGAAGACACTTGTTTCCTGCGCCTCTCGACCCTCACATTTAGAGTCCGCCGACAATACACTCTCGGGTGCTGAGCACCCTCAGATGTCTGATGCGGAGCAGGGAAATGGAGAGGGTCCGATCGTTCAGTCACCTGTGAAGGAGGCAGGACGACCGCAGGAGGAAGTTGCCCAGCCGTCATCGGGGGGATCTCACGATGGCACAAGAGGACCCGGTCGTCGTTGGGCAAGACGGTCAGTCACCTAGCCCTGTACTTGGCTGCACGCTGGAGCTTTCCGGCATACATGAAGAGGTGAATCAGTTGAGGACTGGAGAGTCTGAGCTGCTATCGAGTCCTGCAAGTGAGACGCGGATCCCAGGGAAGGAGGAATCAAAACTTGCAACCGGCACTTTGGTATCGGGTGAGATGCTAAAGGAGACACCGGTTATCTCCCATGACTATGTTACTTCTAGATGCAAGGGGAAGGGTATAGAGACGGTGGAGGAGAACTTTCCTTCATTGGGGGATCCCACGATAGTGCCTTTGGAAAAGCGCGTGCAGGTGGACATGAGTGTTGACGTTCGAAGGAATGCTATGACGGATTTGGACATATTCAGTCCCGTACCAGGTAGGGACTCGTCGAGGCTTGAGGAGGCATCTGTAGTAAACATCGCCCTCGAGGCAGCAGGTGAGGTTGCTCGAGAAAGCGATACAGGTGTGGACACGGGGGTTTTGGATGCCTTGCCCTTAGATGGGCCAGAGGTTCTGAAGGTTAGCAATTTTGATGTCTTCAAGGAGTTATGTCATTTCTCGAGTCTAAATTCATACCCCAATCGACGACTAGATAATCCGAAGTCAAAGCATCTGGAAGCCGTAAGGCAAGCAAATCGTTTCATATACGAAGAGGTGTTTAACTGGAATCTTGAACAGGGGGCGCCATCACAAGATGCTTTGAAAGTACCGGAGAGCGATGCGCCGAAGCAGAGGGGAAATGAGACGGAAGACGTCACAGGTGCTTGAGTGCTCTACTATTTCATTGTATCATATTTTGTTTTAAAGCTGTGTCTCCTGAATTGACTCTAACTACATGTTTCTTTTGTCTTTTGCAGAGCTTGGAATGCCTTCCTTGCCTGTGGCGAGTTCATCGAGAGAGGTAGTTTTCAGACGGTACTCTGTGGTCCTTGACCTCAATGGGCTTCTTCTTCACAGATCCTTTGATGATCGTAATCGACGCAAGAATGTACCCCGTCCGGGTGTTGTAGAGTTCCTTGACTGGTTGCGTAGACATGCAGCCGTTGCGTTCTGGAGCAGCGCTTTGAGCCGGAATGTGAGGTCTCTACTGGATACCCTTCTGTGGCCCACCTCATTTAAAGCAGCGGACGTCATTGTTCTCTCGCAGGAGGATTGCAGGGTGTCGTCCTTTAGAGACCGCAACAATCCGGATAGGCCCTACTTCCTGAAGGATCTGACCACCTTCGCCACAATCGCGAATTTGAATTCCTTAGACAATGTTCTTCTAATTGATGACAGTCCGATTAAGAACCTCCTGAATGATCCATGCATCGCCGTTCATCCAAAAACATGGGCCGGTGATCTGAGGGACTACTTCTTGGAGGGGCAGTTGAAGCCATGGCTTCAGGATCTGTTTCAGTCAAACGAGAGTGTCGTCTCCTACGTCTTGAACCATCCACTTCCGGGTGGTTAGAGGTCGGAGATTAAGTTTTCCAGGCTGGCGAAGAGTATTCTGGGCGGAATTCCTAAATAGGGCTGGTTTTTCATACTCGGTAGGCGTTATCAGGAGATCTCACGATGATATCTGGGACTTCTTTATAAGTAGAGATAGTAGGTGTCACAATATTGGTAGAACAGACTATAATCATAGTAAATGTATCTTCTGTAACTGACTTCGACACTTATATTGATAACAAACAAACTGGGTGACCTTATAAATTTACTTGTAATCTTCATAGTAATACGATCATCGTGATATCTCACGATGCTTTCTTTTACTTCAGTGTTGTTGTAGTCGAATACCAAGCTGTTCTTGTTCTCTCTTTAAAGTACTCTATTTTCCGTCCCTTCTGTGAGTTACTGTTTTCTAATGTCTGTAATCGATATGATGGGAATTTCCAGCGAATTCACTAATGTGGTTGTTTATTTCTTAGTATGGCCGTCTGTTTTCCATGATCCTGTAATATGTAAATTATAATCCTTCGGGCAGACTCAGTTCGTTAAATTTGCGTAGTTTTAGGATTTTCTCGGAAGAGATGTAGATGTCTGATTTGTCTCACAAATGCTCTCCGTTTTATGAGTCCTTCATTATGTTTTTGTCAGATACTTCATTTACGCTCTCGGTATTCTATTACCCCTCTACCTTCTTTGGAATAATTTTAATCGTATTTGAATTGTGGTAAGTTGGGGCCCCTAGCCTTCCCACTGTTGACTCTTCATCAGGAGATCTCCCGTTACATGATTCCTTATACATGTCATATCTTTATTCTGAGTGCGTATGGTATCATTGTTTTGTTTCTTATTTCTTTTGCTTAGAATTCGTTCTTACAATATATATATTTTTTTCTTACCAACTTATTCGTCCATCAGTAATATGGACACTGGTTCAGTTCGCTTCTGCATAAACTCTTTGGATGTTTTTTTGTAATAAGCTCGTCCATTACCTCATCCGGAGATCTTCTGATGTTCGATAATTCTGCTTTTCGGGTACGGGTGTATTACTCTTTTACAGTCTCCATCATGGGATTTCACGATACGAATCTTCATGGTTTACCTCGGTCCGAATTCTTTTCCTCTGAGTCTACCACCACATGTGGAGGTAGTTTTTTAGTTCATTTTAGTTTATGAATGATCTACATTCTCCATAAGCAGTTCACTTAAGAATAGAGCCCTACTTCTCTCGATCATCTCGGAATTACTTTGAACCGATGGGAGCAAAATTACACAAGTCTCACATTTTTCCCAAAGCTTCTTGGGGTCGTCGAAAGTACGAATTGTTTTCTGCGTTCTTCTTTATAATTTTATTAGTAAATCGGAATGCTTGATTACTGCAGTTCATGGAACACTGATCCCTTGTTCGGGTATGCTACAAACAGTTTCATAGGATATATTCCATCAGGAGATCTCTCGATAATTAAGGTCACATTTCCTTTCATTATAGGTATTGTGTCCTTGACTGTGGGCGGGTGTTGTTCTCTGCAGGCAGTGGTGATCCTGGTACTCACGGGTGCTCTCTGCAATGGCGATTCTCCTTCGGATCTCCAGATTAATGTGAAGACATTATCACGCTTCGAGGCGTTCAATAGTCTTCTGCTGACAACGACTTCCGTTTTCCTCTGGTCGAATATACATTGGTCGTCATTGAAAGAGATTCTTGCACGTTTTCTTCTACGAAAACTTATTTCGAGGTTATGGCGGATAACTTGTGGATGTGATTTACATTGCAAGTTGCAACTGCATCATCCTCATCGTCGACATGTATTGAAGACCCTCGTTAGTGATCCTCATGCTAGGGAGGTACTTAGGAATCGAACGGTTCACTTCCTTGATATAGATCCTATGAACATGCGGATGCATTTAATCCCCCCGGTCGTACATGTTAGAGATGACCCCAATAGCTTGTACAGTAGACTCTGAAATGCAAGCTAATTTCATATTCATTTCAGAGGCGCACGCCTAAGTATGCTTTGGTGTATCTTTCCAAATGAATTGTGGTGATTTCACCTTACTTCACTATACAATTGTCTCTATTTTGCAGAAATCTCTCTATTTGAATGCATTGAACATGTCATCCTATATGCTTGTATAATGCTATGGGAATTTCATCTGGAGATCTCTTGATCTCCAATTCCCAATTTCAGTGATGGATTTCATACCTCCATTTTGTTGTGGATCTCAATGCTTCAAACGAAATAAACATGTAGACATGTTAGCATTTGAATTCACAATATTTACACATGGTTTGCAATTTCCAGAAGTAAATTTGTGGACAAGTATTTCAATCTCTACATCATGAAATCCCTAGATGATGGATTTGTTTCAATGAATAAAACAGCAAAAAACGCACCCTAAACGCTTACAATGCCAAAGCGCGTTCTGTTATATGGCTTTTAATATACATATGTGCTCAATTACCTATTATCCTAGCTACTTTCAACATCATGACGGTGATTTTTTCCATAATGTAGGTTGTAATCATCATGGGATATCTTCCAAAAAGTCCAAAATTGGGCCCAAAGTCCAAAAGTAGTTAAACAGGGCATTTAGATGTTCTCTTTCCATTGCAAATTCATGAGCACATTGACAGTGAGGAATTATTTGAACGCCTTATACGAAAACAAGTTGAGTTCCAATAAGACCATGCCCTGTATTTTAAAATTTTAAAATCCCAAATTTCATGGAATTCACTTAATGAATAAAAGGAAAAACATACATACAAGTTTGAAATTCTCTTTCAATTGCGAATTCATGAGCACATTGAGAATGACAAATTTTTGGAACGCCTCATACGAAAACAACTTGAAATCCAATAAGACCATGCCCTGTTTTTTAAAATTTAAAAATCCCAAATGTCATGGAACTCACTCATTGGGTCAAAGGAAAAGAATACATACAAAGTTGGAAATTCTCTTTCAATTGCAAATTCATGAGCACGTTGAGAAAGAGGAATTTTTCTGAATCTCTTATATGAAAACAAGTTGAATTCCAATAAGACTATGGCTTGTATTTAAAAATATTAAAATCCCAAATGTCAAGGAACTCACTTGTTAAGTCAAAGGAAGAAAATACATACAAGTTGGAAATTCTCTTTCACGTGCAAATTCATGAGCACATTGACATTGTTGAATTTTTTTGAATGCTTCATATGAAAACAAGTTGAATTCCAATAAGACCATGCCCTGTATTTTAAAATTGTAAAATCCCAATTGTCATGGAATTCACTCAATGAGTTAAAGGAAAGAAATACATACAAGTTGGACATTCTCATTCATTTGCATACTCATGAGCACATTGACAATGAGGTATTTTACTGAATGCCTAAAATGAAAACAAGTTGAATTCTAATAAGACCATGTCCTGTATTATAAAATTTAAAAATCCCAAATGTCATGGAATTCACTCATTGGGTTGAAGGAGAAAGTTACATACGAGTTGGATGTTCTCTTTCCATTGCAAATTCATGAGCACATTGACAGTGAGGAATTATTTGAACGCCTTATTCGAAAACAAGTTGAGTTCCAATAAGACCATGCCCTGTATTTTAAAATTTTAAAATCCCAAATTTCATGGAATTCACTCATTGGGTTAAAGGAAGAAAATACATACGAGTTGGAAATTCTCTTTCAATTGCAAACTCATAAGCGCATTGAGAATGACAAAATTTTGGAACTCCTCACACAAAAACATGTTGAATTCTAATAGGACCATGCCCTATATTTTAAAATTTGAAGTAATCAAATGTCATGGAATTCACTCATTGAGTTAAAGGAAAAAAATACATACAAGTTGGAAATTCTCTTTCAATTGCAAATTCATGAGCATGTTGAGAAAGAGGAATTTTTCTGAATCTCTTATATGAAAACAAGTTGAATTCCAATAAGACTATGGCTTGTATTTTAAAATTTAAAAATCCCAAATGTCATGGAATTCACTTGTTAAATCATAGGAAAAAAATACATACAAGTTGGAAATTCTCTTTCACTTGCAAATTCATGAGCACATTGACATTGTTGAATTTTTTTGAATGCTTCATATGAAAACAAGTTGAATTCCAATAAGACCATGCCCTGTATTTTAAAATTGTAAAATCCCAATTGTCATGGAATTCACTCAGTAAGTTAAAGGAAAGAAATACATACAAGTTGGACATTCACTTTCATTTGCATACTCATGAGCACATTGACAATGAGGAATTTTACTGAATTTCTTATAAGAAAACAAGTTGACTTCCAATAAGACCATGCCCTGTATTTTAAAATTTTAAAATCCCAAATTTCATGGATTTCACTCAATGAGTAAAAGGTAATACATACATACAAGTTTGAAATTATCTTTCAATTGCGAATTGATGAGCACATTGAGAATGACAAATTTTTGGAACACCTGACACGAAAACATGTTGAATTCTAATAGGACCATGCCCTGAATTTTAAAATTTGAAGTAATCAAATATCATGGAATTCACTCATTGAGGTAAAGGAAAAAAATACATACAAGTTGGAAATTCTCTTTCAATTGCAAATTCATGAGCACATTGAGAAAGAGGAGTTTTACTGAATCTCTTATATGAAAACCAGTTGAATTCCAATAAGACCATGCCTTGTATTTGAAAATTTTAAAATCCCAAATGTCATGGAATTCACTCATTGGGTTAAATGAAAAAAATACATACAAGCTGGAAATTCTCTTTCCATTGCAAATTCATGAGCACATTGACAATGAGGAATTTTACTGAATCTCTAATATGAGAACAAGTTGAATTCCAATAAGACCGTGCTCTGTATTTTAAAATTGTAAAAAATCCCAATTGTCATAGAATTCACTAAGTAAGTTAAAGGAAAGAAATACATACAAGTTGGGCATTCTCTTTCATTTGCATACTCATGAGCACATTGACAATGAAGAATTTTACTAAATGCCTGAAATGAAAACAAGTTGAATTCCATTAAGACCATGCCCTCTCTTTTAAAATTTTAAAATCCCAATTGTCATGGAATTCACTCATTGGGTTAAAGGAAAGAAATACATACGAGTTGGGAATCCTCTTTCAATTCCAAATTCATGAGCGCATTGAGATTGAGGAATTCCTTTGATTGCCTTATATGAAAACAAGTTGAATTTCAATAAGACCATGCCTTGTATTTTAAGATTGACGTAATCAAATGTCATGGAATTCATTCATTGCGTGAAAAGAAGAAAATCCATTGAAGTTGGAATTTTCTTTCAGTTGCAAATTCATGAGCACATTGAGAAAGAGGAATTTTTTTGAACGCTTTATATGAAAACAAGTTGAATTCCAATAAGACCATGCCCTGTATTTTAAAATTTCAAAATCCAATATTTCATGGAATTCACTTATTGAATTAAAGGAAAAGAATACATACAAGTTGGAAATTTTCTTTCAATTGCAAATTCATGAGCACATTGAGAAAGAGGAATTTTACTGAATCTCTTATATGAAAACAAGTTGAATTCCAATAAGACCATGCCCTGTATTTTAAAATTTTAAAATCCCAAATGTCATGGATTTCACTCATTGGATTAAAGGAAAGAAATACATACGAGTTGGAAATTCTCATTCAATTGCCAATTCATGAGCACATTGAGAATGGGGAATTTTACTGCATCTCTTATATGAAAACCAGTTGAATTCCAATAAGACCATGCCCTGTATTTTAAAATTTTAAAATCCCAAATGTCATGGATTTCACTCATTGGGTTAAAGGAAAGAAATACATACGAGTTGGAAATTCTCATTCAATTGCCAATTCATGAGCACATTGAGAATGGAGAATTTTATTGAATCTCTTATATGAAAACCAGTTGAATTCCAATAAGACCATGCCTTGTATAATAGAATTAGAAAACCCCGAATGTCATAATGTTCACGCATTGAGCTAAAGGAAAAAAATACCTACAAGTTCAAAAATCTCTTTCAATTGCAAATTCATGAGCGCATTGACAGTGAGGAATTTTACTGAATCTCTTATATGAAAACTAGGTGAATTTCAATAAGACCATGCCTTGTATTTGAAAATTTTAAAATCCCAAATGTCATGGAATTCACTCATTGGGTTAAATGAAAAAAATACATACGAGCTGGAAATTCTCTTTCCATTGCAAATTCATGAGCACATTGACAATGAAGAATTTTACTGAATGTCTTTTATGAAAACAAGTTGAATTCCAATAAGACCGTGCTCTGTATTTTAAAATTGTAAAAAATCCCAATTGTCATGGAGTTCACTCAATAAGTTTAAGGAAAGAAATACATAAAAGTTGGAAATTCTCTTTCATTTGCATACTCATGAGCACATTGACAATGAAGAATTTTACTGAATGCCTGAAATGAAAACAAGTTGAATTCTAATAAGACCATGCCTTGTATTTTAAAATTTTAAAATCCCAAATGTCATGGATTTCACTCATTGGGTTAAAGGAATAAAATACATACGAGTTGGAAATTCTCTTTCAGTTGCAATTTCATGAGCGCATTGAGAATAAGGAATTCCTTTGAATGCCTTATATGAAAACAAGTTGAATTCATATAAGACCATGCCCTATATTTTAAAATTTTAAAATCCCAAATGTCATGGAATTCACTCATTTACTGAACCGAAAAAAATACATACCAGCTGAACATTCTCTTTCATTAGCAAATTCATGAGCACATTGACAATGAGGAATTTTACTGCATGTCCTATATGAAAACAAGTTGAATTCCATTAAGACCATGCCCTGTATTATAAAATTTAAAAATCCCGAATGTCATGGAATTCACTCATAGGGTTATAGGGAAAAAATACATACGTGTTGGAAATTCTCTTTCCATTGCAAACTCATGAGCACATTGATAATGAAAATTTTTACTGAATGTCTTATATGAAGTCAAGTTGACTTCCAATAAGACCATGCCCTGTATTTTAAAGTTTTAAAATCCTAAATGTCGTGGAGTTTACTCATTGAGTTAAAAGAAAAAAAAACATACAAGTTGGACATTCTCCTTCATTAGCAAATTCATGAGCACATTGACAATGGGGAATTTTACTAAATCTCTTATACAAAAACATGTTGACTTCCACTTAGACCATGCCCTGTATTTTAAAGTTCTAAAATCCTAAATGTCGTGGAGTTCACTCATTGAGTGAACCAAAAAAAACACATACAAGTTGGACATTCTCCTTCATTAGCAAATTCATGAGCACATTAACAATGAAGAATTTTACTGAATGTCTTTTATGAAAACAAGTTGAATTCCAATAAGACCATGCTCTGTATTTTTAAAATTGTAAAAAATCCCAATTGTCATGGAATTCACTCAATAAGTTTAAGGAAAGAAATACATAAAAGTTGGAAATTCTCTTTCATTTGCATACTCATGAGCACATTGACAATGAGGAATTTTACTGAATGCCTGAAATGAAAACAAGTTGAATTCTAATAAGACCATGCCTTGTATTTTAAAATTTTAAAATCCCAAATGTCATGGATTTCACTCATTGGGTTAAAGGAATAAAATACATACGAGTTGGAAATTCTTTTTCAGTTGCAATTTCATGAGCGCATTGAGAATAAAGAATTCCTTTGAACGCCTTATATGAAAACAAGTTGAATTCATATAAGACCATGCCCTGTATTTTAAAATTTTAAAATCCCAAATGTCATGGAATTCACTCACTGAATGAACCGAAAAAAATACATACAAGTTGGACATTCTCTTTCATTAGCAAATTCATGAGCACATTGACACTAAGGAATTTTACTGCATCTCTTGTATGGAGAGAAGTTGAATTCCATTAAGACCATGCCCTGTATTATAAAATTTAAAAATCCCGAATGTCATGGAATTCACTCATAGGGTTATAGGGAAAAAATACATACGAGTTGGAAATTCTCTTTCAGTTGCAAATTCGTGAGCACATTGACAGTGAGGAATTATTTGAACGCCTTATACGAAAGCAAGTTGAATTCCATTAACACCATGCCCTGTATTTTAAACTTTTAAAATCCCAAATGTCATAGAATTCACTCTTTGGGTTAAAGGAAAGAAGTACATACGAGTTGGGAATTCTCATTCTATTGCAAATTCATGAGCACATTGACAATGGGGAATTTAACTAAATCTCTTATATGAAAACATGTTGACTTCCAATTAGACCATGCCTTGTAATTTAAAATTTAAAAATCCCAAATGTCATGGAATTCACTCATTGGGTTGAAGGAAAAAATTACATACAAGTTGGAAAGTCTCTTTCAATTGCAAATTCATGAGCACATTGAGAATGGGGAATTTTACTGGATCTCTTATATGAAACCAGTTGAATTCCAATAAGACCATGCCCTGTATTTTAAAATTTTAAAATCCCAAATGTCATGGAATTCACTCATTGGGTTAAAGGAAAGAAATACATACGAGTTGGGAATTCTATTTCAATTCCAAATTCATGAGCACATTGACAATAAAGAATTTTACTGAATCTCTTGTATGGAGACCAGTTGATTTCCAATAAGACCATGCCCTGTATTTTTAAATTTAAAAATCCCAAATGTCATGGAACTCACTCATTGGGTTAAAGGATAGAAATACATACAAGTTGGACATTCTCTTTCATTTGCATACTCATGAGCACATTGACAATGGGGAATTTTACTAAAACTCTTATATGAAAACAAGTTGAATTCCAATAAGACCATGCCCAGTATTTTAAAATTTTAATATCCCAAATGTCATGGATTTCACTCATTGGGTTAAAGGAAAGAAATACATACGAGTGGGAAATTCTCATTCAATTGCCAATTCATGAGCACATTGAGAATGGGAAATTTTACTGAATCATTTGTATGGAGACTAGTTGATTTCCAATAAGACCATGCCCTGTATTTTTAAATTTAAAAATCCCAAATGTCATGGAATTCACTCATTGCGTTAAATGAAAAAAATACATACGAGTTGGAAATTCTCTTTCCATTGCAAATTCATGAGCACATTGACAGTGAGGAATTATTTGAACGCCTCATACAAAAACAAGTTGAGTTCCAATAAGACCATGCCCTGTATTTTAAAATTTTAAAATCCCAAATTTCATGGAATTCACTGAATGAGTAAAAGGAAAAACATACATACAAGTTTGAAATTCTCTTTCAATTGCCAGTTCATGAGCACATTGAGAATGACAAAATTTTGGAACGCCTCACACGAAAACATGTTGAATTCTAATAGGACCATGCCCTGTATTTTAAAATTTGAAGTAATCAAATATCATGGAATTCACTCATTGAGTTAAAGTAAAAAAATACATACAAGTTGGAAATTCTCTATCAATTGCAAATCCATGAGCACATTGACGATGAGGAATTTTACTGAATCTCTTATAGGAAAACAAGTTGAATTCCAATAAGACCTTGCCCTGTATTTTAAAATTTAAAAATCCCAAATGTCATGGAATTCACTCATTCGGTTATAGGAAAAAAATACATACGAGTTGGGAATTCTCTTTTTGTTGCAATATTATGAGCGCATTGGGAATAAGGAATTCCTTTGAACGCCTTATATGAAAACAAGTTGATTTCTAGTAAGACCATGCCCTGTATTTCAAAAATTTTAAATCCCAAATGTCATGGAATTCACTCATTGGATTAAATGGAAAAAATACATACGAGTTGGAAATTCTCTTTCAATTGCAAATTCATGAGCACATTGACAATGAGGAATTTTACTGAATCTCTTGTATGAAAACAACTTGAATTCCAATAAGACCATGTCTTGTATGATAAAATTTAAAGATCCCAAATGTCATGGAATTCACTCATTGGGTTAAAGGAAAGAAATACACACGAGTTGGAAATTCTCTTTCAGCTGCAAATTCATGAGCACATTGACAATGAGGAATTTTATTGAATCTCTTATACGAAAACAGGTTAACTTTCAATGAGACCATGCCTTGTATTTTAAAATTTAAGGATCGCAAATGTCATGGAATTCACTCGTTGGGTCAAAGGAAAAAAATACATACAAGTTGGGAATTCTCTTTCCATTGCAAATTCATGAGTACAATGACAATGAGGAATTTTACTGAATCTCTTTTATGGAAACAAGTTGAATTCCAATAAGACCATGCCCTGTATTTTAAAATTTTAAAATCCCAATTGTCATGGAAATCACTCATTGAGCTAAAAGAAAAAATTACATACGAGTTGGAAATTCTCTTTCAATTGCAAATCATGAGCACATAGACAATGAGGAATTTTACTGAATCTCTTATATCAAAATAAGTTGAATTCCAGTAAGACCATGCCTTGTATTTTAAAATTTTAAAATCCCAAATTTCGTGGAACTCACTACTTGAATTAACCAAAAAAAATTACATACAAATTGGACATTGTCTTTCATTAGCAAATTCATGAGCACATCGACAATGAGGAATTTTACTGAATCTCTTATATGATAACAAGTCTAATTCCATTAAGACCATGCCCTGTATTTTAAAATTTTAAAATCCCAAATTTCATGGAATTCACTCATCGGGTTAAAGGAAGAAATTACATACAAGTTAGAAATTTTATTTCAATTGCAAATTCATAAGTACATTGACAATGAGGAATTTTACTGAACCTCCTATATGAAAACAAATTGACCTCCAATAAGTCCAGGCCCTGTATTTCAAAATTTCAAAATCCCAAATGTCATGGAATTCACTCATTGGGTTAAAGGAAAAAAATACATACGAGTTGGAAATTCTCTTTCAATTGCAAATTCATGAGCACATTGACAATGGAGAATCTTACTGAATCTCTTGTATGAAAACAAGTTGACTTCCAATAAGACCATGCCCTGTATTTTAAAATTTTAAAATCCCAAATGTCATGGAATTCACTCATTGGCTTAAAGGGAAAAAATACATACGTGTTGGAAATTCTCTTTCAATTGCAAATTTATGAGCACATTGACACTGGGGAATTTTACTAAATCACTTATATGAAAACAAGTTGAATTCCAATAAGACCATGCCCTGTATTTTCAAATTTAAAAATCCCAATTGTCATGGAATTCACTCATTGAGCTAAAAGAAAAAATTATATACGGGTTGGAAATTCTCTTTCAATTGCAAATCATGAGCACATGGACAATGAGGAATTCTTTTGAACGCCTTATATGAAATCAAGTTGAATTCCAATAAGACCATGCCCTGCATTTTAATGTTTAGAAATCCCAAATGTCATGGAACTCACTCGTTGGGTCAAAGGAAAAAAATACATACAAGTTGGAAATTCTCTTTTAATTGCAAATTCATGAGCACATTGACAATGAGGAAATTTTACTGAATCTCTTATATGAAAACAAGCTGAATTCCAATTTGATCATGCCCTGTATTTTAGAATGTTAAAATCCCAAATGTCATGGAGTACAATCAATGGGTTAAAGGACGAAAATACATACGAGTTGGGAATTCTCTTTCAATTGCAAATTCACGAGCACATTGGCAATGAGGAATTTTACTGAATGTCTTATATAAAAACAAGTTGAATTCCAATAAAACCATGCCCTATATTTTAGAGTTTAAAAATCCCGAATGTCATGGAATTCACTCATTGAGTGAACAAAAAAAAATACATACAAATTGGACATTCTCTTTCATTTGCATACTTCTGAGCACATTGGCAATGAGGAACTTTATTGAATGCCTGAAATAAAAACAAATTGAATTCCATTAAGACCATGCCCTATATTTTAAAATTTAAAGTAATCAAATGTCATGGAACTCACTTGTTAAGTTGAAGGAAAAAAATACATACAAGTTGGAAATTCTCTTTCAATTGCAAATTCATGAGCGCATTGAGAATAAGGAATTTCTTTGGTTGCCTTATCTGAAAACAAGTTGACTTCCAATAAGACCATGCCCTGTATTTGAAAATTTTAAAATCCCAAATGTTATGGAACTCAATTGTTGGGTCAAAGGATATAAATACATATAAGTTGGATTTTCTCTTTCAATTGCAAATTCATAAGCGCATTGAGAATAAGGAGTTTCTTTGAACGCCTCCTATTAAAACAAGTTGATTTCCAATAAGACCAAGCCCTGTATTTTAAAATTTTAAAATCCTAAATGTCATGGAATTCACTCATTGGGTTAAAGGAAAGAAATACATACGAGTTGGAAATTCTCTTTCAATTGCAAACTCATGAGCACATTGACAATGTGGAATTTTACTGAATGCCTTATATAAAGACAAGTTGAATTCCAATCAGACCATGCCTTGTATTTTAAAATTTTAAAATCCCAAATGTCATGGAACTCACTCGTTGGGTCAAAAGAAAAAATTACATACGAGTTGGATATTCTCTTTCAATTGCAAATTCATGAGCACATTGAGAATGAGGAATTCCTTTGAACGCCTTATATGAAATCAAGTTGAATTCCAATAAGACCATACCTTGTATTTTAAAATTTTAAAATCCCAAATGTCATGGAACTCACTCGTTGGATCAAAGGAAGAAAATACATACAAGTTGGAAATTCTCTTTCAATCTAAATTTATGAGCACATTGACGATGAGGAATTTTACTGAATCTCTTAAATGAAAACAAGTTGAATTCCAATAAGACCATGCCCTGTATTTGAAAATTTAAAAATCCCAAATGTCATGGAATTCACTCATTAGGTTAAAGGAAAAAAATACATACGAGTTGGAAGTTCTCTTTCAATTGCAAATTCATGAGCGCATTGAGAATAAGGAATTTCTTTGATTGCCTTATATGAAAACAAGTTGATTTTCAATAAGACCATGCCCTGTATTAACACTATATTCATTATTTTGAGAGGTTTGGACCCTCTCATTATAATGTTTCCCGTCTAGTCTCCCAAAATTGAATGTTAGTTTTAGCTAATTTAGGTTGCTTATCCCTAACCTTATTAATTCTGAAGCACAATTTTCATTAAAATGAGAGTTTTTTTTAATTAGGGAGTCCTGTAGTATATCTTGCTACTTGTAACAGTAGTCCTTTGACTCTTATAACTGAAGATCATGTTATATTTGAACACCAAGTCATGACCTCCGCGGTTGGTTGTAAGGAGTTGTTTATCTCATCAAGGGGGTCCGGGTTCAATTCCTTTGAATTCGTATGAGCGCATGAAAAAAACACATGACTTGGTGAAGCTAAGTGAGCATCGCAGGCAGGAAATTTGTAACAACCAATTGACCCCCCTACCCAAAATGTGAAAGTACTTAACATGTTAAGAAAATATAAATAGTGGATATACCCACTATTCTTTTGTTTCAAATCAAAGTAGGATTTCGAAAAACATAAACACAGAATATATAAACAAAAAAGAAATTGATTGAATAATAGTGAAAACAAAATAATATAATTTTGTTTTCATATATGTATACTATATGTAAGTACAACTTCTTAGTAAATAAAGCACATATTACTACAAATAGATATACAATAACAAACAATAAATAATATAAAACCAATCAACTAAAACGTAATTCATCTACTCTAACATTTAAATACCATTTGTTGTAGGAAACATGACAATGTGCTACAACATTACTAAAAAATGTGCTTCACATATGCTACATGTCTTTGGATATCAACTGTATGATGCAAGACTCTGGTTGATGACTTCAATTTGGATAGACGGGATCTTGATCATGCAATGGACGGTGTCACTTCTTATGGAAGAACTCCACGTTGTCATTATGGTGTTTGTATGCTCCCAAATTGGTGGCTCAGTTTCTTCAACCTTCCAACGCAAACCTCTATCGCTGTCCCATCCAGTGTAGTTGTCTTCAACATCCCGATTTCTTGATGTTGGACGGAAATATTGAATGAGAATGCAATTCGGTTTTTCAGGGTTACAGTTTGGATCAGACAATGCCCTTGCAATCCAAACTAGCCGACTGTCACCGTCTGTGGGTCAAACTGCAACAAAGTACCCATTGTAGAGATCGCGTCCCACCCTAAAAGATGGTACTGGGCGACCAGACAATGGCCCAACGTAAGCATCATCCTCTGCAAACTCTTCACGGTCCTCGCCGTCATCCCCCAATTGATCCACTCGTGTCGCTTGAACATGTATTGTTGGCCAAAAACCATCTCGCAAAACTGTAGTGCTCGACATCGGTTCTTGCATTGCTACCTTTACATCACGCCAATAGTGAACCAAATGTTTGTAGCGACTGAGGTATTCTCCAGTAACATCTGCATTGCACAAATTCTCCCAATACTTCTCAAATCCAGATATACCTTTCATTATGTCCTCTACACCTTTCATTGCCTTTAGTTCCACTGGTAATGGTACTCCACGGGGCCATAAACTTTGTCCTTCCGCATCTTCTTTCCACAACTTAATGGGTCTACCATTTTCCCCTTGCCAGTCCACATTAGTGCACAACAATTTGTACTTCATCACAGGAATTCTATTAGAATCTAGGTAAAACTTCACTTGTTGTGGCCTCGTGTGACCAACAAGAATATCACCACCGTCAATAAATGAACCTGCAATGAACCCCTTGAAATCAGGCACTTCTTCGATTAGATGAGGGATAGTGGGTATGGATTCTACATCCATGAACGACTTCATGAGTGCAGGAACTGTAGGGAAGCTCTCCTTCTTCAAGAGCATGCTCCATCTCCCAAACAACGTATCAATGTCATCATGCGTGTGACCAACGATCATGAAGTTCACATGCACTTCACGAAAGATCTTGTTTGCAACAAGTAGAGACCAAAAACAATACACATATTGGTTTTTGTTGTCCCCGGTGGCATTGTCCATTTGCACATTCAAAATGGGTGGCAACGGTGTCGCTGAAACTAAGCTTATCGGTGGCGGAGGAAGCGCTGCTTCACACATCTCTTTTCCCTTCAGTATTGCTTCAAAAAGAGGTGTCGATGCTGCATTGACAAACAACGCCCTTGAAGAAGACTTTGGTGGTAGTTCAAGGTCACGCAACAACTTTGCCATTGATCCAATGGTGTAATTTGAATCATGTTTAAACAGATCCAAACCATAATGTGCATAACGGACATCAACATGCCCATGCGCAATCATGCCCGTGACGGACACATGCAACTTCATTAGGCCATCAAGCTCTTTGCTTTTGTGTGAAAAGACAGGAGAAGCGGTTTTAGCATGATCCATCTTGTCGTGCATGATTGTGATACATTCATGCGGAGAACTTTGCGACCAATATCGGTTTGCATAGTAAATTTCCCTGTGAGCGCGAGCAATGGCAAGATGTTTATCCAATCTCCTTGACCATAACATAGCGGTTTGAGATCCTGCAAGAGCACTCTTTATGAGCTCCCGCAACTTGTCACAAACAGCACATCGAGCAAAATTATCTCCGGGCTGCTTCACATTGTACTCTGGAAACCTAGTGGACCTGATCTTGCTCAAGTTTGATGTAGATACCTCTTGCAATCCGAAAGCAGCATTGATCTTGTTGATTTTTGCCATTTGACCCTTCCATTGAAATATAGCTGGCAAAATCTTGGAGACCACCTTCTGCCCACACTTCAGAGTCCGAGTACAATGTGGCATGTGATCCGCTTCTTTCTCCAAGATGCATTTCAAAGTAACCGCCGCTTGTTCTGTGTGTTGCCTTGGCTTAAATAGTCCCAAATTGCCATGTTCTCTTGCTTCTCGACCATCCTTTAATGCATATTTTTGATAGCGATAGAATGTAGATTCCGGAACCCCAGCAATATGCATCCATCCTCGCACGCACACAACAATTTTGTCAATATTCACCATCCTTCTTCCTCGTGAATCACGATGCATCTGTCTATGAACTTCAGTCTTCATGAAGGCTCTATGCTTGAACGTAGAATTTTGATACATCCGTTCACGGAAAGCTCGAATTTTTTTTCTTCGAAACGGCTGAACGCAATTCTTACTACAACAGGTTTTGCTAGACACCAAGTTGGTGGAGCCCTAACTAAGAAGGTCCTTCATTTTGATGCAAGACTCACGAGGGGGATTTCAAACACTGCTTGTATACGGCCGATTGGACTTTGAAGTCAGAGGGTTCTCACGACTAGCTTGTAGTCGATTGAAATTATCCCTCATGTCATGGTCATGCAGGCTTGCCCCACGACAATGGACCAGTTTAATTGGCCACGCTACCAATGCGCGCACTCGCTCTTGAGGGATGTCCACTTCAGAATGAGTTTTGGAAATGTGCACCGCCACATGCGTATCTCCAAGAGGACCATTGGCACCAAGCACAAGATCTGAGTTCGCACTGTGGCATATACCTTCACCAACAAGAATACCAGCATCATTATAGAGGGTAACAACACTCGTATTCCAGAGCCGCCTTGGAATTCCTTCACACTCGAGAATGTCAACATCCATTTCAACATGGTCTTCAGTATCATCATCACCCCATTCTATATTCTCCAGAGGGTCGTTTGAGAGGCTCATTTCACCTACACAATTGAGAATGAGGTAAATTATTAGAAATATAAACATTGAACGTGCAAATTCTGCACAAAGTACTACATGCCAATATTTTAGGTCGAATCGACCTAACCATCAAAACCATCCAATGTGCATATTTTAAAGAATATCAGAAAATCCAAACCCATAAATTCCTCTTCATTATGATATTGATATCACGACTAAACAGAAAGGCTGCCAGATATCCTACAGCATAGGCCGTCTGATGTACGGTCCAGACAAGCATGATTGAGTACACCAAAGCAATAGAAGTAAGTACATTGACCCACTGCAAGCAGACTCGACCAAAATGCCAAGGCTACTGAATAAGTCGTATTGGTTAATTGTGTTTATATAATTGACCCCCTAAGTCATCCAATTATATAAACTCCAACAACTTGAAAGAGAGAGAGAGTGTATAAGCCAAAAGCACCTACGGACATTAGGTCGAATCGACCTAATTCAATTTCTCACATAGAAACTATTTCCAAGAAACAACTATTCAGTTCATTATCACATTTAGGTCGAGTCGACCTAAACTTGTAAAATTGCTTATTCTAACATAATTGATTATGATTTCCATATTACCGATGCCACAGAGTTCGCAGTATTCAAATGACACAAGAGAAATGTTGGCAGATTATCATTAACCTAATTTAGGTCAGGTCGACCTAATGTAGGATTCAGTTAACACGACAAAACAACATGCGGTGTTGGTGTCAATAGTACTCGTTAATTAAAGCCTTTAGGTCGAGTCGACCTAATCGTCCAGTGACACATTCACATGCACCATATCCTTGTATTAGGTCGAGTCGACCTAAATTATGTAACATACAGGTGTGTTACGTTGTCGATCAATTTAATTTTCTCCATTAATTAAAGAATTACAGGGACGCAAGTGTTTTCTCTTGATCCCGGAAATTACGGCGATATAATCGGGTATTCAGGTCAGCACTACTAAATTCATAAGCGTCACAGGGGTCTAAACAATCTTGCGTACAATTCACATCATTGATTAACATCACAACATCTGATCAATTTTGAACAAGACTGACGAAAACACAAATGGGAGTGACAACTGAAAGGACTTGTGCATCTTCTACGTAAGCCTTGCACTGAAACTGAATGTGAGTTTTCCTTGGGCAACAGGATTCCTGCATATCATACCTACAGCTCGAAGTGCCTCAACGAACTACAGAGCACAAGTCGCCGACGTTCCCTACTACGCAATTTGCAACGACCTCTAATGAATTCTTAACAAGGTTAGAAGTGAACGAAACATGCTAAATGCAGATAGAACGGAACGAGCATTGCCTGCACAGAGTTCCAAACGCATTTCCGAAAGTATGAAAAGAGGAGTCGCTGAAGCGAACGTCGATAGAAGTCGAGCACTTCCTGGCGGGAATGGAGACGGCGGGAAGTACAAAGCTTGCATTCAAATTTGAAAATGTCAACCTAGAAAGCAATGTTGTTTATCGAAATTCCCTGAGATGCCTCTACTGTTCATGGAGAATAAGACAAGGGTGGTGTGTGGCCTCAATTTTCCCACTGCTTTATTTAGGGCCAAAAGATCAGTAGAACTCTACATTACATTGGATTCTGTCTTTTTTTGATTTGGAGAATGTTTCTAGAATTCCATTTTTAACACCGATATGCAATCTTCACTACCATTGCGCTTTTTCAGATGATGGCTTTAGCAACTGCTGTCAGTAATTTCGTCGTTTTTTAAATGTCAACAACATCATTAACTCCTATACATGATGGACAAGAACACTGATTTCAACCCTCATTGTTTGTCACTCAATTTGCATGTCTACTTTACTTTAGGTAGAAAATTCGATTCTTATGTGGAAATTGATTTTCTTGAGAATTTTTGAAAAAAAAGTTAAAGAAAAACACACCTGTAGGAAGTTATTTCAAAAATACTGAAAATTTCACTATGTGTGTATATTAAAATGAGAAACATTATAGTGTAAACTCAATTTACGTGCCATTCTATAATTAGAAAAAATACACTTTGAAAGTACATACTAAGTTCAAACATCGCAATAAAACATCCAATATTAGGAAATTTTTCAAAGTTCAATATGGAGTTGAAACTACAATACATGCCTTTCATTTTGTATGTTAGGCCAAAAGTCATAAGTATCATGTTTTTGGAGAAATATCAGATTTTAGGCAAGGAGCAACAACTTCCTCACATACATTTAAGTAGCATATTCTATGATCCGGTCGGAAAAATATACACACAAGTCGGAAATACATCTCTCGTTTAGAGTCCATAACCATTTCGTTCCAATGCTATTTGTTTGCACTTTAAAAATCGATTCAAAAATTACACAAGTAATAAACACCTCGTAGTAATTTACAAAATCCAAGAACAATGAACACAATCAACCACTTATTAGAAAAATTCAAAAAGTGTGGGAAAAAAATGCATGTAAGTTCGAAATACTTCCAAGTGAACACTTACTAGAGTCCATGGCCATTTGATTTCAATGCTATTCTCTTACACTCAAGTATGAGTCCAAAAATTATTGGACCCCTCTGACGTACTATTTCACCTCAAAATATAAGTACTAGTCTCTATACTCATCCAAATAAGGCTAAGTGGTTGGAAGAAAAATATTGGAAATACATCCCTTATTTACAATAGGGTCTATAGCCATTTTGTTCCAAATGAATACTACTTCTTCATACAGTCTGTAAAATTCAATTCAATTGTCAATTATAAAAATAATAGAACCCTCATACTAAATAATTCACAAACTCCAAGAACGATACCCCACAATCAATCAATCATCACAAAAATACAAAACTAAAACCCAAAATGTCACGGTATAATGCCACATTTAACTACTTTTGGACTTTGGAAGAGTCCAGAAATAAAAAAATGCTAAAATCCCCAGATGTCCCCTTATGCATCTGGAGATTTCTCATTTCCTATGTACCTATCTGGAGATCTCCTCAACGCAAGTAATGTGGCTAAGGATTTCTGTTTATACTCACTATACATCCCAAAACCTACCGAGAGGTCTCCAGATGATAGATGCTAAAATCAAACCAGTATGGCAAGAACTAGCATTGCAAAAATCCATTGCATGAACCCTAAATTCATCTTTTGAATATCACATTTAAACATCATCCAACAAAGCCTTGCCAATCAATTGACAGAATTTTACATTTTCACAAATGAAAGCAATGACAACCTTGTTTGTCCTTGTATGTGGAGAGGGAGAATTCATCTGGAAACATCCAGATGGACTTCCCAAAGCGCTAACAATAAGGATGCATCTAGAGGGCTCAAGACAAACTGAAGAAACTGAAACTACAACTTGGTTAAGGGTCCACCTCATTTGCCCTATTCAAATTCACTAAGGCAGCCTCTCTACTTTTCTTAGGAATTGTCCGTGATTTTGGATCTACAATCTTAAACTACGCAAGTTGCATCCAACCAGGTTGGAGGACTATTCTCCACAACCCATTTCCCGTACCAACAATTGCGGTACCTTAATTCCAAAGTACTTTCGGAGTTATCCGGTCGCCAATACTGAAGCAAGAACTTTCTGTAATTTGCATCTCCTTGTAGTCTGCATACAGTGGACAATGCTCTTCCTTGCCAAACAGCACAGATTTCCAGATCTTCAGGTCTCAAAAGAACCCATGAACCTGGACGTATGTCAAGCCAAGGACTGAAAATTTCCAATGGTGCTTCATTTGCGGGGCCGCAATATGGTTCTGGATCCTCTTCCTCAGGAATGATGTCTATAGGATTGACCAAGAAAGTTCGACAAGGATTTTCATCGCGTGTCATCCTCCAATCGTATTGTGGCCAAAAGCCTTCCACCAACTCCGAAGGGCATTCAAGTAGTGGTTCTCTAAGCTCACACAGTACACGATTCCAGTATTCCACATAAGGACCAAAGGCAGTTGCAAATCCCTTGCATTTAGACATCCCATTTTTCCAGTACTGAATGTACTTTTCTAGTCCTATCATCATAAAACCCTTGTTCAGAGTAGCTTTCCTTGCCATTTCAACAGCCTTCTCTTGATTTCCCGTGGCCTTGGGAACTTCGCTACCCCACATGGGCTTGAATGGAACAGGCTTTGGACAGCCTGGAGGGAGCTTCGGTCGTCCATGTGAATCTCTCTTCCAGAGGCATTGAGAAGGTTTATCAGATGGTAGCTACTGCGAATCAACTGTTGACTTCTTATACTTCATGACGGGGACCCCCTCACTATCCACATAAAATTTAAAAAGATGCATCTCTCCCAATCCAATTAATCTAGCCGTCCCACTATTTTGGTATCCCTTTACGAACGACTTGAAATCAGCCACCTCTTGAATGAACTCAGGCATGAATGATAGCTCTTGCGACTGCATGAAGGCTTTCATCAAGTCGGCAACAACAAAAATATTCTTCGTCTTCAAGGCCTTAGAGAGGTGGCTGAAATAAGCGTCAATGTCTTCGTGAGTATGTCCGACAAGTAGGAAACCAACTTGAATGTCCTTGAAGACTCCCCGCGCAGTCAACAAAGACAAGAACGCCATAAGGTACTGGTTCTTGTTATCCTTTGCCGAGTTGTCAAGTTGAAGATATAATTTCTCAGGAAGAGGAGAGGGTCCACGCCGAGCAGATGGTTCCACTAGGGTCAAACAATCTGTACAACGTGATTTTCCTCTAAGCAATGCTTCAAACATAGGGTTCGCTGGCGGGTATGGAAATAAGTCACTTGTCTCTTGAATCGGAGGACCCTCGAGTCTGCGAAACAATCTAGCCAACGACGAAATGGTGAAGTTCAAATCTCCTGGCCAACACGACGGTGCATAGTGGGCATATGCATCGTCATCATGACCGTGAGCTACCATTCCTGTTACGCTCATTGGTATCTGCCCCAAACCTTGAGTAGCCTTTGTTGTCACGCGCATCCTTGGTAAAGCTGTCTTTGAAGTATCCATCTTGTCGTAAATTACACATAATATGTCCTTCGGATTCCTTTTAGACTCCTCCCGCCATGAAGCATATAGGCGACAACATGAGGCTTGATGATTGTGATGTTCAGTCTGTTGCTTCGAAAATTCCACAAATTCAAGACTTCCTTTGGGCGACTTCAGAAGGAACTGCTGCAGCTGGTCACATACACTACACTTTGCAAACGAGCTTCCAACGGGCTTTATAGAAACATTTTTGAAATGCTCCTTCTTGATTCTACTATTTGTAGACTGGCTCACAAGTGGAAGGCCATAGTCTACATTTAACTGCAAAGAAAATAGAAGTATGCATAAGCTACAATTGAGCAAAAAAGTAGTGGAGAAGAGAAATGAACAACGAAGACAAGCAAATTTGAAATAGAAAATAGAAGATATGCATGTCTCATCTGGAGTGATCCAGTTGAGATTAAAGCTAGAAAAGAAATTAGAACTAGTACCTCATTAGCTTCAACACGAACTCGTTTCCAATTATTTCCAGCAGGCAAAAATTTCAGAGTGTCCATTCGTCCATGTCCGATGCCACGCATTTGGTGGGGCATTTGGTCAGCGTTCTCGTCAGTGATAGCTTTCATAGTTCCAGTGACTTGAACGGTTCCAATCCTTGGACGTTTAACCCCTTTGTTTCCGTGTGTGCCAGAAACAACGCCGTCTTTGTACATTATCATATAACCATGGTATGTGGACTTTGAAATTCCATGAATTACGTGCCAAGCCATCATGCATACATCCAAACCTTCAAGAGTGATTACTTTCCGGTTCCGGTCCTCGCAGAAATTATGAATTTGGCCACCCGCAGCAATTCCATATTCGCGTCGATCTTCAAAGGACTTCAAATAGTATCTCTGCCTCACAATCAGCGTTTGTTCCCAAGGAAAGAACTGGCAACACCCCCTGCTGCAGCATGGGGAGGCACTAACCTTCCAAATTTCAGAGTCTGTAGTTTTCCGGGTGGCCAGAGAATCCAGAACGCATACACTGGGCTTCCGATTTAAGAATCGATAAGGCGCTTTCTCTCTCCCTCCAAGATATGCTAAGGGGTCTCCAACAACAGGAATGGCAGCGAAATAGTCAGTTGTCTCCTTCAACGACCGTCCACTAGGAAACCAACAAGCTGATAATGGCCACCGGGCGTGAGTCATTATGGTTTCTATGATTCCTAGAAAAACATCCAACACCGTGACACCCAAATACTCCTCACCAAGTACTCCGTCTTGAAAATGGTCGTCTGGCCTCCAACACATTATTTGCCCGGTCGCCTCAACGAGGCCTACAGAGTTCTGCAGATGAACCTCGAGCCCGAGCCAATCATCTTGCGGAACATATGAAGAAGAATCCGTAGGAAGAGCTGCAGGTGTCTTCTGAACTTCTTGTGCTCTCCAAAGTACTGTCCGATTTACAGCATCCAACAGCGATGTAAGTCCCCTTTGGGATGGCGTGATAGGGAAATCCTCCGCTCCGGGGACAACGAAAAGCGATCGAACCAAGACCAAAACACCTTGCTCTATTGGGATGTCCACCCCAAGCCACTAGCCTTGTGGACTACCATCCACAACCACCCCTCCACCAACCTCACCGAATCCCGTAGCAAAAAGCTTAACTTCATCTCCATTTCCAAATAAACAAGCTCGAGCGGTCGACTCTTCGGAGCCTTCACCTGTCGAGTGCTCAGTCGAATACGGGATTACATCATTGCATTCACTGAAGACATCCATGTCGGATTCCTTGTAAATAAGCAAGGAGTCCTGAGATCCCTTTGAATGTGACAAATGCTTGACAATGAGGGAAACGTATAGAAGTGTGAGAAACAAATTGACATACAAGCATCTTGAGGATAAATTTGACTTATGGTAATCTTCACATCATTTGCTGTGTGATGATTCAGACACATGAAGATATTGTCGAAGGAAGCAAATAGAATCGGAACGCCGAATTCAACCCAGAAATATTAGGCATCTGGATCACCCCAGATGAACAAGACTCATCTAGATCACTCCAGATATGAGATGGACCATTCATTGATTCCAATGCAAGGCACAAAGATGAGAAGATTGGTAGGTACCGACCAATTCCAAATTGGAGTAATGCATATAACATTCACCATCAGAAGTGATCCAGGTGCTATTCTACATCTGGAGTGATCCAAATGCTACTCAACACCTGGAGTGATCCAGATGCTATTCTACAGCTGGAGTGGTCCAGATGCTATTCTACATCTGACGCATCTCACACGTGTGCCGATATTCGTATAACAATACACGAACAGGTATATTGGATTCACATACGTCTACTGTTGGCTGACTAATACTTTGCAAGTGACCGTCATATATCTCTAAACCACCATGCTTGTTTTATATATACAACAGTGGTTTCATCACTACGCTGCACTCTTCCGTCCGATCAAATGAATTGCATTTCAATAGAATGTGCTCAAAGTCAGTTGACACGTCTGATGATAACAAAGGCATTTGTGGGACATCTTTCTAGGCTGATTTATTGAAATTACATTGACGACCTGAAACTTAGAAACTGCAGTACGAAGAAGTGACAGTATCTTACCTTCTACACAAACTACCGTCGACAAGGAAGGCCTTCGCGCGAGCACCCGCAACACACCCAGACTTTGTTATCCAAAATTGCCACGGCCCGGAGATGCGTGATGCACACGAGAATTCAGTGGAATTCAAAAAGAATGAGACTGGCTGACCACAGGAGAATTGGCCTCCCGGGAGGACGAAGATCGTTTTCAGAATTTTGAAATCCTGCCAGAATTGTGCACGGGATGCCTTGGCGGCGGATCTTTATTGTGGACTTTGACTAACGGAAATTTGTCAGCAACTTAAGGCATTATTCAGCAATCGATGTTCATTAAATGTGCTCGTGGATTTGGAATTTGACTTTGTAAAGTTCCAATTCCATTGGCTTTGATGGATGGTGTAGTGGATACCTATTTGATCATGATTTGCGTCTTCAATTTAAAGCTTTGTGATCATATTAAGTTTGTTACATGATAATGTAGTATTTCATACACACACTTGAGAACTTCCTCTTCAACGTTCATTTATCTCTGACAGTAATGAAATCCGTTTCATTCGTTTAAATTTTTTATTTATTTTTAAATTAATTAATTAATTAATTAACTAATTAAATTTTATTTTTTGAAATCTCTGACATTAGCGACCTCTTCCAAATTCCAGAGGTTGAGGGTGCAGTATCCCAACATTTGTTTAGGGGGAAAAAAAATTTGACAAAGACACGTGTCTGACAGAAGCTCTACGAATTGGGACTTCTGAGTTTTGATCCACTGACAGAAGCAAAGGACTTCCGAGTTTTGGTCCACTGACAAAAACTTCTGAAATATCCAGGATCCATTCCACTGACAGTGAGACGCTTAATTCCATCCACGATTACTTTAATTAGGGAAGTCACGGGACTTTCAAAGCTAGGAATGATTGTAGATGCTTTCTCCGCACACCGTGTCAATGAAGATTACACGAAGTGATATATTATTTTCTGGTAATATGTTTTACCTAAATCTAACGTAGTTCCATTGCCCAGGAAACAATAAATTACACCCAATACAGAAGGGGCTTGGGTAGTTATTTTGAACGATAACTATTTTAAAGTTATTGAATTTCGACAGTTCCAAGCACCAATTATGTAGACAACAAAATTTAATTCATTGCATGTATGAGATTTAGAAAATTCAGAAAGTATAATGTATGAGACATTGGGAAATCAAATGAGTCAATAATCTCAGCGGTTGAATCATTCGTTCACTGAATACCCTAAACCGGTATCTAGAATACGAAGAAATGTAAGCAAAAGATTGGGTGATCTATGCTGGTCATTTGAAGATGTACCATGAGCATCAGAAGATGTCTCTTCAACATCTGGAGATGTCTGTACAACATCTGGAGATGTTTGGCAAACATCTGGAGACGTTTGTATGGCATCTGAGAGATGTTTGTATAACATCTGGGTATTTTTGAAGAATGGCTAGAGAAGTTTGCAGATCATGCACAAAATTATACAAGTCGTACTGAAATGTACGCAAAACACTAGGAAATGCTTGCAAAATATTGGTAGATGTATACAAATCATAGAGAGATGTACGCAAAGCATTTATAGATGTAAAGAGAACATTGAGATCTATAGTTACAAAATAAAACTTCAGAATCTAGAATCTGGAAGAAATAATAAATAATTTCTTTGATGAGTTGCTTCCTGGAAGAGGTGTAAATTTGACTTCAGTACTCCACACTTAACATATTAATTTGTCAATAAATCATTTTGTAGGATCATAAATTCATAATGCGCTTCACTCTCTTGTTGAAAGTGAATGATTATTATCGCCACCAACATCTATGTAGGCTTTCGTAGCCCTTGAGTTCTCGAAAGTGAAGTTCTGTCATTCACTGAATCAATGGCCCTCTGAAATTGTTCCCCAAGCCCTGTAACGGGCATAGTGCTTGCCAAAATAGAAACGAGTTGAAAAAACAGAAGCAGAGAAAAAACCATGAAATTAGGATAAATTTAAATTTTAAATAATAATTTTAAAATAATAATAACTTTATAATATTCTCTAACATGTAAAATCGAAGCCACGTCAAATCTAGTTGTAGTTAAGTTCCCTTGAATTTGAACATGTGTTTCATAATTTCATTATGCTATTTTGGACCATTTAGACATTCATTTCCAATTTGTTGGCCAAGGTTTATTTACATGTTTGATTCCCTTTTTTTCCCCTTTTTCTTCATATTTTTCCCATTATGTGAGACGGGATAGGCTCCAGTTCTTTTTTGTCTATGATCTCACAGCCTTGTCTAGGCTAGACTCATCTTTTTTTAAAATAATGCATATAATTATGACTATGTCAAAGATTATTAACTGAAGTCTCACTACAAGAAAATTCAATTTTTCTGTTGTTTTGGTTGCGTTGATCCGGTCAAAATTTGACAGAAATCTGTTAATTTCAACAAATTTCTGTCAAATTTTGACTGGATCAACGCGACCAAATCGATCCATTATTTTCATTTTGAAGAATGTTTTGGATGTTACAAAAGAATCATAAATGATTCCACGTAGTGTAACTTAAGTTTTATTATTTCAATTTAATAGCACAGTACAAAGTCTTATGCTTTGTTGTATTAAATGTACAACTTGCCTAAAATTGTAGAAGAAGTTTGGAAATCAATGCTAAGCTTTGAGGGATCCGTACATGTACCATTGTACCTCAGTGACTAAAAAACAAAATCATACTTTTGTTAGTATAGAATTTTTTAAATTTAATTTGTACAAATCTACAAATATTTTCAACGAATTTAATTCCTTAATATAATGAATATATTGGATTGATTTTTGTTCCTATATAATGATTTGTTTGATGGAAAAATGAAGGTGCACCACATTTATACACATTATATAACCACACTTTTGGATGTACACTTAAAGAAATAGTAAACATCATACCATTCATTTTAGAAGCCTTTCATGAATAATTGCTACAATGGTAGAAAGATGCATAGTAGAAGGAATTGTGTAGACCACTTTTGGAATCGATATGAATTAGTTTCAATTTAAATTCTATGCACTTGAGTTTCATTGGTGGTCCACATTATTATTTTAGACTCACCTCATAAATATGTCAATAAATAAGTGATTATTATACGCCGCAAATCTTTTTTTGGTTTATTTTTTACAATATACTAGGCCTATGTATTAAATTCAATATTATTTTTAAAATGAGATTCATATGATTGAATGTGTAATTATGATTAAAATACTCACTCATTCTAATTTGTCATGAAGTGAAATGCGTTCACTTGATTTGAAGCATAGACATTCAATATTTAAATGATTGTCAATCAATCATGGAGATTTGATTTATATAAACACAATGAATTTCTTATCAAGTGTTCCAAAATTATTAGAAATCATGACCCGGCCTCAATTAGAAAATTGAATAAGCACTTCCATAAAATGTAGGAGTATGTAATAATAATAAAGTAAGAAGTAGGCATTTATATAATTATATCCAATTTGAAGCCTTCAATGACTAGAAAGAAGTTTAAATTTGGTCTTGTTTTCTTAAGCAATGTTGAAGTTCAGTTTAACATTATACGGGGCTTCTAATTAATTGTTTCTTTTATCCAATGCATTACTCTAATGTAGTCTGAATTGTAGCCAAGGCTTTGGAACAGGCCTTGGCTTATAGAGTCCTATTGGCTAATAAAAAAAAATGTAGTATGAATTGTAGCCAAGGCTTTGGAACAAGCCTTGGCTTATAGACTTATAGAGTCCTATTGGCTAATCAATAAAAATGTAGTATGAATTGTAGCCAAGGCTTTGGATGAAGCCTTGGCTTATAGAGTCCTATTGGCTAGTCAAAAAAAATGTAGTATGAATTGTAGCCAAAGCTTTGTAATAGGCCTTGGCTTATAGAGTCCTATTGGCTAGTCAAAAAAAATGTAGTATGAATTGTAGCCAAGGCTTTGGAACAAGCCTTGGCTTATAGAGTCCTATTGGCTAATCAATAAAAATGTAGTATGAATTGTAGCCAAGGCTTTGGATGAAGCCTTGGCTTACAGACTGAGTCGTATTATTTATCTAAATAAACCAAAGAAATGTAAAATTCATTTTAACCAACTCTGTTGGACGGGAATAATGAACTGCAGTGCCTAACTAGCTAAAATGTAGTGTGGATTGACTGTAGGGTCATGTGATGAAAATAGTATATTTGTTCTATTGACATGCTGTCCATCGACGACTAAAAACAATATAGTATAAAAATGTGGGCCCTCCTGTGGCTGCAATAAACTAGTTCTATAGTATACTTTAAATTCCTGGGAAATGAAGGAAAGGTATTAATAACACTTTAGAAGTTCAAATTGACCCCTAAATGAAGTTGTGACCATTTTCTGGCCATTGAATAACAAAAAATTCTTCTATGTAAGTTGGTCAAAACTGCAAATATTTATCCTTCAGGTTTAGGGTGGAATTGGGTAGTTTTCTACAGTAGTTTAATTTATTACATAATGTTTGAGTTATGAATTAATACATTTGGAATATTTGAAACCAAGGATTCACAAAATATCAAAATGGAGGATTTATACAATTAGTGCATAAATAATTATTTTGCCAAAATATAGTGATTTTCAATTTCTCTCTCCAATTATACCAATTCAGTGTCTTCATGTTGAAAAGAAAACAACTTGAGAATTGCATGACGTTAAATTGGGCTCATGAAATGGGCACGATAGGGGATAAAAGTAAAATCTTGCCCCTATTTTGTGCCGTGTCTAGGGTATGTTGTAGACCTCTCCTAGTTAATTTGGGGTCTCTGGTTGCAAATATGAATTCAAAATTTGAAAAAAAAAATTCGTGTGAAAAATAAAAAATTCCTGCATTTTCCCGTGGGATAAATTCAACCCTTGGTGAGCTCAATTTAACGACCGCCTTGAGAACTAAAGAAAATTAAATTAATGAATCATCACGGCATGCATACCTAAATTTTTAGATTGAAAGAAAACGTAGATGTAGCAAAATAGAACCTAAACCCTGAAAATTAGGGAAAGACAAAAAAATTAAAAAAAACTAATTACTCCTCATCCACCCAATGACATGAATGAACTTCATTGAAGACCATCATTCGTCATTATGGGAGGGACGGCACGAGCTCCCTGGCTGTCAACTCCAGTTGCGCCACTTCCGCCCTCGGTGACGCCCTTTCTCAACTTCGTTTAGTTTCTTTTCTAGTGGCAGAGGGATTGCATCACAAGGTTTTTGGATTGGGATGCAATCAGGGTGTACAATGGCTTTGTAGGGTTTGAGCTTTCTCTCTGGAGCGCCGACTCGCGGAGCTTCACGGACTGGAGCGACAACTTGCGGAGCTTCACGGACTAGAGCGTCGGCTCGCGGAGCTTCAGGGACTGCAGCGTCAACTTGCGGAGCTTCACGGACTGGAGCGCCAAACTCGTGGAGCTTCACGGACTAGAGTGCCGACTAGCGGAGCTTCACAGACTGGAGCGCCGACTCGCAGAGTTTTGCGGAGGAGGAGGACTTGCGGAGCTTCACGGAGGAGCGTCTCTGGAGCGCGACTCGCAGAGTTTGACAGAGGACTGCTTAGGTAAATTCAAGTTTCCTCTTTTAATGTAGTCGTTGAGTGTGTGCATTTTTGGACGGACATATTGTTCTTTTGGATCGAGAGTGACAGATCAACTGATAGAACTTTAGGTGAGTGATTTTGAGTTCGAGAGTTCAACAAACAGACACCCTAAACCTTGACGTTATAACCACTGTCTCTAAGAAAGCTAGCTAGCAAGAGAGACGGGTTCATGCATTTTCCTCAAGTGCTTTAGTCACGTTCTGTAAGCTTTTACGCAACACACAGAGTGAGGTACATTCTAGTTGAGTTCCAATTTTCGTCGTTAGTTTTCGAAAGCTCACAAAACGTGTGTCAACACCGCATCACTAGTACTTTGGAAAAATTGTAGAATGGCTTGATGGATCCATCCTTGAGCTCAGGAAAATCAGCATAGTTCACCGGGGAGGTCTCAAAGGCCATATTCTCCCGCATGACCACTTCCTGGCTTCCTGCTCTGTTTTTGAAGGGAAAATCAGGTCCTCTATCTAGCTCAAACATTCATTCATATCCCGCATACTAATCCCGAACTTGCTACACCTGTCCTAATGCGACGTAATCTGTTACTGTCTCCACCTTCATTTTTCAGCAAATGCAAAATTTAATTCCTCACATGTTCAGTTCTCTCTTTTCTGGCTGTTGATAAAAAAAAACTACTCTTCTATGCATTGGTGACCTTTAGTTTTCTCGAGTGTGCAAATTCTATGCACTTTCTACCGTTATTGCTGGTTCTGCAAGTTGTTGAAACGACACGGACTGTCCACACTGAGACAGTTTATAGCATTCACCTTTTATCATCTAGATATTTCCAGGAGTTGCCAGTGATTCATTCGAATCAATAAGCACAGTTATAGTTTCATTGAATTATGTTTTAGAAAGAGTTGTTGACATCATATATGCACTAAGTATTTGTACTATCATGCTGGTTGTATACAGGTAAGCGATCACGGCAGTCAGTGACAAAGAGAATAGGAACACGACGAGGCAAGGAAACGGCACCGGTGTGGAATAACCCGTAAGTTTTCGGCACATTTAATCCTATTACCGTGGAAATTGCCCTATATCCGTGCACCTGGAGGTCTCCAAATGCACAGTATTGGATAGGGTTCTAAGGTGATTTCATCTGGAGAGATCCAGATGACAAAATAAAAGTAGTTCCACGAATGTAAATGTCTATCACAATAAAATCTGAAACAAAGATCACTAAGGTAGGACATCTAGATCAATCCAGAGGATGCTCCCATAGTAGGACACCTTGAGAATAGCATCCAGAATACAACACAGCGTACTTCAGTGGAGCGGAATGATAGCAAATTAGTCCATTTAGTCATCCGAAAATTACGAGATACATTCCAAGCCATCTGGAGTGATCCAGATGGTAGTCCCAGGATATGAAACGGCTAGTGAATCACATACTACATTAATCACATAGTAGTGTGGAATGACAGTGATTAGTCCATTCACTGAAATTCTTGGTCATCTGGAGTGATCCAGATGATAGACTTACGATCAGAAGTAGCGAGTGACTTCAGTATTACCCAGTGGCGTGGAATAATAGTGATCACATAACTTACCAATATCGACATCCGGGAATGGCAAGTTGCGTCCCCTCTCATCTGGAGTGATCCAGATGGTAGTCTCAGGATTAGGAGTATCGAGTGATTTCTGCCACCGTTCATAAACAATTCCACAATCCGAAGAAATATTAATTATCTCTTAGAAATGCACGCAGTGAGGCATGCCAAAGGCATTCCTCATTCAGTCATCTGGAGTGGTCCAGATGACTAAGATGTGAAAAGAATCTGATGGACCACGGTGCAAATAAGTGAACTAACCGGCGTTGTCGAATTGATGCAGTGATGAGTTCCTTCAAGAGGGTCCACAAGATGCCTGCCCAGTGAAACTTGCTCCCTATTGTGACGGGTGGGTTCATACATTCTGTTATGTCGGAAAATTACACCCCGCAACAGTCTATAGGTGCTTGAATAAGGTCACGGAATGGGGGATTCAATGGAAGCAGGAAGCAGATGGCCGCGTGCGGATCGTTCCGAAACTCATGAATGATATGAAAGTGCACCGTGACAGTGGTCTTGAAATTCAAGAAATGTAGGGACTTGACAATGACACCGTACTCTTGGTCATTGAGGAGAAAGTTCCGGGATCGGGTGGAATGAGAATATACGGGTTAATCCTAGATTATAGTATGATGGAGCTAAGTCATTGCGAATCACTACTGTCACAAGCATTACTGGATACCAAAGACAACATCCCGAAGTGGACACCCAAAGAAATGGAAGTCCAGTGGGGGCTCATTGTAGAGGCTCGCGATGATACAAATCCCTTACAAGCTATAGTACCGGTGACAGTTGCAACATCGTCGCCAAAGAAGAAGGGAAAGAAACAGGCATCACTTGTTGGAGCGCCAGGAGACAAAACTGCTTCCGACGCTACTGCTAGTAAACTTACAATTTCCGCGTGCGTTGCAATGAAGGAAGCTGAGATTAAAAAGCTTGACAACAAGCAAATGAAGGTGGTGAAGGCATTGTACAAGACTCACTTCGACTGCATGTACAAATGGAAGAAACAACCATTCGTCAACGCCGCTGGTGAAACCCTCCGAGTACATTTTGACTACCTGCACAAAGGTCCACTAGGTATCCTAGTGTATCGTGGCATTGAAGACACTCGATTGCCTGGAATTATAAACAAGGCGCGCTTGGAAACCGATTTCGATGCAGATTGGAGGGTCATCACAGTCCTTCCCATAAAGTTAGGGCCATACGGTGCAGAAGGGAAGGCAAGCTACTTTGACACCTGCCCGAAGGTTGATTCCATTACGAGCAATACCAACTACTATATTATTGGGGGCCAACACACTATGGAGGCATATAGGACTCTGGTGTTGCAAGGAGAATTTTCCGAGGCTGATGTCAAGGACGCCTCGTGCTTCAAAATCATTCCAATATTTGCTGCAAGAAGCAAATTCTTGGCCGTCATACACCTCTCCCGAGCTCTTAACCAGAATGTCGCTGGAGAATAGAAGGAGCAGTCATTCACGAAGCAACTTCAAATTGCCAGAGTCAAATGGAGGGAGATGGGAAGTCCTCAGCCCGTGTACAATGGCCGAGCGCACATCCCTGCTTATCTGGTATGTTTGAAAGTTAGTACTGAATTGTGGTCTACCGAATTTCATGTTGGACTGTAATTCATGCTGCAACCATCTGGATCACTCCAAATGGTCATGTTTAACACTCCAATGTTGCTACTAACATGAGTGATGGAAATCATCCTCTTAATCGCACAAAGTAAGACATTTGGTATTAGACCATAGGGATTGCCATATTCAATCACTTCATCTGGATCACTCCAGATGGTTTTGTGGGTTGTTGCTAATGCCGTTCGGAAGTTCATTTCTGACGCAAATAGAAGTCGTTCTTCTCGTAGGAGTTCTTCCCACTCATTTCAACCATCTTCACCTCCATGAAAGGGACCGAATCCGCAGAATCAAAAATCCCATTGTTATTTATAGAGGATGACGTTGACATAAACAAGTGGATACAGATTGAAGCAGACTACTTGTAGTACAGGCTCCCAGGTAATGAGGACAAACTACCCGATCCTTCGAAGGGATTGCAGAAGCCATTGAGTCTCCATGATTTCAAGATTCTTTATGGGCTTTGGAAAGAGGACATCAATTTCCTGGCGGATCAAGTGCAAGCACAAGAGATTTGTGTGAAGAGCTCGAAGGCTAAGCGAAGAGGCATGGCCCCTTCATTGCCGACTCTTGCCGAGGCCGGCTCTAGAGAGAGGTATATCCGCATCATGAAGAATGAAATGATGTCCCACTACTAGAAAGTCCATCTTCCCAACAAGAAGCCAGAGTGTTATCAATACCCGGAAGCTGAATGGGAGAATTTAGCCACCGAGAAGAAAGTTGGCCGTGCAGAATTACAACTGTGGGTTGATAGAGCTTTGGCATCGAAGATTGGAAAGATTTGGCTCGACGGTCGATCAAAGGGTTTGAACAAGACATGTGACCCTTTCGACTGTTCGAAATCTGTGATAGAAATGTGGGAACAATTCATTAAGGCACGAGCCCAAGTTGCGGTGGCAGAGGCGATGGAAAAGGGATTTGCTAAGAAGTACCTGTCAAAGATCATGGACGTGAACATGTGGAATATAAGCGGAATTCTTATGCAACCAGATGTTATAGCTTGGCGTGGCGAGGGTAAAAGGCACTTGTATTTCTGGTACATGTTCAAAGCCACGAATACCGGACCACGGGCCAAGATTTTGGAGGACCGTAATCTACGTCGACTGTTTGATGCCCTCAAATGCCAAGAGAAGAAGGTCACTTCAGTTTGATCCCCTACCGTTATCATGACAGACGCGCAGGGTTTCCACGAGGTTGTGGCTCACCTATACAAAAGAAAGTTGGAGTTAGCGCATCAACTTTGGAATTGGCATGCTGTTCACTATATTGCGGGCCCGGAAGATGGCTTTCTCGAAACTGCGACTGGAAGCGGGTTTGTGGTGTTCGTGATTTTCTGCTTTGGATACAATGAAGCAGAGAGCGCTCGGAGCCGATTCAATTACTACTGCCCCTCTCAGCAAGCGTTTGAAGCTGTGTACAGGTCAAAAGATATTCCAGAGGATGTTAGCTCATATAAGCGTTGTGGTGTACCATATCTGAGGGCGAACTCTGCACTTGTATTATTTGGAGGGTTAATGCGGGATGACATGGTGCTTGTCAACATGAACAGGGGTGCTGAGATTACCTACCTGGGATTGGTAGGGACAATCAAAAACTTACTTGTTCTTGTCTTAAGTAGAATTTCTTGGCTTGACGTATAATAGCTAATGATTTTCTTTGTGAATCAGTGGGGCGGTGTGAAGGTGCTGGAGGTGTTCGATTCTGCAATGGTAGAGAACGCTGGGCAAATTACTGCAAAACACATTGCGGACCAATTCACCATCAATGTCCACCTCCAACCTCCGATCGATAATGAGGATTTGCCGGCGGATGCCACTGAATCCCCGGAGAATTCCGAGCTGAATTACTCTGACGCGACCGACGACGAGCCTTGACTGCATATAGAACCTGAGGCGAGTACCCCATGACCTATATTCATCTGGAGTGATCCAGATGATATTCTATAGATTGTTGTTGTTTGTCCCCAATCTGATGTGGTATTCATTGTTACTGTAGGTGACTTCTCCCCCACCCCCTGTGCGGCCTAAGAAGTTGAAGAATCCAACTCTGCCAGAAAGAAACCTGATAGAACCTCCAGTGCCTGCAGTCCGGACAGTGGGGACGAGCAAGCAAAGGAAGAGGAGAATTTTGGAGTTGGATGTGGACCCTCTCTTAGTTTCAAATCGTAAGAAGGCGACTAAACCGAAGAAGAATCTTATTATTCCAGCACATCAAGTGAAGCAGAATTTGGCTGCAGTGTTTATGGAATCGGAGCACACAGCAACGATGCCTAATGTCTCTTCACGGACTTCGGAGGAAATTGACATGCTGGATGCCAAGGGCATTGCCATTGAGGAAGAAAGAGACGTAGTTTCTGCTTTGCTTCATTGTGCATCGGGTGTACACGGTGCTGACACCTCTAGATCTTTAGTGCTCAATTCTTAGGATCCAGCAGTCATTGCTGGGGATGACCCTAGCTCCGCTTCCCTACGTATTGATGGAGTTGTCCCTAGTGCATCTGGAGCACCCCAGATGAATCCATCTTCAGTTGGTGCTCAAGAGATGTCTGACACTATTCGGAATGATACTCTAGGGGACTTGTGCCCATTGAGTCTTCCTTCTAACCGCCCTAACGAGGCAAACGTTACCGGAAAGGTTAGTTTTAGGTGCTAGGCTTAGGATCGTCTGTCATTTTTATGTATGATTGAAGTCGGCAGTGACCTCTTGATTTGTAATATCACGCTGTATTCATTGCGACATTTCCAATTCCCTCTCCGTTTCATTTGATTTTTGAGTGATTCCCTTTTTGCTACTCGTTTTGCCTCCCGACCTGAACAAGAAGAGTGAGGTCGGGGGTGAGAAGTCGGAGGGCATGGAGGTGGCGGAGGGCGTGTTAGGGGAGGAAGAAGACAATGTGGCAGCGGACTCTACAATTTTGGTGCCTGTGGAAGTATGGGCTGGTTTGGTGGAAGAAGAGACAGTTGCTGTGGTGGAGGTGGAGAAAGAGGAGATGAAGGAGGATAAGGAGCATGCTGTCATGGAGGAGAATATGAAAGAAGATAAAAAGGAGGAGAAGGAGGCTACTGTCATGGCGGAGAATAAAGAGGAGGACAAGGAGGATGCTGTGGTGAATAAGGAGGCTGCTTTAGAGGAGGAGGAAGAGAAGGAGGCTGTTTCGGTAGAGGGGATGTTGGTTGATGTGGAGGTGAAGAAGGGGTTTGATTCCGGCGTCGCGAAAGGTGCTTGAGGTGACCATTTCTAAGTGTTTTACGTACTGTTTAGTACTTCGGATTACTTAACTTCTGTATTTTGCCTCTAACTAAGTTTTCTCTTTGTTGTCTACAGATCCGGCTGCTTTAACAAAGGCGACCATATCGTGCAAGGTACCTAGAAGGCAATATGTTGTGGTCCTGGACCTAAACGGACTTCTTATTCACCGTAGTCATCACAATAGTAAGGCAGGCTTCATACGGAGACCGGGTCTCACACTTTTCCTTGACAGGCTCTATTCTAAGGCACACATAGTATTTTGGAGCAGTATGACAGAAAAGAACATGTGGCCCTTGCTGGGGAAGGTGTTGTCGTCTACTACTTTTGGTCCTACAAGAGTGACTTTTGATTCGTAGTTTTCTTGCACTCCGTCATCGTTTAGAGACCCAGATGAACCAAATAAGCCAATCTTTCTGAAGAACTTGACAACTTTGATTGAAATGGGTGAAGTAAAGTCTGTACAAGATGTCCTCTTGGTTGATGACAGTCCGGTTAAAAACCTATTGAACGATGTTAACAGCGCGGTTCATCCGACAACCTGGTCTGGTGAGGTCAGCGACAACTTCTTGCCTGCAACGCTGCGGCCATGGCTTGACGGTCTTTTCCTATCCAACGAAGCTGTGCCAATTTATGTCAAGGCCAACCCACTTCTCGGTTGTCAGAACCCGGTAGATTGGTTGGTAGTCTAGGAATTAACATTTTGAAGGGTGTCATTCTTAAGACTTAGTTTTGTTAGGGTGCCGTTCATCTCGATCACTCCGGATGCTGTATTTTGAGGCCTTCACCTTGGACACAGTATATTATCTGTTGTTGATATTACTGAGTGCAGCAAGTATGATATTTTTATCATTCTGTATGTTCTGTAAATAAACTTTTTCTTAAATCGTCTCTTAAAAAGTTTATACTTTGAGATGACGGCAGTATTGTGGTATTTTTGTCAATAATTTTATTTATTTGGCAATGGAGGCGCATGTTGCTCAATTGCACGGGTAGATGTAGGAATATTAGATAAGTCCAGTGATTAATTTAATCTATAATATCTTGTATTAATATTCTTCTTTGGACATTTAACAACACCGCACACTTTTGTCAGTATTTGAATTACAATAGTAATGGAATTGGATTGGTGATGTGCTCTCTTAGCTGGGAATTGAAAGTGATGGTATTATGCTTTGTAATGAGAAATACTCAATTTCTGGGTAAGTGTCATCTTCTCTTTGCGACGCACCCTTTTGATCAATTCCATTTGGTAATCCACAACTAGAGGACTCCAGCTGATTGGACGTAAGCATCTTGTTGCTTAGAGGTCTTCCGTTTGCACTAACTGTGGTTGGACGTGAGTCTTCGCAGAGGGTGGTGATCATGGTAATGACAGGTCTTATGTGCGTTGAAGGTGTTGTCGCGGATGTTCGGCAAAACAAAGACCTTGAGGCCTTCCAGGATTTTGTTCGTTGTATTGTGTCAAAGACTTCCGTTGGTCTCTGGTCAAACATGACCACTTCAAAATTGGAAGAGGTCCTTCCTCATATACTTCCGAAAGATTTTATTAAGCTGCTATTTTTTATTAAAGGGTGTGACGTACCGTGCGACTCGGACAAATACCCCAATAGACGCGATCTCTTCACGTATCTCTTTAGTAAGACTGCAATGTGCAATTTGCTTAAAAATCTCACCCTTGTGTTCATTGATGTAGATCCCCTAAACCAGAAGCAGAATTCTATAATACCCCCGCTTGTACATATTAGTGATACCCGACCAGCAGATTTGAAGTAGACAACCTTAGAAAGTGCTTTCTTTGTTTCCAATGGCACATACCTACTCTTTCATGTATGTAAAATTGTAAATGAATAAATGGTCCTAACCCCACCTTTCTTTATTACACAACCATTGTGTATGTATTTGTGTGATTTTGAAGGGATTACATCACAAGGTCTCCAGATATCCAATTCCCAAGTTCCCTATTGGAATTGTCAAATGAATGTATGATATTGAGTGGATGATATCAGAAGCTCTTTAGATCTCCAAGTTCCAAGTTTAGTGTTGGAATTGTCAAATGAATGTGTGTTATTGAGGGGATGATATCAGAAGCTCTCCAGATGTCCAAGTTCCAAATTCAGTGTTGGAATTGTCAAATGAATGTGTGATATTGAGGGGATGATATCAAAAGCTCTCCAGATCTCCAAGTTTAGTGTTGGAATTGTCAAATGAATGTGTAATGTTAAGGGGATGACATCAGAAGGTCTCCAGGTCTTCAATTTCCAAGTTCAATGTTGTGATTTTCAATATGTAATGTGGAGGGGAATACATTTGAACATCTCAAAATCTCCAAGTTCCAAGTTCAATGTTGAAAATGTCAATTTCTAATTTTAATGGGATGACATCAGATGATCTTGAAATCTTCAATGTTGGAGTTCCTTCGTTTTGTGAAGAATTTGGAGGACTTAGCCGATCACGTAGAGATGTAAGAATATGAAATCTCATTGCTTACACAAAATTCAAGACTTCTTCTACAATCATCAAGAAATTTCCAGATGATTATGCTAACTTTATACAAGTAAACATTATCCTCATGTTTCATTGCTCAAATATGTTTGTGAAGGAGCTTTCCATGATAGGTAGATACGGTCTATGAAATATTTTCCTTCATACTTCCATTGTCATTGCAATGTGATCTCATTCAATGGAGGTAGTACTCATCTGGAGAGATTTCCCAAAATACCAAAAATCCCCTCAAAGTCCAAATATAGTTAAATGTAGCATTATACAACTTTTTTGAAGTTTTGGGTACATAAAATTGTTAATATAGTTAGTAGTACAAGATAAATATTTTTTGCAATTCTTTGTTACTTTTAAAACTACTTGAGTATAATACATGTGAAAAAAATATGGAAAGAAGTTGCATAAAACTTTTGGAAGAAATTGAAGTGTCTTCTTATTCTCTAATCTCGAGTATGGTATTATTCTAGTGAGAGTGATTATGATTGGATCTTCGAGGAAGCTAATATTAACATGATTAGCTTCCATCAAATGTCATGGAATTTGATTTGGGAAGGCACTTTAAATTGTGGAAGTTGCAAATACCCTCAAGTATTTGAATCCATGGAAATATTGAACTTGCGCGTAATATTCATCCATTCCCACGTGAATCAAGAAAAATTTGGAATAAAATTGGGTCTGTAGTTTAATGGCTCCCTACATCATATGTCATGGAATTTGATTTGGGAAGGCACTTGAACTAAATTGTGGAAGTTGCAAATACCCTCAAGTATTTGAATCCATGCAAACATTCAATTTGTGCGTAATTTTCACCCATCTCCACGTGAATCAAGAAAAATTTGGAATAAAACCAGGTCTGTAGTTTAATGGCTCCCTACATCATATGTCATGGAATTTGATTTGGGAAGGCACTTGAACCAAATTGTGAAAGTTGCAAATACCCTCAAATATTTAAATCCATGCAAACATTCAATTTGTGCGTAATTTTCATCCATCTCCACGCGAATCAAAAAAAATATGGAATAAACTTGGGCCTGTACTTTAATGGCTCCCTACATCATATGTCATGGAATTTGATTTCGGGAGGCACTTGAACCAAATTGTGGAAGTTAGAAATACCCTCAAGTATTTGAATCCATGAGAATATTTAATTTGTGTGTAATTTTCACCCATCCCCATGTGAATCAAATAAAAATATGGAATAAAACCAGGTCTATACTTTGATGGCTCCCTACATCAAATGTCATGGAATTTGATTTCGGGAAACACTTGAACCAAATTGTGGAAGTTAGAATTACCCTCAAATATTTAAATCCATGGAAATATTGAACTTGCGCGTAATTTTCATCCATCTCCACGTGAATAAAAAAAAATATGCATGGTACATACAAGGATGATTAAGTCGACTCGACCTAAGTCAGCAAATACCAATCCTTTAATTTGTGTGTTAGTGATTGGACATGATTAAGGTCGGCCTGTCCTAAGTGTGTAGAGATTGCATTCTGGTCCGAAATTACTCCATCTTCAAGTTTCAGGTCAACTCGAGCTAAAATGTCAATTAACGTGCATGTCTGTGTAGCTAACTATCCTCTCTATGTGCTGCAAATGTTGGGGCTGGATGTCTTCGCCGTTGGTACCTCCGACAAGTCCGATACCTGGACAGCTATTGCCGAACTCGGGAAATCATTGGACAAGAGTGATTTCCTCCCGAAGGGGTACTTTGTGGATGAAGAAGTGCATCGTCAAAAGACTGGAGGTCCTACGACACCAGCAACATTGAAGAGGAAGAGGAAGTGGGCATGGGATTTGCCGATGTCTCAGCCTTCCCAAGGCAAACCATCTTCTCAAGCTGGTCCGTCTTACGGGGATTCTGTCAATTTGTCTTCGGACAATGAGGAGGAGAAATACGACCATGGCCTTGAAGATATACAGGACGAGCAGCTGACCCCCGTGCAGCTCTCTCACAATATTAGGGGGTCCTCTACATCGTCTGGACAACCAGAGGAGTTGCATCCCATTGAAATGCAGCCGTCCAGCATGCTGCCGCGCTCTACGACTCGGAGGGTAACGGGAAAGAGGAGGAGACACAATGACGAGCTGACTGCCATGAGTGCAGAGATCAACGAGATCAGAATGGAGAGGCTCCATGATCGGGCAGCGAACATGAAGATGCACGCACAACATAGTCACATGATGGAGCAACTGTCGAATTGTATATTGGCACTTTCGACCAAGATTGACAACACCTACGACGCCATTGTGAATAGCAACAGAGGTGCTCTGCCACTCGCCTTGGTTTCGCCAGCCCAAGTTGCTCCCCAGTTGTTGCTGCAGGGTCAGGCCTCTAGTTCGTTAAATACTGGGGTTGGTCTTAGTTTCACGTAGCAAAATTCAAATCATGGTCTCTGATTTTAGTTTGAAGTAGCCAAATGTAAATCATGGTGTCTTGATTTTTGTTTGAAGTAGCAAAATTTAAATTTTGGTGGCTTGATTTTAATTTGAAGTAGCAAAATTTAATCAAGGTGTGCTGATTTTAATGTGAAGAAGCAGAATTTAAATCATGGTGTCTAGATTTGAATGTGATTTAGCAAAATTAAATCATGGTGGCTTGGATTTATAAGTAGGTGAATTAAATGAAGGTGGCTTTGTTTTATTTGTGAAGTATCAAAGTGAAATCATGGTGGCTTTGGTTTTATTTGAAGTGTACAAAATGAAATAATGGTGCCTCCATTTACGTTTGAAGTATTAAAATCAATTCATTTAAACTTTGTTCTAATTTGAAGAGATCAAATGAAAATAATATCATGGTCGCACTCTAACTGTTATTTATCCGCCCCCCCCCCAAAAAAAGCAAAAAAAACAAAACGTCGAGCCAAGGCATGATTGTACGTGGGTAGTAAATATTATTTACATGTAGAAGGAGCAGGTGTCGAATCTTGAGGGTTTTGAATGGAGAATTTCGAGTTTAGAACATAAATGTTTGTAGTTGGATGGTATTACAAACATCCTGCTTCTAAACTCAAGATCACCCCTTCCAAGCACTCCATTTCAACACCTCCCCCTTCCTCAAGCAAATCGTGATTCCTTCCCAAATACAAACACAAACTGGTTGGACGTTTTTTTGTTTTTTTTTGTATGGTTGGCTACCACGACCAAACCAAATCCCACAATTAGGGAGGTGACATCATCAAACAAGGTAGATGATGTCACTAGGAATCAAACTAGAGACCACTTCAAACTCAAATGAGTTCGAAGGATGAAGGAGGCCACCACTTCCGCCTACTCGGGTTGACCTTTGATGTTGCAAGTTTATGAGTGTCGCAGCACAGGATAAGCAATTCCCATGTTATACTCCCAAAAACCACTCTAAAGCATAACAAAGTGACTCTAAAGATCGAACCCACGAGATTCTATGAAGTACCTAACCTTATTAATGAACTAAGCCAAGTCAGTAGTAATATCCATCTTTTCCGGTCCTCTTCCTATGACCGGAAACCCAAACACCCAGAAAACAAAGGACCGGATTCGTTCTATATTCCGATTCCAACTAGTCTTCCGGTTGTCGAATCCAACACAACCCCAGGACCCTATCTCTTCCGGTCCGGGTATCCGTCTAGGCCAATCCGCTCTAGACAACTCACAACCATTTCCTCTCCTATCCGGTTTGGTTTTGCCTCTGTTTAGCCATCAGAGGGTTCGCCGCTTGCTTTTGAGAGTGGTAGGCCCACCACACCTTCCGTGACTTATAGTGGCTGAAGACCCACTGTCCTAATCTCTTCCTTCCTAGGCTAGTACGGATCCGGTTTGGCCCTTCACAGCAGTCCAGATCGCAATCCGGTCCATTGGTCACACAAAGACCCACCGTACGATCCTCTCAATACTACAACGACCCTGATGTCATCCTATTCCGTGCGAAGCTAAGGCGGTTACAAGTGCACCCGTCCGTTCCAACATCAACTAGAATTCTTCCGTTTATCGCTAAGATGGCGAGACCTCACAGGAGATCGGACACTCAACCGGATTTCTCACCCAGGAGTTCTAGCGCGACTAAGGAATCCCTCCCTATCCGCCTAGCCTAACAACGGCTTTCTCACCCGGAATCTCAAACTCTAGACGCGTTGAGGCACTGAAGTTCACTCCCAACTCTATCCTATCCGCTTACATGCATTTAGAACCAAGAAAAACACCAAGATGAGAAATCCCAACGCATCCGCTCGTGCTTTCCGAACTCCCTCACGCACAACCCTGCCAAAACATGGGAGAACGTACAACAAGAAAGTACAAAGAGAGAACACAAAGAAAATGTAGAAGGAAAGACTCCCAGTCCTCAGTACAAGGACTGAATTATATACACTTTGAGAACTTCCAAAAATAACAAAAGGCAAAAAGAGCCGTTAAAAGTCAACCTAAATCCGGATCCTAACTTCCGGTCCTCCTAACACTACCGGATCGGATTACTAATCCGGATCCGTTCTTGTCCTATCCTTCCTAACTTATTCTACATCGCTATCCCGCGCCCCAACGAAGGACTCTTGGGCTCCGCCTCCAATTGCTCGAAGACTTCTTCCAAGTTCCTGTTCCGCTCTCCGGCCATCGCATTCGGCATGTCAGAACCGAGAGAGTCTTCGATGTTGATCGGCGCGGTTTGGGAAGGCTGACTCGGCTTTGACTGCGGAGTTTGGTCCCTCCCTTCCCTTGGGTCTGGCACTTCCGGAAACGATTCCGGCATGGAGATGTCCGATAGGTGGACCCTCATTGATCCGGTTAACTTCTGTGTACACTCCTCCATCCGGTCCGCCGCTCCTCGTGCTAAGACCAAATTCTTCTCCACCTGCTCGGAGAAGTCATTCAGGATCCGAACTATCCGGGTACCGGATAGTTTCTTCTCCTCCAAGACCTTCTCGTCGAAGAGCTTGGCCCTGACCGCCACGCTTCCGGTCTCACCGAAAGTCGCCTTCACCGATTCCGCCACCTTCTGCGTCTCGTCCGCCATTATCCGGGTGGCGGCCATGTCTTCCTTGAAGGTGGCCACTTCCGCTTTCAACATGTCGACCTCCTCTTGAAGTCAACGGATCTCCGCTTCTTGCTTCTGGATCTCGACCGGATTGGTGATGCACTTTGCTACCTTCCCCGGCAACTTGCTATCCGGTGCTGCCTGCACCAACTCTCCGATCTGGATTAGGGCGATTCTCTTCGCCTCCCAGTCCGCGTGGATATCGCAGAGGGTCTTGATCAGCTTCTCGAACGGATCGACAAGTCCTTTCTTCGAACAGCCTGCCTTCTCCCCTTCCGGTCTTGTCGCCGAGCGGAGATCCTCTTCCGGTCGGAGACGTCGTCTTGTGGCGCTTGGTCTGCCTCTCCGCCTCTTCTTCATCTTCTTCTTTTTCTTAGGTCTCGGATCCGGTTTCCTCTTCTTCCTCGTCCGTTTCCGATTCTCCGTATTTCAGGAGATTCTCCTGAGCCTTCCATTCCTTCTCTTCCGAGTCCAACAGGAGCTGGTAGTGCTCATAGAGGTGGAAAAGGTAGGGACACACGTGTGTCGGCCTACTCCTTCCGACCCTCGTCGCCAACTGGGCCACCAGATCGAAAATGATCCGGGCCCAGTCCGCTTTCCGGTCACCGCTTAGGGCACCGAAAATGGTGTTGCCGAGGGTGATTGTCACCCTTGTCGGCTTCTCCGGATGGAGGATCGGGAACAAGAACTGTAACAGTTTCCGGTGCCGGTCGTCGATGCAGTCTTCCACCGCGTATCCGTCCTTGGGGTTGACCGCTCCTCAAAACTTGCCCCAGACGTACTCGTCCTTCCGGTTCGCCATTACGTGCCCTCCTGCCCGAAATTTGTAGACTTCTCTCCAGATCTCTTCCGTCCATTGCGCCGGAACACAGTGGATGGTGTTGTCGAACTGGTTTGTCCACTTCCCCTGGATTTCCTTCACCATCCGCTTGTTCTTAAAACCCCAGGGTTTGTCGAGCAAACCCTGGCATCCCATCCGGTTGAGGTCCAACCGGAGCATCTCCATCTCCTCCTCTGTCGAAGGGAGAACCGAAACAACCTTCCGGAGCTTGACCGGAGCCGACGACGTGGATGGCCTGGTCTGTTCCGCCTGAGCTGCGGCATGGACACAGACTAGATCTAAGACAGTCCTTTCCGATTCTACCTCATACAGTCCTAGCCGCACGTCCCGTTCTCACTTTCTCTCTCCGATCTCAACCGGAAACCTGCACAGCGATCGGTACGCTACCGGAAACCTACCCTGCAGCACACCTCTACCGCTCAGACACACACACACGCTCGCTGTCGCTTGAAAACGAGGAGCGCTCAAGAACACTCTCACCAAACAGCGTTTGGAAACGGAGAGTGACTGAGGAGGTCCTGGGCTCTTATAGTCTCTTTTGACCTAAAAATCGTCATGATGACGTTTACCGGTCTAGTCCCACCAATCCGGTTCTTCACCCCCAATTCGGTCCAGTACTACTTCCGGACAAGGATCCGATTCCAATCCGGTTCCTAGGTGTCACTACTAAGATCGGATTCATTCCAACTCTTCCACTATTTCAATGTCGTTCCTAATTTTCCGTCCTCTGCTGTTTCTAAACAAAACCTAGATACTAATTGATAGTTTCCGTTCCGTTTTCTAGATAAACAACTGAAAACCAAAAATCCTGGTTGCGACAATGAGTTCATGATTTTTTTATCTCTTGATTTCAGCAGCCGTCGTCGCATTAGATGCTTGTTTCATGAATAATGGGCCTTGGAAAAAGATCCTAAGATCACTGAATCTTATATTTATATACTTCTGGAAACATGATCGGACGGCGAGTCGGACGTCGGTTGGACGGAGACCGACCGATCGTTGGACGGCGGGTCTGAACGGCGCTTTGGACAGGGGTCAAACGCGGGTCGCAAGCGGCATCGGACGGCTGGTAGGAGTGGAGGACGGGCCTTCGGACGGCTGGGCATCGGACGGAGGTCGGTCGGGGCATCAGATGGCAGTCCCAAAGCGACCGCCGGCGTCCGGCAACCGGCCGTAATCCGCTTCGAGTTCGGACGGCCAGGTTCGGAGGTCGGATGTCCCAGTCCGGATTTCAGACGTCTCAGTCTGGCGGTTGGACGGTGTGCTGCCCGTCCGACCCCGAAGCGGTCGACGTCGGTCCGTCCGACAAACCTATGGTCTGGGGACGCTTCGCAACGTCCAGGACAGGTTCGGTACCGGACTTGACTTAGGTCTGCCGTCCGACTACTACAAGGTCGGACGGGCTGTTCATTTTTCTTCACTTCTTCTCTCTTCTCAGAGGTATTAGAATCGTGTCGGATGTTCTGCTCTTGCTTCACCACGCGAGCTGCTCCTACATGGTGGAGAATTGGGGTCATTCATTTTTCATAACGACATACGCTCTTTTTTCGATTGAAATACACGTGGTTCGAGGGGGTCACTTTCAGTGATTTTTGAAGCGGTTACAAATTCAAAGCCACAGTCATGAGCGGTGAAGGTGTTGCGGATATTGGTAGGATGAATCTAGGGGCGGAAAGCAGTAAGAAAACAAAACGGAAGGGGGCACCCCACGGGCTCCATTCGGAGATTACGCGCGACCCTAACATCAAGGCGAAGCCAGATTGGAAGAAGGAGACTGCGAAATATTGGAACTCCAGGATGTGCAAGAAGTATGTAAAAATGTACCACATCAACAAGTTGTGGCCAAGGGGGTCCCATGCCACTCAGACGCATGATTTTAGTTGCAAGCCATGGACTTGCAACAACCAGCATTTTAAGGAACGATTGTTGGAGGTGTGGAAGACACTCTTTGGAGACAAACCAATGAGTAAGGGGTAAATAAACTACAGCTTAACCTCCATGGTGTATGCAGAACTCCAATAAGCCCGGAAGGTGGATTGGAGCACGTTTCCAACGACAGCCAAGGAGCCACTGCATCTTAATCGCAATCAAAAAGATATTCCGAATTTGTACAATCCACAAGCAGGGCCAAGTGAGACACCAAAACCAAGAAGAGTATTAAAAAGTACTCCAATGCCGCAGACAATCATCTCTAGGGGCCCAAGCGATGCATTACCATTGGCTTCTACGCAGACCCCAACGACAGTGAGTCGTGCCTCCTTGGGAGATCCGGAGGGAGAGGTGTTTCTTACTCCTCCAACGGCTTTGATGTGCACACCGAATATAGAAACCATGGTTCCAGTAAGTATGGTTCCGAACGAGCAGAACGTTCTAAGCGAGCGTGGGGCCCATTTTTTGCGACGAGAACATGAGCAGGACCCTAGACCGGAACAAGTCGCAAGGGCCTATGCTACAATTGATAATCTTTTAGAGAGCAATGCTCTAGATCCCTTGACACATGTACCTTTGAACCCAGACGAGAGAGGGTCGCCGAGCCCAATATTGAGCCCTGAAGATCAATGGCGTCGGTCAATAAGAAATAAAGCACCAGCCCATGACGTGACTCGGGATTCCACCATTCATGGCGATGACATTGCGAGCAAGTATCCAGGAGTGTCAGCTATTCCTCCCTCGCAATTGGAGATTCTCTGTCACATGCCAAATCTGAAGGAATTGGAAGCCTTGGTGCAGTGCTCTGCTCGATGGAAGGAACTTCACATAGGGGTAAGCCCATCCGTATCAGATGCTGAGGCGGGCAACTCTGATACTTTTCTGAAACCCGACACAAGGTGGGAGGCATTTGCCAGAACCACTGTCTCATTGACCACAGCAGCGGGGATGGTGCAAGAAATGTCTCCGAAGGTTACGGAATTTGCAGAGGAATTGGCTAAAGTATCGCCTGAACTGATCATTGGTGTCGTGGCTTTCATGAAGTATACGCAGGCTATATTACCATTCCTCGACAACAAGTACGAGAAGCTGAAAGACTTGGTTGCTCTAGCAGAAGAAAATCAGACGTTGAGGGCCTTGAACGATTCCAATGACAACTGGAAGGCACAATGTGATGAATTGAAAAAGAAGTACAAAAAGCTACAGAGTATCCATGAGCGCTCATTTGAACAGCCGATGAAGGATATTCCAGGGTTGGTGCCCATAACACAAGAGGTGCAAGACACTCAAGAAAGTGATCAACTCTCTCTTCTTTTTGAAAAAGATGCAGCTGTGGAGGGCCACAAGAGCAGGGAAGTAAACCCTAAAACCGCCATTTGTAATCCTACTCCAACATTGCAAGATGCTTCCATGCAAACGGAAGGAAGTGAGGTCGAAGAATTGAAGCAAAAATTGGATGAGGCGACCAAAGAGAATGCCCATGCTCGGTCTGAGGTGGTGCGCTTGAAACAAATAGTGTGCTTGGATAGCAACATGCCATTAGACAGTGCGGACTCTTGATGGTTGGCATGGGTACAGAAGCTTGAAGACAAACCGACCGCAGTATCCCGAGCAATGAAAAGGCTCCTGAAATTAGCAATGAAGTTGGAAGATGAATGCAATGCCGTAGAGAGCTCTCTGTGGCGGCTGAAGCAGATGTTTGAGGCACATCCGAGGGGGTCCACTAACATTACGTATTGGGGAGACATGGATGCAATGTTTGAGCGCTTGAACCACGCAAATAACAACCAGCATCCCCACATCAATTGGACCTTGGAAGCAGAGGAAGGATGGGTCCCTTACAACACGTTTTCAGCACACATCAAGAAGAATGAGAAGGAAGTCGTGCACGCTCGTGATCCTAACGTCGGAATCATGGAGGGTAGGTGTAGCATTTGCCTAAGTCATACTAGTCCGGAAGGAGCCCTAACAATGGGCCAATGCCGCCACATTTTTCATGTCACATGCATTGTCAAAGCATCTCTCATTCAATCACGGTGTCCCGAGTGTAAAACTCTTTTCTGCCCGAGGTTCTACAAAATGCTTGGGATCTCGGAAGGTATGCCCCCCGATCACGAATACAACTGATGGAACCTTCCACTTGACCAAGCGCCATACAAATTTCAAAATTACATGCATTGGGGAAAACCTATAATGTGGAATTCACTAGACCAAGTGCATTGCCTAACCAAGGCGTCTTCATGTGAAGAAGATCATTAGGTGTGGATGACCAAGGACAGAGAAGTGGAGTTGTGGGCCAAAGGTATTGTGGATGACGAGGCTCGTGAAATGTTTTGTCGGAGCATGGGAGGACATTAGAGCATGCAACATAAGAAATTCTTCCGATTTCCGGAAAAGGAGGTGCGTAAAGATGGAGATGGCAATTAG